>CATKUP010000107.1:1200000-1790000 GCA_949786385.1 Onychomys leucogaster | reverse complement strand
GCGTGCTTCTTGCTCTAAAGCAGAGTGTGTTTCATTGATGAGAACTGTGCCGTGTGTTTCCCTTCAGAAACGGAGTTAAATGCCAGGCTCTGTGTCTTCCTACAAGCAAGAATCGTTTCAGGTAAACGCAGTCACTTTTCACCTCAAACGAAGCTACATTGTTCACGAAGCTCACACGTTTCTCGCTCTTAACTGAAAAGCATTGGATGTTAGAGGACCTGTGGTTTGTATCAGTTTCTGAAACAGAGTTGAACTAGATATGGTCCGTGTGTGTAGGAAACACAGTTCTTTTGTTCTGATCACACTCACGTTTCCCTCTGTATTAGAGACTCTAGAAAGCAAGAGCGTGCTTCTTGCTCTAAAGCAGAGTGTGTTTCATGGAAGAGAACTGTGCCGTGTGTTTCCCTTCAAAAACGGAGTTAAATGCCAGGCGTGTGTCTTCCTAAAAGCAAGAATTTGTTTCAGGTAAACGCAGTCACCTTTCAGCTCAAATGAAGCTACATTGTTCACTAAGCTCACACGTTTCACCCTCTTAACTGAAAAGCATTGGATGTTAGAGGATCTGTGGTTTGTATCAGTTTCAGAAACAGAGTTGAACTAGATATCGTCCGTGTGTGTAGGAAACACAGTTCTTTTGTTCTGAGCACACTCACGTTTCCCTCTGTATTAGAGACTCTAGAAAGCAAGTGCGTGCTTCTTGCTCTAAAGCAGAGTGTGTTTCATGGATGAGAACTGTGCCATGTGTTTCCCTTCAGAAACGGAGTTAAATGCCAGACGTATGTCTTCCTACAATCAAGACTTCTTTTCAGGTAAACACAGTCTCTTTTCATCTCAAACGAAGCTTCATTGTACACGAAGCTCACACGTTTCTCGCTCTTAACTGAAAAGCATTGGATGTTAGACGACCTGTGGTTTGTATCAGTTTCAGAAAGAGTTGAACTAGATATGGTCCGTGTGTAGGAAACACAGTTCTTTTGTTCTGAGCACACTCACGTTTCCCTCTGTATTAGAGACTCTAGAAAGCAAGAGCGTGCTTCTTGCTCTAAAGCAGAATGGGTTTCATGGATGAGAACTGTGCCGTGTGTTTCCCTTCTGAAACGGAGTTAAATGCCAGACGTGTGTCTTCCTACAAGCAAGACTTCGTTTCAGGTAAACGCAGTCACTTTTCACCTCAAACGAAGCTACATTGTCCACGAAGCTCAAATGTTTCTCGCTCTTAACTGAAAAGCATTGGATGTTAGAGGACCTGTGGTTTATATCAGTTTCAGAAACAGAGTTCAACTAGATAGGGTCCGTGTGTGTAGGAAACACAGTTCTTTTGTTCTGAGCACACTCACGTTTCCCTCTGTATTAGAGACTCTAGAAAGCAAGTGCGTGCTTCTTGCTCTAAAGCAGAGTGTGTTTCATTGATGAGAACTGTGCCGTGTGTTTCCCTTCAGAAACGGAGTTAAATGCCAGGCTCTGTGTCTTCCTACAAGCAAGAATCGTTTCAGGTAAACGCAGTCACTTTTCACCTCAAACGAAGCTACATTGTTCACGAAGCTCACACGTTTCTCGCTCTTAACTGAAAAGCATTGGATGTTAGAGGACCTGTGGTTTGTATCAGTTTCTGAAACAGAGTTGAACTAGATATGGTCCGTGTGTAGGAAACACAGTACTTTTGTTCTGAGCACACTCACGTTTCCCTCTGTAGTAGAGACTCTAGAAAGCAAGAGCGTGCTTCTTGCTCTAATGCAGAGTGTGTTTCATGGATGAGAACTGTGCCGTGTGTTTCCCTTCAGAAACGGAGTTAAATGCCAGGCTCTGTGTCTTTCTTCAAGGAAGACTTCGTTTCAGGTAAACGCAGTCACTTTTCAGCTGAAACGAAGCTACATTATTCACGAAGCTCACACGTTTCTCGCTCTTACCTGAAAAGCATTGGATGTTAGAGGTCCTGTGGTTTGAATCAGTTTCAGAAACAGAGTTGAACTAGATATGGTCCGTGTGTTTAGGAAACACAGTTCTTTTGTTCTGAGCACACTCACGTTTCCCTCTGTATTAGAGACTCTAGAAAGCAAGAGCGTGTTTCTTGCTCTAAAGCAGTGTGTGTTTCATGGAAGAGAACTGTGCCGTGTGATTCCCTTCAGAAACGGAGTTAAATGACAGGCGTGTGTCTTCCTACAAGCAAGACTTTGTTTCAGGTAAACCCAGTCACTTTTCAGCTCAAAAGAAGCTACATTGTTCACGAAGCTCACACGTTTCTCGCTCTTACCTGAAAAGCATTGGATGTTAGACAACCTGTGGTTTGTATCAGTTTCAGAAACAGAATTGAACTAGATATGGTCCGTGTGTGTAGGAAACACAGTTCTTTTGTTCTGATCACACTCACGTTTCCCTCTGTATTAGAGACTCTAGAAAGCAAGAGCGTGCTTCTTGCTCTAAAGCAGAGTGTGTTTCATGGAAGAGAACTGTGCCGTGTGTTTCCCTTCAAAAACGGAGTTAAATGCCAGGCGTGTGTCTTCCTAAAAGCAAGAATTTGTTTCAGGTAAACGCAGTCACTTTTCAGCTCAAATGAAGCTACATTGTTCACTAAGCTCACACGTTTCACCCTCTTAACTGAAAAGCATTGGATGTTAGAGGATCTGTGGTTTGTATCAGTTTCAGAAACAGAGTTGAACTAGATATCGTCCGTGTGTGTAGGAAACACAGTTCTTTTGTTCTGAGCACACTCACGTTTCCCTCTGTATTAGAGACTCTAGAAAGCAAGTGCGTGCTTCTTGCTCTAAAGCAGAGTGTGTTTCATGGATGAGAACTGTGCCATGTGTTTCCCTTCAGAAACGGAGTTCAATGCCAGACATATGTCTTCCTACAATCAAGAATTCTTTTCAGGTAAACACAGTCTCTTTTCATCTCAAACGAAGCTTCATTGTACACGAAGCTCACACGTTTCTCGCTCTTAACTGGAAAGCATTGGATGTTAGACGACCTGTGGTTTGTATCAGTTTCAGAAACAGAGTTGAACTAGATATGGTCCGTGTGTAGGAAACACAGTTCTTTTGTTCTGAGCACACTCACGTTTCCCTCTGTATTAGAGACTCTAGAAAGCAAGAGCGTGCTTCTTGCTCTAAAGCAGAATGTGTTTCATGGATGAGAACTGTGCCGTGTGTTTCCCTTCTGAAACGGAGTTAAATGCCAGACGTGTGTCTTCCTACAAGCAAGACTTCGTTTCAGGTAAACGCAGTCACTTTTCACCTCAAACGAAGCTACATTGTCCACGAAGCTCAAATGTTTCTCGCTCTTAACTGAAAAGCATTGGATGTTAGAGGACCTGTGGTTTATATCAGTTTCAGAAACAGAGTTCAACTAGATAGGGTCCGTGTGTGTAGGAAACACAGTTCTTTTGTTCTGAGCACACTCACGTTTCCCTCTGTATTAGAGACTCTAGAAAGCAAGAGCGTGTTTCTTGCTCTAAATCAGAGTGTGTTTCATGGATGAGAACTGTGCCGTGTGTTTCCCTTCTGAAACGGAGGTAAATGCCAGACGTGTGTCTTCCTACAATCAAGACTTCTTTTCAGGTAAACACAGTCACTTTTCAGCTCAAACGAAGCTACATTGTTCACGAAGCCCACACGTTTCTCGCTCTTAACTGAAAAGCATTGGATGTTAGAGGACCTGTGGTTTGTATCAGTTTCTGAAACAGAGTTGAACTAGATATGGTCCGTGTGTGTAGGAAACACAGTTCTTTTGTTCTGAGCACACTCACGTTTCCCTCTGTATTAGAGACTCTAGAAAGCAAGAGCATCCTTCTTGCTCTAAAGCAGAGTGTGTTTCATGGATGAGAACTGTGCCGTGTGTTTCCCTTCAGAAACGGAGTTAAATGCCAGGCTCTGTGTCTTCCTACAAGCAAGAATCGTTTCAGGTAAACGCAGTCACTTTTCACCTCAAACGAAGCTACATTGTTCACGAAGCTCACACGTTTCTCGCTCTTAACTGAAAAGCATTGGATGTTAGAGGACCTGTGGTTTGTATCAGTTTCTGAAACAGAGTTGAACTAGATATGGTCCGTGTGTAGGAAACACAGTACTTTTGTTCTGAGCACACTCACGTTTCCCTCTGTAGTAGAGACTCTAGAAAGCAAGAGCGTGCTTCTTGCTCTAATGCAGAGTGTGTTTCATGGATGAGAACTGTGCCGTGTGTTTCCCTTCAGAAACGGAGTTAAATGCCAGGCTCTGTGTCTTTCTTCAAGGAAGACTTCGTTTCAGGTAAACGCAGTCACTTTTCAGCTGAAACGAAGCTACATTGTTCACGAAGCTCACACGTTTCTCGCTCTTAACTGAAAAGCATTGGATGTTAGAGGTCCTGTGGTTTGAATCAGTTTCAGAAACAGAGTTGAACTAGATATGGTCCGTGTGTTTAGGAAACACAGTTCTTTTGTTCTGAGCACACTCACGTTTCCCTCTGTATTAGAGACTCTAGAAAGCAAGAGCGTGCTTCTTGCTCTAAAGCAGTGTGTGTTTCATGGAAGAGAACTGTGCCGTGTGATTCCCTTCAGAAACGGAGTTAAATGACAGGCGTGTGTCTTCCTACAAGCAAGACTTTGTTTCAGGTAAACCCAGTCACTTTTCAGCTCAAAAGAAGCTACATTGTTCACAAACCTCACACGTTTCTCGCTCTTACCTGAAAAGCATTGGATGTTAGACAACCTGTGGTTTGTATCAGTTTCAGAAACAGAATTGAACTAGATATGGTCCGTGTGTGTAGGAAACACAGTTCTTTTGTTCTGATCACACTCACGTTTCCCTCTGTATTAGAGACTCTAGAAAGCAAGAGCGTGCTTCTTGCTCTAAAGCAGAGTGTGTTTCATGGAAGAGAACTGTGCCGTGTGTTTCCCTTCAAAAACGGAGTTAAATGCCAGGCGTGTGTCTTCCTAAAAGCAAGAATTTGTTTCAGGTAAACGCAGTCACTTTTCAGCTCAAATGAAGCTACATTGTTCACTAAGCTCACACGTTTCACCCTCTTAACTGAAAAGCATTGGATGTTAGAGGATCTGTGGTTTGTATCAGTTTCAGAAACAGAGTTGAACTAGATATCGTCCGTGTGTGTAGGAAACACAGTTCTTTTGTTCTGAGCACACTCACGTTTCCCTCTGTATTAGAGACTCTAGAAAGCAAGTTCGTGCTTCTTGCTCTAAAGCAGAGTGTGTTTCATGGATGAGAACTGTGCCATGTGTTTCCCTTCAGAAACGGAGTTCAATGCCAGACGTATGTCTTCCTACAATCAAGAATTCTTTTCAGGTAAACACAGTCTCTTTTCATCTCAAACGAAGCTTCATTGTACACGAAGCTCACACGTTTCTCGCTCTTAACTGAAAAGCATTGGATGTTAGACGACCTGTGGTTTTTATCAGTTTCAGAAACAGAGTTGAACTAGATATGGTCCGTGTGTAGGAAACACAGTTCTTTTGTTCTGAGCACACTCACGTTTCCCTCTGTATTAGAGACTCTAGAAAGCAAGAGCGTGCTTCTTGCTCTAAAGCAGAATGTGTTTCATGGATGAGAACTGTGCCGTGTGTTTCCCTTCTGAAACGGAGTTAAATGCCAGACGTGTGTCTTCCTACAAGCAAGACTTCGTTTCAGGTAAACGCAGTCACTTTTCACCTCAAACGAAGCTACATTGTCCACGAAGCTCAAATGTTTCTCGCTCTTAACTGAAAAGCATTGGATGTTAGAGGACCTGTGGTTTATATCAGTTTCAGAAACAGAGTTCAACTAGATAGGGTCCGTGTGTGTAGGAAACACAGTTCTTTTGTTCTGAGCACACTCACGTTTCCCTCTGTATTAGAGACTCTAGAAAGCAAGAGCGTGTTTCTTGCTCTAAATCAGAGTGTGTTTCATGGATGAGAACTGTGCCGTGTGTTTCCCTTCTGAAACGGAGGTAAATGCCAGACGTGTGTCTTCCTACAATCAAGACTTCTTTTCAGGTAAACACAGTCACTTTTCAGCTCAAACGAAGCTACATTGTTCACGAAGCCCACACGTTTCTCGCTCTTAACTGAAAAGCATTGGATGTTAGAGGACCTGTGGTTTGTATCAGTTTCAGAAACAGAGTTGAACTAGATATGGTCCGTGTGTGTAGGAAACACAGTTCTTTTGTTCTGAGCACAGTCACGTTTCCCTCTGTATTAGAGACTCTAGAAAGCAAGAGCATCCTTCTTGCTCTAAAGCAGAGTGTGTTTCATGGATGAGAACTGTGCCGTGTGTTTC
Source organism: Onychomys leucogaster (assembly GCA_949786385.1). NCBI lineage: Eukaryota > Metazoa > Chordata > Mammalia > Rodentia > Cricetidae > Onychomys > Onychomys leucogaster. Next base: position 1,783,758 of record CATKUP010000107.1, on the reverse strand, counting down.
CCTTCAGAAACGGAGTTAAATGCAAGGCTCTGTGTCTTCCTACAAGCAAGAATCGTTTCAGGTAAACGCAGTCACTTTTCACCTCAAATGAAGCTACATTGTTCACGAAGCTCACACGTTTCTCGCTCTTAACTGAAAAGCATTGGATGTTAGACGACCTGTGGTTTGTATCAGTTTCTGAAACAGAGTTGAACTAGATATGGTCCGTGTGTAGGAAACACAGTTCTTTTGTTCTGAGCACACTCACGTTTCCCTCTGTAGTAGAGACTCTAGAAAGCAAGAGCGTGCTTCTTGCTCTAATGCAGAGTGTGTTTCATGGATGAGAACTGTGCCGTGTGTTTCCCTTCAGATATGGGATTAAATGCCAGGCTCTGTGTCTTTCTTCAAGGAAGACTTCGTTTCAGGTAAACGCAGTTACTTTTCAGCTGAAACGAAGCTACATTGTTCACGAAGCTCACACGTTTCTCGCTCTTAACTGAAAAGCATTGGATGTTAGAGGACCTGTGGTTTGTATCAGTTTCAGAAACAGAGTTGAACTAGATATGGTCCGTGTGTGTAGGAAACACAGGTCTTTTGTTCTGAGCACACTCACGTTTCCCTCTGTATTACAGACTCTAGAAAGAAAGAGCATCCTTCTTGCTCCAAAGCAGAGTGTGTTTCATGGATGAGAACTGTGCCGTGTGTTTCCCTTCAGAAACGGAGTTAAATGCCAGACGTGTGTCATCCTACAATCAAGACTTCTTTTCAGGTAAACACAGTCACTTTTCAGCTCAAACGAAGCTACATTGTTCACGAAGCTCACACGTTTCTCGCTCTTAACTGAAAAGCATTGGATGTTAGAGGACCTGTGGTTTGTATCAATTTTAGAAACAGAGTTGAACTTGATATGGTCCGTGTGTGTAGGAAACACAGTTCTTTTGTTCTGAGCACACTCATGTTTCCCTCTGTATTAGAGATTCTAGAAAGCAAGAGCGTGCTTCTTGCTCTAAAGCAGAGTGTGTTTCATGGAAGAGAACTGTGCCGTGTGTTTCCCTTCAGAAACGGAGTTAAATGCCAGGCGTGTGTCGTCCTACAAGCAAGACTTCTTTTCAGGTAAACGCAGTAACTTTTCAGCTCAAACGAAGCTACATTGTTCACTAAGCTCACACGTTTCACCCTGTTAACTGAAAAGCTTTGGATGTTAGAGGATCTGTGGTTTGTATCAGTTTCAGAAACAGAGTTGAACTAGATATCGTCCGTGTGTAGGAAACACAGTTTTTTTGTTCTGAGCACACTCACGTTTCCCTCTGTATTAGAGACTCTAAAAAGCAAGAGCGTGCTTCTTGCTCTAAAGCAGAGTGTGTTTCATTGATGAGAACTGTGCCGTGTGTTTCCCTTCAGAAATGGAGTTAAATGCCAGGCTCTGTGTCTTCCTACAAGCAAGAATCGTTTCAGGTAAACGCAGTCACTTTTCACCTCAAACGAAGCTACATTGTTCACGAAGCTCACACGTTTCTCGCTCTTAACTGAAAAGCATTGGATGTTAGACGACCTGTGGTTTGTATCAGTTTCAGAAACAGAGTTGAACTAGATATGGTCCGTGTGTAGGAAACACAGTTCTTTTGTTCTGAGCACACTCACGTTTCCCTCTGTAGTAGAGACTCTAGAAAGCAAGAGCGTGCTTCTTGCTCTAATGCAGAGTGTGTTTCATGGATGAGAACTGTGCCGTGTGTTTCCCTTCAGAAACGGAGTTAAATGCCAGGCTCTGTGTCTTTCTTCAAGGAAGACTTGGTTTCAGGTAAACGCAGTCACTTTTCAGCTGAAACGAAGCTACATTGTTCACGAAGCTCACACGTTTCTCGCTCTTAACTGAAAAGCATTGGATGTTAGAGGACCTGTGGTTTGTATCAGTTTCAGAAACAGAGTTGAACTAGATATGGTCCGTTTGTGTAGGAAACACAGGTCTTTTGTTCTGAGCACACTCACGTTTCCCTCTGTATTAGAGACTCTAGAAAGCAAGAGCATCCTTCTTGCTCTAAAGCAGAGTGTGTTTCATGGATGAGAACTGTGCCGTGTGTTTCGCTTCAGAAACGGAGTTAAATGCCAGACGTGTGTCTTCCTACAATCAAGACTTCTTTTCAGGTAAACACAGTCACTTTTCAGCTCAAACGAAGCTACATTGTTCACGAAGCTCACACGTTTCTCGCTCTTAACTGAAAAGCATTGGATGTTAGAGGACCTGTGGTTTATATCAGTTTCAGAAACAGAGTTCAACTAGATAGGGTCCGTGTGTGTAGGAAACACAGTTCTTTTGTTCTGAGCAAACTCACGTTTCCCTCTGTATTAGAGACTCTAGAAAGCAAGAGCGTGCTTCTTGCTCTAAATCAGAGTGTGTTTCATGGATGAGAACTGTGCCGTGTGTTTCCCTTCTGAAACGGAGTTAAATGCCAGACGTGTGTCTTCCTACAATAAAGACTTCTTTTCAGGTAAACACAGTCACTTTTCAGCTCAAACGAAGCTACATTGTTCACGAAGCCCACACGTTTCTCGCTCTTAACTGAAAAGCATTGCATGTTAGAGGACCTGTGGTTTGTATCAGTTTCAGAAACAGAGTTGAACTAGATATGGTCCGTGTGTGTAGGAAACACAGTTCTTTTGTTCTGAGCACAGTCACGTTTCCCTCTGTATTAGAGACAATAGAATGCAAGAGCATCCTTCTTGCTCTAATGCAGAGTGTGTTTCATGGATGAGAACTGTGCCGTGTGTTTCCCTTCAGAAACGGAATTAAATGCCAGGCTCTGTGTCTTTCTTCAAGGAAGACTTCGTTTCAGGTAAACACAGTCACTTCTCAGCTGAAACGAAGCTACATTGTTCACGAAGCTCACACGTTTCTCGCTCTTAACTGAAAAGCATTGGATGTTAGAGGACCTGTGGTTTGTATCAGTTTCAGAAACAGAGTTGAACTAGATATGGTCCGTGTGTGTAGGAAACACAGGTCTTTTGTTCTGAGCACACTCACGTTTCCCTCTGTATTAGAGACTCTAGAAAGCAAGAGCATCCTTCTTGCTCCAAAGCAGAGTGTGTTTCATGGATGAGAACTGTGCCGTGTGGTTCCCTTCAGAAACGGAGTTAAATGCCAGACGTGTGTCATCCTACAATCAAGACTTCTTTTCAGGTAAACACAGTCACTTTTCAGCTCAAACGAAGCTACATTGTTCACGAAGCTCACACGTTTCTCGCTCTTAACTGAAAAGCATTGGATGTTAGAGGACCTGTGGTTTGTATCAATTTTAGAAACAGAGTTGAACTTGATATGGTCCGTGTGTGTAGGAAACACAGTTCTTTTGTTCTGAGCACACTCATGTTTCCCTCTGTATTAGAGACTCTATTAAGCAAGAGCGTGCTTCTTGCTCTAAAGCAGAGTGTGTTTCATGGAAGAGAACTGTGCCGTGTGTTTCCCTTCAGAAACGGAGTTAAATGCCAGACGTGTGTCATCCTACAATCAAGACTTCTTTTCAGGTAAACACAGTCACTTTTCAGCTCAAACGAAGCTACATTGTTCACGAAGCTCACACGTTTCTCGCTCTTAACTGAAAAGCATTGGATGTTAGACGACCTGTGGTTTGTATCAGTTTCAGAAACAGAGTTGAACTAGATATGGTCCGTGTGTAGGAAACACAGTTCTTTTGTTCTGAGCACACTCACGTTTCCCTCTGTAGTAGAGACTCTATAAAGCAAGAGCGTGCTTCTTGCTCTAATGCAGAGTGTGTTTCATGGATGAGAACTGTGCCGTGTGTTTCCCTTCAGAAACGGAGTTAAATGCCAGGCTCTGTGTCTTTCTTCAAGGAAGACTTGGTTTCAGGTAAACGCAGTCACTTTTCAGCTGAAACGAAGCTACATTGTTCACGAAGCTCACACGTTTCTCGCTCTTAACTGAAAAGCATTGGATGTTAGAGGACCTGTGGTTTGTATCAGTTTCAGAAACAGAGTTGAACTAGATATGGTCCGTTTGTGTAGGAAACACAGGTCTTTTGTTCTGAGCACACTCACGTTTCCCTCTGTATTAGAGACTCTAGAAAGCAAGAGCATCCTTCTTGCTCTAAAGCAGAGTGTGTTTCATGGATGAGAACTGTGCCGTGTGTTTCGCTTCAGAAACGGAGTTAAATGCCAGACGTGTGTCTTCCTACAATCAAGACTTCTTTTCAGGTAAACACAGTCACTTTTCAGCTCAAACGAAGCTACATTGTTCACGAAGCTCACACGTTTCTCGCTCTTAACTGAAAAGCATTGGATGTTAGAGGACCTGTGGTTTATATCAGTTTCAGAAACAGAGTTCAACTAGATAGGGTCCGTGTGTGTAGGAAACACAGTTCTTTTGTTCTGAGCAAACTCACGTTTCCCTCTGTATTAGAGACTCTAGAAAGCAAGAGCGTGCTTCTTGCTCTAAATCAGAGTGTGTTTCATGGATGAGAACTGTGCCGTGTGTTTCCCTTCTGAAACGGAGTTAAATGCCAGACGTGTGTCTTCCTACAATAAAGACTTCTTTTCAGGTAAACACAGTCACTTTTCAGCTCAAACGAAGCTACATTGTTCACGAAGCCCACACGTTTCTCGCTCTTAACTGAAAAGCATTGCATGTTAGAGGACCTGTGGTTTGTATCAGTTTCAGAAACAGAGTTGAACTAGATATGGTCCCTGTGTGTAGGAAACACAGTTCTTTTGTTCTGAGCACAGTCACGTTTCCCTCTGTATTAGAGACTCTAGAATGCAAGAGCATCCTTCTTGCTCTAATGCAGAGTGTGTTTCATGGATGAGAACTGTGCCGTGTGTTTCCCTTCAGAAACGGAATTAAATGCCAGGCTCTGTGTCTTTCTTCAAGGAAGACTTCGTTTCAGGTAAACACAGTCACTTTTCAGCTGAAACGAAGCTACATTGTTCACGAAGCTCACACGTTTCTCGCTCTTAACTGAAAAGCATTGGATGTTAGAGGACCTGTGGTTTGTATCAGTTTCAGAAACAGAGTTGAACTAGATATGGTCCGTGTGTGTAGGAAACACAGTTCTTTTGTTCTGAGCACACTCACGTTTCCCTCTGTATTAGAGACTCTAGAAAGCAAGAGCATCCTTCTTGATCCAAAGCAGAGTGTGTTTCATGGATGAGAACTGTGCCGTGTGTTTCCCTTCAGAAACGGAGTTAAATGCCAGACGTGTGTCATCCTACAATCAAGACTTCTTTTCAGGTAAACACAGTCACTTTTCAGCTCAAACGAAGCTACATTGTTCACGAAGCTCACACGTTTCTCGCTCTTAACTGAAAAGCATTGGATGTTAGAGGACCTGTGGTTTGTATCAATTTTAGAAACAGAGTTGAACTTGATATGGTCCGTGTGTGTAGGAAACACAGTTCTTTTGTTCTGAGCACACTCATGTTTCCCTCTGTATTAGAGACTCTAGAAAGCAAGAGCGTGCTTCTTGCTCTAAAGCAGAGTGTGTTTCATGGAAGAGAACTGTGCCGTGTGTTTCCCTTCAGAAACGGAGTTAAATGCCAGACGTGTGTCATCCTACAATCAAGACTTCTTTTCAGGTAAACACAGTCACTTTTCAGCTCAAACGAAGCTACATTGTTCACGAAGCTCACACGTTTCTCGCTCTTAACTGAAAAGCATTGGATGTTAGACGACCTGTGGTTTGTATCAGTTTCTGAAACAGAGTTGAACTAGGTATGGTCCGTGTGTAGGAAACACAGTTCTTTTGTTCTGAGCACACTCACGTTTCCCTCTGTAGTAGAGACTCTAGAAAGCAAGAGCGTGCTTCTTGCTCTAATGCAGAGTGTGTTTCATGGATGAGAACTGTGCCGTGTGTTTCCCTTCAGAAACGGAGTTAAATGCCAGGCTCTGTGTCTTTCTTCAAGGAAGACTTGGTTTCAGGTAAACGCAGTCACTTTTCAGCTGAAACGAAGCTACATTGTTCACGAAGCTCACACGTTTCTCGCTCTTAACTGAAAAGCATTGGATGTTAGAGGACCTGTGGTTTGTATCAGTTTCAGAAACAGAGTTGAACTAGATATGGTCCGTGTGTGTAGGAAACACAGGTCTTTTGTTCTGAGCACACTCACGTTTCCCTCTGTATTAGAGACTCTAGAAAGCAAGAGCATCCTTCTTGCTCTAAAGCAGAGTGTGTTTCATGGATGAGAACTGTGCCGTGTGTTTCCCTTCAGAAACGGAGTTAAATGCCAGGCTCTGTATCTTCCTACAAGCAAGAATCATTTCAGGTAAATGTAGTCCCTTTTCATCTCAAACGAAGCTACATTTTTCACAAAGCTCACACGTTTCTCGCTCATAACTGAAAAGCATTGGATGTTAGAGGACCTGTGGTTTGTATCAGTTTCAGAAACAGAGTTGAACTAGATATGGTCCGTGTGTGTAGGAAACACAGTTCTTTTGTTCTGAGCACACTCACGTTTCCCTCTGTATTAGAGACTCTAGAAAGCAAGAGCATGCTTCTTACTCTAAAGCAGAGTGTGTTTCATTGATGAGAACTGTGCCGTGTGTTTCCCTTCAGAAACGGAGTTAAATGCCAGGCTCTGTGTCTTCCTACAAGCAAGACTTTGTTTCAGGTAAACGCAGTCACTTTTCAGCTCAAACGAAGCTACATTGTTCACAAAGCTCAAACGTTTCTCCCTCTTAACTGAAAAGCATTGGATGTTAGAGGACCTGTGGTTTGTATCAGTTTCAGAAACAGAGTTGAACTAGATATCGTCCGTGTGTAGGAAACACAGTTCTTTTGTTCTGAGCACATTCACGTTTCCCTCTCTATTAGAGACTCTAGAAAGAAAGAGCGTGCTTCTTGCTCTAAAGCAGAGTGTGTTTCATGGATGAGAACTGTGCCGTGTGTTTCCCTTCAGAAGCGGAGTTAAATGCCAGGCTCTGTGTCTTTCTTCAAGCAAGACTTCGTTTCATGTAAACGCAGTCACTTTTCACCTCAAACGAAGCTACATTGTTCACAAAGCCCACACGTTTCTCGCTCTTAACTGAAAAGCATTGGATGTTAGAGGACCTGTGGTTTGTATCAGTTTCAGAAACAGAGTTGAACTAGATATGGTCCGTGTGTGTAGGAAACACAGTTCTTTTGTTCTGAGCACACTCACGTTTCCCTCTGTATTAGAGACTCTAGAAAGCAAGTGCGTGCTTCTTGCTCTAAAGCAGAGTGTGTTTCATTGATGAGAACTGTGCCGTGTGTTTCCCTTCAGAAACGGAGTTAAATGCCAGGCTCTGTGTCTTCCTACAAGCAAGAATCGTTTCAGGTAAACGCAGTCACTTTTCACCTCAAACGATACTACATTGTTCACGAAGCTCACACGTTTCTCGCTCTTAACTGAAAAGCATTGGATGTTAGAGGACCTGTGGTTTGTATCAGTTTCAGAAACAGAGTTGAACTAGATATGGTCCGTGTGTGTAGGAAACACAGGTCTTTTGTTCTGAGCACACTCACGTTTCCCTCTGTATTAGAGACTCTAGAAAGCAAGAGCATCCTTCTTGCTCTAAAGCAGAGTGTGTTTCATGGATGAGAACTGTGCCGTGTGTTTCGCTTCAGAAACGGAGTAAAATGCCAGACGTGTGTCTTCCTACAATCAAGAATTCTTTTCAGGTAAACACAGTCACTTTTCATCTCAAACGAAGCTACATTGTTCACAAAGCTCACACGTTTCTCGCTCTTACCTGAAAAGCATTGGATGTTAGAGGACCTGTGGTTTGTATCAGTTTCAGAAACAGACTTGAACTAGATATGATCTGTGTGTGTAGGAAACACAGTTCTTTTGTTCTGAGCACACTCACGTTTCCATCTGTATTAGAGACTCTAGAAAGCAAGAGCGTGCTCCTTGCTCTAAAGCAGAGTGTGTTTCATGGAAGAGAACTGTGCCGTGTGTTTCCCTTCAGAAACGAGGTTAAATGCCAGGCGTGTGTCTTCCTAAAAGCAAGACTTTGTTTAAGGTAAACGCAGTCACTTTTCAGCTCAAACGAAGCTACATTGTTCACTAAGCTCACACGTTTCACCCTCTTAACTGAAAAGCATTGGATGTTAGAGGATCTGTGGTTTGTATCCGTTTCAGAAACAGAGTTGAACTAGATATCGTCCGTGTGTAGGAAACACAGTTTTTTGTTCTGAGCACACTCACGTTTCCCTCTGTATTAGAGACTCTAGAAAGCAAGTGCGTGCTTCTTGCTCTAAAGCAGAGTGTGTTTCATTGATGAGAACTGTGCCGTGTGTTTCCCTTCAGAAACGGAGTTAAATGGCAGGCTCTGTGTCTTCCTACAAGCAAGAATCGTTTCAGGTAAACGCAGTCACTTTTCACCTCAAACGAAGCTACATTGTTCACGAAGCTCACACGTTTCTCGCTCTTAACTGAAAAGCATTGGATGTTAGACGACCTGTGGTTTGTATCAGTTTCTGAAACAGAGTTGAACTAGATATGGTCCATGTGTAGGAAACACAGTTCTTTTGTTCTGAGCACACTCACGTTTCCCTCTGTAGTAGAGACTCTTGAAAGCAAGAGCATCCTTCGTGCTCTAAAGCAGAGTGTGTTTCATGGAAGTGAACTGTGCCGTGTGTTTCCCTTCAGAAACGGAGTTAAATGCCAGGCGTGTGTCTTCCTAAAAGCAAGACTTTGTTTCAGGTAAACGCAGTCACTTTTCAGCTCAAACGAAGCTACATTGTTCACTAAGCTCACACGTTTCACCCTCTTAACTGAAAAGCATTGGATGTTAGAGGATCTGTGGTTTGTATCAGTTTCAGAAACAGAGTTGAACTAGATATCGTCCGTGTGTAGGAAACACAGTTTTTTGTTCTGAGCACACTCACGTTTCCCTCTGTATTAGAGACCCTAGAAAGCAAGTGCGTGCTTCTTGCTCTAAAGCATTGTGTGTTTCATTGATGAGAACTGTGCCGTGTGTTTCCCTTCAGAAACGGAGTTAAATGCCAGGCTCTGTGTCTTCCTACAAGCAAGAATCATTTCAGGTAAACGTAGTCCCTTTTCATCTCAAACGAAGCTACATTGTTCACGAACCTCACACGTTTCTCGCTCTTAACTGAAAAGCATTGGATGTTAGAGGACCTGTGGTTTGTATCAGTTTCAGAAACAGAGTTGAACTAGATATGGTCCGTGTGTGTAGGAAACACAGTTCTTTTGTTCTGAGCACACTCACGTTTCCCTCTGTATTAGAGACTCTAGAAAGCAAGAGCGTGCTTCTTGCTCTAAAGCAGAGTGTGTTTCATGGATGAGAACTGTGCCGTGTGTTTCCCTTCAGAAACGGAGTTAAATGCCAGGCTCTGTGTCTTCCTACAAGCAAGAATCGTTTCAGGTAAACGCAGTCACTTTTCATATCAAACAAAGCTACATTGTTCACGAAGCTCACACGTTTCTCGCTCTTAACTGAAAAGCATTGGATGTTAGACGACCTGTGGTTTGTATCAATTTTAGAAACAGAGATGAACTTGATATGGTCCGTGTGTAGGAAACACAGTTCTTTTGTTCTGAGCACACTCACGTTTCCCTCTGTAGTAGAGACTTTAGAAAGCAAGAGCGTGCTTCTTGCTCTAAAGCAGAGTGTGTTTCATGGATGAGAACTGTGCCGTGTGTTTCCCTTCAGAAACGGAGTTAAATGCCAGGCTCTGTGTCTTTCTTCAAGGAAGACTTCGTTTCAGGTAAACACAGTCACTTTTCAGTTCAAACGAAGCTACATTGTTCACGAAGCTCACACGTTTCTCGCTCTTACCTGAAAAGCATTGGATGTTAGAGGACCTGTGGTTTGTATCAGTTTCAGAAACAGACTTGAACTAGATATGGTCTGTGTGTGTAGGAAACACAGTTCTTTTGTTCTGAGCACACTCACGTTTCCCTCTGTATTAGAGACTCTAGAAAGCAAGAGCGTGCTTCTTGCTCTAAAGCAGAGTGTGTTTCATGGAAGAGAACTGTGCCGTGTGTTTCCCTTCAGAAACAGAGTTAAATGCCAGGCGTGTGTCTTCCTAAAAGCAAGACTTTGTTTCAGGTAAACGCAGTCACTTTTCAGCTCAAACGAAGCTACATTGTTCACTAAGCTCACACGTTTCACCCTCTTAACTGAAAAGCATTGGATGTTAGAGGATCTGTGGTTTGTATCAGTTTCAGAAACAGAGTTGAACTAGATATTGTCCGTGTGTAGGAAACACAGTTTTTTGTTCTGAGCACACTCACGATTCCCTCTGTATTAGAGACTCTAGAAAGCAAGTGCGTGCTTATTGCTCTAAAGCAGTGTGTGTTTCATTGATGAGAACTGTGCCGTGTGTTTCCCTTCAGAAACGGAGTTAAATGCCAGGCTCTGTGTCTTCCTACAAGCAAGAATCATTTCAGGTAAACGTAGTCCCTTTTCATCTCAAACGAAGCTACATTGTTCACGAAGCTCACACGTTTCTCGCTCTTAACTGAAAAGCATTGGATGTTAGAGGACCTGTGGTTTGTATCAGTTTCAGAAACAGAGTAGAACTAGATATGGTCCGTGTGTGTAGGAAACACAGTTCTTTTGTTCTGAGCACACTCACGTTTCCCTCTGTATTAGAGACTCTAGAAAGCAAGAGCGAGTTTCTTGCTCTAAAGCAGAGTGTGTTTCATTGATGAGAACTGTGCCGTGTGTTTCCCTTCAGAAATGGAGTTAAATGCCAGGCTCTGTGTCTAACTACAAGCAAGACTTTGTTTCAGGTAAACGCAGTCACTTTTCAGCTCAAACGAAGCTACATTGTTCACAAAGCTCACACGTTTCTCCCTCTTAAGTGAAAAGCATTGGATGTTAGAGGACCTGTGGTTTGTATCAGTTTCAGAAACAGAGTTGAACTAGATATGGTCCGTGTGTGTAGGAAACACAGTTCTTTTGTTCTGAGCACACTCACGTTTCCCTCTGTATTAGAGACTCTAGAAAGCAAGAGCGTGCTTCTTGCTCTAAAGCAGAGTGTGTTTCATGGATGAGAACTGTGCCGTGTGTTTCCCTTAAGAAACGGAGTTAAATGCCAGGCTCTGTGTCTTCCTACAAGCAAGAATCTTTTCAGGTAAACGCAGTCACTTTTCAGCTCAAATGCAGCTACATTGTTCACGAAGCTCACACGTTTCTCGCTCTTATCTGAAAAGCATTGGATGTTAGAGGACCTGTGGTTTGTATCAATTTTAGAAACAGAGTTGAACTTGATATGGTCCGTGTGTGTAGGAAACACAGTTCTTTTGTTCTGAGCACACTCATGTTTCCCTCTGTATTAGAGACTCTAGAAAGCAAGAGCGTGCTTCTTGCTCTAAAGCAGAGTGTGTTTCATGGAAGAGAACTGTGCCGTGGGTTTCCCTTCAGAAACGGAGTTAAATGCCAGGCTCTGTGTCTTCCTACAAGCAAGAATCATTTCAGGTAAACGCAGTCACTTTTCATGTCAAACGAAGCTACATTGTTCACGAAGCTCACACGTTTCTCGCTCTTAACTGAAAAGCATTGGATGTTAGAGGACCTGTGGTTTGTATCAGTTTCAGAAACAGAGTTGAACTAGATATGGTCCGTGTGTAGGAAACACAGTTCTTTTGTTCTGAGCACACTCACGTTTCCATCTGTATTAGAGACTCTAGAAAGCAAGAGCGTGCTTCTTGCTCTAAAGCAGATTGTGTTTCATGGATGAGAACTGTGCCGTGTGTTTCCCTTCAGAAACGGAGTGAAATGCCAGGCTCTGTGCCTTCCTACAAGCAAGACTTCGTTTCATGTAAACGCAGTAACTTTTCACCTCAAACGAAGCTACATTGTTCACGAAGCCCACACGTTTCTCGCTCTTAACTGAAAAGCATTGCATGTTAGAGGACCTGTGGTTTGTATCAGTTTCAGAAACAGAGTTGAACTAGATATGGTCCGTTTGTGTAGGAAACACAGTTCTTTTGTTCTGAGCACAGTCACGTTTCCCTCTGTATTAGAGAATCTAGAAAGCAAGAGCATCCTTCTTGCTCTAAAGCAGAGTGTGTTTCATGGATGAGAACTGTGCCGTGTGTTTCCCTTCAGAAACGGAGTTAAATGCCAGACGTGTGTCATCCTACAATCAAGACTTCTTTTCAGGTAAACACAGTCACTTTTCAGCTCAAACGAAGCTACATTGTTCACGAAGCTCACACGTTTCTCGCTCTTAACTGAAAAGCATTGGATGTTAGAGGACCTGTGGTTTATATCAATTTTAGAAACAGAGTTGAACTTGATATGGTCCGTGTGTGTAGGAAACACTGTTCTTTTGTTCTGAGCACACTCATGTTTCCCTCTGTATTAGAGACTCTAGAAAGCAAGAGCGTGCTTCTTGCTCTAAAGCAGAGTGTGTTTCATCGAAGAGAACTGTGCCGTGTGTTTCCCTTCAGAAACGGAGTTAAATGCCAGGCGTGTGTCGTCCTACAAGCAAGACTTCTTTTCAGGTAAACGCAGTCACTTTTCAGCTCAAACGAAGCTACATTGTTCACTAAGCTCACACGTTTCACCCTCTTAACTGAAAAGCATTGGATGTTAGAGGATCTGTGGTTTGTATCAGTTTCAGAAACAGAGTTGAACTAGATATCGTCCGTGTGTAGGAAACACAGTTTTTGTTCTGAGCACACTCACGTTTCCCTCTGTATTAGAGACTCTAGACAGCAAGCGCGTGCTTCTTGCTCTAAAGCAGAGTGTGTTTCATTGATGAGAACTGTGCCGTGTGTTTCCCTTCAGAAACGGAGTTAAATGCCAGGCTCTGTGTCTTCCTACAAGCAAGAATCGTTTCAGGTAAACGCAGTCACTTTTCACCTCAAAGGAAGCTACATTGTTCACGAAGCTCACACGTTTCTCGCTCTTAACTGCAAAGCATTGGATGTTAGACGACCTGTGGTTTGTATCAGTTTCTGAAACAGAGTTGAACTAGATATGGTCCGTGTGTAAGAAACACAGTTCTTTTGTTCTGAGCACACTCACGTTTCCCTCTGTAGTAGAGACTCTAGAAAGCAAGAGCGTGCTTCTTGCTCTAATGCAGAGTGTGTTTCATGGATGAGAACTGTGCCGTGTGTTTCCCTTCAGAAACGGAGTTAAATGCCAGGCTCTGTGTCTTTCTTCAAGGAAGACTTCGTTTCAGGTAAACGCAGTCACTTTTCAGCTGAAACGAAGCTACATTGTTCACGAAGCTCACACGTTTCTCGCTCTTAACTGAAAAGCATTGGATGTTAGAGGACCTGTGGTTTGTATCAGTTTCAGAAACAGAGTTGAACTAGATATGGTCCGTGTGTGTAGGAAACACAGGTCTTTTGTTCTGAGCACACTCACTTTTCCCTCTGTATTAGAGACTCTAGAAAGCAAGAGCATCCTTCTTGCTCTAAAGCAGAGTGTGTTTCATGGATGAGAACTGTGCCGTGTGTTTCGCTTCAGAAACGGAGTTAAATGCCATACGTGTGTCTTCCTACAATCAAGACTTCTTTTCAGGTAAACACAGTCACTTTTCAGCTCAAACGAAGCTACATTGTTCACGAAGCTCACACGTTTCTCGCTCTTACCTGAAAAGCAGTGGATGTTAGAGGACCTGTGGTTTGTATCAGTTTCAGAAACAGACTTGAACTAGATATGGTCTGTGTGTGTAGGAAACACAGTTCTTTTGTTCTGAGCACACTCACGTTTCCCTCTGTATTAGAGACTCTAGAAAGCAAGAGCGTGCTTCTTGCTCTAAAGCAGAGTGTGTTTCATGGAAGAGAACTCTGCCGTGTGTTTCCCTTCAGAAACGGAGTTAAATGCCAGGCGTGTGTCTTCCTAAAAGCAAGACTTTGTTTGAGGTAAACGCAGTGACTTTTCAGCTCAAACGAAGCTACATTGTTCACTAAGCTCACACGTTTCACCCTCTTAACTGAAAAGCATTGGATGTTAGAGGATCTGTGGTTTGTATCAGTTTCAGAAACAGAGTTGAACTATATATTGTCCGTGTGTAGGAAATACAGTTTTTTGTTCTGAGCACACTCACGTTTCCCTCTGTATTAGAGACTCTAGAAAGCAAGTGCGTGCTTCTTGCTCTAAAGCAGTGTGTGTTTCATTGATGAGAACTGTGCCGTGTGTTTCCCTTCAGAAACGGAGTTAATTGCCAGGCTCTGTGTCTTCCTACAAGCAAGAATCATTTCAGGTAAACGTAGTCCCTTTTCATCTCAAACGAAGCTACATTGTTCACGAAGCTCACACGTTTCTCGCTCTTAACTGAAAAGCATTGGATGTTAGAGGACCTGTGGTTTGTATCAGTTTCAGAAACAGAGTTGAACTAGATAGGGTCCGTGTGTGTAGGAAACACAGTTCTTTTGTTCTGAGCACACTCACGTTTCCCTCTGTATTAGAGACTCTAGAAAGCAAGAGCGTGCTTCTTGCTCTAAAGCAGAGTGTGTTTCATTGATGAGAACTGTGCCGTGTGTTTCCCTTCAGAAACGGAGTTAAATGCCAGGCTCTGTGTCTTCCTACAAGCAAGACTTTGTTTCAGGTAAACGCAGTCACTTTTCAGCTCAAACGAAGCTACATTGTTCACAAAGCTCACACGTTTCTCCCTCTTAAGTGAAAAGCATTGGATGTTAGAGGACCTGTGGTTTGTATCAGTTTCAGAAACAGAGTTGAACTAGACATGGTCTGTGTGTGTTGGAAACACAGTTCTTTTTTTCTGAGCACACTCACGTTTCCCTCTGTATTAGAGACTCTAGAAAGCAAGAGCGTGCTTTTGCTCTAAAGCAGAGTGTGTTTCATGGAAGAGAACTGTGCCGTGTGTTTCCCTTCAGCAACGGAGTTAAATGCCAGACGTGTGTCATCCTACAATCAAGACTTCTTTTCAGGTAAACACAGTCACTTTTCAGCTCAAACGAAGCTACATTGTTCACGAAGCTCACACGTTTCTCGCTCTTAACTGAAAAGCATTGCATGTTAGAGGACCTGTGGTTTGTATCAGTTTCAGAAACAGAGTTGAACTAGATATGGTCCGTTTGTGTAGGAAACACAGTTCTTTTGTTCTGAGCACAGTCACGTTTCCCTCTGTATTAGAGAATCTAGAAAGCAAGAGCATCCTTCTTGCTCTAAAGCAGAGTGTGTTTCATGGATGAGAACTGTGCCGTGTGTTTCCCTTCAGAAACGGAGTTAAATGCCAGACGTGTGTCATCCTACAATCAAGACTTCTTTTCAGGTAAACACAGTCACTTTTCAGCTCAAACGAAGCTACATTGTTCACGAAGCTCACACGTTTCTCGCTCTTAACTGAAAAGCATTGGATGTTAGAGGACCTGTGGTTTATATCAATTTTAGAAACAGAGTTGAACTTGATATGGTCCGTGTGTGTAGGAAACACAGTTCTTTTGTTCTGAGCACACTCATGTTTCCCTCTGTATTAGAGACTCTAGAAAGCAAGAGCGTGCTTCTTGCTCTAAAGCAGAGTGTGTTTCATCGAAGAGAACTGTGCCGTGTGTTTCCCTTCAGAAACGGAGTTAAATGCCAGGCGTGTGTCGTCCTACAAGCAAGACTTCTTTTCAGGTAAACGCAGTCACTTTTCAGCTCAAACGAAGCTACATTGTTCACTAAGCTCACACGTTTCACCCTCTTAACTGAAAAGCATTGGATGTTAGAGGATCTGTGGTTTGTATCAGTTTCAGAAACAGAGTTGAACTAGATATCGTCCGTGTGTAGGAAACACAGTTTTTGTTCTGAGCACACTCACGTTTCCCTCTGTATTAGAGACTCTAGACAGCAAGCGCGTGCTTCTTGCTCTAAAGCAGAGTGTGTTTCATTGATGAGAACTGTGCCGTGTGTTTCCCTTCAGAAACGGAGTTAAATGCCAGGCTCTGTGTCTTCCTACAAGCAAGAATCGTTTCAGGTAAACGCAGTCACTTTTCACCTCAAAGGAAGCTACATTGTTCACGAAGCTCACACGTTTCTCGCTCTTAACTGCAAAGCATTGGATGTTAGACGACCTGTGGTTTGTATCAGTTTCTGAAACAGAGTTGAACTAGATATGGTCCGTGTGTAAGAAACACAGTTCTTTTGTTCTGAGCACACTCACGTTTCCCTCTGTAGTAGAGACTCTAGAAAGCAAGAGCGTGCTTCTTGCTCTAATGCAGAGTGTGTTTCATGGATGAGAACTGTGCCGTGTGTTTCCCTTCAGAAACGGAGTTAAATGCCAGGCTCTGTGTCTTTCTTCAAGGAAGACTTCGTTTCAGGTAAACGCAGTCACTTTTCAGCTGAAACGAAGCTACATTGTTCACGAAGCTCACACGTTTCTCGCTCTTAACTGAAAAGCATTGGATGTTAGAGGACCTGTGGTTTGTATCAGTTTCAGAAACAGAGTTGAACTAGATATGGTCCGTGTGTGTAGGAAACACAGGTCTTTTGTTCTGAGCACACTCACTTTTCCCTCTGTATTAGAGACTCTAGAAAGCAAGAGCATCCTTCTTGCTCTAAAGCAGAGTGTGTTTCATGGATGAGAACTGTGCCGTGTGTTTCGCTTCAGAAACGGAGTTAAATGCCAGACGTGTGTCTTCCTACAATCAAGACTTCTTTTCAGGTAAACACAGTCACTTTTCAGCTCAAACGAAGCTACATTGTTCACGAAGCTCACACGTTTCTCGCTCTTACCTGAAAAGCAGTGGATGTTAGAGGACCTGTGGTTTGTATCAGTTTCAGAAACAGACTTGAACTAGATATGGTCTGTGTGTGTAGGAAACACAGTTCTTTTGTTCTGAGCACACTCACGTTTCCCTCTGTATTAGAGACTCTAGAAAGCAAGAGCGTGCTTCTTGCTCTAAAGCAGAGTGTGTTTCATGGAAGAGAACTCTGCCGTGTGTTTCCCTTCAGAAACGGAGTTAAATGCCAGGCGTGTGTCTTCCTAAAAGCAAGACTTTGTTTGAGGTAAACGCAGTGACTTTTCAGCTCAAACGAAGCTACATTGTTCACTAAGCTCACACGTTTCACCCTCTTAACTGAAAAGCATTGGATGTTAGAGGATCTGTGGTTTGTATCAGTTTCAGAAACAGAGTTGAACTATATATTGTCCGTGTGTAGGAAATACAGTTTTTTGTTCTGAGCACACTCACGTTTCCCTCTGTATTAGAGACTCTAGAAAGCAAGTGCGTGCTTCTTGCTCTAAAGCAGTGTGTGTTTCATTGATGAGAACTGTGCCGTGTGTTTCCCTTCAGAAACGGAGTTAATTGCCAGGCTCTGTGTCTTCCTACAAGCAAGAATCATTTCAGGTAAACGTAGTCCCTTTTCATCTCAAACGAAGCTACATTGTTCACGAAGCTCACACGTTTCTCGCTCTTAACTGAAAAGCATTGGATGTTAGAGGACCTGTGGTTTGTATCAGTTTCAGAAACAGAGTTGAACTAGATAGGGTCCGTGTGTGTAGGAAACACAGTTCTTTTGTTCTGAGCACACTCACGTTTCCCTCTGTATTAGAGACTCTAGAAAGCAAGAGCGTGCTTCTTGCTCTAAAGCAGAGTGTGTTTCATTGATGAGAACTGTGCCGTGTGTTTCCCTTCAGAAACGGAGTTAAATGCCAGGCTCTGTGTCTTCCTACAAGCAAGACTTTGTTTCAGGTAAACGCAGTCACTTTTCAGCTCAAACGAAGCTACATTGTTCACAAAGCTCACACGTTTCTCCCTCTTAAGTGAAAAGCATTGGATGTTAGAGGACCTGTGGTTTGTATCAGTTTCAGAAACAGAGTTGAACTAGACATGGTCTGTGTGTGTTGGAAACACAGTTCTTTTTTTCTGAGCACACTCACGTTTCCCTCTGTATTAGAGACTCTAGAAAGCAAGAGCGTGCTTTTGCTCTAAAGCAGAGTGTGTTTCATGGAAGAGAACTGTGCCGTGTGTTTCCCTTCAGCAACGGAGTTAAATGCCAGACGTGTGTCATCCTACAATCAAGACTTCTTTTCAGGTAAACACAGTCACTTTTCAGCTCAAACGAAGCTACATTGTTCACGAAGCTCACACGTTTCTCGCTCTTAACTGAAAAGCATTGCATGTTAGAGGACCTGTGGTTTGTATCAGTTTCAGAAACAGAGTTGAACTAGATATGGTCCGTTTGTGTAGGAAACACAGTTCTTTTGTTCTGAGCACAGTCACGTTTCCCTCTGTATTAGAGAATCTAGAAAGCAAGAGCATCCTTCTTGCTCTAAAGCAGAGTGTGTTTCATGGATGAGAACTGTGCCGTGTGTTTCCCTTCAGAAACGGAGTTAAATGCCAGACGTGTGTCATCCTACAATCAAGACTTCTTTTCAGGTAAACACAGTCACTTTTCAGCTCAAACGAAGCTACATTGTTCACGAAGCTCACACGTTTCTCGCTCTTAACTGAAAAGCATTGGATGTTAGAGGACCTGTGGTTTATATCAATTTTAGAAACAGAGTTGAACTTGATATGGTCCGTGTGTGTAGGAAACACAGTTCTTTTGTTCTGAGCACACTCATGTTTCCCTCTGTATTAGAGACTCTAGAAAGCAAGAGCGTGCTTCTTGCTCTAAAGCAGAGTGTGTTTCATCGAAGAGAACTGTGCCGTGTGTTTCCCTTCAGAAACGGAGTTAAATGCCAGGCGTGTGTCGTCCTACAAGCAAGACTTCTTTTCAGGTAAACGCAGTCACTTTTCAGCTCAAACGAAGCTACATTGTTCACTAAGCTCACACGTTTCACCCTCTTAACTGAAAAGCATTGGATGTTAGAGGATCTGTGGTTTGTATCAGTTTCAGAAACAGAGTTGAACTAGATATCGTCCGTGTGTAGGAAACACAGTTTTTGTTCTGAGCACACTCACGTTTCCCTCTGTATTAGAGACTCTAGACAGCAAGCGCGTGCTTCTTGCTCTAAAGCAGAGTGTGTTTCATTGATGAGAACTGTGCCGTGTGTTTCCCTTCAGAAACGGAGTTAAATGCCAGGCTCTGTGTCTTCCTACAAGCAAGAATCGTTTCAGGTAAACGCAGTCACTTTTCACCTCAAAGGAAGCTACATTGTTCACGAAGCTCACACGTTTCTCGCTCTTAACTGCAAAGCATTGGATGTTAGACGACCTGTGGTTTGTATCAGTTTCTGAAACAGAGTTGAACTAGATATGGTCCGTGTGTAAGAAACACAGTTCTTTTGTTCTGAGCACACTCACGTTTCCCTCTGTAGTAGAGACTCTAGAAAGCAAGAGCGTGCTTCTTGCTCTAATGCAGAGTGTGTTTCATGGATGAGAACTGTGCCGTGTGTTTCCCTTCAGAAACGGAGTTAAATGCCAGGCTCTGTGTCTTTCTTCAAGGAAGACTTCGTTTCAGGTAAACGCAGTCACTTTTCAGCTGAAACGAAGCTACATTGTTCACGAAGCTCACACGTTTCTCGCTCTTAACTGAAAAGCATTGGATGTTAGAGGACCTGTGGTTTGTATCAGTTTCAGAAACAGAGTTGAACTAGATATGGTCCGTGTGTGTAGGAAACACAGGTCTTTTGTTCTGAGCACACTCACTTTTCCCTCTGTATTAGAGACTCTAGAAAGCAAGAGCATCCTTCTTGCTCTAAAGCAGAGTGTGTTTCATGGATGAGAACTGTGCCGTGTGTTTCGCTTCAGAAACGGAGTTAAATGCCAGACGTGTGTCTTCCTACAATCAAGACTTCTTTTCAGGTAAACACAGTCACTTTTCAGCTCAAACGAAGCTACATTGTTCACGAAGCTCACACGTTTCTCGCTCTTACCTGAAAAGCAGTGGATGTTAGAGGACCTGTGGTTTGTATCAGTTTCAGAAACAGACTTGAACTAGATATGGTCTGTGTGTGTAGGAAACACAGTTCTTTTGTTCTGAGCACACTCACGTTTCCCTCTGTATTAGAGACTCTAGAAAGCAAGAGCGTGCTTCTTGCTCTAAAGCAGAGTGTGTTTCATGGAAGAGAACTCTGCCGTGTGTTTCCCTTCAGAAACGGAGTTAAATGCCAGGCGTGTGTCTTCCTAAAAGCAAGACTTTGTTTCAGGTAAACGCAGTGACTTTTCAGCTCAAACGAAGCTACATTGTTCACTAAGCTCACACGTTTCACCCTCTTAACTGAAAAGCATTGGATGTTAGAGGATCTGTGGTTTGTATCAGTTTCAGAAACAGAGTTGAACTATATATTGTCCGTGTGTAGGAAATACAGTTTTTTGTTCTGAGCACACTCACGTTTCCCTCTGTATTAGAGACTCTAGAAAGCAAGTGCGTGCTTCTTGCTCTAAAGCAGTGTGTGTTTCATTGATGAGAACTGTGCCGTGTGTTTCCCTTCAGAAACGGAGTTAATTGCCAGGCTCTGTGTCTTCCTACAAGCAAGAATCATTTCAGGTAAACGTAGTCCCTTTTCATCTCAAACGAAGCTACATTGTTCACGAAGCTCACACGTTTCTCGCTCTTAACTGAAAAGCATTGGATGTTAGAGGACCTGTGGTTTGTATCAGTTTCAGAAACAGAGTTGAACTAGATATGGTCCGTGTGTGTAGGAAACACAGTTCTTTTGTTCTGAGCACACTCACGTTTCCCTCTGTATTAGAGACTCTAGAAAGCAAGAGCGTGCTTCTTGCTCTAAAGCAGAGTGTGTTTCATTGATGAGAACTGTGCCGTGTGTTTCCCTTCAGAAACGGAGTTAAATGCCAGGCTCTGTGTCTTCCTACAAGCAAGACTTTGTTTCAGGTAAACGCAGTCACTTTTCAGCTCAAACGAAGCTACATTGTTCACAAAGCTCACACGTTTCTCCCTCTTAAGTGAAAAGCATTGGATGTTAGAGGACCTGTGGTTTGTATCAGTTTCAGAAACAGAGTTGAACTAGACATGGTCTGTGTGTGTTGGAAACACAGTTCTTTTTTTCTGAGCACACTCACGTTTCCCTCTGTATTAGAGACTCTAGAAAGCAAGAGCGTGCTTTTGCTCTAAAGCAGAGTGTGTTTCATGGAAGAGAACTGTGCCGTGTGTTTCCCTTCAGCAACGGAGTTAAATGCCAGGCGTGTGTCTTCCTACAAGCAAGACTTCGTTTCAGGTAAACGCAGTCACTTTTCAGCTCAAACGAAGCTACATTGTTCACGAAGCTCACACGTTTCTCGCTCTTACCTGAAAAGCATTGGATGTTAGACAACCTGTGGATTGTATCAGTTTCAGAAACAGAGTTGAACTAGATATGGTCCGTGTGTGTAGGAAACACAGTTCTGTTGTTCTGAGCACACACACGTTTCCCTCTGTATAAGAGACTCTAGAAAGCAAGAGCGTGCTTCTTGCTCTAATGCAGAGTGTGTTTCATTGATGAGAACTGTGCCGTGTGTTTCCCTTCAGAAACGGAGTTAAATGCCAGACGTGTGTCTTCCTACAATCAAGACTTCTTTTCAGGTAAACACAGTCGCTTTTCACCTCAAACGAAGCTACATTGTTCACGAAGCTCACACGTTTCTCGCTCTTAACTGAAAAGCATTGGATGTTAGAGGACCTGTGGTTTGTATCAGTTTCAGAAACATAGTTGAACTAGATATGGTCCGTGTGTGTAGGAAACACAGTTCTTTTGTTCTGAGCACACTCACGTTTCCCTCTGTATTAGAGACTCTAGAAAGCAAGAGCGTGCATCTTGCTCTAATGCAGAGTGTGTTTCATGGATGAGAACTGTGCCGTGTGTTTCCTTTCAGAATCGGAGTTAAATGCCAGGCTCTGTGTCTTTCTTCAAGCAAGACTTCGTTTCAGGGAAACGCAGCCACTTTTCAGCTAAAACGAAGCTACATTGTTCACGAAGCTCACACGTTTCTCGCTCTTAACTGAAAAGAATTTGATGTTAGAGGACCTGTGGTTTGTATCAGTTTCAGAAACAGAGTTGAACTAGATATGGTCGTGTGTGTAGGAAACACAGTTCTTTTGTTCTGAGCACACTCACGTTTCCCTCTGTATTAGAGACTCTAGAAAGCAAGAGCGTGCTTCTTGCTCTAAAGCAGAATGTGTTTCATGGATGAGGACTGTGCCGTGTGTTTCCCTTCAGAAACGGAGTTAAATGCCAGAAGTATGTCTTCCTACAAGCAAGACTTCGTTTCAGGTAAACGCAGTCACTTTTCACCTCAAACGAAGCTACATTGTTCACGAAGCTCACCCGTTTCTCGCTCTTATCTGAAAAGCATTGGATGTTAGTGGACCTGTGGTTTGTATCAGTTTCAGAAACAGAGTTGAACTAGATATGGTCCGTGTGTGTAGGAAACACAGTTCTTTTGTTCTGAGCACACTCACGTTTCCCTCTGTATTAGAGACTCTAGAAAGCAAGTGCGTGCTTCTTGCTCTAAAGCAGAGTGTGTTTCATGGATGAGAACTGTGCCGTGTGTTTCCCTTCAGAAATGGAGTTAAATGCCAGGCGTGTGTCTTCCTACAAGCAAGAATTCGTTTCAGGTAAACAGTCATTTTTCGACTCAAAGAAAACTACATCGTTCACAAAGCTCAAAAGTTTCTTGCTCCTAAATGAAAAGCATGGGATGTTAGAGGACCTGTAGTTTGTATCATTTTCATAAGCAGAGTTGGACTAGCCAAAGTCCGTATGTGTAGGAAATAAAGGTCTTTTGTTCTTGGCACACTCACGTTTCCTGCTGTATTGGAGAAACTAGAAAGCAAGAGTGTGGTTCTTGCTCTAAAGCAGAGTGTGTTTCATGGATGAGAACTGTGCTGTGTGTTTCCCTTCAGAAATGGAGTTAAATCCCAGACTCTCTGTCTTCCTACAAGCAAGCCTTCGTTTCATATAAACACACACACTTTTTAGTTCAAAGGAAGCTACATTGTTCACGAAGCTCACACGTTTCTGTCTCCTAACTGAAAATCATTGGATGTTAGAGGACCTGTGGTTTATATCAGTTCCATGAGCAGAGTTGAACAAGATATGGTCCGTATGTGTAGGAAACACAGTTCTTTTGTTCTGACCACACTCACGTTTCCTACTGTATTGGAGACTCTAGAAAGTAAGAGCGTGCTTCTTGCTCTAAAGCAGAGTGTGTTTCATGGATGAGAACTGTGCTCTGTGTTTCCATGCAGAAATGGAGTTAAATCACAGCCTCTTTGTCTTCCTACAATCAAGACTTCATTTCTGGTTTGGATAGCCAATTTCATCTCAAAGGTCCTACCTCGTTCAGGAAGCTCACACATTTTTCTTCTTAACCTACAAGCATTGGATGTTACAGGACCTGAGGTTTGTGTCAGTTTCAGAAGCAGTGTTGAACTACATGTGGTCTGAATGTGTAGGAAACACCATTCCTTCCTTCTGAGCACACACAAGTTTCCTGATGTATTGGACATTCTAGAAAGGAAGATCGTGCTTCTTCCTCTAAAGCAGAGTTTTTTTCATGGATGAGAACTGTGCTATGTATTTCTCTTCAGAAATGGAGTGAAATCCCAGGCTCTGTGGTTTCTATTATTTTCATAAGCAGAGTTAAACTGCATAAGATCTGTATGAGCAGGAAACACAGTTCTTTTTTTCTGGGCATTCTCATGGTTCTTGCTGTATTGGAGACTCTGGAAAGAAGAGCTTGCTTCTTGCGTTAAAACAGAGTGTGTTTCATGGATGAGAACACTGGTCTGTGTTTCCCTACAGAAACTGAGTTAAACCCCATGTTCTGTGTCTTCCTACAAGCAAGAGTTCATTTCTGGTAAACCAAGAGAATGTTGGGCTCAAATGATTTTACAATGTTCTAGAACCAACAGATTCTCATTATTAACTAAAGAGCATTGATGTAAGTGGAGCTTTGTTTTGTATCTGTTTCATAAGCAGAGTTGAACTACATATGGTCCGTATGAGTAGGAAAAAGAGTTCTTTTTTTCAGGGAATGCTCATGGTACTTGATATATTGGAGACATTGGAAAGAAGAGATTGCATCTTGCATTAAAACAGAGTGGGTTTCATGGATGAGAACACTGGTCTGAATTTCCCTTCAGAAACGGAGTTAAACCCCAGGATCTGTGTCTTCCTACAAGCAAGGTTTCTTTTCTGGTAAACAAAGAGATTTTTCGGCTCAAATGATTTTACAAAGTTCAGAAACCCATCGCGATTCTCACTATTAACTGAAGAGCATTTATGTAAGAGGAGCTGTGGTTTGTATCAGTTTCATAAGCAGAGTTGAACTGCATATGATCCGTATGAGTAGGATACACAGTTATTTTTTTCTGGGCATTCACATGCTTCTTGCTGTATTGGAGACTCTGGACAGAAGAGTCTACTTCTTTCGTTAAAACAGCATGTGTTTCATGGATGAAAACACTGGTCTGAATTTCCCATCAGAAACCGAGTTGAACTCCAGGATCTGTGTCTTCCTACATGCAGGAGTTCATTTCTGGTAAACCAAGAGAATGTTGGGCTCAAATGATTTTACACAGTTCATGAACCCAAGGCGATTCTCACTATTACCTAAAGAGTACTTATGTAAGAGGAGCTGTTGTTTGTATCAGTTTCATAAGCAGAGTTGAACTACATATGGTCCGTATGAATAGGAAACACAGTTCTTTTTTTCTGTGCAAGCTTATGGTTCTTGCAGTATTGGAGACACTGGAAACAAGAGCATGCTTCTTGCATTAAAACAGCATATGTTTCATGGATGAGAACACTGGTCTGAATTTCCCTTCAGAAACGGAGTTAAACCCCTGGATCTGTGTCTTCCTACAAGCAAGAGTTCATTTCTGGTAAACCAAGTGAATTTTGGGCTCAAATGATTTTACACAGTTCATGAACCCAACGTGATTCTCACTATTACCTAAATAGCATTTATGTAAGTGGAGCTGTGGTTTGTATCTGTTTCATAAGCAGAGTTGAACTACATATGATCCGCATGAGTAGGAAACCCAGTTCTTTTTTTCAGGGAATGCTCATGGTACTTGCTATATTGGAGATGCTAGAAAGAAGAGCTTGCATCTTGCATTAAATCAGAGTGTGTTTCATGGATGAGAACACTGGTCTGAATTTCCCTTCAGTAACGGAGTTAAACCCCAGGATCTGTGTCTTACTACAAGCAGGAGTTCATTTCTGGTAAACCTAGTGAATTTTGGGCTCAAGTGATTTTACACAGTACACCAACAATACATGATTATCAGTAGTAACTAAAGAGCCTTTATGTAAGAGGAGCTGTAGTTTGATTCAGTTTCATAAGCAGAGTTGAACTACATGTTGTCTGTATGAGTAGGAAACACAGTTCTTTTTTTCTGGGCATGCTCATTGTTCTTGCTGTATTGGAGACGCTGAAAATAAGAGGATGCTTCTTGCCTTAAAACAGAGTTTGTTTCATGGATCAGATCTCTGGTCTGAATTTCCCTTCAGAAATGGAGTTAAACCCCAGGCTCTGTGTCTTCCTACTAGCAAGAGTTCCTTTCTGGTAAACGTGTGAATTTTGGGCTCAAATGATTTTTCGCAGTTCACGAACCCAACGTGACTTTCACTATTAACTAAAGGGCATTTATTGGAAAAGGAGCTGTGGTTTGTATCAGTTTGGTAAGCAGAGTTGAACTACATATGGTCCTTATGAGTAGGAAAACTCAGTTCTGTTTTTCTGGGCATGATCATGGTTCTTGCTGTATTGGAGAGTCTGGAAAGAAGAGGATGGTTCTTGCGTTAAAACAGCGTGTGTTTCAAGGATGAGAACACTGGTCTGGATTTCCCTTCAGAAATGGCGTTAAACCCCAGGATCTGTGTCTTCCTACAAGCAAGAGTTGATTTTTGGTAAAACCAGTGAATATTGGGCTCAAATATTTTTACACAGTTCTCGAACCAAACGCGATTCTCTCAATTAACTAAAGAGCATTTATGTAAGAGGAGCTGTGGTTTGTATCAGTTTCATAAGCAGAGTTGAACTACATATGGTCCGTATGAGTAGGAAACACAGTTCTTTTTTTCTTTGCATGCTCCTGGTTCTTGCTGTATTGAAGAAGCTGGAAAGAAGAGCTTGCTTTTTGCGTTAAAACAGAGTGTGGTTCATGGATGAGAACACTGGTCTTAATTTCCCTTCAGAAACGGAGTTAATCCCCAGGGTCTGTGTATTCCTACAAGCAAGAGATCATTTTTGGTAAACAATGTGAATTTTGGGCTCATATGATTTTACACAGTTCAGTAACCCACGGCGATTCTCACCATTAACAAAAGAGCATTTATGTAAGTAGAGTTGTGGTTTGTATCAGTTTCATAAGCAGAGTTGAACTACATGTGGTCTGTATGATTAGGAAACACAGTTCTTTTTTTCTGGGCATGCTCATGGTCCTTGTTGTATTGGAGAGTCTGGAAAGAAGAGGATGGTTCTTGCATTAAAACAGCATGTGTTTCATGGATGAGAACATTGGTCTGAATTTCCCTTCAGAAACGGAGTTAAACCCCAGGATCTGTGTCGTCCTACAAGCAAGAGTTTATTACTGGTAAACAAAGAGAATTTTGGGCTCAAATGATTTTACAGAGTTCAGAAAAAATCGCAATTATCACTATTAACTAAAGATCATTTATAAGAGGAGCTGTGGTTTGTATCAGTTTCAAGCAGAGTTGAACTGCATATGATCCGTATGAGTAGGATATACAATTCTTTTTTCCTGGGCATTCTCATGGTTCTTGCTGTATTGGAGACTCTGGAAAGAAGAGTCTACTTCTTGTGGTAAAACAGCATGTGTTTCATGGATGAAAACACTGGTCTGAATTTCCTTTCAGATACGGAGTTAAACCCAAGGATCTGTGTCTTCCTACATGCAGGAGTTCATTTCTGGTAAACCAAGTGAATTTTGGGCTCAAATGATTTTACACAGTACACCAACAATACATGATTATCACTAGTAACTAAAGAGCCTTTATGTAAGAGGAGCTGTGGTTTGTGTCAGTTACATAAGCAGAGTTGAACTACATATGATCCGTATGAGTAGGAAACACAGTTCTTTTTTTCTGTGCATGCTCATGGTTCTTGCTATATTGGAGAAGGTGGAAAGAAAAGCTTGCTTCTTGCGTGAAAACAAAGTTGTTTCATGGATGAGAACACTGGTCTGAATTTCCCTTCAGAAATGGCGTTAATCACCAGGGTCTGTGTCTTCCTGCAAACAAGAGTTCATTTCTGGTAAACCAAGTGAATTTTGGGCTCAATTGATTTTACACAGTTCTATAGTCCAACGTGATTCTCACTATTAATTAAAGAGCATTTATGTAAGAGGAACTGTAGTTCCTATCAGTTTCATAAGCAGATTTGAACTACATATGGTCCGTATGAATAGGAAACACAGTTCTATTTTTCTGTGCAAGCTCATGTTTCTTGCTGTATTGGAGACGCAGGAAAGAAGAGCTTGATTCTTGCCTTAAAACAGAGTGTGTTTCATGGATGAGAACACTGGTCTGAATTTCCCTTCAGAAACGTAGTTCAACCCCAGGATCTGTGTCTGCCTACAAGCAAGAGTTCATTTCTGGTAAACCAAGGGAATTTTGGGCTCAAATGATATTACACAGTTCAAGAACCCAACGCGATTCTCCCTAATAACTGAAGAGCATTTATGTAAGTGGAGCTGTTGTTTGTATCAGTTTCATAAGCATAGTTGAACTACATATGGTCCGTATGAGTACGAAACACAGTACTTTTTTTCTGGGCATGCTCATTGTTCTTGCTGTATTGGAGACGCTGAAAATAAGAAGATGCTTCTTGCCTTAAAACACAGTTAGTTTCATGGATGAGAACACTGGTCTGAATTTCCCTTCAGAAACTGAGTTAAACCCTAGGATCTGTGTCTTCCTACAAGCCAGAGTTCATTTCTAGTAAACAAATTGATTTTTGGGCTCAAATGATTTTACACAATTCAAGAACCCAACACGATTCACACTATTACCGAAAGAGCAATTATGTAAGTAGAGGTGTGGTTTGTATCAGTTTAATAAGCAGAGTTGAACTACATATGGTCCGTAAAAGTAGGAAACAGTTCTTTTTCTCAGGGCATGCTCATGGTACTTGCTATATTGGAGACGCTAGAAAGAAGAGCTTTCTTCTTGCGTGAAAACAGAGTGTGTTACATGGATGAGAACTCTGTTCTGAATTTCCCTTCAGAAAAGGAGTTAAACCCCAGGGTCTGTGTCTTCCCACAAGCCCGAGTTCATTTCTGGTAAACTCAGTGAAATTTGGGCTCAAATGATTTTACACAGTTCAGAATCCCATCACGATTCTCATTATTAACTAAAGAGCATTTATGTATGAGGAGCTGTGGTTTATATCAGTTTCATGAGCAGAGTTGAATCACATATGGTCCGTATGAGTAGGAAGCATTTGGTTTTTTGAGGGCATGTTCATGGATCTTGCTGTATTGGAGATGCAGGAAAGAAGAGCTTGCTTCTTGTGTTAAAACAGAGTGTGTTTCCTGGATGAGAACACGGGTCTGAATTTCCCTTCAGAAAAGGAGTTAAACCACAGGATCTGTGTCTTCCTACAAGCAAGAGTTCATTTCTGGTAAACAAAACGATTTTGGGGCTCAAATGATTTTACACAGTTCTGGAACACAATGCGATTCTCACTATTAACTGAAGAGCATTTATGTAAGAGGAGCTGTGGTTTGTATCAGTATCATAAGCAGAGTTGAATTCCATATGGTCAATATGAGTAGGAAACACAATTCTTTTTTTTTTCCTGGGCATTCCCATGGTTCTTGCTGCATTCGAGACGCTGGAACGAAGAGGATGCTTCTTACGTTAAAACAGCATGTGTTTCATGGATGAGAACACTGGACTGAATTTCCCTTCAAAATCGGAGTAAAACCACTGGTTCTAGGTGATACTACAAGCAAGAGTTCATTTTTGGTAAACCCAGTGAATATGGGCTCAAATGATTTTACACAGTTCACGAACCCAACGCTATTCTCACAATTAACTAAAGAGCATTTATGTAATAGGAGCTGTGGTTGTATCAGTTTGATAAGCAGAGTTGAACTACATATGGTCCGTATGAGTAGGAAACACAGTTCTTTTTGTCTGGGCATGCTCATGGTCCTTGCTGTATTGGAGATGCTGGAAAGAAGAGCTTGCTTCTTGTGTGAAAACAGAGTGTGTATTATGGATAAGGACAGTGGTCTGAATTTCCGTTAAGAAACGGAGTTACACACCAGGATCTGTGTCTTCCTAGAACCAAGAGTTCATTTCTGGTAAACAAAGAGAATTTTGGGCTCAAATGATTTTACACAGTTCTGAAACCCAACGCGATTCTCACTATTAACTAAAGAGCATTTATAAGAGGAGCTGAGGTTTGTATCAGTTTCATAAGCAGAGTTGAACTGCATATGATCCGTATGAGTAGGATACACAATTCTTTTTTTCTGGGCATTCTCATGGTTCTTGCTGTATTGGAGACTCTGGAAAGAAGAGGCTACTTCTTGTGGTAAAACAGCATGTGTTTCATGGATGAAAACACTGGTCTGAATTTCCTTTCAGAAACGGAGTTAAACCCAAGGATCTGTGTTTTCCTACATGCAGGAGTTCATTTCTGGTAAACCAAGTGAATTTTGGGCTCAAATGATTTTACACAGTACACCAACTGTACATGATTATCACTAGTAACTAAACAGCCTATATGTAAGAGGAGCTGTGGTTTGTGTCAGTTACATAAGCAGAGTTGAACTACATATGATCCATATGAGTAGTAAACACAGTTCTTTTTTTCTGTGCATGCTCATGGTTCTTGCTGTATTGGAGAGGCTGGAAAGAAGAGCTTGCTTCTTGCGTGAAAACAGTGTGCGTTTCATGAATGAGAACACTGGTCTGAATTTCCCTTCAGAAATGGAGTTAAACCCCATGGTCTGTGTATTCCTGCAAGCAAGAGTTCATTTCTGGTAAACCAAATGAATTTTGGGCTCAATTGATTTTACACAGTTCTATAGCCCAACGTGATTCTCACTATTAACTAAAGAGCATTTATGTAAGAGGAACTGTGGTTCGTATCAGTTTCATATGCAGAGTTGAACTACATATGGTCTGTATGAGTAGGAAACACAGTTCTTTTTTTCTGTGCAAGCTCATGTTTCTTGCTGTATTGGAGACGCAGGAAAGAAGAGCTTGATTCTTGCCTTAAAACAGAGTGTGTTTCATGGATGAGAACACTGGTCTGAATTTCCCTTCAGAAACGTAGTTCAACCCCAGGATCTGTGTCTTCCTACAAGCAAGAGTTCATTTCTGGTAAACAACGTAAATTTTGGGCTCCAATTATTTTACACAGTTCAGAAACCCATCGCGTTTCTCACTATAAAAAAAAGAGCATTTATGCAATAGGAGCTGCTGTTTGTATCAGTTTCTTAAGCAGAGTTGAACTACCTATGGTCCGTATGAGTAGGAAACACAGTTCTTATTTTCTGAGCATGCTCATGTTTCTTGCTGTACTGGAGAGTCTGGAAAGAAGAGGATGGTTCTTGCGTTAAAACAGCATGTGTTTCATGGATGAGAACACTAGTCGAATTTCCCTTCAAAAATGGAATTAAACTGCAGGATCTGTGTCTTCCTAGAAGCAGGAGTTCATATCCGTTAAAACAAGTGAATTTTGGGCTCAATTGATTTTACACAGTACACCAACAATACACGGTTCTCACTAGTAACTAAAGAGCCTTTATGTAAGAGGAGCTGTGGTTTGTATTAGTTTCATAAGCAGTGTTGAACTACATATGTTCTGTATGAGCAGGAAACACAGTCCTTTTTTTCTGGGCATGCTAATTGTTCTTGCTGTGTTGGAGACACTGGAAATAAGAGGATGCTTCTTGCTTTAAAACAGAGTGTGTTTCATGGATGAGAACACTGTTCTGAATTAACCTTGAGAAATGGAGTTAAACCCAGGATCTTTGTCTTCCTACAAGAAAGAGTTCATTTCAGATAAAACCAGTGAATTTTGGGCTCAAATGATTTTACACAGATCTCGAACCCAACGTGATTCTCACTATTAACTAAAGTGCATTTATGTACGAGAAGCTGTGGTTTGTATCAGTTTCATAAGCAGAGTTGAACTACATATGGTTCGTATGAGTAGGAAACACAGTACATTATTGCTGGGCATGCTCATGGTTCTTGCAGTATTGGAGAAGGTGGAAAGAAGAGCTTGCTTCTTGCGTTAAAACAAAGTGTGTTTCATGGATGTGAACACTGGTCTGAATTTCCCTTCAGAAAGGAGAAAAACCCCAGGATCTGTGTCTTCCTAGAAGCAAGAGTTCATTTCTGGTAAACCAAGGGAATTTTGGGCTCAAATGATATTACACTGTTCAATAACCCAACACGATTCTCCCTAATAACTGAAGAGCATTTATGTAAGTGGAGCTGTGGTTTGTATCAGTTTAATAAGCAGAGTTGAACTACATATGGTCCGTATGAGTACGAAACACAGTTCTTTTTTTCTGGGCATGCTCATTGTTCTTGCTGTATTGGAGACGCAGGAAAGAAGGGGATGCTTCTTGCCTTAAAACAGAGTGAGTTTCATGGATGAGAACACTGGTCTGAATTTCGCTTCAGAAACGGAGTTAAACCCCAGGATCTGTGTCTTCCTACAAGCAAGAGTTCATTGTAGTAAACAAATTGATTTTTGGGCTCAAATGATTTTACACAGTTCAAGAACCCAACGCGAATCTCACTATTACCGAAAGAGCAATTATGTAAGTAGAGGTGTGGTTTGTTTCAGTTTAATAAGCAGAGTTGAACTACATATGGTCCGTATGAGTAGGAAACAGTTCTTTTTCTCAGGGCATGCTCATGGTACTTGCTATATTGGAGACGCTAGAAAGAGGAGCTTGCTTCTAGCGTTAAAACAGAGTGTGTTACATGGATGAGAACTCTGGTCTGAATTTCCCTTCAGAAAAGGAGTTAAACCCCAGGGTCTGTGTCTTCCCACAAGCCCGAGATCATTTCTGGTAAGCTCAGTGAAATTTGGGCTCAAATGATTTTACACAGTTCAGAATCCCATCGCGATTCTCATTATTAACTAAAGAGCATTTATGTATGAGGAGCTGTGGGTTATATGAGTTTCATGAGCAGAGTTGTATCACATATGGTCCGTATGAGTAGGAAACACAGTTGTTTTTTTGAGGGCATGTTCATGGATCTTGCTGTATTGGAGAGGCTGGAACGAAGAGGATGCTTCTTACGTTAAAACAGCATGTGTTTCATGGATGAGAACACTGGACTGAATTTCCCTTCAAAATCGGAGTAAAACCACTGGTTCTAGGTGTTACTACAAGCAAGAGTTCATTTCTGGTAAACCCAGTGAATTATGGGCTCAAATGATTTTACACAGTTCACGAACCCAACGCTATTCTCACAATTAACTAAAGAGCATTTATGTAATAGGAGCTGTGGTTGTATCAGTTTGATAAGCAGAGTTGAACTACATATGGTCCGTATGAGTAGGAAACACAGTTCTTTTTTTCTGGGTATGCTCATGGTCCTTGCTGTATTGGAGACGCTGGAAAGAAGAGCTTGCTTCTTGTGTGAAAACGGAGTGTGTATCATGGATAAGGACACTGGTCTGAATTTCCCTTAAGAAACGGAGTTACACCCCAGGATCTGTGTCTTCCTAGAAGCAAGAGTTCATTTCTGGTAAACAAAGAGAATTTTGGTATCAAATGATTTTACACAGTTCTGAAACCCAACGCGATTCTCACTATTAACTAAAGAGCATTTATAAGAGGAGCTGTGGTTTGTATCAGTTTCATAAGCAGAGTTGAACTGCATATGATCCGTATGAGTAGGATACACAATTCTTTTTTTCTGGGCATTCTCATGGTTCTTGCTGTATTGGAGACTCTGGAAAGAAGAGGCTACTTCTTGTGGTAAAACAGCATGTGTTTCATGGATGAAAACACTGGTCTGAATTTCCTTTCAGAAACGGAGTTAAACCCAAGGATCTGTGTTTTCCTACATGCAGGAGTTCATTTCTGGTAAACCAAGTGAATTTTGGGCTCAAATGATTTTACACAGTACACCAACTGTACATGATTATCACTAGTAACTAAACAGCCTTTATGTAAGAGGAGCTGTGGTTTGTGTCAGTTACATAAGCAGAGTTGAACTACATATGATCCGTATGAGTAGTAAACACAGTTCTTTTTTTCTGTGCATGCTCATGGTTCTTGCTGTATTGGAGAGGCTGGAAAGAAGAGCTTGCTTCTTGCGTGAAAACAGAGTGCGTTTCATGGATGAGAACACTGGTCTGAATTTCCCTTCAGAAATGGAGTTAAACCCCAGGGTCTGTGTCTTCCTGCAAGCAAGAGTTCATTTCTGGTAAACCAAGTGAATTTTGGGCTCAATTGATTTTACACAGTTCTATAGCCCAACGTGATTCTCACTATTAACTAAAGAGCATTTATGTAAGAGGAACTGTGGTTCGTATCAGTTTCATAACCAGAGTTGAACTACATATGGTCCATATGAATAGGAAACACAGTTCTTTTTTTCTGTGCAAGCTCATGTTTCTTGCTGTATTGGAGACGCAGGAAAGAAGAGCTTGATTCTTGCCTTAAAACAGAGTGTGTTTCATGGATGAGAACACTGGTCTGAATTTCCCTTCAGAAACGTAGTTCAACCCCAGGATCTGTGTCTTCCTACAAGCAAGAGTTCATTTCTGGTAAACAACGTAAATTTTGGGCTCCAATTATTTTACACAGTTCAGAAACCCATCGCGTTTTTTACTATGAAAAAAAGAGCATTTATGCAATAGGAGCTGCTGTTTGTATCAGTTTCTTAAGCAGAGTTGAACTACCTAGGTCCGTATGAGTAGGAAACACAGTTCTTATTTTCTGAGCATGCTCATGTTTCTTGCTGTACTGGAGAGTCTGGAAAGAAGAGGATGGTTCTTGCGTTAAAACAGCATGTGTTTCATGGATGAGAACACTGGTCGAATTTCCCTTCAAAAACAGAATTAAACTGCAGGATCTGTGTCTTCCTAGAAGCAGGAGTTCATATCCGTTAAAGCAAGTGAATTTTGGGCTCAATTGATTTTACACAGTACACCAACAATACACGGTTCTCACTAGTAACTAAAGAGCCTTTATGTAAGAGGAGCTGTGGTTTGTATTAGTTTCATAAGCAGTGTTGAACTACATATGTTCTGTATGAGCAGGAAACACAGTTCTTTTTTTCTGGGCATGCTCATTGTTCTTGCTGTATTGGAGACGCTGGAAATAAGAGGCTGCTTCTTGCTTTAAAACAGAGTGTGTTTCATGGATGAGAACACTGTTCTGAATTAACCTTGAGAAATGGAGTTAAACCCAGGATCTTTGTCTTCCTACAAGAAAGAGTTCATTTCGGATAAAACCAGTGAATTTTGGGCTCAAATGATTTTACACATTTCTCGAACCCAACGTGATTCTCACTGTTAACTAAAGTGCATTTATGTACGAGGAGCTGTGGTTTGTATCAGTTTCATAAGCAGAGTTGAACTCCATATGGTTCGTATGAGTAGGAAACACAGTACATTATTGCTGGGCATGCTCATGGTTCTTGCAGTATTGGAGAAGGTGGAAAGAAGAGCTTGCTTCTTGCGTGAAAACAGAGTGTGTTTCATGGATGAGAACACTGGTCTGAATTTCCCTTCAGAAACGGAGTTAAACACCAGGATCTCTGTCTTCCTACAAGCAAGAGTTCATTTCTGGTAAACCCAGTGAATTTTGGGCTCAAATGATTTTACACAGTTCCCGATCTGAACGGGATACTCACTACTAACTAAAGAGCCTTTACGTAAGTGGATCTGTGGTTTGTATCAGTTTCAAGAACAGAGTTGAAATACATATGGTCCATATGAGTAGGAAACACAGTTCTATTTTTCGAGGCATGCTCATGGTTTTTGCTGTACTGGAGATGCTGGAAAGAATTGCTTGCTTCTTGCGTGAAAACAGAGTGTGTTCCATGGATGAGAACCCTGGTCTGAATTTCCCTTCAGAAACGGTGTTAAACCACAGGATCTGTGTCTTCATGCAAGCAAGCGATCATTTCTGGTAAACCAAGTGAATATTGAACTCAAATGATTTTACACAGTTCAAGACCGCAACGCAATTCTCATTATTAACTAAAGATCCTTTATGTAAGTGGAGCTGTGGTTTGTATCAGTTTCATAAGCAGAGTTGAACTAAATATGGTCCCAATGAGTAGGAAACACAGTACTTTTTTTCAGGGCATGCTTATGGTACTTGCTGTATTGGAGATGCTGGAAAGAAGAGCTTGCTTCTTGTGTTAAAACAGAGAGTGTTTCATGGATGAGAACCCTGGTCTGAATTTCCCTTCAGAAACGGAGTTAAACCACACGATCTGTGTCTTCATGCAAGCAAGAGTTCATTTCTGGTAAACCCAGGGAATTTTGGGCTCAAATGATTTTACACTGTTCACGAACAAAACGCGAATCTAACTATTTACTAAATAGCATTTGTGTAAGAGGAGCTGTTTTTTGCATGAGTTTCATAAGTAGAGTTGAACTACATATGGTGCATATGAGAAGGAAATACAGTTCTTTCTATCTGGGCATGCAAATGGTTCTTGCTGTATTGGAGACGCTGGAAAGAAGAGGAATGCTTCTCGCGTGAAAACAGTGTGTGTTTCATGGATGAGAACACTGGTCTGAATTTCTCTTCAGAAACGGAGTTAAACCCCAGGATCTGTGTCTTCCTACAAGCAAGAGTTTATTTCTGGTTAACCAAGTGATTTTGGTCACAAATGATTTTACACAGTTCAAGAAACCAACGCGATCCTCACTATTAACAAAAGATCATTAATGTAAGTGGAGCTGTGGTGTGTATCAGTTTTATAAGCAGAGTTGAACAACATATGGTCCGTATGAGTAGGAAACACAGTTCTTTTTTTCTGGGCATGCTCATGGTTCTTGCTGTATTGGAGATGATGGAAAGTAGAGCTTGCTTCTTGCATTAAAACAGAGTGTGTTCCATGGATGAGAACCCTGGTCTGAATTTCCCTTCAGAAAAGGAGTTAAACCACAGGATCTGTGTCTTCCTACAAGCCAGAGTTTATTTCTGGTAAACCAAGTGAATTTTGGGCTCCAATGATTTTACGCAGTCCAAGGGTGCAACACGATTCTCACTATTAACTAAAGAGCCTTTATGTTAGTGGAGCTGTGGTTTGTATCAGTTTCATAAGCAGAGTTGAACTAAATATGGTCCGAATGAGTAGGAAACACAGTACTTTTTTTCAGGGCATGTTCATGGTTCTTGCTGTATTGGAGACGATGGAAAGAAGAGCTTGCTTCTTGCGTTAAAACAGAATGTGTTTCATGGTGAGAACACTGGTCTGAATTTCCCTTCAGAAACGGAGTTAAACCCCAGAATCTGTGTCTTCCTACAGCAAGAGTTCATTTCTGGTAAATAAATAGAATTTTGGGCTCAAATGATTTTACACAGTTCAGAAACCCAACGCGATTCTCACTATTAACTAAAGAGCATTTATGTAAGAGGAGCTATGTTTTGTATTAGTTTCATAAGAAGATTTGAACTACATATGGTCTGTATGAGTAGGAAACACAGTTCTTTTTTTCTGGGCATGCTCATGGTTCTTGCTGTATTAGAGATGCTGGAAAGAAGAGGATGCTTCTTGCGTGAAAACAGAGTGTGTTTCATGGAAGAATACACTGGTCTGAATTTCCCTTCAGAAACGGAGTTAAACCCCAGGATCTGTGTCTTCCTACACGCAAGAATTCATTTCTGGTAATCCCAGTGAATTTTGGGCTCAAATGATTTTACACAGTTCACAATCCAAACGCGATTCTCACTACTAACTAAAGAGACTTTATATAAGTGGATCTGTGGTTTGTATCAGTTTCAAGAGCAGAGTTGAACTACATATGGTCAATATGAGTAGGAAACACAGTTCTATTTTTCTGGGAATGCTCATGGTTCTTGCTGTATTGGAGATGCTGGAAAGAATTGCTTGCTTCTTGCGTGAAAACAGAGTGTGTTCCATGGAAGAGAACCCTGGTCTGAATTTCCCTTCAGAAACGGAGTTAAACTACAGGACCTGTGTCTATCAGTTTCAGAAGAAGAGTTGAACTAGATATGGTCCGTATGATTAGGAAACTCAGTTCTTTTTTTTCTGGGCATGCTCATGATTCTTGCTGTATTGGAGAGGCTGTAAAGAAAAGCATGCTACTTGCCTTAAAACACCCTGTGTTTCATGGATGAGAACACTGGTCTGAATTTCCCTGCAGAAGCAGAGTTAAACCCCTGGATCTGTGTCTTCCTACAAGCAAGAGTTCATTTCTGGTAAACCTGGTGAAATTTCGGGTCTAATGTATTTACACAGTTCATGAACCCAACACTTTTCTCACTAATAACTAAAGAGCATTTATGTAAGATGAGCAGTGGTTTGTATCAGTTCCTTAAACAGAGTTGAACTACTTATGGTAGGAAACACCGTTCTTTTGTTCAGAGCAAACTCACGTTTCCTGCTGTATTAGAGACTCTAGAAAGCAAGGGCATGCTTCTTGCTCTAAAGCAAGGTGTGTTTCATGGAAGAGAACTGTGCTGTGTGTTTCCCTTCAGAAATGGAGGTAAATACCAGGCTGTGTGTCCTCCTACAAGAAAGACTTCGTTTCAGGTAAACAAAGTCACTTTTCAGCTCAAGGGAAGCTACGTTGTTCACGAAGCGCACACGTTTCTCGCGCTTAACAGAAAAGCACTGGATATGAGCAGACTTGTGGTTTGTATCAGTTATCGAAGCAGAGTTGAACTAGATATGGTCCGTATGTGTAGGAAAAACCGTTCTTTTGTTCTGAAAACACTCAAGTTTCCTGCTGTATAAGAGACTCTTGAAAGCAAGGGCGTGCTTCTTGCTATAAAGCAAAGTGAGTTTCATGGATGAGAACTGTGCTGTGGGTTTCCCTTCAGAAATGGAGTTCAATACCAGGCTCTGTGTCCTCCAACAAGCAAGACTTCTTTTCAGGTAAACACAGACACTTTTCAGTTCAAATGAAGCTACATCGTTCACGAAGTTCACACGTTTCTCGCATTTAACTAAAAAGCATTGGATGTTAGCGGATCTGTGGTGTGTATCAATTTCAGAAGCAGAGTTGAACCAGATATGGTCTGTATGTGTAGAAAACTCCGTTCTTTTGTTCTGAGCACACTCACGTTTCCTGCTATATTAGAGACTATAGAAAGCAAGAGCGTGCTTCTTGCTCTAAAGCAGATTGTGTTTCATGGATGACAACTGTGCTGTGTGTTTCCCTTCAGAAATGGAGTTACATCCCAGGCTCTGTGTCTTCCTACGAGCAAGAATTCTTTTCAGATAAACGCAGTCAATTTTCAGCTCAAACGAAGCTACATCGTTCCCAAAGCTCACACGTTTCTCACTCTTAACTGAACAGCATTGGATATTAGAGGACCTGTGGTTTCTATCAGTTTCAGTAGAAGAGTTGAACTAGATATGTTCCATATGTGGAGGAAACACCGTTCTTTTGTTCTGAGCACACTCACGTTGCCTGCTGTATTGGAGACTCTAGAAAGCAAGGCCGTTCTTCTTGCTCTAAAGCAGAGTGTGTTTCATGGATGAGAACTGTGCTGTGTGTTTCCCTTCAGAAATGGAGTTAAATCCCAGGCTCTGTGTCTTCCTACATGCAAGACTTCATTTCAGGTAAACACAATCCATTTTCAGCTCATAAGAAACTACATCGTTCCCAAAGCTCATACGTTTCTTGCTCTTAACTGGAAAGCATTGGAAGTAAGAGTACCTGTGGTTTCTATCAGTTTCAGAAGCAGAGTTGAACTAGATATGGTCTATATTTGTAGGAAACACCGTTCTTTTATTCTGAGCACACTCACGTTGCCTGCTGTATTGGAGACTCTAGAAAGCAAGGCCGTGCTTCTTGCTCTAAAGCAGAGTGTATTTCATGGATGAGAACTGTCCTGTGTGTTTCCCTTCAGAAATGGAGTTAAATCCCAGGCTCTGTGTCTTCCTACAAGCAAGACTTCTTTTCAGGTAAACCCAGTCACTTCAGCTCAAACGAAGCTAATTGTTTCACGAAGCTCTCAAGTTTCTTGCTCTTAATTGAAAATCATTGGATGTTAGAGGACGTGTGGTTTCTATCAGTTTCACCTGCAGAGTTGAATTAGATATGGTCTGTACGTGTAGGAAACACAGTTCTTTTGTTCTGAGCAAACTCATGTACCCTGCTTTATTAGAGATTCAGGAAAGCAAAGGCATGCTTCTTGCTCTAAAGCAAGGTGTGTTTCATGGATGAGAACTGTGCTGTGTGTTTCCCTTCAGAAATGGAGTTCAATCCCAGGCTCTGGGTCCTCCAACAAGCAATACTACTTTTCCGGTAAACGCAGACACTTTTCAGCTCAAACGAAGCTACATCGTTCACGAAGTTCACACGTTTCTCGCATTTAACTGAAAAGCATTGGATATTAGCGGATCTGTGGTTTGTATCAATTTCGGAGGCAGAGTTGAACCAGATATGGTCTGTATGTGTAGAAAACTCCCTTC
This sequence comes from Onychomys leucogaster, assembly GCA_949786385.1. Taxonomy (NCBI): domain Eukaryota; kingdom Metazoa; phylum Chordata; class Mammalia; order Rodentia; family Cricetidae; genus Onychomys; species Onychomys leucogaster. Next base: position 1,744,345 of record CATKUP010000107.1, on the reverse strand, counting down.
TTTTTTTCTGAGCACACTCACGTTTCCTGATTTATTAGAGACTCTAGAAAGCCAGAGCGTGATTCTTGCTCTAAAGCAGATTGTGTTTCATGGATGAGAACTGTGCTGTGTGTTTCCCTTCAGAAATGGAGTTAAATCCCAGTCTCTGTGTCTTCCTACAAGCAAGACTTCTTTTCAGGTAAACCCAGTCACTTCAGATCAAACGAAGTTACTTATTTCATGAAGCTCTCAAGTTTCTTGCTCTTAACTGAAAATCATTGGATGTTAGAGGACATGTAGTTTCTATCAGATTCACTGCAGAGTTGAATTAGATATGGTCTGTATGTGTAGGAAACACAGTTCTTTTTTTCTGAGCACACTCACGTTCCCTGCTTTATTAGAGATTCTAGAAAGCAAAGGCATGCTTCTTGCTCTAAAGCAAGGTGTGTTTCATGGATGAGAACTGTGCTGTGTGTTTCCCTTCAGAAATGGAGTTAAATCCCAGTCTCTGTGTCTTCCTACAAACAAGACTTCTTTTCAGGTAAACGCAGTCCCTTTTCAGCTCAAACGAAGCTACATCGTTCCCAAAGCTCACACGTTTCTCACTCTTAACTGAACAGCATTGGATATTAGAGGACCTGTGGTTTCTATCAGTTTCAGAATAAGAGTTGAACTAGATATGTTCCATATGTGCAGGAAACACCGTTCCTTTGTTCTGAGCACACTCACATTTCCTGCTGTATAAGAGACTCTAAAAAGCAAGGCCGTGCTTCTTGCTGTAAAGCAGAGTGTGTTTCATGGATGAGAACTGAGCTGTGTGTTTCCCTTCAGAAATGGAGTTAAATCCCAGGCTCTGTGTCTTCCTACATGCAAGACTTCATTTCAGATACACGCAGTCCATTTTCAGCTCATAAGAAACTACATCGTTCCCAAAGCTCACACGTTTCTTGCTCTTAACTGGAAAGCATTGGAAGTAAGAGTACCTGTGGTTTCTATCAGTTTCAGAAGCAGAGTTGAACTAGATATGGTCTGTATTTGTAGGAAACACCGTTCTTTTGTTCTGAGCACACTCACGTTTCCTGCTGTATTAGAGACTCTAGAAAGCAAGGCCGTGCTTCTTGCTGTAAAGCAGAGTGTATTTCATGGATGAGAACTGTGCTGTGTGTTTCCCTTCAGAAATGGAGATAAATCCCAGGCACTTTGTCTTCCTACAAGCAAGACTTCTTTTCAGGTAAACCCAGGCACTTCAGCTCAAACGAAGCTACTTCTTTCACGAAGCTCACAAGTTTCTTGCTCTTAACAGAAAATCATTGGATGTTAGAGGAAGTGTGGTTTCTATCAGTTTCACCTGCAGAGTTGAATTAGATATGGTCCCTATGTGTAGGAAACACAGTTTTTTTGTTCTGAGCACACTCACGTTCCCTGCTTTATTTAAGATTCTAGAAAGCAAAGGCATGCTTCTTGCTCTAAAGCAAGGTGTGTTTCATGGATGAGAACTGTGCTGTGTGTTTCCCTTCAGAAATGGAGTTAAATCCCAGGCTCTGTGTCCTATTACAAGCAAGACTTCGTTTCATATAAATGCAGTCACATTTCAGCTCAAACGAAGGTACATTGTTCAGGAAGTTCTCACGTTTCTCGCATTTAACTGAAAAGCATTGGATGTTAGAGGATCTGTGTTTTGTATCAGTTTTCAAAGCAGAGTTGAACTATATGTGGTCTGTATGTCTACAAAACAATATTCTTTTGTTCTGAGCACACTCACGTTTCCTGATGTATTAGAGACTCTAAAAAGCAAGGCCGTGCTTCTTGCTCTAAAGCAGAGTGTGTTTCATGGATGAGAACTGTGCTGTGTGTTTCCCTTCAGAAATGGAGTTAAATCCCAGGCTCTGTGTCTTCCTACATGCACGACTTCATTTCATGGTAAATGCCGTCCTTTTTCAGCTCATATGAAACTACATGGTTCCCAAAGCTCACACGTTTCTCTCTCTTAACTGGAAAGCATTGGATGTAAGAGTACCTGTGGTTTCTGTCAGTTTCAGAAGCAGAGTTGAACTAGATATGGTCTGTATTTGTAGGAAACACCGTTCATTTGTTCTGAGCACACTCATGTTTCCTGCTATATTAGAAAATCTAGAAAGCCAAGGCCAGGTTCTTGCTCTTAAGCAGAGTGTGTTTCATGGATGAGAACTCTCCTGTGTGTTTCCCTTCAGAAATGGAGTTAAATCCCAGGCTCTGTGTCTTCCTACAAGCAAGACTTCTTTTCAGGTAAACCAAGTCACTTCAGCTCAAACGAAGCTACTTCTTTCACGAAGCTCACAAGTTTCTTGCTCTTAACTGAAAATCATTGGATGTTAGAGGACGTGTGGGTTCTATCAGTTTCACCTGCAGAGTTGAATTAGATATGGTCTGTATGTGTAGGAAACACAGTTCTTTTGTTCTGAGCACACTCACGTTCCCTGCTTTATTAGAGATTCTAGAAAGCAAAGGCATGCTTCTTGCTCTAAAGCAAGGTGTGTTTCATGGATGAGAACTGTGCTGTGTGTTTCCCTTTAGAAATGGAGTTAAATCCCCGGCTCTGTGTCCTCTTACAAGCAAGACTTCGTTTCATGTAAACGCAGTCACATTTCAGCTCAAACGAAAGTACATTGTTCAGGAGGTTCACACGTTTCTCGCATTGAACTGAAAAGCATTGGATGTTAGAGGATCTGTATTTTGTATCAGTTTTCGAAGCAGAGTTGAACTACATGTGGTCTGTATGTCTAGAAAACAACGTTCTTTTGTTCTGAGCACACTCACGTTTCCGGACATATTAGAGACTCTAGAAAGCAAGGCCGTGCTTCTTGCTCTAAAGCAGAGTGTGTTTCATGGATGAGAACTGTGCTGTGTGTTTCCCTTCAAAAATGGAGTTGAATCCCAGGCTCTGTGTCTTCCTACATGCAAGACTTCATTTCAGGTAAACGCAGTCCATTTTCAGCTCATATGAAACTACATCGTTCCCAAAGCTCACACGTTTCTCTCTCTTAACTGGAAAGCATTGGATGTAAGAGTACCTGTGGTTTCTATCAGTTTCAGAAGCAGAGTTGAACTAGATATGGTCTGTATTTGTAGGAAACACCGTTCTTTTGTTCTTAGCACACTCACGTTCCCTGCTATATTAGAAAATCTAGAAAGCAAATGCATGCTTCTTGCGCTAAAGCAGAGTGTCATCCATGGATGAGAACTGTGCTGTGTGTTTCCCTTCAGAAATGGAGTTAAATCCCAGGCTCTGTGTCTTCCTACATGCACGACTTCATTTCAGGTAAATGCAGTCCATTTTCAGCTCATATGAAACTACATCGTTCCCAAAGCTCACACGTTTCTCTCTCTTAACTGGAAAGCATTGGATGTAAGAGTACCTGTGGTTTCTATCAGTTTTAGAAGCAGAGTTGAAGTAGATATGGTCTGTATTTGTAGGAAACACCGTTCTTTTTTTCTGAGCACACTCATGTTTCCTGCTATATTAGAAAATATAGAAAGCAAGGCCGTACTTCTTGCTGTAAAGCAGAGTGTGTTTCATGGATGAGAACTGTGCTGTGTGTTTCGCTTCAGAAATGGAGTTAAATCCCAGGCTCTGTGTCTTCCTACATGCAAGACTTCATTTCAGGTAAACGCAGTCCATTTTCAGCTCATAAGAAACTACATCGTTCCCAAAGCTCCCACGTTTCTCGCTCTTAACTGGAAAGCATTGGAAGTAAGATTACCTGTGGTTTCTAACAGTTTCAGAAGCAGAGTTGAACTAGATATGGTCTCTTTTTGTAGGAACCACCGTTATTTTGTTCTGACCACACTCATGTTTCCTGCTATATTAGAAAATATAGAAAGCAAAGGCAAGGTTCTTGCTCTTAAGCAGAGTGTGTTTCATGGATGAGAACTGTCCTGTGTGTTTCCCTTCAGAAATGGAGTTAAATCCCAGGCTCTGTGTCTTCCTACAAGCAAGACTTCCTTTCAGGTAAACTAGGTCACTTCAGCTCAAACGAAGCTACTTCTTTCACAAAGCTCACAAATTTCTTGCTCTTAACAGAAAATCATTGGATGTTAGAGGACGTGTGGGTTCTATCAGTTTCACCTGCTGAGGTGAATTAGATATGGTCTGTATGGGTAGGAAATACACTTCTTTTGTTCTGAGCACACTCATGTTCCCTGATTTATTAGAGATTCTAGAAAGCAAAGGCATGCTTCTTGCTCTAAAGCAAGGTGTGTTTCATAGATGAGAACTGTGCTGTGTGTTTCCCTTCAGAAATGGGGTGAAAAACCAGGCTCTGTGTCCTCTTACAAGCAAGACTTCGTTTCATGTAAACGCAGCCACATTTCAGCTTAAACGAAGGTACATTGTTCCCGAAGTTTACACGTTTCTCGCATTTACCAAAAAAGCATTGGATGTTAGAGGATTTGTGGTTTGTATCAGTTTTCGAAGCAGAGTTGAACTATATATGGTCTGTATGTCTAGAAAACAATGTTCTTTGGTTCTGAGCACACTCACGTTTACTGCTGTATTGGAGACTCTAGAATGAAAGGCCGTGCTTCTTGCTCTAAAGCAGAGTGTGTTTCATGGATGAGAACTGTGCTGTGTGTTTCCCTTCAGAAATGGAGTTAAATCCCAGGCTCTGTGTCTTAATACAAGCCAGAATTCCTTTCAGGTAAACGCAGTCACTTTTCAGCTCAAATGAAGATAATTCGTTCACAAAGCTCACACGTTTCTCACTCTTAACTGAACAGCATTGCATATTAGAGGACCTGTGGTTTCTATCAGTTTTAGAAGAAGAGTTGAACTAGATATGTTCCATATGTGCAGGAAACAACGTTCTTTTGTTTTGAGCACACTCATGTTTCCTGCTGTATTAGAGATTCTAGAAAGCAAAGGCATGCTTCTTGCTCTAAAGCAGATTGTGGTTCATGGACGAAAACTGTACTGTGTGTTTCCCTTCAGAAATGGAGATAAATCCCAGTCTCTGTGTCTTCCTACAAGCAAGATTTCTTTTAAGATAAACGCATTTCCTTTTCAGCTCAAACGAAGGTACATCGTTCCCAAAGTTCACACGTTTCTCACTTTTAACTGAACAGCATTGGATATTAGAGGACCTGTGGTTTGTATCAGTTTTCGAATCAGAGTTGAACTAGATATGGTCTGTATTTGTAGGAAACACCGTTCTTTTGTTCTGAGCACACTCACGTTTCCTGCTATATTAGAAATTCTAGAAAGCAAATGCATGCTTCTTGCTCTAAAGCAGAGTGTCATCCATGGATGAGAACTCTGCTGTGTGTTTCCCTTCAGAAATGGAATTAAATACCAGGCTGTGTGTCCTCCTACAAGGAAGACTTAGTTTCAGGTAAACAAAGTCACTTTTCAGCTCAAGGGATCCAACATTGTTCACGAACCTCACACGTTTCTAGTGCTTAACAGAAAAGCACTGGATATTAGCAGACCTGTGTTTTGCATCAGTTATTGAAGAAGAGTTGAACTAGATATGGTCGGTATGTGTAGGAAAAACCGTTCTTTTGTTCTGAGCACACTCACGTTACCTGCTGTATAAGTGACTCTTGAAAGCAAGGGCGTGCTTCTTGCTATAATGCAACGTGTGTTTCATGGATTAGAACTGTGCTGTGGGTTTTCCTTCAGAAATGGAGTTCAATCCCAGGCTCTGTGTCCTCCAACAAGCAAGACTTCTTTTCAGGTAAACGCAGACACATTTCAGCTCAAACGAAGCTACATCGCTCACGAAGATCACACGTTTCTCGCATTTAACTGAAAAGCATTGGATGTTAGCGGATCTGTGGGTTGTATCGATTTCAGAAGCAGAGTTGAACCAGATATGGTCTGTATGTGTAGAAAACTCCGTTCTTTTGTTCTGAGCACACTCACGTTTCCTGCTTTATTAGAGACTCTAGAAAGCCAGAGCGTGCTTCTTGCTCTAAAGCAGACTATGTTTCATGGATGAGAACTGTGCTGTGTTTTTCCCTTCAGAAATGGAGATAAATCCCAGTCTCTGTGTCTTCCTACAAGCAAGATTTCTTTTCAGATAAACGTAGTCCCTTTTCAGCTCAAACGAAGCTACATCGTTCCCAAAGTTCACAGGTTTCTCACTCGTAACTGAACAGCATTGGATATTAGAGGACCTGTGGTTTCTATCAGTTTCAGAAGCAGAGTTGAACTAGATATGTTCCATATGTGCAGGAAACACCATTCTTTTGTTTTGAGCACACTCAAGTTTCCTGCTGTATTAGAGATTCTAGAAAGCAAAGGCATGCTGCTTGCTCTAAAGCAAGGTGTGTTTCATGGATGAGAACTGTGCTGTGTGTTTCCCTTCAGAAATGGAGTTAAATCCCAGGCTCTGTGTCTTCCTACAAGCAAGACTTCTTTTCAGGTAAACCCAGTCACTTCAGCTCAATGAAGCTACTTCTTTCACGAAGCTCACAAGTTTTTGCTCTTAACTGAAAATCATTGGATGTTAGAGGACGTGTGGTTTCTATCAGTTTCACCTGTAGAGTTGAATTAGATATGGTCTGTATATGTAGGAAACCCAGTTCTTTTGTTCTGAGCACACTCACGTTCCCTGTTTTATTAGAGATTCTAGAAAGCAAAGGCATGCTTCTTGCTCTAAAGCAAGGTGTGTTTCATGGATGAGAACTGTGCTGTGTGTTTCCCTTCAGAAATGGAGTTAAATCCCAGGCTCTGTGTCCTCTTACAGGCAAGACATCGTTTCATGTAAACGCAGTCACAATTCAGCTCAAACGAAGTTACATTGTTCAGGAAGTTCACACCATTCTCGCATTTAACTGAAAAGCATTGGATGTTAGAGGATCTGTGGTTTGTATCAGTTTTCGAAGCAGAGTTGAACTACATGTGTTCTTTATGTCTAGAAAACAATGTTCTTTTGTTCTGAGCACACTCACGTTTCCTGCTGTATTGGAGACTCTAGAATGCAAGGCCATGCTTCTTGCTCTAAAGCAGAGTGTGTTTCATGGATGAGAACTGTGCTGTGTGTTTCCCTTCAAAAATGGAGTTAAATCCCAGGCTCTGTGTCTTCCTACAAGCAAGACTTCGTTTCAGGTAAACGCAGTCACTTTTCAGCTCAAATGAAGCTAATTCGTTCACAAAGCTCACACGCTTCTTGCTCTTAACTGAGGAGCATTGGTTGTCAGAGGACCTGTGGTTTCTATCAGTTTCAGATGCAGAGTTGAACTTGATATGGTCGGTATGTGTAGGAAACACCGTTCTTTTCTTCTGAGCACACTCACGTGTCCTGCTGTATTAGAGACTCTAGAAAGCAAGGGCTTGTTTCTTGCTCTAAAGCAAGATGTGTTTCATGGATGAGAACTGTGCTATTTATTTCCCTTCAGAAATGGAGTTAAATAACAGGCTGTGTGTCCTCCTACAAGGAAGACTTCGTTTCAGGTAAACAAATTCACTTTCCAGCTCAAGGGATCCTACATTGTTCACGAAGCTCACACGTTTCTCGCGCTTAACAGAAAAGCACTGGATATTAGCAGACCTGTGGTTTGTATCAGTAATCGAAGAGAGTTAAACTAGATATGGTCCGTATGTGTAGGAAACACCGTTCTTTTGTTCTTAGCACACTCACGTTCCCTGCTGTATTGGATACTCTAGAATGCAAGGCCGTGCTTCTTGCTCTAAAGCAGAGTGTGTTTCATGGATGAGAACTGTGCTGTGTGTTTCCCTTCAGAAATGGAGTTAAATCCCAGGCTCTGTGTCTTCCTACAAGCCAGAATTCGTTTCAGGTAAACGCAGTCACTTTTCAGCTCAAATGAAGCTAATTCGTTCACAAAGCTCACACGTTTCTTGGTCTTAACTGAGGAGCATTGGTTGTTAGAGGACCTGTGGTCTCTATCAGTTTCAGATGCAGAGTTGAACTTGATATGGTCCGTATGTGTAGGAAACACCGTTTTTTTCTTCTGAGCACACTCACGTTTCCTGCTGTAATAGAGACTCTAGAAAGCAAGGGCATGTTTCTTGCTCTAAAGCAAGATGTGTTTCATGGATGAGAACTGTGCTGTGTATTTCCCTTCAGAAATGGAGTTAAATACCAGGCTGTGTGTCCTCCTACAAGGAAGACTTCGTTTCAGGTAAACAAAATCACTTTCCAGCTCAAGGGATCCTACATTGTTCACGAAGCTCACATGTTTCTCGCGCTTAACATAAAAGCACTGGATATTAGCAGACCTGTGGTTTGTATCAGTAATCGAAGCAGAGTTAAACTAGATATGGTCCGTATGTGTAGGAAACACCGTTCTTTTGTTCTTAGCACACTCACTTTCCCTGCTTTATTAGAGATTCTAGAAAGCAAAGGCATGCTTCTTGCTCTAAAGCAAGTGTGTTTCATGGATGAGAACTGTGCTGTGTATTTCCCTTCAGAAATGGAGATAAATACCAGGCTGTGTGTCCTCCTACAAGGAAGACTTCATTTCAGGTAAACAAAATCACTTTCCAGCTCAAGGGATCCTACATTGTTCACGAAGCTCACATGTTTCTCGCGCTTAACAGAAAAGCACTGGATATTAGCAGACCTGTGGTTTGTATCAGTAATCGAAGCAGAGTTAAACTAGATATGGTCCGTATGTGTAGGAAACACCGTTCTTTTGTTCTTAGCACACTCACGTTCCCTGCTTTATTAGTGATTCTAGAAAGCAAAGGCATGCTTCTTGCTCTAAAGCAAGGTGTGTTTCATGGATGAGAACTGTGCTTTGTGTTTCCCTTCCAAATGGAGTTAAATCCCACGCTCTGTGTCTTCCTACAAGCAAGACTTCTTTTCAGGTAAACCCAGTCACTTCAGCTCAAACGAAGCTACTTCTTTCACGAAGCTCACAAGTTTTTGCTCTTAACTGAAAATCATTAGATGTTAGAGGACGTGTGGTTTCTATCAGTTTCACCTGTAGAGTTGAATTAGATATGGTCTGTATGTGTAGGAAACCCAGTTCTTTTGTTCTGAGCACACTCACGTTCCCTGTTTTATTAGAGATTCTAGAAAGCAAAGGCATGCTTCTTGCTCTAAAGCAAGGTGTGTTTCATGGATGAGAACTGTGCTGTGTGTTTCCCTTCAGAAATGGAGTTAAATAACAGGCTCTGTGTCCTCTTACAAGCAAGACTTCGTTTCATGTAAACGCAGTCACAATTCAGCTCAAACGAAGGTACATTGTTCAGGAAGTTCTCACGATTCTCGCATTTAACTGAAAAGCATTGGATGTTAGAGGATCTGTGGTTTGTATCAGTTTTCGAAGCAGAGTTGAACTACATGTGTTCTTTATGTCTAGAAAACAATGTTCTTTTGTTCTGAGCACACTCACGTTTCCTGCTGTATTGGAGACTCTAGAATGCAAGGCCATGCTTCTTGCTCTAAAGCAGAGTGTGTTTCGTGGATGAGAACTGTGCTGTGTGTTTCCCTTCAGAAATGGAGTGAAATCCCAGGCTCTGTGTCTACCTACAAGCAAGACTTCGTTTCAGGTAAACGCAGTCACTTTTCAGCTCAAATGAAGCTAATTCGTTCCCAAAGCTCACACGTTTCTTGCTCTTAACTGAGGAGCATTGGTTGTTAGAGGACCTGTGGTTTCTATCAGTTTCAGATGCAGAGTTGAACTTGATATGGTCCGTATGTGTTTGAAACACTGTTCTTTTCTTCTGAGCACACTCACGTTTCCTGCTGTATTAGAGAATCTAGAAAGCAAGGGCATGTTTCTTGCTCTAAAGCAAGGTGTGTTTCTTGGATGAGAACTGTGCTATGTATTTCCCTTCAGAAATGGAATTTAAAACCAGGCTGTGTGTCCTTCTACAAGGAAGACTTCGTTTCACGTAAACAAATTCACTTTCCAGCTCAAGGGATCCTACATTGTTCACGAAGCTCACACGTTTCTCGTGCGTAAGAGAAAAGCACTGGATATTAGCAGACCTGTGGTTTGTATCAGTAATCGAAGCAGAGTTAAATTAGATATGGTCCGTATGTGTAGGAAACACCGTTCTTTTGTTCTTAGCACACTCACGTTCCCTTCTTTATTAGAGATTCTAGAAAGCAAAGCATGCTTCTTGCTCTAAAGTAATGTGTGTTTCATGGATGAGAATTGTGCTGTGTGTTTCCCTTCAGAAATGGAGTTAAATCCCAGGCTCTGTGTCTTCCTACAAGCAAGACTTCTTTTCAGGTAAACCCAGTCCCTTCAGCTCAAACGAAGCTACTTCTTTCACGAAGCTCACAAGTTTCCTGCTGTTAATTGAAAATCATTGGATGTTAGAGGACGTGTGGGTTCTATCAGTTTCACCTGCAGAGTTGAATTAGATATGGTCTGTATGTGTAGGAAACACAGTTCTTTTGTTCTGAGCACACTCACGTTCCCTGCTTTATTAGAGATTCTAGAAAGCAAAGGCATGCTTCTTGCTCTAAAGCAAGGTGTGTTTCATGGACGAGAACTGTGCTGTGTGTTTCCCTTCAGAAATGGAGATAAATCCCAGTCTCTGTGTCTTCCTACAAGCAAGATTTCTTTTCAGATAAATGCAGTCCCTTTTCAGCTCAAACGAAGCTACATCGTTCCCAAAGTTCACACGTTTCTCACTCTTCACTGAACAGCATTGGATATTAGAGGACCTGTGGTTTCTATCAGTTTCAGAAGAAGAGATGAAATAGATATGTTCCATATGTGCAGGAAACACCGTTCTTTTGTTTTGAGCACACTCAAGTTTCCTGCTGTATTAGAGATTCTAGAAAGCAAAGGCATGATTCTTGCTCTAAAGCAAGGTGTGTTTCATGGATGAGAACTGTGCTGTGTGTTTCCCTTCATAAATGGAGTTAAATAACAGGCTCTGTGTCCTCTTACAAGCAAGACTTCGTTTCATGTAAACGCAGTCATATTTCAGCTTAAACAAAGGTACATTGTTCCCGAAGTTTACACGTTTCTCGCATTTAACTAAAAAGCATTGGATGTTAGAGGATCTGTGGTTTGTATCAGTTTTCGAAGCAGAGTTGAACTATATATGGTCTGTATTTGTAGGAAACACCGTTCTTTTGTTCTGAGCACACTCACGTTTCCTGCTATATTAGAAAATCTAGAAAGCAAATGCATGCTTCTTGCTCTAAAGCAGAGTGTCATCCATGGATGAGAACTCTGCTGTGTGTTTCCCTTCAGAAATGTAATTAAATACCAGGCTGTGTGGCCTCCTACAAGGAAGACTTAGTTTCAGGTAAACAAAGTCACTTTTCAGCTCAAGGGATCCAATATTGTTCACGAAGCTCACACGTTTCTCGTGCTTAACAGAAAAGCACTGGATATTAGCAGACCTGTGGTTTGCATCAGTTATTGAAGAAGAGTTGAACTAGATATGGTCCATATGTGTAGGAAAAACCGTTCTTTTGTTCTGAGCACACTCACGTTACCTGCTGTATAAGTGACTCTTGAAAGCAAGGGCGTGCTTCTTGCTATAATGCAATGTGTGTTTCATGGATTAGAATTGTGCTGTGGGTTTTCCTTCAGAAATGGTGTTCAATCCCAGGCTCTGTGTCCTCCAACAAGCAAGACTTCTTTTCAGGTAAACGCAGACACATTTCAGCTCAAACGAAGCTACATCGCTCACGAAGATCACACGTTTCTCACATTTAACTGAAAAGCATTGGATGTTAGCGGATCTGTGGTTTGTATCGATTTCAGAAGCAGAGTTGAACCAGATATGGTCTGTATGTGTAGAAAACTCCGTTCTTTTGTTCTGAGCACACTCACGTTTCCTGCTTTATTAGAGACTCTAGAAAGCCAGAGCGTGCTTCTTGCTCTAAAGCAGACTGTGTTTCATGGATGAGAACTGTGCTGTGTTTTTCCCTTCAGAAATGGAGTTAAATCCCAGTCTCTGTGTCTTCCTACAAGCAAGAATTCTTTTCAGATAAACGCAGTCCCTTTTCAGCTCAAACGAAGCTACATTGTTCCCAAAGCTCACTCGTTTCTCACTCTTAACTGAACAGCATTGGATATTAGAGGACCTGTGGTTTCTATCAGTTTCAGAAGCAGAGTTGAACTAGATATGTTCCATATGTGCAGGAAACACCGTTCTTTTGTTTTGAGCACACTCATGTTTCCTGCTGTATTAGAGATTCTAGAAAGCAAAGGCATGCTTCTTGCTCTAAAGCAGATTGTGTTTCATGGACGAGAACTGTGCTGTGTGTTTCCCTTCAGAAATGGAGACAAATCCCAGTCTCTGTGTCTTCCTACAAGCAAGATTTCTTTTCAGATAAACGCGGTCCCTTTTCAGCTCAAACGAAGCTACATCGTTCCCAAAGTTCACACGTTTCTCACTCGTAACTGAACAGCATTGGATATTAGAGGACCTGTGGTTTCTATCAGTTTCAGAAGCAGAGTTGAACTAGATATGTTCCATATGTGCAGGAAACACCGTTCTTTTGTTCTTAGCACACTCAAGTTTCCTGCTGTATTACAGATTCTAGAAAGCAAAGGCATGCTTCTTGCTCTAAAGCAAGGTGTGTTTCATGGATGAGAACTGTGCTGTGTTTTTCCCTTCAGAAATGGAGTTAAATACCAGGCTGTGTGTCCTCCTACAAGGAAGACTTCGTTTCAGGTAAACAAAATCACTTTCCAGCTCAAGGGATCCTACATTGTTCACGAAGCTCACATGTTTCTCGCGCTTAACAGAAAAGCACTGGATATTAGCAGACCTGTGGTTTGTATCAGTAATCGAAGCAGAGTTAAACTAGATATGGTCCGTATGTGTAGGAAACACCGTTCTTTTGTTCTTAGCACACTCACGTTCCCTGCTTTATTAGAGATTCTAGAAAGCAAAGGCATGCTTCTTGCTCTAAAGCAAGGTGTGTTTCATGGATGAGAACTGTGCTTTGTGTTTCCCTTCGAAATGGAGTTAAATCCCACGCTCTGTGTCTTCCTACAAGCAAGACTTCTTTTCAGGTAAACCCAGTCACTTCAGCTCAAACGAAGCTACTTCTTTCACGAAGCTCACAAGTTTTTGCTCTTAACTGAAAATCATTGGATGTTAGAGGACGTGTGGTTTCTATCAGTTTCACCTGTAGAGTTGAATTAGATATGGTCTGTATGTGTAGGAAACCCAGTTCTTTTGTTCTGAGCACACTCACGTTCCCTGTTTTATTAGAGATTCTAGAAAGCAAAGGCATGCTTCTTGCTCTAAAGTAAGGTGTGTTTCATGGATGAGAACTGTGCTGTGTGTTTCCCTTCAGAAATGGAGTTAAATCCCAGGCTCTGTGTCCTCTTACAAGCAAGACTTCGTTTCATGTAAACGCAGTCACAATTCAGCTCAAACGAAGGTACATTGTTCAGGAAGTTCTCACGATTCTCGCATTTAACTGTAAAGCATTGGATGTTAGAGGATCTGTGGTTTGTATCAGTTTTCGAAGCAGAGTTGAACTACATGTGTTCTTTATGTCTAGAAAACAATGTTCTTTTGTTCTGAGCACACTCACGTTTCCTGCTGTATTGGAGACTCTAGAATGCAAGGCCATGCTTCTTGCTCTAAAGCAGAGTGTGTTTCATGGATGAGAACTGTGCTGTGTGTTTCCCTTCAGAAATGGAGTTAAATCCCAGGCTCTGTGTCTTCCTACAAGCAAGACTTCGTTTCAGGTAAACGCAGTCACTTTTCAGCTCAAATGAAGCTAATTCGTTCACAAAGCTCACACGCTTCTTGCTCTTAACTGAGGAGCATTGGTTGTCAGAGGACCTGTGGTTTCTATCAGTTTCAGATGCAGAGTTGAACTTGATATGGTCGGTATGTGTAGGAAACACCGTTCTTTTCTTCTGAGCACACTCACGTTTCCTGCTGTATTAGAGACTCTAGAAAGCAAGGGCTTGTTTCTTGCTCTAAAGCAAGATGTGTTTCATGGATGAGAACTGTGCTATGTATTTCCCTTCAGAAATGGAGTTAAATACCAGGCTGTGTGTCCTCCTACAAGGAAGACTTCGTTTCAGGTAAACAAATTCACTTTCCAGCTCAAGGGATCCTACATTGTTCACGAAGCTCACACGTTTCTCGCGCTTAACAGAAAAGCACTGGATATTAGCAGAACTGTGGTTTGTATCAGTAATCGAAGCAGAGTTAAACTAGATATGGTCCGTATGTGTAGGAAACACCGTTCTTTTGTTCTTAGCACACTCACGTTCCCTTCTTTATTAGAGATTCTAGAAAGCAAAGGCATGCTTCTTGCTCTAAAGTAATGTGTGTTTCATGGATGAGAACTGTGCTGTGTGTTTCCCTTCAGAAATGGAGTTAAATCCCAGGCTCTGTGTCTTCCTACAAGCAAGACTTCTTTTCAGGTAAACCCAGTCACTTCAGCTCAAACGAAGCTACTTCTTTCACGAAGCTCACAAGTTTTTGCTCTTAACAGAAAATCACTGGATGTAAGAGGACGTGTGGTTTCTATCAGTTTCAACTGCAGAGTTGAATTAGATATGGTCTGTATGTGTAGGAAACCCAGTTCTTTTGTTCTGAGCACACTCACGTTCCCTGCTTTATTAGAGATTCTAGAAAGCAAAGGCATGCTTCTTCCTCTAAAGCAAGGTGTGTTTCATGGATGAGAACTGTGCTGTGTGTTTCCCTTCAGAAATGGAGTTAAATAACAGGCTCTGTGTCCTCTTACATGCAAGACTTCGTTTCATGTAAACGCAGTCACATTTCAACTCAAACGAAGGTACATTTTTCAGGAAGTTCACACGTTTCTCGCATTTAACTGAAAAGCATTGGATGTTAGAGGATCTGTGGTTTGTATCAGTTTTCGAAGCAGAGTTGAACTACATGTGGTCTGTATGTCTAGAAAACAACGTTCTTTTGTTCTGAGCACACTCACGTTTCCTGATGTATTAGAGACTCTAGAAAGCAAGGCCGTGCTTCTTGCTCTAAAGCAGAGTGTGTTTCATGGTTGAGAACTGTGCTGTGTGTTTCCCTTCAGAAATGGAGTTAAATCCCAGGCTCTGTGTCTTCCTACATGCAAGACTTCATTTCAGGTAAACGCAGTCCTTTTTTAGCTCATATGAAACTACATCGTTCCCAAAGCTCACACGTTTCTCTCTCTTAACTGGATAGCACTGGATGTAAGAGGACCTGTGGTTTCTATCAGTTTCAGAAGCAGAGTTGAACAAGATATGGTCTGTATTTGTAGGAAACACCGTTCTTTTGTTTGGAGAACACTCACATTTCCTGCTATATTAGAAAATCTAGAAAGCAAAGGCATGCTTCTTGCTCTAAAGCAGAGTGTCATCCATGGATGAGAACTCTGCTGTGTTTCCTTTCAGAAATGGAGTTCAATCCCAGGCTCTGTGTCCTCCAACAAGGAAGACTTCGTTTCAGGTAAACAAAGTCACTATTCAGCTCAAGGGATCCAACATTGTTCACGAAGCTCACACGTTTCTCGCGCTTAACAGAAAAGCACTGGATATTAGCAGACCTGTGGTTTGCATCAGTTATTGAAGAAGAGTTGAACTAGATATGGTCCGTATGTGTAGGAAAAACCGTTCTTTTGTTCTGAGCACACTCACGTTACCTGCTGTATAAGAGACTCTTGAAAGCAAGGGCGTGCTTCTTGCTATAATGCAAAGTGTGTTTCATGGATTAGAACTGTGCTGTGTGTTTCCCTTCAGAAATGGAGTTCAATCCCAGGCTCTGGGTCCTCCAACAAGCAAGACTTCTTTTCAGGTAAACGCAGACACTTTTCAGCTCAAACGAAGCTACATTGTTCCCAAAGCTCACTCGTTTCTCACTCTTAACTGAACAGCATTGGATATTAGAGGACCTGTGGTTTCTATCAGTTTCAGAAGCAGAGTTGAACTAGATATGTTCCATATGTGCAGGAAACACCGTTCTTTTGTTTTGAGCACACTCATGTTTCCTGCTGTATTAGAGATTCTAGAAAGCAAAGGCATGCTTCTTGCTCTAAAGCAGATTGTGTTTCATGGACGAGAACTGTGCTGTGTGTTTCCCTTCAGAAATGGAGACAAATCCCAGTCTCTGTGTCTTCCTACAAGCAAGATTTCTTTTCAGATAAACGCGGTCCCTTTTCAGCTCAAACGAAGCTACATCGTTCCCAAAGTTCACACGTTTCTCACTCTTAAGTGAACAGCATTGGATATTAGGGGACCTGTGGTTTCTATCAGTTTCAGAAGCAGAGTTGAACTAGATATGTTCCATATGTGCAGGAAACACCGTTCTTTTGTTTTGAGCACACTCATGTTTCCTGCTGTATTAGAGATTCTAGGAAGCAAAGGCATGCTTCTTGCTCTAAAGCAGATTGTGTTTCATGGACGAGAACTGTGCTGTGTGTTTCCCTTCAGAAATGGAGATAAATCCCAGTCTCTGTGTCTTCCTACAAGCAAGATTTCTTTTCAGATAAACGCAGTCCCTTTTCAGCTCAAACGAGGCTACATCGTTCTCAAAGTTCACACGTTTCTCACTCGTAACTGAACAGCATTGGATATTAGAGGACCTGTGGTTTCTATCAGTTTCAGAAGCAGAGTTGAACTAGATATGTTCCATATGTGCAGGAAACACCGTTCTTTTGTTCTTAGCACACTCAAGTTTCCTGCTGTATTACAGATTCTAGAAAGCAAAGGCATGCTTCTTGCTCTAAAGCAAGGTGTGTTTCATGGATGAGAACTGTGCTGTGTTTTTCCCTTCAGAAATGGAGTTAAATACCAGGCTGTGTGTCCTCCTACAAGGAAGACTTCGTTTCAGGTAAACAAAATCACTTTCCAGCTCAAGGGATCCTACATTGTTCACGAAGCTCACATGTTTCTCGCGCTTAACAGAAAAGCACTGGATATTAGCAGACCTGTGGTTTGTATCAGTAATCGAAGCAGAGTTAAACTAGATATGGTCCGTATGTGTAGGAAACACCGTTCTTTTGTTCTTAGCACACTCACGTTCCCTGCTTTATTAGAGATTCTAGAAAGCAAAGGCATGCTTCTTGCTCTAAAGCAAGGTGTGTTTCATGGATGAGAACTGTGCTTTGTGTTTCCCTTCGAAATGGAGTTAAATCCCACGCTCTGTGTCTTCCTACAAGCAAGACTTCTTTTCAGGTAAACCCAGTCACTTCAGCTCAAACGAAGCTACTTCTTTCACGAAGCTCACAAGTTTTTGCTCTTAACTGAAAATCATTGGATGTTAGAGGACGTGTGGTTTCTATCAGTTTCACCTGTAGAGTTGAATTAGATATGGTCTGTATGTGTAGGAAACCCAGTTCTTTTGTTCTGAGCACACTCACGTTCCCTGTTTTATTAGAGATTCTAGAAAGCAAAGGCATGCTTCTTGCTCTAAAGTAAGGTGTGTTTCATGGATGAGAACTGTGCTGTGTGTTTCCCTTCAGAAATGGAGTTAAATCCCAGGCTCTGTGTCCTCTTACAAGCAAGACTTCGTTTCATGTAAACGCAGTCACAATTCAGCTCAAACGAAGGTACATTGTTCAGGAAGTTCTCACGATTCTCGCATTTAACTGTAAAGCATTGGATGTTAGAGGATCTGTGGTTTGTATCAGTTTTCGAAGCAGAGTTGAACTACATGTGTTCTTTATGTCTAGAAAACAATGTTCTTTTGTTCTGAGCACACTCACGTTTCCTGCTGTATTGGAGACTCTAGAATGCAAGGCCATGCTTCTTGCTCTAAAGCAGAGTGTGTTTCATGGATGAGAACTGTGCTGTGTGTTTCCCTTCAGAAATGGAGTTAAATCCCAGGCTCTGTGTCTTCCTACAAGCAAGACTTCGTTTCAGGTAAACGCAGTCACTTTTCAGCTCAAATGAAGCTAATTCGTTCACAAAGCTCACACGCTTCTTGCTCTTAACTGAGGAGCATTGGTTGTCAGAGGACCTGTGGTTTCTATCAGTTTCAGATGCAGAGTTGAACTTGATATGGTCGGTATGTGTAGGAAACACCGTTCTTTTCTTCTGAGCACACTCACGTTTCCTGCTGTATTAGAGACTCTAGAAAGCAAGGGCTTGTTTCTTGCTCTAAAGCAAGATGTGTTTCATGGATGAGAACTGTGCTATGTATTTCCCTTCAGAAATGGAGTTAAATACCAGGCTGTGTGTCCTCCTACAAGGAAGACTTCGTTTCAGGTAAACAAATTCACTTTCCAGCTCAAGGGATCCTACATTGTTCACGAAGCTCACACGTTTCTCGCGCTTAACAGAAAAGCACTGGATATTAGCAGAACTGTGGTTTGTATCAGTAATCGAAGCAGAGTTAAACTAGATATGGTCCGTATGTGTAGGAAACACCGTTCTTTTGTTCTTAGCACACTCACGTTCCCTTCTTTATTAGAGATTCTAGAAAGCAAAGGCATGCTTCTTGCTCTAAAGTAATGTGTGTTTCATGGATGAGAACTGTGCTGTGTGTTTCCCTTCAGAAATGGAGTTAAATCCCAGGCTCTGTGTCTTCCTACAAGCAAGACTTCTTTTCAGGTAAACCCAGTCACTTCAGCTCAAACGAAGCTACTTCTTTCACGAAGCTCACAAGTTTTTGCTCTTAACAGAAAATCACTGGATGTAAGAGGACGTGTGGTTTCTATCAGTTTCAACTGCAGAGTTGAATTAGATATGGTCTGTATGTGTAGGAAACCCAGTTCTTTTGTTCTGAGCACACTCACGTTCCCTGCTTTATTAGAGATTCTAGAAAGCAAAGGCATGCTTCTTCCTCTAAAGCAAGGTGTGTTTCATGGATGAGAACTGTGCTGTGTGTTTCCCTTCAGAAATGGAGTTAAATAACAGGCTCTGTGTCCTCTTACATGCAAGACTTCGTTTCATGTAAACGCAGTCACATTTCAACTCAAACGAAGGTACATTTTTCAGGAAGTTCACACGTTTCTCGCATTTAACTGAAAAGCATTGGATGTTAGAGGATCTGTGGTTTGTATCAGTTTTCGAAGCAGAGTTGAACTACATGTGGTCTGTATGTCTAGAAAACAACGTTCTTTTGTTCTGAGCACACTCACGTTTCCTGATGTATTAGAGACTCTAGAAAGCAAGGCCGTGCTTCTTGCTCTAAAGCAGAGTGTGTTTCATGGTTGAGAACTGTGCTGTGTGTTTCCCTTCAGAAATGGAGTTAAATCCCAGGCTCTGTGTCTTCCTACATGCAAGACTTCATTTCAGGTAAACGCAGTCCTTTTTTAGCTCATATGAAACTACATCGTTCCCAAAGCTCACACGTTTCTCTCTCTTAACTGGATAGCACTGGATGTAAGAGGACCTGTGGTTTCTATCAGTTTCAGAAGCAGAGTTGAACAAGATATGGTCTGTATTTGTAGGAAACACCGTTCTTTTGTTTGGAGAACACTCACATTTCCTGCTATATTAGAAAATCTAGAAAGCAAAGGCATGCTTCTTGCTCTAAAGCAGAGTGTCATCCATGGATGAGAACTCTGCTGTGTTTCCTTTCAGAAATGGAGTTCAATCCCAGGCTCTGTGTCCTCCAACAAGGAAGACTTCGTTTCAGGTAAACAAAGTCACTATTCAGCTCAAGGGATCCAACATTGTTCACGAAGCTCACACGTTTCTCGCGCTTAACAGAAAAGCACTGGATATTAGCAGACCTGTGGTTTGCATCAGTTATTGAAGAAGAGTTGAACTAGATATGGTCCGTATGTGTAGGAAAAACCGTTCTTTTGTTCTGAGCACACTCACGTTACCTGCTGTATAAGAGACTCTTGAAAGCAAGGGCGTGCTTCTTGCTATAATGCAAAGTGTGTTTCATGGATTAGAACTGTGCTGTGTGTTTCCCTTCAGAAATGGAGTTCAATCCCAGGCTCTGGGTCCTCCAACAAGCAAGACTTCTTTTCAGGTAAACGCAGACACTTTTCAGCTCAAACGAAGCTACATCGCTCACGAAGATCACACGTTTCTCGCATTTAACTGAAAAGCATTGGATGTTAGCGGATCTGTGGTTTGTATCGATTTCAGAAGCAGAGTTGAACCAGATATTGTCTGTATGTGTAGAAAACTCTGTTCTTTTCTTCTGAGCACACTCACGTTTCCTGCTTTATTAGAGACTCTAGAAAGCCAGAGCGTGCTTCTTGCTCTAAAGCAGACTGTGTTTCATGGATGAGAACTGTGCTGTGTTTTTCCCTTCAGAAATGGAGTTAAATCCCTGTCTCTGTGTCTTCCTACAAGCAAGAATTCTTTTCAGATAAACGCAGTGCCTTTTCAGCTCAAACGAAGCTACATTGTTACCAAAGCTCACTCATTTCTCACTCTTAACTGAATAGCATTGGATATTAGAGGACCTGTGGTTTCTATCAGTTTCAGAAGAAGAGTTGAACTAGATATGTTCCATATGTGGAAGAAACACCGTTCTTTTGTTCTGAGCACACTCACGTTTCCTGCTGTATTGGAGACTCTAGAGAGCACGGCCGTGCTTCTTGCTGTAAAGCAGAGTGTGTTTCATGGATGAGAACTGTGCTGTGTGTTTCCCTTCAGAAATGGAGTTAAATCCCAGGCTCTGTGTCTTCCTACATGCAAGACTTCATTTCAGGTAAACGCAGTCCATTTTCAGCTCATAAGAAACTACATCGTTCCCAAAGCTACCACGTTTCTCGCTCTTAACTGGAAAGCATTGGAAGTAAGGTTACCTGTGGTTTCTATCAGTTTCAGAAGCAGAGTTGAACTAGATATGGTCTCTATTTGTAGGAACCACCGTTATTTTGTTCTGAACACACTCACGTTTCCTGTTATATTAGAAAATCTAGAAAGCAAAGGCAAGGTTCTTGCTCTTAAGCAGAGTGTGTTTCATGGATGAGAACTGTCCTGTGTGTTTCCCTTCAGAAATGGAGTTAAATCCCAGGCTCTGTGTCTTCCTACAAGCAAGACTTCCTTTCAGGTAAACCCAGTCACTTCAGCTCAAACGAAGCTACTTCTTTCACAAACCTCACAAGTTTCTTGCTCTTAACAGAAAATCATTGGATGTTAGAGGACGTGTGGTTTGTATCAGTTTCACCTGCCGAGTTGAATTAGTTATGGTCCGTATGGGTAGGAAACACAGTTCTTTTGTTCTCAGCACACTCATGTTCCCTGCTTTATTAGAGAATCTAGAAAGCAAAGGCATGCTTCTTGCTCTAAAGCAAGGTGTGTTTCATAGATGAGAACTGTGCTGTGTGTTTCCCTTCAGAAATGGGGTTAAATACCAGGCTCTGTGTCCTCTTACAAGCAAGACTTCGTTTCATGTAAACGCAGTCACATTTCAGCTTAAACGAAGGTACATTGTTCCCGAAGTTTACACGTTTCTCGCATTTAACTAAAAAGCATTGGATGTTAGAGGATCTGTGGTTTGTTTCAGTTTTCGAAGCAGAGTTGAACTAGATATGGTCTGTATGTCTAGAAAACAATGTTCTTTTGTTCTGAGCACACTCACGTTTCCTGCTGTATTGGAGACTCTAGAATGCAAGGCCGTGCTTCTTGCTCTAAAGGAGAGTGTGTTTCATGGATGAGAACTGCGCTGTGTGTTTCCCTTCAGAAATGGAGTTAAATCCCATGCTCTGAGTCTTCCTACAAGCAAGAATTCGTTTCAGGTAAACGCAGTCACTTTTCAGCTCAAATGAAGCTAATTCGTTCACAAAGCTCACACGTTTCTTGCTCTTAACTGAGGAGCATTGGTTGTTAGAGGACCTGTGGTTTCTATCAGTTTCAGATGCAGAGTTGAACTTGATATGGTCCGTATGTGTAGGAAACACCGTTCTTTTCTTCTGAGCACACTCACGTTTCCTGCTGTATTAGAGACTCTAGAAAGCAAGGGCATGTTTCTTGCTCTAAAGCAAGGTGTGTTTCATGGATGAGAACTGTGCTGTGTATTTCCCCTCAGAAATGGAGTTAAATACCAGGCTGTGTGTCCTCCTACAAGGAAGACTTCGTTTCAGGTAAACAAATTCACTTTCCAGCTCAAGGGATGCTACATTGTTCACGAAGCTCACACGTTTCTCGCGCTTAACAGAAAAGCACTGGATATTAGCAGACCTGTGGTTTGTATCAGTAATCGAAGCAGAGTTAAACTAGATATGATCCGTATGTGTAGGAAACACCGTTCTTTTGTTCCTAGCACACTCACGTTTCCTGCTATATTAGAGAATCTAGAAAGCAAGGCCGTGCTTCTTGCTCTAAAGCAGAGTGTATTTCATGGATGAGAACTGTGCTGTGTGTTTCCCTTCAGAAATGGAGTTAAATCCCATGCTCTATGTCTTCCTACAAGCAAGACTTCTTTTGAGGTAAACCCAGTCACTTCAGCTCAAACGAAGCTACTTCTTTCACGAAGCTCACAAGTTTCTTGCCATTAACTGAAATTCATTGGATGTTAGAGGACGTGTGGTTTGTATCAGTTTCACCTGCAGAGTTGAATTAGATATGGTCTGTATGTGTAGGAAACACAGTTCTTTTGTTCTGAGCACACTCACGTTCCCTGCTTTATTAGAGATTCTAGAAAGCAAAGGCATGCTTCTTGCTCTAAAGCAAGGTGTGTTTCATGGATGAGAACTGTGCTCTGAGTTTCCCTTCAAAAATGGAGTTAAATCCCAGGCTCTGTTTCTTCCTACATGCAAGACTTTATTTCAGGTAAATGCAGTCCATTTTCAGCTCATATGAAACTACATCGTTCCCAAAGCTCACACGTTTCTCTCTCTTAACTGGAAAGCATTGGATGTAAGAGTACCTGTGGTTTCTATCAGTTTCAGAAGGAGAGTTGAACTACATATGGTCTGTATTAGTAGGAAACACCGTTCTTTTGTTCTGAGCACACTCAAGTTTCATGCTATATTAGAAAATCTAGAAAGCAAAGGCATGCTTCATGCTCTAAAGCAGATTATGTTTCATGGACGAGAACTGTGCTGTGTGTTTCCCTTCAGAAATTTAGATAAATCCCAGTCTCTGTGTCTTCCTACCAGCAAGATTTCTTTTCAGATAAACGCAGTCCCTTTTCAGCTCAAACGAAGCTACATCGTTCCCAAAGTTCACACTTTTCTCACTCTTAACTGAACAGCATTGGATATTAGAGGACCTGTGGTTTCTATCAGTTTCAGAAGCAGAGTTGAACTAGATATGTTCCATATGTGCAGGAAACACCGTTCTTTGTTTTGAGCACACTCATGTTTCCTGCTGTATTAGAGATTCTAGAAAGCAAAGGCATGCTTCTTGCCCTAAAGCAAGGTGTGTTTCATGGATGAGAACTGTGCTGTGTGTTTCCCTTCGAAATGGAGTTAAATCCCACGCTCTGTGTCTTCCTACAAGCAAGACTTCTTTTCAGGTAAACCCAGTCACTTCAGCTCAAACGAAGCTACTTCTTTCACGAAGCTCACAAGTTTTTGCTCTTAACTGAAAATCATTGGATGTTAGAGGACGTGTGGTTTCTATCAGTTTCACCTGTAGAGTTGAATTAGATATGGTCTGTATGTGTAAGAAACCCAGTTCTTTTGTTCTGAGCACACTCACGTTCCCTGTTTTATTAGAGATTCTAGAAAGCAAAGGCATGCTTCTTGCTCTAAAGCAAGGTGTGTTTCATGGATGAGAACTGTGCTGTGTGTTTCCCTTCAGAAATGGAGTTAAATCCCAGGCTCTGTGTCCTCTTACAAGCAAGACTTCGTTTCATGTAAACGCAGTCACAATTCAGCTCAAACGAAGGTACATTGTTCAGGAAGTTCTCACGATTCTCGCATTTAACTGTAAAGCATTGGATGTTAGAGGATCTGTGGTTTGTATCAGTTTTCGAAGCAGAGTTGAACTACATGTGTTCTTTATGTCTAGAAAACAATGTTCTTTTGTTCTGAGCACACTCACGTTTCCTGCTGTATTGGAGACTCTAGAATGCAAGGCCATGCTTCTTGCTCTAAAGCAGAGTGTGTTTCATGGATGAGAACTGTGCTGTGTGTTTCCCTTCAGAAATGGAGTTAAATCCCAGGCTCTGTGTCTTCCTACAAGCAAGACTTCGTTTCAGGTAAACGCAGTCACTTTTCAGCTCAAATGAAGCTAATTCGTTCACAAAGCTCACACGCTTCTTGCTCTTAACTGAGGAGCATTGGTTGTCAGAGGACCTGTGGTTTCTATCAGTTTCAGATGCAGAGTTGAACTTGATATGGTCGGTATGTGTAGGAAACACCGTTCTTTTCTTCTGAGCACACTCACGTTTCCTGCTGTATTAGAGACTCTAGAAAGCAAGGGCTTGTTTCTTGCTCTAAAGCAAGATGTGTTTCATGGATGAGAACTGTGCTATGTATTTCCCTTCAGAAATGGAGTTAAATACCAGGCTGTGTGTCCTCCTACAAGGAAGACTTCGTTTCAGGTAAACAAATTCACTTTCCAGCTCAAGGGATCCTACATTGTTCACGAAGCTCACACGTTTCTCGCGCTTAACAGAAAAGCACTGGATATTAGCAGAACTGTGGTTTGTATCAGTAATCGAAGCAGAGTTAAACTAGATATGGTCCGTATGTGTAGGAAACACCGTTCTTTTGTTCTTAGCACACTCACGTTCCCTTCTTTATTAGAGATTCTAGAAAGCAAAGGCATGCTTCTTGCTCTAAAGTAATGTGTGTTTCATGGATGAGAACTGTGCTGTGTGTTTCCCTTCAGAAATGGAGTTAAATCCCAGGCTCTGTGTCTTCCTACAAGCAAGACTTCTTTTCAGGTAAACCCAGTCACTTCAGCTCAAACGAAGCTACTTCTTTCACGAAGCTCACAAGTTTTTGCTCTTAACAGAAAATCACTGGATGTAAGAGGACGTGTGGTTTCTATCAGTTTCAACTGCAGAGTTGAATTAGATATGGTCTGTATGTGTAGGAAACCCAGTTCTTTTGTTCTGAGCACACTCACGTTCCCTGCTTTATTAGAGATTCTAGAAAGCAAAGGCATGCTTCTTCCTCTAAAGCAAGGTGTGTTTCATGGATGAGAACTGTGCTGTGTGTTTCCCTTCAGAAATGGAGTTAAATAACAGGCTCTGTGTCCTCTTACATGCAAGACTTCGTTTCATGTAAACGCAGTCACATTTCAACTCAAACGAAGGTACATTTTTCAGGAAGTTCACACGTTTCTCGCATTTAACTGAAAAGCATTGGATGTTAGAGGATCTGTGGTTTGTATCAGTTTTCGAAGCAGAGTTGAACTACATGTGGTCTGTATGTCTAGAAAACAACGTTCTTTTGTTCTGAGCACACTCACGTTTCCTGATGTATTAGAGACTCTAGAAAGCAAGGCCGTGCTTCTTGCTCTAAAGCAGAGTGTGTTTCATGGTTGAGAACTGTGCTGTGTGTTTCCCTTCAGAAATGGAGTTAAATCCCAGGCTCTGTGTCTTCCTACATGCAAGACTTCATTTCAGGTAAACGCAGTCCTTTTTTAGCTCATATGAAACTACATCGTTCCCAAAGCTCACACGTTTCTCTCTCTTAACTGGATAGCACTGGATGTAAGAGGACCTGTGGTTTCTATCAGTTTCAGAAGCAGAGTTGAACAAGATATGGTCTGTATTTGTAGGAAACACCGTTCTTTTGTTTGGAGAACACTCACATTTCCTGCTATATTAGAAAATCTAGAAAGCAAAGGCATGCTTCTTGCTCTAAAGCAGAGTGTCATCCATGGATGAGAACTCTGCTGTGTTTCCTTTCAGAAATGGAGTTCAATCCCAGGCTCTGTGTCCTCCAACAAGGAAGACTTCGTTTCAGGTAAACAAAGTCACTTTTCAGCTCAAGGGATCCAACATTGTTCACGAAGCTCACACGTTTCTCGCGCTTAACAGAAAAGCACTGGATATTAGCAGACCTGTGGTTTGCATCAGTTATTGAAGAAGAGTTGAACTAGATATGGTCCGTATGTGTAGGAAAAACCGTTCTTTTGTTCTGAGCACACTCACGTTACCTGCTGTATAAGAGACTCTTGAAAGCAAGGGCGTGCTTCTTGCTATAATGCAAAGTGTGTTTCATGGATTAGAACTGTGCTGTGTGTTTCCCTTCAGAAATGGAGTTCAATCCCAGGCTCTGGGTCCTCCAACAAGCAAGACTTCTTTTCAGGTAAACGCAGACACTTTTCAGCTCAAACGAAGCTACATCGCTCACGAAGATCACACGTTTCTCGCATTTAACTGAAAAGCATTGGATGTTAGCGGATCTGTGGTTTGTATCGATTTCAGAAGCAGAGTTGAACCAGATATTGTCTGTATGTGTAGAAAACTCTGTTCTTTTCTTCTGAGCACACTCACGTTTCCTGCTTTATTAGAGACTCTAGAAAGCCAGAGCGTGCTTCTTGCTCTAAAGCAGACTGTGTTTCATGGATGAGAACTGTGCTGTGTTTTTCCCTTCAGAAATGGAGTTAAATCCCTGTCTCTGTGTCTTCCTACAAGCAAGAATTCTTTTCAGATAAACGCAGTGCCTTTTCAGCTCAAACGAAGCTACATTGTTACCAAAGCTCACTCATTTCTCACTCTTAACTGAATAGCATTGGATATTAGAGGACCTGTGGTTTCTATCAGTTTCAGAAGAAGAGTTGAACTAGATATGTTCCATATGTGGAAGAAACACCGTTCTTTTGTTCTGAGCACACTCACGTTTCCTGCTGTATTGGAGACTCTAGAGAGCACGGCCGTGCTTCTTGCTGTAAAGCAGAGTGTGTTTCATGGATGAGAACTGTGCTGTGTGTTTCCCTTCAGAAATGGAGTTAAATCCCAGGCTCTGTGTCTTCCTACATGCAAGACTTCATTTCAGGTAAACGCAGTCCATTTTCAGCTCATAAGAAACTACATAGTTCCCAAAGCTACCACGTTTCTCGCTCTTAACTGGAAAGCATTGGAAGTAAGGTTACCTGTGGTTTCTATCAGTTTCAGAAGCAGAGTTGAACTAGATATGGTCTCTATTTGTAGGAACCACCGTTATTTTGTTCTGAACACACTCACGTTTCCTGTTATATTAGAAAATCTAGAAAGCAAAGGCAAGGTTCTTGCTCTTAAGCAGAGTGTGTTTCATGGATGAGAACTGTCCTGTGTGTTTCCCTTCAGAAATGGAGTTAAATCCCAGGCTCTGTGTCTTCCTACATGCAAGACTTCATTTCAGGTAAACGCAGTCCATTTTCAGCTCATAAGAAACTACATCGTTCCCAAAGCTACCACGTTTCTCGCTCTTAACTGGAAAGCATTGGAAGTAAGGTTACCTGTGGTTTCTATCAGTTTCAGAAGCAGAGTTGAACTAGATATGGTCTCTATTTGTAGGAACCACCGTTATTTTGTTCTGAACACACTCACGTTTCCTGTTATATTAGAAAATCTAGAAAGCAAAGGCAAGGTTCTTGCTCTTAAGCAGAGTGTGTTTCATGGATGAGAACTGTCCTGTGTGTTTCCCTTCAGAAATGGAGTTAAATCCCAGGCTCTGTGTCTTCCTACAAGCAAGACTTCCTTTCAGGTAAACCCAGTCACTTCAGCTCAAACGAAGCTACTTCTTTCACAAACCTCACAAGTTTCTTGCTCTTAACAGAAAATCATTGGATGTTAGAGGACGTGTGGTTTGTATCAGTTTCACCTGCCGAGTTGAATTAGTTATGGTCCGTATGGGTAGGAAACACAGTTCTTTTGTTCTCAGCACACTCATGTTCCCTGCTTTATTAGAGAATCTAGAAAGCAAAGGCATGCTTCTTGCTCTAAAGCAAGGTGTGTTTCATAGATGAGAACTGTGCTGTGTGTTTCCCTTCAGAAATGGGGTTAAATACCAGGCTCTGTGTCCTCTTACAAGCAAGACTTCGTTTCATGTAAACGCAGTCACATTTCAGCTTAAACGAAGGTACATTGTTCCCGAAGTTTACACGTTTCTCGCATTTAACTAAAAAGCATTGGATGTTAGAGGATCTGTGGTTTGTTTCAGTTTTCGAAGCAGAGTTGAACTAGATATGGTCTGTATGTCTAGAAAACAATGTTCTTTTGTTCTGAGCACACTCACGTTTCCTGCTGTATTGGAGACTCTAGAATGCAAGGCCGTGCTTCTTGCTCTAAAGGAGAGTGTGTTTCATGGATGAGAACTGCGCTGTGTGTTTCCCTTCAGAAATGGAGTTAAATCCCATGCTCTGAGTCTTCCTACAAGCAAGAATTCGTTTCAGGTAAACGCAGTCACTTTTCAGCTCAAATGAAGCTAATTCGTTCACAAAGCTCACACGTTTCTTGCTCTTAACTGAGGAGCATTGGTTGTTAGAGGACCTGTGGTTTCTATCAGTTTCAGATGCAGAGTTGAACTTGATATGGTCCGTATGTGTAGGAAACACCGTTCTTTTCTTCTGAGCACACTCACGTTTCCTGCTGTATTAGAGACTCTAGAAAGCAAGGGCATGTTTCTTGCTCTAAAGCAAGGTGTGTTTCATGGATGAGAACTGTGCTGTGTATTTCCCCTCAGAAATGGAGTTAAATACCAGGCTGTGTGTCCTCCTACAAGGAAGACTTCGTTTCAGGTAAACAAATTCACTTTCCAGCTCAAGGGATGCTACATTGTTCACGAAGCTCACACGTTTCTCGCGCTTAACAGAAAAGCACTGGATATTAGCAGACCTGTGGTTTGTATCAGTAATCGAAGCAGAGTTAAACTAGATATGATCCGTATGTGTAGGAAACACCGTTCTTTTGTTCCTAGCACACTCACGTTTCCTGCTATATTAGAGAATCTAGAAAGCAAGGCCGTGCTTCTTGCTCTAAAGCAGAGTGTATTTCATGGATGAGAACTGTGCTGTGTGTTTCCCTTCAGAAATGGAGTTAAATCCCATGCTCTATGTCTTCCTACAAGCAAGACTTCTTTTGAGGTAAACCCAGTCACTTCAGCTCAAACGAAGCTACTTCTTTCACGAAGCTCACAAGTTTCTTGCCATTATCTGAAATTCATTGGATGTTAGAGGACGTGTGGTTTGTATCAGTTTCACCTGCAGAGTTGAATTAGATATGGTCTGTATGTGTAGGAAACACAGTTCTTTTGTTCTGAGCACACTCACGTTCCCTGCTTTATTAGAGATTCTAGAAAGCAAAGGCATGCTTCTTGCTCTAAAGCAAGGTGTGTTTCATGGATGAGAACTGTGCTCTGAGTTTCCCTTCAAAAATGGAGTTAAATCCCAGGCTCTGTTTCTTCCTACATGCAAGACTTTATTTCAGGTAAATGCAGTCCATTTTCAGCTCATATGAAACTACATCGTTCCCAAAGCTCACACGTTTCTCTCTCTTAACTGGAAAGCATTGGATGTAAGAGTACCTGTGGTTTCTATCAGTTTCAGAAGGAGAGTTGAACTACATATGGTCTGTATTAGTAGGAAACACCGTTCTTTTGTTCTGAGCACACTCAAGTTTCATGCTATATTAGAAAATCTAGAAAGCAAAGGCATGCTTCATGCTCTAAAGCAGATTATGTTTCATGGACGAGAACTGTGCTGTGTGTTTCCCTTCAGAAATTTAGATAAATCCCAGTCTCTGTGTCTTCCTACCAGCAAGATTTCTTTTCAGATAAACGCAGTCCCTTTTCAGCTCAAACGAAGCTACATCGTTCCCAAAGTTCACACTTTTCTCACTCTTAACTGAACAGCATTGGATATTAGAGGACCTGTGGTTTCTATCAGTTTCAGAAGCAGAGTTGAACTAGATATGTTCCATATGTGCAGGAAACACCGTTCTTTGTTTTGAGCACACTCATGTTTCCTGCTGTATTAGAGATTCTAGAAAGCAAAGGCATGCTTCTTGCTCTAAAGCAAGGTGTGTTTCATGGATGAGAACTGTGCTGTGTGTTTCCCTTCAGAAATGGAGTTAAATAACAGGCTCTGTGTCCTCTTACATGCAAGACTTCCTTTCATGTAAACGCAGTCACATTTCAGCTCAAACGAAGGTACATTGTTCAGGAAGTTCACACGTTTCTCGCATTTAACTGAAAAGCATTGGATGTTAGAGGATCTGTGGTTTGTATCAGTTTTCGAAGCAGAGTTGAACTACATGTGGTCTGTATGTCTAGAAAACAACGTTCTTTTGTTCTGAGCACATTCACTTTTCCTGATGTATTAGAGACTCTAGAAAGCAAGGCCGTGCTTCTTGCTCTAAAGCAGAGTGTGTTTCATGGTTGAGAACTGTGCTGTGTGTTTCCCTTCAGAAATGGAATTAAATCCCAGGCTCTGTGTCTTCCTACATGCAAGACTTCATTTCAGGGAAACGCAGTCCATTTTCAGCTGATATGAAAATACATCGTTCCCAAAGCTCACACGTTTCTCTCTCTTAACTGGAAAGCATTGGATGTAAGAGTACCTGTGGTTTCTATCAGTTTCAGAAGCAGAGTTGAACTAGATAGGGTCTGTATTTGTAGGAAACACCGTTCTTTTGTTCTGAGCACACTCACGTTTCCTGCTATATTAGAAAATCTAGAAAGCAAATGCATGCTTCTTGCTCTAAAGCAGAGTGTCATCCATGGATGAGAACTCTGCTGTGTGTTTCCTTTCAGAAATGGAATTAAATACCAGGCTGTGTGTCCTCCTACAAGGAAGACTTCGTTTCAGGTAAACAAAGTCACTTTTCAGCTCAAGAGATCCAACATTGTTCACGAAGCTCACACGTTTCTCGCGCTTAACAGAAAAGCACTGGATATTAGCAGACCTGTGGTTTGCATCAGTTATTTGAAGAAGAGTTGAACTAGATATGGTCCGTATGTGTAGGAAAAACCATTCTTTTGTTCTGAGCACACTCACATTACCTGCTGTATAAGAGACTCTTGAGAGCAAGGGCATGCTTCTTGCAATAATGCAAAGTGTGTTTCATGGATTAGAACTGTGCTGTGTGTTTCCCTTCAGAAATGGAGTTCAATCCCAGGCTCTGTGTCCTCCAACAAGCAAGACTTCTTTTCAGGTAAACGCAGACACTTTTCAGCTCAAACGAAGCTACATCGCTCACGAAGATCACACGTTTCTCGCATTTAACTGAAAAGCATTGGATGTTAGCGGATCTGTGGTTTGTATCGATTTCAGAAGCAGAGTTGAACCAGATATGGTCTGTATGTGTAGAAAACTCCGTTCTTTTCTTCTGAGCACACTCACGTTTCCTGCTTTATTAGAGACTCTAGAAAGCCAGAGCGTGCTTCTTGCTCTAAAGCAGACTGTGTTTCATGGATGAGAACTGTGCTGTGTTTTTCCCTTCAGAAATGGACTTAAATTCCAGTCTCTGTGTCTTCCTACAAGCAAGAATTCTTTTAAGATAAACGCAGTCCCTTTTCAGCTCAAACGAAGCTACATTGTTCCCAATGCTCACTCGTTTCTCACTCTTAACTGAACTGCATTGGATATTAGAGGACCTGTGGTTTCTATCAGTTTCAGAAGAAGAGTTGAACTAGATATGTTCCATATGTGGAAGAAACACCGTTCTTTTGTTCTGAGCACACTCACGTTTCCTGCTGTATTGGAGACTCTAGAGAGCACGGCCGTGCTTCTTGCTCTAAAGCAGAGTGTGTTTCATGGATGAGAACTGTGCTGTGTGTTTCCCTTCAGAAATGTAGTTAAATCCCAGGCTCTGTGTCTTCCTACATGCAAGACTTCATTTCAGGTAAACGCAGTCCATTTTCAGCTCATAAGAAACTACATCGTTCCCAAAGCTACCACGTTTCTCGCTCTTAACTGGAAAGCATTGGAAGTAAGGTTACCTGTGGTTTCTATCAGTTTCAGAAGCAGAGTTGAACTAGATATGGTCTCTATTTGTAGGAACCACCGTTATTTTGTTCTGAACACACTCACGTTTCCTGTTATATTAGAAAATCTAGAAAGCAAAGGCAAGGTTCTTGCTCTTAAGCAGAGTGTGTTTCATGGATGAGAACTGTCCTGTGTGTTTCCCTTCAGAAATGGAGTTAAATCCCAGGCTCTGTGTCTTCCTACATGCAAGACTTCATTTCAGGTAAACGCAGTCCATTTTCAGCTCATAAGAAACTACATCGTTCCCAAAGCTACCACGTTTCTCGCTCTTAACTGGAAAGCATTGGAAGTAAGGTTACCTGTGGTTTCTATCAGTTTCAGAAGCAGAGTTGAACTAGATATGGTCTCTATTTGTAGGAACCACCGTTATTTTGTTCTGAACACACTCACGTTTCCTGTTATATTAGAAAATCTAGAAAGCAAAGGCAAGGTTCTTGCTCTTAAGCAGAGTGTGTTTCATGGATGAGAACTGTCCTGTGTGTTTCCCTTCAGAAATGGAGTTAAATCCCAGGCTCTGTGTCTTCCTACAAGCAAGACTTCCTTTCAGGTAAACCCAGTCACTTCAGCTCAAACGAAGCTACTTCTTTCACAAACCTCACAAGTTTCTTGCTCTTAACAGAAAATCATTGGATGTTAGAGGACGTGTGGTTTGTATCAGTTTCACCTGCCGAGTTGAATTAGTTATGGTCCGTATGGGTAGGAAACACAGTTCTTTTGTTCTCAGCACACTCATGTTCCCTGCTTTATTAGAGAATCTAGAAAGCAAAGGCATGCTTCTTGCTCTAAAGCAAGGTGTGTTTCATAGATGAGAACTGTGCTGTGTGTTTCCCTTCAGAAATGGGGTTAAATACCAGGCTCTGTGTCCTCTTACAAGCAAGACTTCGTTTCATGTAAACGCAGTCACATTTCAGCTTAAACGAAGGTACATTGTTCCCGAAGTTTACACGTTTCTCGCATTTAACTAAAAAGCATTGGATGTTAGAGGATCTGTGGTTTGCTTCAGTTTTCGAAGCAGAGTTGAACTCGATATGGTCTGTATGTCTAGAAAACAATGTTCTTTTGTTCTGAGCACACTCACGTTTCCTGCTGTATTGGAGACTCTAGAATGCAAGGCCGTGCTTCTTGCTCTAAAGGAGAGTGTGTTTCATGGATGAGAACTGCGCTGTGTGTTTCCCTTCAGAAATGGAGTTAAATCCCATGCTCTGAGTCTTCCTACAAGCAAGAATTCGTTTCAGGTAAACGCAGTCACTTTTCAGCTCAAATGAAGCTAATTCGTTCACAAAGCTCACACGTTTCTTGCTCTTAACTGAGGAGCATTGGTTGTTAGAGGACCTGTGGTTTCTATCAGTTTCAGATGCAGAGTTGAACTTGATATGGTCCGT
Source organism: Onychomys leucogaster (assembly GCA_949786385.1). Lineage (NCBI taxonomy): Eukaryota > Metazoa > Chordata > Mammalia > Rodentia > Cricetidae > Onychomys > Onychomys leucogaster. The sequence continues at coordinate 1,711,304 of CATKUP010000107.1, read as the reverse complement.
ATGTGTAGGAAACACCGTTCTTTTCTTCTGAGCACACTCACGTTTCCTGCTGTATTAGAGACTCTAGAAAGTAAGGGCATGTTTCTTGCTCTAAAGCAAGGTGTGTTTCATGGATGAGAACTGTGCTGTGTATTTCCCCTCAGAAATGGAGTTAAATACCAGGCTGTGTGTCCTCCTACAAGGAAGACTTCGTTTCAGGTAAACAAATTCACTTTCCAGCTCAAGGGATGCTACATTGTTCACGAAGCTCACACGTTTCTCGCGCTTAACAGAAAAGCACTGGATATTAGCAGACCTGTGGTTTGTATCAGTAATCGAAGCAGAGTTAAACTAGATATGGTCCGTATGTGTAGGAAACACTGTTCTTTTGTTCCTAGCACACTCACGTTTCCTGCTATATTAGAGAATCTAGAAAGCAAGGCCGTGCTTCTTGCTCTAAAGCAGAGTGTATTTCATGGATGAGAACTGTGCTGTGTGTTTCCCTTCAGAGATGGAGTTAAATCCCATGCTCTATGTCTTCCTACAAGCAAGACTTCTTTTGAGGTAAACTCAGTCACTTCAGCTCAAACGAAGCTACTTCTTTCACGAAGCTCACAGGTTTCTTGCCATTAACTGAAATTCATTGGATGTTAGAGGACGTGTGGTTTGTATCAGTTTCACCTGCAGAGTTGAATTAGATATGGTCTGTATGTGTAGGAAACACAGTTCTTTTGTTCTGAGCACACTCACGTTCCCTGCTTTATTAGAGATTCTAGAAAGCAAAGGCATGCTTCTTGCTCTAAAGCAAGGTGTGTTTCATGGATGAGAACTGTGCTCTGAGTTTCCCTTCAAAAATGGAGTTAAATCCCAGGCTCTGTTTCTTCCTACATGCAAGACTTTATTTCAGGTAAATGCAGTCCATTTTCAGCTCATATGAAACTACATCGTTCCCAAAGCTCACACGTTTCTCTCTCTTAACTGGAAAGCATTGGATGTAAGAGTACCTGTGGTTTCTATCAGTTTCAGAAGGTGAGTTGAACTACATATGGTCTGTATTTGTAGGAAACACCGTTCTTTTGTTCTGAGCACACTCACGTTTCCTGCTATATTAGAAAATCTAGAAAGCAAATGCATGCTTCTTGCTCTAAAGCAGAGTGTCATCCATGGATGAGAACTCTGCTGTGTGTTTCCTTTCAGAAATGGAATTAAATACCAGGCTGTGTGTCCTCCTACAAGGAAGACTTCGTTTCAGGTAAACAAAGTCACTTTTCAGCTCAAGGGATCCAACATTGTTCACGAAGCTCACACGTTTCTCGCGCTTAACAGAAAAGCACTGGATATTAGCAGACCTGTGGTTCGCATCAGTTATTTGAAGAAGAGTTGAACTGGATATGGTCCGTATGTGTGGGAAAAACCATTCTTTTGTTCTGAGCACACTCACGTTACCTGCTGTATAAGAGACTCTTGAGAGCAAGGGCATGCTTCTTGCAATTATGCAAAGTGTGTTTCATGGATTAGAACTGTGCTGTGTGTTTCCCTTCAGAAATGGAGTTCAATCCCAGGCTCTGTGTCCTCCAACAAGCAAGACTTCTTTTCAGGAAACGCAGACACTTTTCAGCTCAAACGAAGCTACATCGCTCACGAAGATCACACGTTTCTCGCATTTAACTGAAAAGCATTGGATGTTAGCGGATCTGTGGTTTGTATCGATTTCAGAAGCAGAGTTGAACCAGATATGGTCTGTATGTGTAGAAAACTCCGTTCTTTTCTTCTGAGCACACTCACGTTTCCTGCTTTATTAGAGACTCTAGAAAGCCAGAGCGTGCTTCTTGCTCTAAAGCAGACTGTGTTTCATGGATGAGAACTGTGCTGTGTTTTTCCCTTCAGAAATGGACTTAAATGCCAGTCTCTGTGTCTTCCTACAAGCAAGAATTCTTTTAAGATAAACGCAGTCCCTTTTCAGCTCAAACGAAGCTACATTGTTCCCAATGCTCACTCGTTTCTCACTCTTAACTGAACTGCATTGGATATTAGAGGACCTGTGGTTTCTATCAGTTTCAGAAGAAGAGTTGAACTAGATATGTTCCATATGTGGAAGAAACACCGTTCTTTTGTTCTGAGCACACTCACGTTTCCTGCTGTATTGGAGACTCTAGAGAGCACGGCCGTGCTTCTTGCTCTAAAGCAGAGTGTGTTTCATGGATGAGAACTGTGCTGTGTGTTTCCCTTCAGAAATGTAGTTAAATCCCAGGCTCTGTGTCTTCCTACATGCAAGACTTCATTTCAGGTAAACGCAGTCCATTTTCAGCTCATAAGAAACTACATTGTTCCCAAAGCTCCCACGTTTCTCGCTCTTAACTGGAAAGCATTGGAAGTAAGAGTACCTGTGGTTTCTATCAGTTTCAGAGGCAGCGTTGAACTAGATATGGTCTCTATTTGTATGAACCACCGTTATTTTGTTCTGAGCACACTCACGTTTCCTGCTACATTAGAAATTCTAGAAAGCAAAGGCAAGGTTCTTGCTCTTAAGCAGAGTGTGTTCCATGGATGAGAACTGTCCTGTGTGTTTCCCTTCAGAAATGGAGTTAAATCCCAGGCTCTGTGTCTTCCTACAAGCAAGACTTCCTTTCAGGTAAACCCAGTCACTTCAGCTCAAACGAAGGTACTTCTTTCACATAGCTCACAAGTTTCTTGCTCTTAACAGAGAATCATTGGATGTTAGAGGACGTGTGGTTTCTATCAGTTTCACCTGCCGAGTTGAATTAGATATGGTCCCTATGGGTAGGAAACACAGTTCTTTTGTTCTGAGCACACTCATGTTCCCTGCTTTATTAGACATTCTAGAAAGCAAAGGCATGCTTCTTGCTCTAAAGCAAGGTGTGTTTCATAGATGAGAACTGTGCTGTGTGTTTCCCATCAGAAATAGTGTTAAATACCAGGCTCTGTGTCCTCTTACAAGCAAGACTTCCTTTCATGTAAACGCAGTCACATTTCCGCTTAAACGAAGGTACATTGTTCCCGAAGTTTACACGTTTCTCACATTTAAATAAAAAGCATTGGATGTTAGAGGATCTGTGGTTTGTACCAGTTTTCGAAGCAGAGTTGAACTAGATATGGTCTGTATGTCTAGAAATCAATGTTCTTTTTTTCTGAGCACACTCACGTTTCCTGCTGTATTGGAGAATCTAGAATGCAAGGCCGTGCTTCTTGCTGTAAAGCAGAGTGTGTTTCATGGATGAGAACTGTGCTGTGTGTTTCCCTTCAGAAATGGAGTTAAATCCCAGGCTCTGTGTCTTCCTACAAGCAAGAATTCTTTTCAGATAAACGCAGTCACTTTTCAGCTCAAATGAAGCTAATTCGTTCACAAAGCTCACACGCTTCTTGCTCTTAATTGAGGAGCCTTGGTTGTTAGAGGGCCTGTGGTTTCTATCAGTTTCACATGCAGAGTTGAACTAGATATGTTCCATATGTGCAGGAAACACCGTTCTTTTGTTTTGAGCACAATCAAGTTTCCTGCTGTATTAGAGATTCTAGAAAGCAAAGGCATGCTTCTTGCTCTAAAGCAAGGTGTGTTTCATGGATGAGAACTGTGCTGTGTGTTTCCCTTCAGAAATGGAGTTAAATAACAGGCTCTGTGTCCTCTTACATGCAAGTCTTCCTTTCATGTAAACGCAGTCACATTTCAGCTCAAACGAATGTACATTGTTCAGGAAGTTCACACGTTTCTCGCATTTAACTGAAAAGCATTGGATGTTAGAGTATCTGTGGTTTGTATCAGTTTTCGAAGCAGAGTTGAACTACATGTGGTCTGTATGTCTAGAAAACAACGTTCTTTTGTTCTGAGCACATTCACTTTTCCTGATGTATTAGAGACTCTAGAAAGCAAGGCCGTGCTTCTTGCTCTAAAGCAGAGTGTGTTTCATGGTTGAGAACTGTGCTGTGTGTTTCCCTTCAGAAATGGAATTAAATCCCAGGCTCTGTGTCTTCCTACATGCAAGACTTCATTTCAGGGTAACACAGTCCATGTTTAGCTCATAAGAAACTACATCGTTCCCAAAGCTCCCACGTTTCTCTCTCTTAAATGGAAAGCATTGGATGTAAGAGTACCTGTGGTTTCTATGAGTTTCAGAAGCAGAGTTGAACTAGATATGGTCTGTATTTGTAGGAAACACTGTTCTTTTGTTCTGAGCACACTCACGTTTCCTGCAATATTAGAAAATCTAGAAAGCAAATGCATGCTTCTTGCTCTAAAGCAGAGTGTCATCCATGGATGAGAACTCTGCTTTGTGTTTCCCTTCAGAAATGGAATTAAATACCAGGCTGTGTGTCCTCCTACAAGGAAGACTTCGTTTCAGGTAAACAAAGTCACTTTTCAGCTCAAGGGATCCAACATTGTTCACGAAGCTCACACGTTTCTCGCACTTAACAGAAAAGCACTGGATATTAGCAGACCTGTGGTTTGCATCAGTTATTTGAAGAAGAGTTGAACTAGATATGGTCCGTATGTGTAGGAAAAACCGTTCTTTTGTTCTGAGCACACTCACGTTACCTGCTGTATAAGAGACTCTTGAGAGCAAGGGCGTGCTTCTTGCAATAATGCAAAGTGTGTTTCATGGATTAGAACTGTGCTGTGTGTTTCCCTTCAGAAATGGAGTTCAATCCCAGGCTCTGTGTCCTCCAACAAGCAAGACTTCTTTTCAGGTAAACGCAGACACTTTTCAGCTCAAGCGAAGCTACATCGCTCACGAAGATCACACTTTTCTCGCATTTTACTGAAAAGCATTAGATGTTAGCGGATCTGTGGTTTGTATCGATTTCAGAAGCAGAGTTGAACCAGATATGGTCTGTATGTGTAGAAAACTCCGTTCTTTTCTTCTGAGCACACTCACGTTTCCTGCTTTATTAGAGACTCTAGAAAGCCAGAGCGTGCTTCTTGCTCTAAAGCAGACTGTGTTTCATGGATGAGAACTGTGCTGTGTTTTTCCCTTCAGAAATGGACTTAAATGCCAGTCTCTGTGTCTTCCTACAAGCAAGAATTCTTTTCAGATAAACGCAGTCCCTTTTCAGCTCAAACGAAGCTACATTGTTCCCAATGCTCACTCGTTTCTCACTCTTAACTGAACAGCGTTGGATATTAGAGGACCTGTGGTTTCTATCAGTTTCAGAAGCAGAGTTGAACTAGATATGGTCTGTATTTGTAGGAAACACCGTTCTTTTTTTCTGAGCTATATTAGAAAATCTAGAAAGCAAATGCATGCTTCTTGCTCTAAAGCAGAGTGTCATCCATGGATGAGAACTCTGCTGTGTGTTTCCCTTCAGAAATGGAATTAAATACCAGGCTGTGTGTCCTCCTACAAGGATGACTTCGTTTCAGGTAAACAAAGTCACTTTTCAGCTCAAGGGATCCAACATTGTTCACGAAGCTCACACGTTTCTCGCGCTTAACAGAAAAGCACTGGATATTAGCAGACTTGTGGTTTGCATCAGTTATTGAAGAGGAGTTGAACTAGATATGGTCCGTATGTGTAGGAAAAACCGTTCTTTTGTTCTGAGCACACTCACCTTACCTGTTGTATAAGAGACTCTTGAAAGCAAAGGCGTGCCTCTTGCTATAATGCAAAGTGTGTTTCAAGGATTAGAACTGTGCTGTGGGTTTCCCTTCAGAAATGGAGTTCAATCCCAGGCTCTGGGTCCTCCAACAAGCAAGACTTCTTTTCAGGTAAACGCAGACACTTTTCAGCTCAAACGAAGCTACAACGCTCACGAAGATCACACGTTTCTCGCATTTAACTGAAAAGCATTGGATGTTAGCGGATCTGTGGTTTGTATCGATTTCAGAAGCAGAGTTGAACCAGATATGGTCTGTATGTGTAGAAAACTCCGTTCTTTTCTTCTGACCACACTCACGTTTCCTGCTTTATTAGAGACTCTAGAAAGCCAGAGTATGCTTCTTGCTCTAAAGCAGACTGTGTTTCATGGATGAGAACTCTGCTGTGTGTTTCCCTTCAGAAATGGAGTTAAATCCCAGGCTCTGTGTCTTCCTACAAGCAAGACTTAGTTTCAGGTAAACGCAGTCACTTTTCAGCTCAAATGAAGCTAATTCGTTCACAAATCTCACACGTTTCTTGCTCTTAACTGAGGAGCATTGGTTGTTAGAGGACCTGTGGTTTCTATCAGTTTCAGAAGCAGAGTTGAACTTGACATGGTCCGTATGTGTAGGAAACACCGTTCTTTTCTTCTGAGCACACTCACGTTTCCAGCTGTATTAGAGACTCTAGAAAGCAAGGGCATGTTTCTTGCTCTAAAGCAAGGTGTGTTTCATGGATGAGAACTGTGCTGTGTATTTCCCTTCAGAAATGGAGTTAAATACCAGGCTTTGTGTCCTCCTACATGGAAGACTTCGTTTCAGGTAAACAAATTCACTTTCCAGCTCAAGGGATCCTACATTGTTCACGAAGCTCACACGTTTCTCGCGCTTAACAGAAAAGCACTGGATATTAGCAGACCTGTGGTTTGTATCAGTAATCGACGCAGAGTTAAACTAGATATGTTCCGTATGTGCAGGAAACACCATTCTTTTGTTCTTAGCACACTCACGTTCCCTGCTTTATTAGAGATTCTAGAAAGCAAAGGCATGCATCTTGCTCTAAAGCAAGGTGTGTTTCATGGATGAGAACTGTGCTGTGTGTTTCCCTTCAGAAATGGAGTTAAATCCCAGGCTCTGTGTCCTCTTACAAGTAAGACTTTGTTTCATGTAAACTCAGTCACATTTCAGCTCAAACGAAGGTACATTCTTCAGGAAGTTCACACGTTTCTCGCATTTAACTGAAAAGCATTGGATGTTAGAGGATCTGTGGTTTGTATCAGTTTTCGAAGCAGAGTTGAACTACATGTGGTCTGTATGTCTACAAAACAACGTTCTTTTGTTCTGAGCACACACACGTTTCCTGATGTATTAGAGACTCTAGAAAGCAAGGCCGTGCTTCTTGCTCTAAAGCAGAGTGTGTTTCATGGATGAGAACTGTGCTGTGAGTTTCCCTTCAGAAATGGAGTTAAATCCCAGGCTCTGTGTCTTCCTACATGCAAGACTTTATTTCAGGTAAATGCAGTCCATTTTCAGCTCATATGAAACTACATCGTTCCCAAAGCTCACACGTTTCTCTCTCTTAACTGGAAAGCATTGGATGTAAGAGTACCTGTGGTTTCTATCAGTTTCAGAAGCAGAGTTGAACTAGATATGGTCTGTATTTGTAGGAAACACCGTTCTTTTGTTCTGAGCACACTCACGTTTCCTGCTATATTAGAAAATCTAGAAAGCAAAGGCATGCTTCTTGCTCTAAAGCAGATTGTGTTTCATGGACGAGAACTGTGCTGTGTGTTTCCCTTCAGAAATGGAGTTCAATCCCAGGCTCTGTGTCCTCCAACAAGCAAGACTTCTTTTCAGGTAAACGCAGACACTTTTCAGCTCAAACGAAGCTACATCGCTCACGAAGATCACACGTTTCTCGCATTTAACTGAAAAGCATTGGATGTTAGCGGATCTGTGGTTTGTATCGATTTCAGAAGCAGAGTTGAACCAGATATGGTCTGTATGTGTAGAAAACTCCGTTCTTTTCTTCTGAGCACACTCACGTTTCCTGCATTATTAGAGACTCTAGAAAGCCAGAGCGTGCTTCTTGCTCTAAAGCAGACTGTGTTTCATGGATGAGAACTGTGCTGTGTTTTTCCCTTCATAAATGGAGTTAAATCCCAGTCTCTGTGTCTTCCTACAAGCAAGAATTCTTTTAAGATAAACGCAGTCCCTTTTCAGCTCAAACGAAGCTACATTGTTCCCAATGCTCACTCGTTTCTCACTCTTAAGTGAACAGCGTTGGATATTAGAGGACCTGTGGTTTCTATCAGTTTCAGAAGCAGAGTTGAACTAGATATGGTCTGTATTTGTAGGAAACACCATTCTTTTGTTCTGAGCACACTCACGTTTCCTGCAATATTAGAAAATCTAGAAAGCAAATGCATGCTTCTTGCTCTAAAGCAGAGTGTCATCCATGGATGAGAACTCTGCTTTGTGTTTCCCTTCAGAAATGGAATTAAATACCAGGCTGTGTGTCCTCCTACAAGGAAGACTTCGTTTCAGGTAAACAAAGTCACTTTTCAGCTCAAGGGATCCAACATTGTTCACGAAGCTCACACGTTTCTCGCGCTTAACAGAAAAGCACTGGATATTAGCAGACCTGTGGTTTGCATCAGTTATTGAAGGAGAGTTGAACTAGATATGGTCCGTATGTGTAGGAAAAACCGTTCTTTTGTTCTGAGCACACTCACGTTACCTGCTGTATAAGAGACTCTTGAGAGCAAGGGCGTGCTTCTTGCAATAATGCAAAGTGTGTTTCATGGATTAGAACTGTGCTGTGTGTTTCCCTTCAGAAATGGAGTTCAATCCCAGGCTCTGTGTCCTCCAACAAGCAAGACTTCTTTTCAGGTAAACGCAGACACTTTTCAGCTCAAGCGAAGCTACATCGCTCACGAAGATCACACGTTTCTCGTATTTAACTGAAAAGCATTGGATGTTAGCGGATCTGTGGTTTGTATCGATTTCAGAAGCAGAGTTGAACCAGATATGGTCTGTATGTGTAGAAAACTCCTTTCTTTTCTTCTGAGCACACTCACGTTTCCTGCTTTATTAGAGACTCTAGAAAGCCAGAGCGTGCTTCTTGCTCTAAAGCAGACTGTGTTTCATGGATGAGAACTGTGCTGTGTTTTTCCCTTCATAAATGGAGTTAAATCCCAGTCTCTGTGTCTTCCTACAAGCAAGAATTCTTTTCAGATAAACGCAGTCCCTTTTCAGCTCAAACGAAGCTACATTGTTCCCAATGCTCACTCGTTTCTCACTCTTAACTGAACAGCGTTGGATATTAGAGGACCTGTGGTTTCTATCAGTTTCAGAAGCAGAGTTGAACTAGATATGGTCTGTATTTGTAGGAAACACCGTTCTTTTTTTCTGAGCTATATTAGAAAATCTAGAAAGCAAATGCATGCTTCTTGCTCTAAAGCAGAGTGTCATCCATGGATGAGAAATCTGCTGTGTGTTTCCCTTCAGAAATGGAATTAAATACCAGGCTGTGTGTCCTCCTACAAGGATGACTTCGTTTCAGGTAAACAAAGTCACTTTTCAGCTCAAGGGATCCAACATTGTTCACGAAGCTCACACGTTTCTCGCGCTTAACAGAAAAGCACTGGATATTAGCAGACTTGTGGTTTGCATCAGTTATTGAAGAGGAGTTGAACTAGATATGGTCCGTATGTGTAGGAAAAACCGTTCTTTTGTTCTGAGCACACTCACCTTACCTGTTGTATAAGAGACTCTTGAAAGCAAAGGCGTGCCTCTTGCTATAATGCAAAGTGTGTTTCAAGGATTAGAACTGTGCTGTGGGTTTCCCTTCAGAAATGGAGTTCAATCCCAGGCTCTGGGTCCTCCAACAAGCAAGACTTCTTTTCAGGTAAACGCAGACACTTTTCAGCTCAAACGAAGCTACATCGCTCACGAAGATCACACGTTTCTCGCATTTAACTGAAAAGCATTGGATGTTAGCGGATCTGTGGTTTGTATCGATTTCAGAAGCAGAGTTGAACCAGATATGGTCTGTATGTGTAGAAAACTCCGTTCTTTTCTTCTGACCACACTCATGATCCTGCTTTATTAGAGACTCTAGAAAGCCAGAGTATGCTTCTTGCTCTAAAGCAGACTGTGTTTCATGGATGAGAACTCTGCTGTGTGTTTCCCTTCAGAAATGGAGTTAAATCCCAGGCTCTGTGTCTTCCTACAAGCAAGAATTCGTTTCAGGTAAACGCAGTCACTTTTCAGCTCAAATGAAGCTAATTCGTTCACAAATCTCACACGTTTCTTGCTCTTAACTGAGGAGCATTGTTTGTTAGAGGACCTGTGGTTTCTATCAGTTTCAGAAGCAGAGTTGAACTTGACATGGTCCGTATGTGTAGGAAACACCGTTCTTTTCTTCTGAGCACACTCACGTTTCCAGCTGTATTAGAGACTCTAGAAAGCAAGGGCATGTTTCTTGCTCTAAAGCAAGGTGTGTTTCATGGATGAGAACTGTGCTGTGTATTTCCCTTCAGAAATGGAGTTAAATACCAGGCTTTGTGTCCTCCTACAAGGAAGACTTCGTTTCAGGTAAACAAATTCACTTTCCAGCTCAAGGGATCCTACATTGTTCACGAAGCTCACACGTTTCTCGCGCTTAACAGAAAAGCACTGGATATTAGCAGTCCTGTGGTTTGTATCAGTAATCGAAGCAGAGTTAAACTAGATATGGTCCGTATGTGAAGGAAACGCTATTCTTTTGTTCTTAGCACACTCATGTTCCCTGCTTTATTAGAGATTCTAGAAAGCAAAGGCATGCATCTTGCTCTAAAGCAAGGTGTGTTTCATTGATGAGAACTGTGCTGTGTGTTTCCCTTCAGAAATGGAGTTAAATCCCAGGCTCTGTGTCCTCTTACAAGTAAGACTTCGTTTCATGTAAACGCAGTCACATTTCAGCTCAAAGGAAGGTACATTGTTCAGGAGGTTCACACGTTTGTCGCATTTAACTGAAAAGCATTGGATGTTAGAGGATCTGTGGTTTCTATCAGTTTTTGAAGCAGAGTTGAACTACATGTGGTCTGTATGTCTAGAAAACAACGTTCTTTTGTTCTGAGCACACTCACGTTTCCTGATGTATTAGAGACTCTAGAAAGCAAGGCCGTGCTTCTTGCTCTAAAGCAGAGTGTGTTTCATGGATGAGAACTGTGCTGTGAGTTTCCCTTCAGAAATGGAGTTAAATCCCAGGCTCTGTGTCTTCCTACATGCAAGACTTTATTTCAGGTAAATGCAGTCCATTTTCAGCTCATATGAAACTACATCGTTCCCAAAGCTCACACGTTTCTCTCTCTTAACTGGAAAGCATTGGATGTAAGAGTACCTGTGGTTTCTATCAGTTTCAGAAGCAGAGTTGAACTAGATATGGTCTGTATTTGTAGGAAACACCGTTCTTTTGTTCTGTGCACACTCACGTGTCCTGCTATATTACAAAATCTAGAAAGCAAAGGCATGCTTCTTCCTCTAAAGCAGATTGTGTTTCATGGAAGAGAACTGTGCTGTGTGTTTCCCTTCAGAAATGGAGTTAAATCCCAGTCTCTGTGTCTTCCTACATGCAAGATTTCTTTTCAGATAAACGCAGTCCCTTTTCAGCTCAAACGAAGCTACATCGTTCCCAAAATTCACACGTTTCTCACTCTTAACTGAACAGCATTGGATATTAGAGGATCTGTGGTTTCTATGAGTTTCAGAAGAAGAGTTGAACTAGATATGTTCCATATGTGCAGAAAACACCGTTCTTTTGTTTTGAGCACACTCAAGTTTCCTGCTGTATTAGAGATTCTAGAAAGCAAAGACATGCTTCTTGCTCTAAAGCAAGGTGTGTTTCATGGATGAGAACTGTGCTGTGTGTTTCCCTTCAGAAATGGAGTTAAATAACAGGCTCTGTGTCCTCTTACATGCAAGACTTCGTTTCATGTAAACACAGTCACATTTCAGCTCAAACGAATGTACATTTTTCAGGAAGTTCACACGTTTCTTGCATTTAACTGAAAAGCATTGGATGTTAGAGGATCTGTGGTTTGTATCAGTTTTCGAATCAGAGTTGAACTACATGTGGTCTGTATGTCTAGAAAACAACGTTCTTTTGTTCTGAGCACACTCACGTTTCCTGATGTATTGGAGACACTAGAAAGCAAGGCCGTGCTTCTTGCTCTAAAGCAGAGTGTGTTTCATGGATGAGAACTGTGCTGTGTGTTTCCCTTCAGAAATGGAGTTAAATCCTAGGCTCTGTGTCTTCCTACATGCAAGACTACATTTCAGGTAAACGCAGTCCATTTTCAGCTCATATGAAACTACATCATTCCCAAAGCTCACACGTTTCTCTCTCTTAACTGGAAAGCATTGGATGTAAGAGTACCTGTGGTTTCTATCAGTTTCAGAAGCAGAGTTGAACTAGATATGGTCTGTATTTGTAGGAAACACCGTTCTTTTGTTCTGAGCACACTCACGTGTCCTGCTATATTAGAAAATCTAGAAAGGAAAGGCATGCTTCTTGCTCTAAAGCAGAGTGTCATCCATGGATGAGAACTCTGCTGTGTGTTTCCCTTCAGTAATGGAATTAAATACCCGGCTGTGTGTCCTCCTACAAGGAAGACTTCGTTTCAGGTCAACAAAGTCACTTTTCAGCTCAAGAGATCCAACATTGTTCACGAAGCTCACACGTTTCTCGCGCTTAACAGAAAAGCACTGGATATTAGCAGACTTGTGGTTTGCATCAGTTATTGAAGAAGAGTTGAACTAGATATGGTCCGTATGTGTAGGAAAAACCGTTCTTTTGTTCTGAGTACACTCACGTTACCTGCTGTATAAGAGACTCTTGAAAGCAAGGGCGTGCTTCTTGCTATAATGCAAAGTGTGTTTCATGGATTAGAACTGTGTTGTGTGTTTCCCTTCAGAAATGGAGTTCAATCCCAGGCTCTGGGTCCTCCAACAAGCAAGACTTCTTTTCAGGTAAACGCAGACACTTTTCAGCTCAAACGAAGCTACATCGCTCACGAAGATCACACGTTTCTCGCATTTAACTGAAAAGCATTGGATGTTAGCGGATCTGTGGTTTGTATCGATTTCAGAAGCAGAGTTGAACCAGATATGGTCTGTATGTGTAGAAAATCCGTTCTTTTGTTCTGAGCAAACTCACGTTTCCTGCTTTATTATAGACTCCAGAAAGCCAGAGTGTGCTTCTTGCTCTAAAGCAGACTGTGTTTCATGGATGAGAACTGTGCGGTGTTTTTCCCTTCAGAAATGGAGTTAAATCCCAGTCTCTGTGTCTTCCTACAAGCAAGAATTCGTTTCAGGTAAACGCAGTCACTTTTCAGCTCAAATGAAGCTAATTCGTTCACAAAGCTCACACGTTTCTTGCTCTTAACTGAGGAGCATTGGTTGTTAGAGGACCTGTGGTTTCTATCAGTTTCAGAAGCAGAGTTGAACTTGACATGGTCCGTATGTGTAGGAAACACCGTTCTTTTCTTCTGAGCACACTCACGTTTCCAGCTGTATTAGAGACTCTAGAAAGCAAGGGCATGTTTCTTGCTCTAAAGCAAGGTGTGTTTCATGGATGAGAACTGTGCTGTGTATTTCCCTTCAGAAATGGAGTTAAATACCAGGCTTTGTGTCCTCCTACAAGGAAGACTTCGTTTCAGGTAAACAAATTCACTTTCCAGCTCAAGGGATCCTACATTGTTCACGAAGCTCACACGTTTCTCGCGCTTAACAGAAAAGCACTGGATATTAGCAGACCTGTGGTTTGTATCAGTAATCGAAGCAGAGTTGAACTATATATGGTCCGTATGTGTAGGAAACGCCATTCTTTTGTTCTTAGCACACTCACGTTCCCTGCTTTATTAGAGATTCCAGAAAGCAAAGGCATGCTTTTTGCTCTAAAGCAAGGTGTGTTTCATGGATGAGAACTGTGCTGTGTGTTTCCCTTCAGAAATGGAGTTAAATCCCAGGCTCTGTGTCCTCTTACAAGTAAGACTACGTTTCATGTAAACGCAGTCACATTTCAGCTCAAAGGAAGGTACATTGTTCAGGAAGTTCACACGTTTGTCGCATTTAACTGAAAAGCATTGGATGTTAGAGGATCTGTGGTTTCTATCAGTTTTTGAAGCAGAGTTGAACTACATGTGGTCTGTATGTCTAGAAAACAACGTTCTTTTGTTCTGAGCACACTCACGTTTCCTGATGTATTAGAGACTCTAGAAAGCAAGGCCGTGCTTCTTGCTCTAAAGCAGAGTGTGTTTCATGGATGAGAACTGTGCTGTGAGTTTCCCTTCAGAAATGGAGTTAAATCCCAGGCTCTGTGTCTTCCTACATGCAAGACTTTATTTCAGGTAAATGCAGTCCATTTTCAGCTCATATGAAACTACATCGTTCCCAAAGCTCACACGTTTCTCTCTCTTAACTGGAAAGCATTGGATGTAAGAGTACCTGTGGTTTCTATCAGTTTCAGAAGCAGAGTTGAACTAGATATGGTCTGTATTTGTAGGAAACACCGTTCTTTTGTTCTGTGCACACTCACGTGTCCTGCTATATTACAAAATCTAGAAAGCAAAGGCATGCTTCTTCCTCTAAAGCAGATTGTGTTTCATGGAAGAGAACTGTGCTGTGTGTTTCCCTTCAGAAATGGAGTTAAATCCCAGTCTCTGTGTCTTCCTACATGCAAGATTTCTTTTCAGATAAACGCAGTCCCTTTTCAGCTCAAACGAAGCTACATCGTTCCCAAAATTCACACGTTTCTCACTCTTAACTGAACAGCATTGGATATTAGAGGATCTGTGGTTTCTATGAGTTTCAGAAGAAGAGTTGAACTAGATATGTTCCATATGTGCAGAAAACACCGTTCTTTTGTTTTGAGCACACTCAAGTTTCCTGCTGTATTAGAGATTCTAGAAAGCAAAGACATGCTTCTTGCTCTAAAGCAAGGTGTGTTTCATGGATGAGAACTGTGCTGTGTGTTTCCCTTCAGAAATGGAGTTAAATAACAGGCTCTGTGTCCTCTTACATGCAAGACTTCGTTTCATGTAAACACAGTCACATTTCAGCTCAAACGAATGTACATTTTTCAGGAAGTTCACACGTTTCTTGCATTTAACTGAAAAGCATTGGATGTTAGAGGATCTGTGGTTTGTATCAGTTTTCGAATCAGAGTTGAACTACATGTGGTCTGTATGTCTAGAAAACAACGTTCTTTTGTTCTGAGCACACTCACGTTTCCTGATGTATTGGAGACACTAGAAAGCAAGGCCGTGCTTCTTGCTCTAAAGCAGAGTGTGTTTCATGGATGAGAACTGTGCTGTGTGTTTCCCTTCAGAAATGGAGTTAAATCCTAGGCTCTGTGTCTTCCTACATGCAAGACTACATTTCAGGTAAACGCAGTCCATTTTCAGCTCATATGAAACTACATCATTCCCAAAGCTCACACGTTTCTCTCTCTTAACTGGAAAGCATTGGATGTAAGAGTACCTGTGGTTTCTATCAGTTTCAGAAGCAGAGTTGAACTAGATATGGTCTGTATTTGTAGGAAACACCGTTCTTTTGTTCTGAGCACACTCACGTGTCCTGCTATATTAGAAAATCTAGAAAGGAAAGGCATGCTTCTTGCTCTAAAGCAGAGTGTCATCCATGGATGAGAACTCTGCTGTGTGTTTCCCTTCATTAATGGAATTAAATACCCGGCTGTGTGTCCTCATACAAGGAAGACTTCGTTTCAGGTCAACAAAGTCACTTTTCAGCTCAAGAGATCCAACATTGTTCACGAAGCTCACACGTTTCTCGCGCTTAACAGAAAAGCACTGGATATTAGCAGACTTGTGGTTTGCATCAGTTATTGAAGAAGAGTTGAACTAGATATGGTCCGTATGTGTAGGAAAAACCGTTCTTTTGTTCTGAGTACACTCACGTTACCTGCTGTATAAGAGACTCTTGAAAGCAAAGGCGTGCTTCTTGCTATAATGCAAAGTGTGTTTCATGGATTAGAACTGTGCTGTGTGTTTCCCTTCAGAAATGGAGTTCAATCCCAGGCTCTGGGTCCTCCAACAAGCAAGACTTCTTTTCAGGTAAACGCAGACACTTTTCAGCTCAAACGAAGCTACATCGCTCACGAAGATCACACGTTTCTCGCATTTAACTGAAAAGCATTGGATGTTAGCGGATCTGTGGTTTGTATCGATTTCAGAAGCAGAGTTGAACCAGATATGGTCTGTATGTGTAGAAAACTCCGTTCTTTTGTTCTGAGCAAACTCACGTTTCCTGCTTTATTATAGACTCCAGAAAGCCAGAGTGTGCTTCTTGCTCTAAAGCAGACTGTGTTTCATGGATGAGAACTGTGCGGTGTTTTTCCCTTCAGAAATGGAGTTAAATCCCAGTCTCTGTGTCTTCCTACAAGCAAGACTTCGTTTCAGGTAAACGCAGTCACTTTTCAGCTCAAATGAAGCTAATTCTTTCACAAAGCTCACACGTTTCTTGCTCTTAAGTGAGGAGCATTGGTTGTTAGAGGACCTGTGGTTTCTATCAGTTTCAGAAGCAGAGTTGAACTTGACATGGTCCGTATGTGTAGGAAACACCGTTCTTTTCTTCTGAGCACACTCACATTTCCAGCTGTATTAGAGACTCTAGAAAGCAAGGGCATGTTTCTTGCTCTAAAGCAAGGTGTGTTTCATGGATGAGAACTGTGCTGTGTATTTCCCTTCAGAAATGGAGTTAAATACCAGGCTTTGTGTCCTCCAACAAGGAAGACTTCATTTCAGGTAAACAAATTCACTTTCCAGCTCAAGGGATCCTACATTGTTCACGAAGCTCACACGTTTCTCGCGCTTAACAGAAAAGCACTGGATATTAGCAGACCTGTGGTTTGTATCAGTAATCGAAGCAGAGTTGAACTAGATATGGTCCTTATGTGTAGGAAACGCCATTCTTTTGTTCTTAGCACACTCACGTTCCCTGCTTTATTAGAGATTCTAGAAAGCAAAGGCATGCTTTTTGCTCTAAAGCAAGGTGTGTTTCATTGATGAGAACTGTGCTGTGTGTTTCCCTTCAGAAATGGAGTTAAATCCCAGGCTCTGTTTCCTCTTACAAGTAAGACTACGTTTCATGTAAACGCAGTCACATTTCAGCTCAAAGGAAGGTACATTGTTCAGGAAGTTCACACGTTTGTCGCATTTAACTGAAAAGCATTGGATGTTAGAGGATCTGTGGTTTCTATCAGTTTTCGAAGCAGAGTTGAACTACATGTGGTCTGTATGTCTAGAAAACAACGTTCTTTTGTTCTGAGCACACTCACGTTTCCTGATATATTAGAGACTCTAGAAAGCAAGGCCGTGCTTCTTGCTCTAAAGCAGAGTGTGTTTCATGGATGAGAACTGTGCTGTGAGTTTCCCTTCAGAAATGGAGTTAAATCCCAGGCTCTGTGTCTTCCTACATGCAAGACTTTATTTCAGGTAAATGCAGTCCATTTTCAGCTCATATGAAACTACATCGTTCCCAAAGCTCACACGTTTCTCTCTCTTAACTGGAAAGCATTGGATGTAAGAGTACCTGTGGTTTCTATCAGTTTCAGAAGCAGAGTTGAACTAGATATGGTCTGTATTTGTAGGAAACACCGTTCGTTTGTTCTGTGCACACTCACGTGTCCTGATATAATAGAAAATCTAGAAAGCAAAGGCATGCTTCTTGCTCTAAAGCAGATTGTGTTTCATGGACGAGAACTGTGCTGTGTGTTTCCCTTCAGAAATGGAGTTAAATCCCAGTCTCTGTGTCTTCCTACATGCAAGATTTCTTTTCAGATAAACGTAGACCCTTTTCAACTCAGACGAAGCTACATTGTTCCCAAAATTCACACGTTTCTCACTCTTAACTGAACAGCATTGGATATTAGAGGATCTGTGGTTTCTATCAGTCTCAGAAGAAGAGTTGAACTAGATATGTTCCATATGTGCAGGAAACACCGTTCTTTTGTTTTGAGCACACTCAAGTTTCCTGCTGTATTAGAAATTCTAGAAAGCAAAGGCAAGGTTCTTGCTCTTAAGCAGAGTGTGTTTCATGGATGAGAACTGTCCTGTGTGTTTCCCTTCAGAAATGGATTTAAATCCCAGGCTCTGTGTCTTCCTACAAGCAGTACTTCCATTCCGGTAAACCCAGTCACTTCAGCTCAAACGAAGCTACTTCTTTCACATAGCTCACAAGTTTCTTGCTCTTAACAGAAAATCATTGGATGTTGGAGGACGTGTGGTTTCTCTCAGTTTCACCTGCCGAGTTGAATTAGATATGGTCCCTATGGGTAGGAAACACAGTTCTTTTGTTCTGAGCACACTCATGTTCCCAGCATTATTAGAGATTCTAGAAAGCAAAGGCATGCTTCTTGCTCTAAAGCAAGGTGTGTTTCATAGATGAGAACTGTGCTGTGTGTTTCCCTTCAGAAATGGGGTTAAATACCAGGCTCTGTGTCCTCTTACAAGCAAGACTTGTTTCATGTAAACGCAGTCACATTTCAGCTTAAATGAAGGTACATTGTTCCCGAAGTTTACACATTTCTCGCATTTAACTAAAAAGCATTGGATGTTAGAGGATCTGTGGTTTGTATCAGTTTTCGAAGCAGAGTTGAACTAGATATGGTCTGTATGTCTAGAAAACAATGTTCTTTTTTCTGAGCACACTCAAGTTTCCTGCTGTATTGGAGACTCTAGAATGCAAGGCCGTGCTTCTTGCTCTAAAGCAGAGTGTGTTTCATGGATGAGAACTGTGGTGTGTTTTTCCCTTCAGAAATGGAGTTAAATCCCAGGTTCTGTGTCTTCCTACAAGCAAGACTTCGTTTCAGGTAAACGCAGTCACTTTTCAGCTCAAATGAAGCTAATTCGTTCACAAAGCTCACACGTTTCTTGTTCTTAACTGAGGAGCATTGGTTGTTAGAGGACCTGTGTTTTCTATCAGTTTCAGATGCAGAGTTGAACATGATATGGTCCGTATGTGTAGGAAATACCGTTCTTTTCTTCTGAGCACACTCATGTTTCCTGCAGTATTTGAGACTCTAGAAAGCAAGGTCATGTTTCTTGCTCTAAAGCAAGGTGTGTTTCATGGATGAGAACTGTGCTGTGTATTTCCCTTCAGAAATGGAGTTAAATACAAGGCTGTGTGTCCTCCTACAAGGAAGACTTCGTTTCAGGTAAACAAATTCACTTTCCAGCTCAAGGGATCCTACATTGTTCACGAAGCTCACATGTTTCTCACGCTTAACAGAAAAGCACTGGGTATTAGCAGACCTGTGGTTTGTATCAGTAATCGAAGCAGAGTTAAACTAGATATGGTGCGTATGTGTAGGAAACACCATTCTTTTGTTCTTAGCACACTCACGTTCCGTGCTTTATTAGAGATTCTAGAAAGCAAAGGCATGCTTTTTGCTCTAAAGCAAGGTGTGTTTCATGGATGAGAACTGTGCTGTGTGTTTCCCTTCAGAAATGGAGTTAAATCCCAGGCTCTGTGTCCTCTTACAAGTAAGACTTCGTTTCATGTAAACGCAGTCACATTTCAGCTCAAAGGAAGGTACATTGTTCAGGAAGTTCACATGTTTGTCGCATTTAACTGAAAAGCATTGGATGTAAGAGTACCTGTGGTTTCTATCAGTTTCAGAAGCAGAGTTGAACTAGATATGGTCTGTATTTGTAGGAAACACCGTTCTTTTGTTCTGTGCACACTCACGTGTCCTGCTATATTAGAAAATCTAGAAAGCAAAGGCATGCTTCTTGCTCTAAAGCAGATTGTGTTTCACGGACGAGAACTGTGCTGTGTGTTTCCCTTCAGAAATGGAGTTAAATCCCAGTCTCTGTGTCTTCCTACATGCAAGATTTCTTTTCAGATAAACGCAGTCCCTTTTCAGATCAAACGAAGCTACATCGTTCCCAAAATTCACACGTTTCTCACTCTTAACTGAACAGCATTGGATATTAGAGGATCTGTGGTTTCTATCAGTTTCAGAAGAAGAGGTGAACTAGATATGTTCCATATGAGCAGGAAACACCGTTCTTTTGTTTTGAGCACACTCAAGTTTCCTGCTGCATTAGAGATTCTAGAAAGCAAAGACATGCTTCTTGCACTAAAGCAAGGTGTGTTTCATGGATGAGAACTGTGCTGTGTGTTTCCCTTCAGAAATGGAGTTAAATCCCAGTCTCTGTGTCTTCCTACAAGCAAGAATTCTTTTCAGATAAACGCAGTCCCTTTTCAGCTCAAACGAAGCTACATTGTTCCCAATGCTCACTCGTTTCTCACTCTTAAGTGAACAGCGTTGGATATTAGAGGACCTGTGGTTTCTATCAGTTTCAGAAGCAGAGTTGAACTAGATATGGTCTGTATTTGTAGGAAACACCATTCTTTTGTTCTGAGCACACTCACGTTTCCTGCAATATTAGAAAATCTAGAAAGCAAATGCATGCTTCTTGCTCTAAAGCAGAGTGTCATCCATGGATGAGAACTCTGCTGTGTGTTTCCTTTCAGAAATGGAATTAAATACCAGGCTGTGTGTCCTCCTACAAGGAAGACTTCGTTTCAGGTAAACAAAGTCACTTTTCAGCTCAAGGGATCCAACATTGTTCACGAAGCTCACACGTTTCTCGCGCTTAACAGAAAAGCACTGGATATTAGCAGACCTGTGGTTCGCATCAGTTATTTGAAGAAGAGTTGAACTGGATATGGTCCGTATGTGTGGGAAAAACCATTCTTTTGTTCTGAGCACACTCACGTTACCTGCTGTATAAGAGACTCTTGAGAGCAAGGGCATGCTTCTTGCAATTATGCAAAGTGTGTTTCATGGATTAGAACTGTGCTGTGTGTTTCCCTTCAGAAATGGAGTTCAATCCCAGGCTCTGTGTCCTCCAACAAGCAAGACTTCTTTTCAGGAAACGCAGACACTTTTCAGCTCAAACGAAGCTACATCGCTCACGAAGATCACACGTTTCTCGCATTTAACTGAAAAGCATTGGATGTTAGCGGATCTGTGGTTTGTATCGATTTCAGAAGCAGAGTTGAACCAGATATGGTCTGTATGTGTAGAAAACTCCGTTCTTTTCTTCTGAGCACACTCACGTTTCCTGCTTTATTAGAGACTCTAGAAAGCCAGAGCGTGCTTCTTGCTCTAAAGCAGACTGTGTTTCATGGATGAGAACTGTGCTGTGTTTTTCCCTTCAGAAATGGACTTAAATGCCAGTCTCTGTGTCTTCCTACAAGCAAGAATTCTTTTAAGATAAACGCAGTCCCTTTTCAGCTCAAACGAAGCTACATTGTTCCCAATGCTCACTCGTTTCTCACTCTTAACTGAACTGCATTGGATATTAGAGGACCTGTGGTTTCTATCAGTTTCAGAAGAAGAGTTGAACTAGATATGTTCCATATGTGGAAGAAACACCGTTCTTTTGTTCTGAGCACACTCACGTTTCCTGCTGTATTGGAGACTCTAGAGAGCACGGCCGTGCTTCTTGCTCTAAAGCAGAGTGTGTTTCATGGATGAGAACTGTGCTGTGTGTTTCCCTTCAGAAATGTAGTTAAATCCCAGGCTCTGTGTCTTCCTACATGCAAGACTTCATTTCAGGTAAACGCAGTCCATTTTCAGCTCATAAGAAACTACATTGTTCCCAAAGCTCCCACGTTTCTCGCTCTTAACTGGAAAGCATTGGAAGTAAGAGTACCTGTGGTTTCTATCAGTTTCAGAGGCAGCGTTGAACTAGATATGGTCTCTATTTGTATGAACCACCGTTATTTTGTTCTGAGCACACTCACGTTTCCTGCTACATTAGAAATTCTAGAAAGCAAAGGCAAGGTTCTTGCTCTTAAGCAGAGTGTGTTCCATGGATGAGAACTGTCCTGTGTGTTTCCCTTCAGAAATGGAGTTAAATCCCAGGCTCTGTGTCTTCCTACAAGCAAGACTTCCTTTCAGGTAAACCCAGTCACTTCAGCTCAAACGAAGGTACTTCTTTCACATAGCTCACAAGTTTCTTGCTCTTAACAGAGAATCATTGGATGTTAGAGGACGTGTGGTTTCTATCAGTTTCACCTGCCGAGTTGAATTAGATATGGTCCCTATGGGTAGGAAACACAGTTCTTTTGTTCTGAGCACACTCATGTTCCCTGCTTTATTAGACATTCTAGAAAGCAAAGGCATGCTTCTTGCTCTAAAGCAAGGTGTGTTTCATAGATGAGAACTGTGCTGTGTGTTTCCCATCAGAAATAGTGTTAAATACCAGGCTCTGTGTCCTCTTACAAGCAAGACTTCCTTTCATGTAAACGCAGTCACATTTCCGCTTAAACGAAGGTACATTGTTCCCGAAGTTTACACGTTTCTCACATTTAAATAAAAAGCATTGGATGTTAGAGGATCTGTGGTTTGTACCAGTTTTCGAAGCAGAGTTGAACTAGATATGGTCTGTATGTCTAGAAATCAATGTTCTTTTTTTCTGAGCACACTCACGTTTCCTGCTGTATTGGAGAATCTAGAATGCAAGGCCGTGCTTCTTGCTGTAAAGCAGAGTGTGTTTCATGGATGAGAACTGTGCTGTGTGTTTCCCTTCAGAAATGGAGTTAAATCCCAGGCTCTGTGTCTTCCTACAAGCAAGAATTCTTTTCAGATAAACGCAGTCACTTTTCAGCTCAAATGAAGCTAATTCGTTCACAAAGCTCACACGCTTCTTGCTCTTAATTGAGGAGCCTTGGTTGTTAGAGGGCCTGTGGTTTCTATCAGTTTCACATGCAGAGTTGAACTAGATATGTTCCATATGTGCAGGAAACACCGTTCTTTTGTTTTGAGCACAATCAAGTTTCCTGCTGTATTAGAGATTCTAGAAAGCAAAGGCATGCTTCTTGCTCTAAAGCAAGGTGTGTTTCATGGATGAGAACTGTGCTGTGTGTTTCCCTTCAGAAATGGAGTTAAATAACAGGCTCTGTGTCCTCTTACATGCAAGTCTTCCTTTCATGTAAACGCAGTCACATTTCAGCTCAAACGAATGTACATTGTTCAGGAAGTTCACACGTTTCTCGCATTTAACTGAAAAGCATTGGATGTTAGAGTATCTGTGGTTTGTATCAGTTTTCGAAGCAGAGTTGAACTACATGTGGTCTGTATGTCTAGAAAACAACGTTCTTTTGTTCTGAGCACATTCACTTTTCCTGATGTATTAGAGACTCTAGAAAGCAAGGCCGTGCTTCTTGCTCTAAAGCAGAGTGTGTTTCATGGTTGAGAACTGTGCTGTGTGTTTCCCTTCAGAAATGGAATTAAATCCCAGGCTCTGTGTCTTCCTACATGCAAGACTTCATTTCAGGGTAACACAGTCCATGTTTAGCTCATAAGAAACTACATCGTTCCCAAAGCTCCCACGTTTCTCTCTCTTAAATGGAAAGCATTGGATGTAAGAGTACCTGTGGTTTCTATGAGTTTCAGAAGCAGAGTTGAACTAGATATGGTCTGTATTTGTAGGAAACACTGTTCTTTTGTTCTGAGCACACTCACGTTTCCTGCAATATTAGAAAATCTAGAAAGCAAATGCATGCTTCTTGCTCTAAAGCAGAGTGTCATCCATGGATGAGAACTCTGCTTTGTGTTTCCCTTCAGAAATGGAATTAAATACCAGGCTGTGTGTCCTCCTACAAGGAAGACTTCGTTTCAGGTAAACAAAGTCACTTTTCAGCTCAAGGGATCCAACATTGTTCACGAAGCTCACACGTTTCTCGCACTTAACAGAAAAGCACTGGATATTAGCAGACCTGTGGTTTGCATCAGTTATTTGAAGAAGAGTTGAACTAGATATGGTCCGTATGTGTAGGAAAAACCGTTCTTTTGTTCTGAGCACACTCACGTTACCTGCTGTATAAGAGACTCTTGAGAGCAAGGGCGTGCTTCTTGCAATAATGCAAAGTGTGTTTCATGGATTAGAACTGTGCTGTGTGTTTCCCTTCAGAAATGGAGTTCAATCCCAGGCTCTGTGTCCTCCAACAAGCAAGACTTCTTTTCAGGTAAACGCAGACACTTTTCAGCTCAAGCGAAGCTACATCGCTCACGAAGATCACACTTTTCTCGCATTTTACTGAAAAGCATTAGATGTTAGCGGATCTGTGGTTTGTATCGATTTCAGAAGCAGAGTTGAACCAGATATGGTCTGTATGTGTAGAAAACTCCGTTCTTTTCTTCTGAGCACACTCACGTTTCCTGCTTTATTAGAGACTCTAGAAAGCCAGAGCGTGCTTCTTGCTCTAAAGCAGACTGTGTTTCATGGATGAGAACTGTGCTGTGTTTTTCCCTTCAGAAATGGACTTAAATGCCAGTCTCTGTGTCTTCCTACAAGCAAGAATTCTTTTCAGATAAACGCAGTCCCTTTTCAGCTCAAACGAAGCTACATTGTTCCCAATGCTCACTCGTTTCTCACTCTTAACTGAACAGCGTTGGATATTAGAGGACCTGTGGTTTCTATCAGTTTCAGAAGCAGAGTTGAACTAGATATGGTCTGTATTTGTAGGAAACACCGTTCTTTTTTTCTGAGCTATATTAGAAAATCTAGAAAGCAAATGCATGCTTCTTGCTCTAAAGCAGAGTGTCATCCATGGATGAGAACTCTGCTGTGTGTTTCCCTTCAGAAATGGAATTAAATACCAGGCTGTGTGTCCTCCTACAAGGATGACTTCGTTTCAGGTAAACAAAGTCACTTTTCAGCTCAAGGGATCCAACATTGTTCACGAAGCTCACACGTTTCTCGCGCTTAACAGAAAAGCACTGGATATTAGCAGACTTGTGGTTTGCATCAGTTATTGAAGAGGAGTTGAACTAGATATGGTCCGTATGTGTAGGAAAAACCGTTCTTTTGTTCTGAGCACACTCACCTTACCTGTTGTATAAGAGACTCTTGAAAGCAAAGGCGTGCCTCTTGCTATAATGCAAAGTGTGTTTCAAGGATTAGAACTGTGCTGTGGGTTTCCCTTCAGAAATGGAGTTCAATCCCAGGCTCTGGGTCCTCCAACAAGCAAGACTTCTTTTCAGGTAAACGCAGACACTTTTCAGCTCAAACGAAGCTACAACGCTCACGAAGATCACACGTTTCTCGCATTTAACTGAAAAGCATTGGATGTTAGCGGATCTGTGGTTTGTATCGATTTCAGAAGCAGAGTTGAACCAGATATGGTCTGTATGTGTAGAAAACTCCGTTCTTTTCTTCTGACCACACTCACGTTTCCTGCTTTATTAGAGACTCTAGAAAGCCAGAGTATGCTTCTTGCTCTAAAGCAGACTGTGTTTCATGGATGAGAACTCTGCTGTGTGTTTCCCTTCAGAAATGGAGTTAAATCCCAGGCTCTGTGTCTTCCTACAAGCAAGACTTAGTTTCAGGTAAACGCAGTCACTTTTCAGCTCAAATGAAGCTAATTCGTTCACAAATCTCACACGTTTCTTGCTCTTAACTGAGGAGCATTGGTTGTTAGAGGACCTGTGGTTTCTATCAGTTTCAGAAGCAGAGTTGAACTTGACATGGTCCGTATGTGTAGGAAACACCGTTCTTTTCTTCTGAGCACACTCACGTTTCCAGCTGTATTAGAGACTCTAGAAAGCAAGGGCATGTTTCTTGCTCTAAAGCAAGGTGTGTTTCATGGATGAGAACTGTGCTGTGTATTTCCCTTCAGAAATGGAGTTAAATACCAGGCTTTGTGTCCTCCTACATGGAAGACTTCGTTTCAGGTAAACAAATTCACTTTCCAGCTCAAGGGATCCTACATTGTTCACGAAGCTCACACGTTTCTCGCGCTTAACAGAAAAGCACTGGATATTAGCAGACCTGTGGT
Source organism: Onychomys leucogaster (assembly GCA_949786385.1). Taxonomy (NCBI): domain Eukaryota; kingdom Metazoa; phylum Chordata; class Mammalia; order Rodentia; family Cricetidae; genus Onychomys; species Onychomys leucogaster. The sequence continues at coordinate 1,685,878 of CATKUP010000107.1, read as the reverse complement.
TTGTATCAGTAATCGACGCAGAGTTAAACTAGATATGTTCCGTATGTGCAGGAAACACCATTCTTTTGTTCTTAGCACACTCACGTTCCCTGCTTTATTAGAGATTCTAGAAAGCAAAGGCATGCATCTTGCTCTAAAGCAAGGTGTGTTTCATGGATGAGAACTGTGCTGTGTGTTTCCCTTCAGAAATGGAGTTAAATCCCAGGCTCTGTGTCCTCTTACAAGTAAGACTTTGTTTCATGTAAACTCAGTCACATTTCAGCTCAAACGAAGGTACATTCTTCAGGAAGTTCACACGTTTCTCGCATTTAACTGAAAAGCATTGGATGTTAGAGGATCTGTGGTTTGTATCAGTTTTCGAAGCAGAGTTGAACTACATGTGGTCTGTATGTCTACAAAACAACGTTCTTTTGTTCTGAGCACACACACGTTTCCTGATGTATTAGAGACTCTAGAAAGCAAGGCCGTGCTTCTTGCTCTAAAGCAGAGTGTGTTTCATGGATGAGAACTGTGCTGTGAGTTTCCCTTCAGAAATGGAGTTAAATCCCAGGCTCTGTGTCTTCCTACATGCAAGACTTTATTTCAGGTAAATGCAGTCCATTTTCAGCTCATATGAAACTACATCGTTCCCAAAGCTCACACGTTTCTCTCTCTTAACTGGAAAGCATTGGATGTAAGAGTACCTGTGGTTTCTATCAGTTTCAGAAGCAGAGTTGAACTAGATATGGTCTGTATTTGTAGGAAACACCGTTCTTTTGTTCTGAGCACACTCACGTTTCCTGCTATATTAGAAAATCTAGAAAGCAAAGGCATGCTTCTTGCTCTAAAGCAGATTGTGTTTCATGGACGAGAACTGTGCTGTGTGTTTCCCTTCAGAAATGGAGTTCAATCCCAGGCTCTGTGTCCTCCAACAAGCAAGACTTCTTTTCAGGTAAACGCAGACACTTTTCAGCTCAAACGAAGCTACATCGCTCACGAAGATCACACGTTTCTCGCATTTAACTGAAAAGCATTGGATGTTAGCGGATCTGTGGTTTGTATCGATTTCAGAAGCAGAGTTGAACCAGATATGGTCTGTATGTGTAGAAAACTCCGTTCTTTTCTTCTGAGCACACTCACGTTTCCTGCATTATTAGAGACTCTAGAAAGCCAGAGCGTGCTTCTTGCTCTAAAGCAGACTGTGTTTCATGGATGAGAACTGTGCTGTGTTTTTCCCTTCATAAATGGAGTTAAATCCCAGTCTCTGTGTCTTCCTACAAGCAAGAATTCTTTTCAGATAAACGCAGTCCCTTTTCAGCTCAAACGAAGCTACATTGTTCCCAATGCTCACTCGTTTCTCACTCTTAAGTGAACAGCGTTGGATATTAGAGGACCTGTGGTTTCTATCAGTTTCAGAAGCAGAGTTGAACTAGATATGGTCTGTATTTGTAGGAAACACCATTCTTTTGTTCTGAGCACACTCACGTTTCCTGCAATATTAGAAAATCTAGAAAGCAAATGCATGCTTCTTGCTCTAAAGCAGAGTGTCATCCATGGATGAGAACTCTGCTTTGTGTTTCCCTTCAGAAATGGAATTAAATACCAGGCTGTGTGTCCTCCTACAAGGAAGACTTCGTTTCAGGTAAACAAAGTCACTTTTCAGCTCAAGGGATCCAACATTGTTCACGAAGCTCACACGTTTCTCGCGCTTAACAGAAAAGCACTGGATATTAGCAGACCTGTGGTTTGCATCAGTTATTGAAGGAGAGTTGAACTAGATATGGTCCGTATGTGTAGGAAAAACCGTTCTTTTGTTCTGAGCACACTCACGTTACCTGCTGTATAAGAGACTCTTGAGAGCAAGGGCGTGCTTCTTGCAATAATGCAAAGTGTGTTTCATGGATTAGAACTGTGCTGTGTGTTTCCCTTCAGAAATGGAGTTCAATCCCAGGCTCTGTGTCCTCCAACAAGCAAGACTTCTTTTCAGGTAAACGCAGACACTTTTCAGCTCAAGCGAAGCTACATCGCTCACGAAGATCACACGTTTCTCGTATTTAACTGAAAAGCATTGGATGTTAGCGGATCTGTGGTTTGTATCGATTTCAGAAGCAGAGTTGAACCAGATATGGTCTGTATGTGTAGAAAACTCCTTTCTTTTCTTCTGAGCACACTCACGTTTCCTGCTTTATTAGAGACTCTAGAAAGCCAGAGCGTGCTTCTTGCTCTAAAGCAGACTGTGTTTCATGGATGAGAACTGTGCTGTGTTTTTCCCTTCATAAATGGAGTTAAATCCCAGTCTCTGTGTCTTCCTACAAGCAAGAATTCTTTTCAGATAAACGCAGTCCCTTTTCAGCTCAAACGAAGCTACATTGTTCCCAATGCTCACTCGTTTCTCACTCTTAACTGAACAGCGTTGGATATTAGAGGACCTGTGGTTTCTATCAGTTTCAGAAGCAGAGTTGAACTAGATATGGTCTGTATTTGTAGGAAACACCGTTCTTTTTTTCTGAGCTATATTAGAAAATCTAGAAAGCAAATGCATGCTTCTTGCTCTAAAGCAGAGTGTCATCCATGGATGAGAAATCTGCTGTGTGTTTCCCTTCAGAAATGGAATTAAATACCAGGCTGTGTGTCCTCCTACAAGGATGACTTCGTTTCAGGTAAACAAAGTCACTTTTCAGCTCAAGGGATCCAACATTGTTCACGAAGCTCACACGTTTCTCGCGCTTAACAGAAAAGCACTGGATATTAGCAGACTTGTGGTTTGCATCAGTTATTGAAGAGGAGTTGAACTAGATATGGTCCGTATGTGTAGGAAAAACCGTTCTTTTGTTCTGAGCACACTCACCTTACCTGTTGTATAAGAGACTCTTGAAAGCAAAGGCGTGCCTCTTGCTATAATGCAAAGTGTGTTTCAAGGATTAGAACTGTGCTGTGGGTTTCCCTTCAGAAATGGAGTTCAATCCCAGGCTCTGGGTCCTCCAACAAGCAAGACTTCTTTTCAGGTAAACGCAGACACTTTTCAGCTCAAACGAAGCTACATCGCTCACGAAGATCACACGTTTCTCGCATTTAACTGAAAAGCATTGGATGTTAGCGGATCTGTGGTTTGTATCGATTTCAGAAGCAGAGTTGAACCAGATATGGTCTGTATGTGTAGAAAACTCCGTTCTTTTCTTCTGACCACACTCATGATCCTGCTTTATTAGAGACTCTAGAAAGCCAGAGTATGCTTCTTGCTCTAAAGCAGACTGTGTTTCATGGATGAGAACTCTGCTGTGTGTTTCCCTTCAGAAATGGAGTTAAATCCCAGGCTCTGTGTCTTCCTACAAGCAAGAATTCGTTTCAGGTAAACGCAGTCACTTTTCAGCTCAAATGAAGCTAATTCGTTCACAAATCTCACACGTTTCTTGCTCTTAACTGAGGAGCATTGTTTGTTAGAGGACCTGTGGTTTCTATCAGTTTCAGAAGCAGAGTTGAACTTGACATGGTCCGTATGTGTAGGAAACACCGTTCTTTTCTTCTGAGCACACTCACGTTTCCAGCTGTATTAGAGACTCTAGAAAGCAAGGGCATGTTTCTTGCTCTAAAGCAAGGTGTGTTTCATGGATGAGAACTGTGCTGTGTATTTCCCTTCAGAAATGGAGTTAAATACCAGGCTTTGTGTCCTCCTACAAGGAAGACTTCGTTTCAGGTAAACAAATTCACTTTCCAGCTCAAGGGATCCTACATTGTTCACGAAGCTCACACGTTTCTCGCGCTTAACAGAAAAGCACTGGATATTAGCAGTCCTGTGGTTTGTATCAGTAATCGAAGCAGAGTTAAACTAGATATGGTCCGTATGTGAAGGAAACGCTATTCTTTTGTTCTTAGCACACTCATGTTCCCTGCTTTATTAGAGATTCTAGAAAGCAAAGGCATGCATCTTGCTCTAAAGCAAGGTGTGTTTCATTGATGAGAACTGTGCTGTGTGTTTCCCTTCAGAAATGGAGTTAAATCCCAGGCTCTGTGTCCTCTTACAAGTAAGACTTCGTTTCATGTAAACGCAGTCACATTTCAGCTCAAAGGAAGGTACATTGTTCAGGAGGTTCACACGTTTGTCGCATTTAACTGAAAAGCATTGGATGTTAGAGGATCTGTGGTTTCTATCAGTTTTTGAAGCAGAGTTGAACTACATGTGGTCTGTATGTCTAGAAAACAACGTTCTTTTGTTCTGAGCACACTCACGTTTCCTGATGTATTAGAGACTCTAGAAAGCAAGGCCGTGCTTCTTGCTCTAAAGCAGAGTGTGTTTCATGGATGAGAACTGTGCTGTGAGTTTCCCTTCAGAAATGGAGTTAAATCCCAGCCTCTGTGTCTTCCTACATGCAAGACTTTATTTCAGGTAAATGCAGTCCATTTTCAGCTCATATGAAACTACATCGTTCCCAAAGCTCACACGTTTCTCTCTCTTAACTGGAAAGCATTGGATGTAAGAGTACCTGTGGTTTCTATCAGTTTCAGAAGCAGAGTTGAACTAGATATGGTCTGTATTTGTAGGAAACACCGTTCTTTTGTTCTGTGCACACTCACGTGTCCTGCTATATTACAAAATCTAGAAAGCAAAGGCATGCTTCTTCCTCTAAAGCAGATTGTGTTTCATGGAAGAGAACTGTGCTGTGTGTTTCCCTTCAGAAATGGAGTTAAATCCCAGTCTCTGTGTCTTCCTACATGCAAGATTTCTTTTCAGATAAACGCAGTCCCTTTTCAGCTCAAACGAAGCTACATCGTTCCCAAAATTCACACGTTTCTCACTCTTAACTGAACAGCATTGGATATTAGAGGATCTGTGGTTTCTATGAGTTTCAGAAGAAGAGTTGAACTAGATATGTTCCATATGTGCAGAAAACACCGTTCTTTTGTTTTGAGCACACTCAAGTTTCCTGCTGTATTAGAGATTCTAGAAAGCAAAGACATGCTTCTTGCTCTAAAGCAAGGTGTGTTTCATGGATGAGAACTGTGCTGTGTGTTTCCCTTCAGAAATGGAGTTAAATAACAGGCTCTGTGTCCTCTTACATGCAAGACTTCGTTTCATGTAAACACAGTCACATTTCAGCTCAAACGAATGTACATTTTTCAGGAAGTTCACACGTTTCTTGCATTTAACTGAAAAGCATTGGATGTTAGAGGATCTGTGGTTTGTATCAGTTTTCGAATCAGAGTTGAACTACATGTGGTCTGTATGTCTAGAAAACAACGTTCTTTTGTTCTGAGCACACTCACGTTTCCTGATGTATTGGAGACACTAGAAAGCAAGGCCGTGCTTCTTGCTCTAAAGCAGAGTGTGTTTCATGGATGAGAACTGTGCTGTGTGTTTCCCTTCAGAAATGGAGTTAAATCCTAGGCTCTGTGTCTTCCTACATGCAAGACTACATTTCAGGTAAACGCAGTCCATTTTCAGCTCATATGAAACTACATCATTCCCAAAGCTCACACGTTTCTCTCTCTTAACTGGAAAGCATTGGATGTAAGAGTACCTGTGGTTTCTATCAGTTTCAGAAGCAGAGTTGAACTAGATATGGTCTGTATTTGTAGGAAACACCGTTCTTTTGTTCTGAGCACACTCACGTGTCCTGCTATATTAGAAAATCTAGAAAGGAAAGGCATGCTTCTTGCTCTAAAGCAGAGTGTCATCCATGGATGAGAACTCTGCTGTGTGTTTCCCTTCAGTAATGGAATTAAATACCCGGCTGTGTGTCCTCCTACAAGGAAGACTTCGTTTCAGGTCAACAAAGTCACTTTTCAGCTCAAGAGATCCAACATTGTTCACGAAGCTCACACGTTTCTCGCGCTTAACAGAAAAGCACTGGATATTAGCAGACTTGTGGTTTGCATCAGTTATTGAAGAAGAGTTGAACTAGATATGGTCCGTATGTGTAGGAAAAACCGTTCTTTTGTTCTGAGTACACTCACGTTACCTGCTGTATAAGAGACTCTTGAAAGCAAGGGCGTGCTTCTTGCTATAATGCAAAGTGTGTTTCATGGATTAGAACTGTGTTGTGTGTTTCCCTTCAGAAATGGAGTTCAATCCCAGGCTCTGGGTCCTCCAACAAGCAAGACTTCTTTTCAGGTAAACGCAGACACTTTTCAGCTCAAACGAAGCTACATCGCTCACGAAGATCACACGTTTCTCGCATTTAACTGAAAAGCATTGGATGTTAGCGGATCTGTGGTTTGTATCGATTTCAGAAGCAGAGTTGAACCAGATATGGTCTGTATGTGTAGAAAATCCGTTCTTTTGTTCTGAGCAAACTCACGTTTCCTGCTTTATTATAGACTCCAGAAAGCCAGAGTGTGCTTCTTGCTCTAAAGCAGACTGTGTTTCATGGATGAGAACTGTGCGGTGTTTTTCCCTTCAGAAATGGAGTTAAATCCCAGTCTCTGTGTCTTCCTACAAGCAAGAATTCGTTTCAGGTAAACGCAGTCACTTTTCAGCTCAAATGAAGCTAATTCGTTCACAAAGCTCACACGTTTCTTGCTCTTAACTGAGGAGCATTGGTTGTTAGAGGACCTGTGGTTTCTATCAGTTTCAGAAGCAGAGTTGAACTTGACATGGTCCGTATGTGTAGGAAACACCGTTCTTTTCTTCTGAGCACACTCACGTTTCCAGCTGTATTAGAGACTCTAGAAAGCAAGGGCATGTTTCTTGCTCTAAAGCAAGGTGTGTTTCATGGATGAGAACTGTGCTGTGTATTTCCCTTCAGAAATGGAGTTAAATACCAGGCTTTGTGTCCTCCTACAAGGAAGACTTCGTTTCAGGTAAACAAATTCACTTTCCAGCTCAAGGGATCCTACATTGTTCACGAAGCTCACACGTTTCTCGCGCTTAACAGAAAAGCACTGGATATTAGCAGACCTGTGGTTTGTATCAGTAATCGAAGCAGAGTTGAACTATATATGGTCCGTATGTGTAGGAAACGCCATTCTTTTGTTCTTAGCACACTCACGTTCCCTGCTTTATTAGAGATTCCAGAAAGCAAAGGCATGCTTTTTGCTCTAAAGCAAGGTGTGTTTCATGGATGAGAACTGTGCTGTGTGTTTCCCTTCAGAAATGGAGTTAAATCCCAGGCTCTGTGTCCTCTTACAAGTAAGACTACGTTTCATGTAAACGCAGTCACATTTCAGCTCAAAGGAAGGTACATTGTTCAGGAAGTTCACACGTTTGTCGCATTTAACTGAAAAGCATTGGATGTTAGAGGATCTGTGGTTTCTATCAGTTTTTGAAGCAGAGTTGAACTACATGTGGTCTGTATGTCTAGAAAACAACGTTCTTTTGTTCTGAGCACACTCACGTTTCCTGATGTATTAGAGACTCTAGAAAGCAAGGCCGTGCTTCTTGCTCTAAAGCAGAGTGTGTTTCATGGATGAGAACTGTGCTGTGAGTTTCCCTTCAGAAATGGAGTTAAATCCCAGGCTCTGTGTCTTCCTACATGCAAGACTTTATTTCAGGTAAATGCAGTCCATTTTCAGCTCATATGAAACTACATCGTTCCCAAAGCTCACACGTTTCTCTCTCTTAACTGGAAAGCATTGGATGTAAGAGTACCTGTGGTTTCTATCAGTTTCAGAAGCAGAGTTGAACTAGATATGGTCTGTATTTGTAGGAAACACCGTTCTTTTGTTCTGTGCACACTCACGTGTCCTGCTATATTACAAAATCTAGAAAGCAAAGGCATGCTTCTTCCTCTAAAGCAGATTGTGTTTCATGGAAGAGAACTGTGCTGTGTGTTTCCCTTCAGAAATGGAGTTAAATCCCAGTCTCTGTGTCTTCCTACATGCAAGATTTCTTTTCAGATAAACGCAGTCCCTTTTCAGCTCAAACGAAGCTACATCGTTCCCAAAATTCACACGTTTCTCACTCTTAACTGAACAGCATTGGATATTAGAGGATCTGTGGTTTCTATGAGTTTCAGAAGAAGAGTTGAACTAGATATGTTCCATATGTGCAGAAAACACCGTTCTTTTGTTTTGAGCACACTCAAGTTTCCTGCTGTATTAGAGATTCTAGAAAGCAAAGACATGCTTCTTGCTCTAAAGCAAGGTGTGTTTCATGGATGAGAACTGTGCTGTGTGTTTCCCTTCAGAAATGGAGTTAAATAACAGGCTCTGTGTCCTCTTACATGCAAGACTTCGTTTCATGTAAACACAGTCACATTTCAGCTCAAACGAATGTACATTTTTCAGGAAGTTCACACGTTTCTTGCATTTAACTGAAAAGCATTGGATGTTAGAGGATCTGTGGTTTGTATCAGTTTTCGAATCAGAGTTGAACTACATGTGGTCTGTATGTCTAGAAAACAACGTTCTTTTGTTCTGAGCACACTCACGTTTCCTGATGTATTGGAGACACTAGAAAGCAAGGCCGTGCTTCTTGCTCTAAAGCAGAGTGTGTTTCATGGATGAGAACTGTGCTGTGTGTTTCCCTTCAGAAATGGAGTTAAATCCTAGGCTCTGTGTCTTCCTACATGCAAGACTACATTTCAGGTAAACGCAGTCCATTTTCAGCTCATATGAAACTACATCATTCCCAAAGCTCACACGTTTCTCTCTCTTAACTGGAAAGCATTGGATGTAAGAGTACCTGTGGTTTCTATCAGTTTCAGAAGCAGAGTTGAACTAGATATGGTCTGTATTTGTAGGAAACACCGTTCTTTTGTTCTGAGCACACTCACGTGTCCTGCTATATTAGAAAATCTAGAAAGGAAAGGCATGCTTCTTGCTCTAAAGCAGAGTGTCATCCATGGATGAGAACTCTGCTGTGTGTTTCCCTTCATTAATGGAATTAAATACCCGGCTGTGTGTCCTCATACAAGGAAGACTTCGTTTCAGGTCAACAAAGTCACTTTTCAGCTCAAGAGATCCAACATTGTTCACGAAGCTCACACGTTTCTCGCGCTTAACAGAAAAGCACTGGATATTAGCAGACTTGTGGTTTGCATCAGTTATTGAAGAAGAGTTGAACTAGATATGGTCCGTATGTGTAGGAAAAACCGTTCTTTTGTTCTGAGTACACTCACGTTACCTGCTGTATAAGAGACTCTTGAAAGCAAAGGCGTGCTTCTTGCTATAATGCAAAGTGTGTTTCATGGATTAGAACTGTGCTGTGTGTTTCCCTTCAGAAATGGAGTTCAATCCCAGGCTCTGGGTCCTCCAACAAGCAAGACTTCTTTTCAGGTAAACGCAGACACTTTTCAGCTCAAACGAAGCTACATCGCTCACGAAGATCACACGTTTCTCGCATTTAACTGAAAAGCATTGGATGTTAGCGGATCTGTGGTTTGTATCGATTTCAGAAGCAGAGTTGAACCAGATATGGTCTGTATGTGTAGAAAACTCCGTTCTTTTGTTCTGAGCAAACTCACGTTTCCTGCTTTATTATAGACTCCAGAAAGCCAGAGTGTGCTTCTTGCTCTAAAGCAGACTGTGTTTCATGGATGAGAACTGTGCGGTGTTTTTCCCTTCAGAAATGGAGTTAAATCCCAGTCTCTGTGTCTTCCTACAAGCAAGACTTCGTTTCAGGTAAACGCAGTCACTTTTCAGCTCAAATGAAGCTAATTCTTTCACAAAGCTCACACGTTTCTTGCTCTTAAGTGAGGAGCATTGGTTGTTAGAGGACCTGTGGTTTCTATCAGTTTCAGAAGCAGAGTTGAACTTGACATGGTCCGTATGTGTAGGAAACACCGTTCTTTTCTTCTGAGCACACTCACATTTCCAGCTGTATTAGAGACTCTAGAAAGCAAGGGCATGTTTCTTGCTCTAAAGCAAGGTGTGTTTCATGGATGAGAACTGTGCTGTGTATTTCCCTTCAGAAATGGAGTTAAATACCAGGCTTTGTGTCCTCCAACAAGGAAGACTTCATTTCAGGTAAACAAATTCACTTTCCAGCTCAAGGGATCCTACATTGTTCACGAAGCTCACACGTTTCTCGCGCTTAACAGAAAAGCACTGGATATTAGCAGACCTGTGGTTTGTATCAGTAATCGAAGCAGAGTTGAACTAGATATGGTCCTTATGTGTAGGAAACGCCATTCTTTTGTTCTTAGCACACTCACGTTCCCTGCTTTATTAGAGATTCTAGAAAGCAAAGGCATGCTTTTTGCTCTAAAGCAAGGTGTGTTTCATTGATGAGAACTGTGCTGTGTGTTTCCCTTCAGAAATGGAGTTAAATCCCAGGCTCTGTTTCCTCTTACAAGTAAGACTACGTTTCATGTAAACGCAGTCACATTTCAGCTCAAAGGAAGGTACATTGTTCAGGAAGTTCACACGTTTGTCGCATTTAACTGAAAAGCATTGGATGTTAGAGGATCTGTGGTTTCTATCAGTTTTCGAAGCAGAGTTGAACTACATGTGGTCTGTATGTCTAGAAAACAACGTTCTTTTGTTCTGAGCACACTCACGTTTCCTGATATATTAGAGACTCTAGAAAGCAAGGCCGTGCTTCTTGCTCTAAAGCAGAGTGTGTTTCATGGATGAGAACTGTGCTGTGAGTTTCCCTTCAGAAATGGAGTTAAATCCCAGGCTCTGTGTCTTCCTACATGCAAGACTTTATTTCAGGTAAATGCAGTCCATTTTCAGCTCATATGAAACTACATCGTTCCCAAAGCTCACACGTTTCTCTCTCTTAACTGGAAAGCATTGGATGTAAGAGTACCTGTGGTTTCTATCAGTTTCAGAAGCAGAGTTGAACTAGATATGGTCTGTATTTGTAGGAAACACCGTTCGTTTGTTCTGTGCACACTCACGTGTCCTGATATAATAGAAAATCTAGAAAGCAAAGGCATGCTTCTTGCTCTAAAGCAGATTGTGTTTCATGGACGAGAACTGTGCTGTGTGTTTCCCTTCAGAAATGGAGTTAAATCCCAGTCTCTGTGTCTTCCTACATGCAAGATTTCTTTTCAGATAAACGTAGACCCTTTTCAACTCAGACGAAGCTACATTGTTCCCAAAATTCACACGTTTCTCACTCTTAACTGAACAGCATTGGATATTAGAGGATCTGTGGTTTCTATCAGTCTCAGAAGAAGAGTTGAACTAGATATGTTCCATATGTGCAGGAAACACCGTTCTTTTGTTTTGAGCACACTCAAGTTTCCTGCTGTATTAGAAATTCTAGAAAGCAAAGGCAAGGTTCTTGCTCTTAAGCAGAGTGTGTTTCATGGATGAGAACTGTCCTGTGTGTTTCCCTTCAGAAATGGATTTAAATCCCAGGCTCTGTGTCTTCCTACAAGCAGTACTTCCATTCCGGTAAACCCAGTCACTTCAGCTCAAACGAAGCTACTTCTTTCACATAGCTCACAAGTTTCTTGCTCTTAACAGAAAATCATTGGATGTTGGAGGACGTGTGGTTTCTCTCAGTTTCACCTGCCGAGTTGAATTAGATATGGTCCCTATGGGTAGGAAACACAGTTCTTTTGTTCTGAGCACACTCATGTTCCCAGCATTATTAGAGATTCTAGAAAGCAAAGGCATGCTTCTTGCTCTAAAGCAAGGTGTGTTTCATAGATGAGAACTGTGCTGTGTGTTTCCCTTCAGAAATGGGGTTAAATACCAGGCTCTGTGTCCTCTTACAAGCAAGACTTGTTTCATGTAAACGCAGTCACATTTCAGCTTAAATGAAGGTACATTGTTCCCGAAGTTTACACATTTCTCGCATTTAACTAAAAAGCATTGGATGTTAGAGGATCTGTGGTTTGTATCAGTTTTCGAAGCAGAGTTGAACTAGATATGGTCTGTATGTCTAGAAAACAATGTTCTTTTTTCTGAGCACACTCAAGTTTCCTGCTGTATTGGAGACTCTAGAATGCAAGGCCGTGCTTCTTGCTCTAAAGCAGAGTGTGTTTCATGGATGAGAACTGTGGTGTGTTTTTCCCTTCAGAAATGGAGTTAAATCCCAGGTTCTGTGTCTTCCTACAAGCAAGACTTCGTTTCAGGTAAACGCAGTCACTTTTCAGCTCAAATGAAGCTAATTCGTTCACAAAGCTCACACGTTTCTTGTTCTTAACTGAGGAGCATTGGTTGTTAGAGGACCTGTGTTTTCTATCAGTTTCAGATGCAGAGTTGAACATGATATGGTCCGTATGTGTAGGAAATACCGTTCTTTTCTTCTGAGCACACTCATGTTTCCTGCAGTATTTGAGACTCTAGAAAGCAAGGTCATGTTTCTTGCTCTAAAGCAAGGTGTGTTTCATGGATGAGAACTGTGCTGTGTATTTCCCTTCAGAAATGGAGTTAAATACAAGGCTGTGTGTCCTCCTACAAGGAAGACTTCGTTTCAGGTAAACAAATTCACTTTCCAGCTCAAGGGATCCTACATTGTTCACGAAGCTCACATGTTTCTCACGCTTAACAGAAAAGCACTGGGTATTAGCAGACCTGTGGTTTGTATCAGTAATCGAAGCAGAGTTAAACTAGATATGGTGCGTATGTGTAGGAAACACCATTCTTTTGTTCTTAGCACACTCACGTTCCGTGCTTTATTAGAGATTCTAGAAAGCAAAGGCATGCTTTTTGCTCTAAAGCAAGGTGTGTTTCATGGATGAGAACTGTGCTGTGTGTTTCCCTTCAGAAATGGAGTTAAATCCCAGGCTCTGTGTCCTCTTACAAGTAAGACTTCGTTTCATGTAAACGCAGTCACATTTCAGCTCAAAGGAAGGTACATTGTTCAGGAAGTTCACATGTTTGTCGCATTTAACTGAAAAGCATTGGATGTAAGAGTACCTGTGGTTTCTATCAGTTTCAGAAGCAGAGTTGAACTAGATATGGTCTGTATTTGTAGGAAACACCGTTCTTTTGTTCTGTGCACACTCACGTGTCCTGCTATATTAGAAAATCTAGAAAGCAAAGGCATGCTTCTTGCTCTAAAGCAGATTGTGTTTCACGGACGAGAACTGTGCTGTGTGTTTCCCTTCAGAAATGGAGTTAAATCCCAGTCTCTGTGTCTTCCTACATGCAAGATTTCTTTTCAGATAAACGCAGTCCCTTTTCAGATCAAACGAAGCTACATCGTTCCCAAAATTCACACGTTTCTCACTCTTAACTGAACAGCATTGGATATTAGAGGATCTGTGGTTTCTATCAGTTTCAGAAGAAGAGGTGAACTAGATATGTTCCATATGAGCAGGAAACACCGTTCTTTTGTTTTGAGCACACTCAAGTTTCCTGCTGCATTAGAGATTCTAGAAAGCAAAGACATGCTTCTTGCACTAAAGCAAGGTGTGTTTCATGGATGAGAACTGTGCTGTGTGTTTCCCTTCAGAAATGGAGTTATATAACAGGCTCTGTGTCCTCTTACATGGAAGACTTCGTTTCATGTAAACACAGTCACATTTCAGCTCAAACGAATGTACATTTTTCAGGAAGTTCACACGTTTCTTCCATTTAACTGAAAAGCATTGGATGTTAGAGGATCTGTGGTTTGTATCAGTTTTCGAATCAGAGTTGAACTACATGTGGTCTGTATGTCTAGAAAACAACGTTCTTTAGTTCTGAGCACACTCACGTTTCCTGACGTATTGGAGACACTAGAAAGCAAGGCCGTGCTTCTTGCTCTAAAGCAGAGTGTGTTTCATGGTTGAGAATTGTGCTGTGTGTTTCCCTTCAGAAATGGAGTTAAATCCCAGTCTCTGTGTCTTCCTACAAGCAAAATTTCTTTTCAGATAAACGCAGTCCCTTTTCAGCTCAAACGAAGCTACATCATTCCCAAAGCTCACACGTTTCTCTCTCTTAACTGGAAAGCATTGGATGTAAGAGTACCTGTGGTTTCTATCAGTTTCAGAAGCAGAGTTGAACTAGATATGGTCTGTATTTGTAGGAAACACCGTTCTTTTGTTCTGAGCACACTCACGTTTCCTGCAATATTAGAAAATCTAGAAAGCAAATGCATGCTTCTTGCTCTAAAGCAGAGTGTCATCCATGGATGAGAACTCTGCTTTGTGTTTCCCTTCAGAAATGGAATTAAATACCAGGCTGTGTGTCCTCCTACAAGGAAGACTTCGTTTCAGGTAAACAAAGTCACTTTTCAGCTCAAGGGATCCAACATTGTTCACGAAGCTCACACGTTTCTCGCGCTTAACAGAAAAGCACTGGATATTAGCAGACCTGTGGTTTGCATCAGTTATTGAAGAAGTGTTGAACTAGATATGGTCCGTATGTGTAGGAAAAACCGTTCTTTTGTTCTGAGCACACTCACGTTACCTGCTGTATAAGAGACTCTTGAGAGCAAGGGCGTGCTTCTTGCAATAATGCAAAGTGTGTTTCATGGATTAGAACTGTGCTGTGTGTTTCCCTTCAGAAATGGAGTTCAATCCCAGGCTCTGTGTCCTCCAACAAGCAAGACTTCTTTTCAGGTAAACGCAGACACTTCTCAGCTCAAACGAAGCTACATCGCTCACGAAGATCACACGTTTCTCGCATTTAACTGAAAAGCATTGGATGTTAGCGGATCTGTGGTTTGTATCGATTTCAGAAGCAGAGTTGAACCAGATATGGTCTGTATGTGTAGAAAACTCCGTTCTTTTCTTCTGAGCACACTCACGTTTCCTGCTTTATTAGAGACTCTAGAAAGCCAGAGTGTGCTTCTTGCTCTAAAGCAGACTGTGTTTCATGGATGAGAACTGTGCTGTGTTTTTCCATTCATAAATGGAGTTAAATCCCAGTCTCTGTGTCTTCCTACAAGCAAGAATTCTTTTCAGATAAACGCAGTCCCTTTTCAGCTCAAACGAAGCTACATTGTTCCCAATGCTCACTCGTTTCTCACTCTTAACTGAACAGCGTTGGATATTAGAGGACCTGTGGTTTCTATCAGTTTCAGAAGCAGAGTTGAACTAGATATGGTCTGTATTTGTAGGAAACACCGTTCTTTTTTTTCTGAGCTATATTAGAAAATCTAGAAAGCAAATGCATGCTTCTTGCTCTAAAGCAGAGTGTCATCCATGGATGAGAACTCTGCTGTGTGTTTCCCTTCAGAAATGGAATTAAATACCAGGCTGTGTGTCCTCCTACAAGGATGACTTCGTTTCAGGTAAACAAAGTCACTTTTCAGCTCAAGGGATCCAACATTGTTCACGAAGCTCACACGTTTCTCGCGCTTAACAGAAAAGCACTGGATATTAGCAGACTTGTGGTTTGCATCAGTTATTGAAGAGGAGTTGAACTAGATATGGTCCGTATGTGTAGGAAAAACCGTTCTTTTGTTCTGAGCACACTCAACTTACCTGTTGTATAAGAGACTCTTGAAAGCAAAGGCGTGCCTCTTGCTATAATGCAAAGTGTGTTTCAAGGATTAGAACTGTGCTGTGTGTTTCCCTTCAGAAATGGAGTTCAATCCCAGGCTCTGGGTCCTCCAACAAGCAAGACTTCTTTTCAGGTAAACGCAGACACTTTTCAGCTCAAACGAAGCTACATCGCTCACGAAGATCACACGTTTCTCGCATTTAACTGAAAAGCATTGGATGTTAGCGGATCTGTGGTTTGTATCGATTTCAGAAGCAGAGTTGAACCAGATATGGTCTGTATGTGTAGAAAACTCCGTTCTTTTCTTCTGACCACACTCACGTTTCCTGCTTTATTAGAGACTCTAGAAAGCCAGAGTATGCTTCTTGCTCTAAAGCAGACTGTGTTTCATGGATGAGAACTCTGCTGTGTGTTTCCCTTCAGAAATGGAGTTAAATCCCAGGCTCTGTGTCTTCCTACAAGCAAGACTTCGTTTCAGGTAAACGCAGTCACTTTTCAGCTCAAATGAAGCTAATTCGTTCACAAATCTCACACGTTTCTTGCTCTTAACTGAGGAGCATTGGTTGTTAGAGGACCTGTGGTTTCTATCAGTTTCAGAAGCAGAGTTGAACTTGACATGGTCCGTATGTGTAGGAAACACCGTTCTTTTCTTCTGAGCACACTCACGTTTCCAGCTGTATTAGAGAATCTAGAAAGCAAGGGCATGTTTCTTGCTCTAAAGCAAGGTGAGTTTCATGGATGAGAACTGTGCTGTGTATTTCCCTTCAGAAATGGAGTTAAATACCAGGCTTTGTGTCCTCCTACAAGGAAGACTTCGTTTCAGGTAAACAAATTCACTTTCCAGCTCAAGGGATCCTACATTGTTCACGAAGCTCACACGTTTCTCGCGCTTAACAGAAAAGCACTGGATATTAGCAGACCTGTGGTTTGTATCAGTAATCGACGCAGAGTTAAACTAGATATGTTCCGTATGTGTAGGAAACACCATTCTTTTGTTCTTAGCACACTCACGTTCCCTGCTTTATTAGAGATTCTAGAAAGCAAAGGCATGCATCTTGCTCTAAAGCAAGGTGTGTTTCATGGATGACAACTGTGCTGTGTGTTTCCCTTCAGAAATGGAGTTAAATCCCAGGCTCTGTGTCCTCTTACAAGTAAGACTTTGTTTCATGTAAACTCAGTCACATTTCAGCTCAAACGAAGGTACATTGTTCAGGAAGTTCACACGTTTCTCGCATTTAAATGAAAAGCATTGGATGTTAGAGGATCTGTGGTTTGTATCAGTTTTCGAAGCAGAGTTGAACTACATGTGGTCTGTATGTCTATAAAACAACGTTCTTTTGTTCTGAGCACACACACGTTTCCTGATGTATTAGAGACTCTAGAAAGCAAGGCCGTGCTTTTTGCTCTAAAGCAGAGTGTGTTTCATGGATGAGAACTGTGCTGTGAGTTTCCCTTCAGAAATGGAGTTAAATCCCAGGCTCTGTGTCTTCCTACATGCAAGACTTTATTTCAGGTAAATGCAGTCCATTTTCAGCTCATATGAAACTACATCGTTCCCAAAGCTCACATGTTTCTCTCTCTTAACTGGAAAGCATTGGATGTAAGAGTACCTGTGGTTTCTATCAGTTTCAGAAGCAGAGTTGAACTAGATATGGTCTGTATTTGTAGGAAACACCGTTCTTTTGTTCTGAGCACACTCACGTTTCCTGCTATATTAGAAAATCTAGAAAGCAAATGCATGCTTCTTGCTCTAAAGCAGATTGTGTTTCATGGACGAGAACTGTGCTGTGTGTTTCCCTTCAGAAATGGAGTTAAATCCCAGTCTCTGTGTCTTCCTACAAGCAAAATTTCTTTTCAGATACACGCAGTCCCTTTTCAGCTCAAACGAAGCTACATCGTTCCCAAATCTCACACGTTTCTCTCTCTTAACTGGAAAGCATTGGATGTAAGAGTACCTGTGGTTTCTATCAGTTTCAGAAGCAGAGTTGAACTAGATATGGTCTGTATTTGTAGGAAACTCCGTTCTTTTGTTCTGAGCACACTCACGTGTCCTGCTATATTAGAAAATCTAGAAAGCAAAGACATGCTTCTTGCTCTAAAGCAGAGTGTCATCCATGGATGAGAACTCTGCTGTGTGTTTCCCTTCAGTAATGGAATTAAATACCAGGCTGTGTGTCCTCCTACAAGGAAGACTTCGTTTCAGGTCAACAAAGTCACTTTTCAGCTCAAGAGATCCAACATTGTTCACGAAGATCCCACGTTTCTCGCGCTTAACAGAAAAGCACTGGATATTAGCAGACCTGTGGTTTGCATCAGTTATTGAAGAAGAGTTGAACTAGATATGGTCCGTATGTGTAGGAAAAACCGTTCTTTTGTTCTGAGTACACTCACGTTACCTGCTGTATAAGAGACTCTTGAAAGCAAGGGCGTGCTTCTTGCTATAATGCAAAGTGTGTTTCATGGATTAGAACTGTGCTGTGTGTTTCCCTTCAGAAATGGAGTTCAATCCCAGGCTCTGGGTCCTCCAACAAGCAAGACTTCTTTTCAGGTAAACACAGACACTTTTCAGCTCAAACGAAGCTACATCGCTCACGAAGATCACACGTTTCTCGCATTTAACTGAAAAGCATTGGATGTTAGCGGATCTGTGGTTTGTATCGATTTCAGAAGCAGAGTTGAACCAGATATGGTCTGTATGTGTAGAAAACTCCGTTCTTTTGTTCTGAGCAAACTCACGTTTCCTGCTTTATTATAGACTCCATAAAGCCAGAGTGTGCTTCTTGCTCTAAAGCAGACTGTGTTTCATGGATGAGAACTGTGCGGTGTTTTTCCCTTCAGAAATGGAGTTAAATCCCAGTCTCTGTGTCTTCCTACAAGCAAGACTTCGTTTCAGGTAAACGCAGTCACTTTTAAGCTCAAATGAAGCTAATTTGTTCACAAAGCTCACACGTTTCTTGCTCTTAACTGAGGAGCATTGGTTGTTAGAGGAACTGTGGTTTCTATCAGTTTCAGAAGCAGAGTTGAACTTGACATGGTCCGTATGTGTGGGAAACACCGTTCTTTTCTTCTGAGCACACTCACGTTTCCAGCTGTATTAGAGACTCTAGAAAGCAAGGGCATGTTTCTTGCTCTAAAGCAAGGTGTGTTTCATGGATGAGAACTGTGCTGTGTATTTCCCTTCAGAAATGGAGTTAAATACCAGGCTTTGTGTCCTCCTACAAGGAAGACTTCGTTTCAGGTAAACAAATTCACTTTCCAGCTCAAGGGATCCTACATTGTTCACGAAGCTCACACGTTTCTCGCGCTTAACAGAAAAGCACTGGATATTAGCAGACCTGTGGTTTGTATCAGTAATCGAAGCAGAGTTAAACTAGATATGGTCGGTATGTGTAGGAAACGCCATTCTTTTGTTCTTAGCACACTCACGTTCCCTGCTTTATTAGAGATTCCAGAAAGCAAAGGCATGCTTTTTGCTCTAAAGCAAGGTGTGTTTCATGGATGAGAACTGTGCTGTGTGTTTCCCTTCAGAAATGGAGTTAAATCCCAGGCTCTGTGTCCTCTTACAAGTAAGACTTCGTTTCATGTAAACGCAGTCACATTTCAGCTCAAAGGAAGGTACATTGTTCAGGAAGTTCACACGTTTGTCGCATTTAACTGAAAAGCATTGGATGTTAGAGGATCTGTGGTTTCTATCAGTTTTTGAAGCAGAGTTGAACTACATGTGGTCTGTATGTCTAGAAAACAACGTTCTTTTGTTCTGAGCACACTCACGTTTCCTGATGTATTAGAGACTCTAGAAAGCAAGGCCGTGCTTCTTGCTCTAAAGCAGAGTGTGTTTCATGGATGAGAACTGTGCTGTGAGTTTCCCTTCAGAAATGGAGTTAAATCCCAGGCTCTGTGTCTTCCTACATGCAAGACTTTATTTCAGGTAAATGCAGTCCATTTTCAGCTCATATGAAACTACATCGTTCCCAAAGCTCACACGTTTCTCTCTCTTAACTGGAAAGCATTGGATGTAAGAGTACCTGTGGTTTCTATCAGTTTCAGAAGCAGAGTTGAACTAGATATGGTCTGTATTTGTAGGAAACACCGTTCTTTTGTTCTGTGCACACTCACGTGTCCTGCTATATTAGAAAATCTAGAAAGCAAAGGCATGCTTCTTCCTCTAAAGCAGATTGTGTTTCATGGACGAGCACTGTGCTGTGTGTTTCCCTTCAGAAATGGAGTTATATCCCAGTCTCTGTGTCTTCCTACATGCAAGATTTCTTTTCAGATAAACGCAGTCCCTTTTCAGCTCAAACGAAGCTACATCGTTCCCAAAATTCACACATTTCTCACTCTTAACTGAACAGCATTGGATATTAGAGGATCTGTGGTTTCTATCAGTTTCAGAAGAAGAGTTGAACTAGATATGTTCCATATGTGCAGAAAACACCGTTCTTTTGTTTTGAGCACACTCAAGTTTCCTGCAGTATTAGAGATTCTAGAAAGCAAAGACATGCTTCTTGCTCTAAAGCAAGGTGTGTTTCATGGATGAGAACTGTGCTGTGTGTTTCCCTTCAGAAATGGAGTTAAATAACAGGCTCTGTGTCCTCTTACATGCAAGACTTCGTTTCATGTAAACACAGTCACATTTCAGCTCAAACGAATGTACATTTTTCAGGAAGTTCACACGTTTCTTGCATTTAACTGAAAAGCATTGGATGTTAGAGGATCTGTGGTTTGTATCAGTTTTCGAATCAGAGTTGAACTACATGTGGTCTGTATGTCTAGAAAACAACGTTCTTTTGTTCTGAGCAAACTCACGTTTCCTGATGTATTGGAGACACTAGAAAGCAAGGCCGTGCTTCTTGCTCTAAAGCAGAGTGTGTTTCATGGATGAGAACTGTGCTGTGTGTTTCCCTTCAGAAATGGAGTTAAATCCTAGGCTCTGTGTCTTCCTACATGCAAGACTACATTTCAGGTAAACGCAGTCCATTTTCAGCTCATATGAAACTACATCATTCCCAAAGCTCACACGTTTCTCTCTCTTAACTGGAAAGCATTGGATGTAAGAGTACCTGTGGTTTCTATCAGTTTCAGAAGCAGAGTTGAACTAGATATGGTCTGTATTTGTAGGAAACACCGTTCTTTTGTTCTGAGCACACTCACGTGTCCTGCTATATTAGAAAATCTAGAAAGGAAAGGCATGCTTCTTGCTCTAAAGCAGAGTGTCATCCATGGATGAGAACTCTGCTGTGTGTTTCCCTTCAGTAATGGAATTAAATACCCGGCTGTGTGTCCTCCTACAAGGAAGACTTCGTTTCAGGTCAACAAAGTCACTTTTCAGCTCAAGAGATCCAACATTGTTCACGAAGCTCACACGTTTCTCGCGCTTAACAGAAAAGCACTGGATATTAGCAGACCTGTGGTTTGCATCAGTTATTGAAGAAGAGTTGAACTAGATATGGTCCGTATGTGTAGGAAAAACCGTTCTTTTGTTCTGAGTACACTCACTTTACCTGCTGTATAAGAGACTCTTGAAAGCAAGGGCATGCTTCTCGCTATAATGCAAAGTGTGTTTCATGGATTAGAACTGTGCTGTGTGTTTCCCTTCAGAAATGGAGTTCAATCCCAGGCTCTGGGTCCTCCAACAAGCAAGACTTCTTTTCAGGTAAACGCAGACACTTTTCAGCTCAAACGAAGCTACATCGCTCACGAAGATCACACGTTTCTCGCATTTAACTGAAAAGCATTGGATGTTAGCGGATCTGTGGTTTGTATCGATTTCAGAAGCAGAGTTGAACCAGATATGGTCTGTATGTGTAGAAAATCCGTTCTTTTGTTCTGAGCAAACTCACGTTTCCTGCTTTATTATAGACTCCAGAAAGCCAGAGTGTGCTTCTTGCTCTAAAGCAGACTGTGTTTCATGGATGAGAACTGTGCTGTGTGTTTCCCTTCAGAAATGGACTTAAATCCCAGGCTCTGTGTCCTCTTACAAGCAAGACTTCGTTTCATGTAAACGCAGTCACATTTCAGCTCAAATGAAGCTAATTCGTTCACAAAGCTCACACGTTTGTTGCTCTTAACTGAGGAGCATTGGTTGTTAGAGGACCTGTGGTTTCTATCAGTTTCAGAAGCAGAGTTGAACTTGACATGGTCCGTATGTGTAGGAAACACCGTTCTTTTCTTCTGAGCACACTCACGTTTCCAGCTGTATTAGAGACTCTAGAAAGCAAGGGCATGTTTCTTGCTCTAAAGCAAGGTGTGTTTCATGGATGAGAACTGTCCTGTGTGTTTCCCTTCAGAAATGGATTTAAATCCCAGGCTCTGTGTCTTCCTACAAGCAGTACTTCCTTTCCGGTAAACCCAGTCACTTCAGCTCAAACGAAGCTACTTCTTTCACATAGCTCACAAGTTTCTTGCTCTTAACAGAAAATCATTGGATGTTAGAGGACGTGTGGTTTCTATCAGTTTCACCTGCCGAGTTGAATTAGATATGGTCCCTATGGGTAGGAAACACAGTTCTTTTGTTCTGAGCACACTCATGTTCCCTGCATTATTAGAGATTCTAGAAATCAAAGGCATGCTTCTTGCTCTAAAGCAAGGTGTGTTTCATAGATGAGAACTGTGCTGTGTGTTTCCATTCAGAAATGGGGTTAAATTCAAGGCTCTGTGTCCTCTTACAAGCAAGACTTCGTTTCATGTAAACGCAGTCACATTTCAGCTTAAATGAAGGTACATTGTTCCCGAAGTTTACACATTTCTCGCATTTAACTAAAAAGCATTGGATGTTAGAGGATCTGTGGTTTGTATCAGTTTTCGAAGCAGAGTTGAACTAGATATGGTCTGTATGTCTAGAAAACAATGTTCTTTTTTCTGAGCACACTCAAGTTTCCTGCTGTATTGGAGACTCTAGAATGCAAGGCCGTGCTTCTTGCTCTAAAGCAGAGTGTGTTTCATGGATGAGAACTGTGGTGTGTTTTTCCCTTCAGAAATGGAGTTAAATCCCAGGTTCTGTGTCTTCCTACAAGCAAGACTTCGTTTCAGGTAAACGCAGTCACTTTTCAGCTCAAATGAAGCTAATTCTTTCACAAAGCTCACACGTTTCTTGCTCTTAACTGAGGAGCATTGGTTGTTAGAGGACCTGTGTTTTCTATCAGTTTCAGATGCAGAGTTGAACATGATATGGTCCGTATGTGTAGGAAATACCGTTCTTTTCTTCTGAGCACACTCATGTTTCCTGCTGTATTAGAGACTCTAGAAAGCAAGGTCATGTTTCTTGCTCTAAAGCAAGGTGTTTTTCATGGATGAGAACTGTGCTGTGTATTTCCCTTCAGAAATGGAGTTAAATACCAGGCTGTGTGTCCTCCTACAAGGAAGACTTCGTTTCAGGTAAACAAATTCACTTTCCAGCTCAAGGGATCCTACATTGTTCACGAAGCTCACATGTTTCTCACGCTTAACAGAAAAGCACTGGGTATTAGCAGACCTGTGGTTTGTATCAGTAATCGAAGCAGAGTTAAACTAGATATGGTGCGTATGTGTAGGAAACGCCATTCTTTTGTTCTTAGCACACTCACGTTCCCTGCTTTATTAGAGATTCTAGAAAGCAAAGGCATGCTTTTTGCTCTAAAGCAAGGTGTGTTTCATGGATGAGAACTGTGCTGTGTGTTTCCCTTCAGAAATGGACTTAAATCCCAGGCTCTGTGTCCTCTTACAAGCAAGACTTCGTTTCATTTAAACGCAGTCACATTTCAGCTCAAAGGAAGGTACATTGTTCAGGAAGTTCACACGTTTGTCGCATTTAGCTGAAAAGCATTGGATGTTAGAGGATCTGTGGTTTCTATCAGTTTTCGAAGCAGAGTTGAACTAAATGTGGTCTGTATGTCTAGAAAACAACGTTCTTTTGTTCTGAGCACACTCACGTTTCCTGATGAATTAGAGAATCTAGAAAGCAAGGCCGTCCTTCTTGCTCTAAAGCAGAGTGTGTTTCATGGATGAGAACTGTGCTGTGAGTTTCCCTTCAGAAATGGAGTTATATCCCAGGCTCTGTGTCTTCCTACATGGAAGACTTCATTTCAGGTAAATGCAGTCCATTTTCAGCTCATATGAAACTACATCGTTCCCAAAGCTCACACGTTTCTCTCTCTTAACTGGAAAGCATTGGATGTAAGAGTACCTGTGGTTTCTATCAGTTTCAGAAGCAGAGTTGAACTAGATATGGTCTGTATTTGTAGGAAACACCGTTCTTTTGTTCTGAGCACTCTCACGTTTCCTGCTATATTAGAAAATCTAGAAAGCAAAGGCATGCTTCTTGCTCTAAAGCAGATTGTGTTTCATGGATGAGAACTCTGCTGTGTGTTTCCCTTCAGAAATGGAGTTAAATACCAGGCTGTTTGTCCTCCTACAAGGAAGAGTTCATTTCAGGTAAACAAAGTAACTTTTCAGCTCAAGAGATCCTACATTGTTCACGAATGTCACATGTTTCTCGCGCTAAACAGAAAAGCACTGGATATTAGGAGACCTGTGGTTTGTATCAGTTATCGAAGGAGAGTTGAACTTGATATGGTCTGTATGTGTAGGAAAAACCGTTCTTTTGCTCTGAGCACACTCACGTTACCTGCTGTATAAGAGACTCTTGAAAGCAAGGGCGTGCTTATTGCTATAATGCAAAGTGTGTTTCATGGATGAGAACTGTGCTGTGGGTTTCCCTTCAAAAATGGAGTTCAATCCCAGGCTCTGTGTCCTCCAACAAGCAAGACTTCTTTTCAGGTAAACACAGACACTCTTCAGCTCAAACGAAGCTACATCGTTCACGAAGTTCACACGTTTCTCGCATTTAACTGAAAAGCATTGGATATTAGTGGATCTGTGGTTTGTATCAGTTTCGGAAGCAGAGTTGAAGCAGACATGGTCTGTATGTGTAGAAAACTCCGTTCTTTTGTTCTGAGCACACTCACGTTTCCTGCTTTATTAGAGACTCTAGAAAGCCAGAGCGTGCTTCTTGTTCTGAAGCATATTGTGTTTCTTGGATGAGAACTGTGCTGTGTGTTTCCCTTCAAAAATGGAGTTAAATCCCAGGCTCTGTGTCTTCCTACAGGCAAGAATTCTTTTCAGATAAACGCAGTCCCTTTTCAGCTCAAACGAAGCTACATCATTCCCAATGCTCACAAGTTTCTCACTCTTAACTGAACAGGATTGGATATTAGAAGTCCTGTGGTTTCTATCAGTTTCAGAAGAAGAGTCGAACTAGATATGTTCCATATGTGGAGGAAACACCGTTCTTTTGTTCTGAGCACACTCACGTTTCCTGCTGTTTTAGAAAATCTAGAAAGTATGGCCTTGCTTCTTGCTCTAAAGCAGAGTGTATTTCATGGATGAGAACTGTGCTGTGTGTTTCCCTTCAGAAATGGAGTTAAATCCCAGGCTCTGTGTCTTCCTACAAGCAAGACTTCTTTTCAGGTAAATCCAGTCACTTCAGCTCAAACAAAGGTACTTCTTTCACAAAGCTCACAAGTTTCTTGCTCTTAACTGAAAATCATTGGATGTTAGAGGACGTGTGGTTTCTATCAGTTTCACCTGCAGAGTTGAATTAGATACGGTACGTATGTGTAGGAAACACAGTTCTTTTTTTCTGAGCACACTCACGTTCCCTGCTTTATTAGAGCTTCTAGAAAGCAAAGGAATGCTTCTTGCTCTAAAGCAAGGTGTGTTTCATGGATGAGAACTGTGCTGTGTGTTTCCCTTCAGAAATGGAGTTAAATCCCAGGCTCTGTGTCCTCTTACAAGCAAGACTTCGTTTCATGTAAACGCAGTCACATTTCAACTCAAATGACGGTACCTTGTTCAGGAAGTTCACACGTTTCTCGCATTTAATTGAAAAGCATTTGAATGTTAGAGGATCTGTGGTTTGTATCAGTTTTCGAATCAGAGTTGAACTACATGTGGTCTGTATGTCTAGAAAACAATGTTCTTTTGTTCTGTGCACACTCACGTTTCCTGATGTATTAGAGACTCTAGAAAGCAAGACGTGCTTCTTGCTCTAAAGCAGAGTGTGTTTCATGGATGAGAACTGTGCTGTGAGTTTCCCTTCAGAAATAGAGTTAAATCCCCGGCTCTGTGTCTTCCTACATGAAACACACTCTGCTTTAGAGCATGAAGCATGCTCTTGCTTTCTGGAGTCTTTAATACAGAGGGAAACGTGAGTGTGCTCAAAACAAAAGAACTGTGTTTCCTACACACGGACCATATCTAGTTCAACTCTGCTTCTGAAACTGATACAAACCACAGGTCCTCTAACAGCAAATGCTTTTCAGTTAAGAGAGAGAAACTGGTGACCTTCATAAATGATGTAGCAATCTTTGAGCTGAAATGTGACTGAGTTTACCTGAAACGATGTCTTGCTTGTAGGAAGACACAGAGCCTCTGATTTAACTCCATTTCTGAAGGGAAAAACACAGCATCTGTACTAGAGCTGGAAACGTGAATGTGCTCAGCACAAATGAACAGAGTTTCCTACACATACAGACCATATATAGTCCAACTCTGCTTCTGAATCTGATACAAACCACAGTTCCTCCTATATCCAATGCTTTTCAGTTAGAGCAAGAAACGTGTGAGCTACGTAATCGATATAGCATTGTTTGAGCTGAAAGGTGACTGAGTTTACTTTAAACGAAGTCTTGCCTGTAGGAAGACAAAGAGCCTGGGATTTAACTCCATTTCTTAGGGAAACACACACAGAGTTCTCATCCGTGAAACACACTCTGCTTTAGAGCAAGAAGCACGCTCTTGCTTTCTAGAGTCTCTAATACAGCAGGAAACGTGAGTGTGCTCAGAACAAAGAAACGGTGTTTCCTACACGTACAGATCATATCTAGTTGAAATCTGCTTCTGAAACTGATAGAAACCACAGGTCCTCTAACATCCAATGCTTTTCAGGTAAGAACAAGAAACATGTGAACTTTGTGAATGATTTATATTCGTTTGAGCTAAATGTGACTGCGTTTACCTGAAATAATGTCTTTTTGTAGGAAGACACAGAGCCTAGGATTTAACTCCATTTCTGAACGGAAACAGACAGCAAAAATCTCATCCATGAAACACACTTTCCTTGTAGCAAGAATCACGCTCTTGCTTTCTAAGAGTCTCTATACAGCAGGAAATGTGACTGTGGTCAGAACAAAAGAACGGAGTTTCCTACACATACGGACCATATCTAGGTCAACTCTACTTCTGAAACTGATACAAACCACAGTTCCTCTAACATGCAATGCTTTCCATTTAAGAGCGAGAAACGTGTGAGCTTCGTGAACGATGTAGCTTGCTTTGAGCTGAAAAATGACTGAGTTTACCTGAAAAGATGCCTTGCTTGTAGGAAGACACAGAGCCTGGGATTTAACTCCATTTCGGAAGGGAAACACACAGCACAGTTGTCATCCTTGAAACACACTCTGCTTTAGAGCAAGAAGCACGCTCTTTATTTCTAAGAGTCTCTAATACAGCAGGAAACGTGGCTGTGGTCAGAACAAAATAACGGTGTTTCCTACACATATGGACCATTGCTAGTTCAACTCTGCTTCTGAAACTGATACAAACCACAAGTCATCTAACATCCAATGTTTTCTCTTAAGAGCAAGAAACGTGTGAGCTTCGTAAACGATTTATATTCATTTGAGCTGAAAAGTGACTGCGTTTACATGAAATGATGACTTGCTTGTAGGAAAATACAGAGCCTGGGATTTAACTCCATTTCTGAAGGGAAACACAAAGCACAGTTTTCATCGATGAAACACAGTCTGCTTTAGAGCAAGAAGCACTCTCTTGCTTTCTAGAGTCTCTAATACAGCAGGAAACGTGAGTGTGCTCAGAACAAAATAACGGTGTTTCCTGCACATACAGACCATTGCTATTTCATCTCTGCTTCTGAAACTGATAAAAACCACAAGTCATCTAACATCCAATGCTTTTCAGTTAAGAGAAAGAAACGTGTGAGCTTAATAAACGATTTATATTCATTTGAGCTGAACAGTGACTGCATTTACATGAAATGATGACTTGCTTGTAGGAAGATACAGAGCCTGGGATTTAACTCCATTTCTGAAGGGAAACACACAGCACAGTTTTCATCGATGAAAGACAGTCTGCTTTAGAGCAAGAGCACGCACTTGCTTTCTAAGAGTCTCTAATACAGCATGAAATGTGACTGTGGTCAGAACAAAATAAAGGAGTTTCCTCCACATACGGACCATTGCTGGTTCAACTCTGTTTCTGAAACTGATACAAACCACAAGTCATCTAACATCCAATGCTTTTCAGTTAAGAGCAAGAAACGTGTGAGCTACTTGAATGATGTAGCTTTGTTTGAGGTGAAAAGTGACTGATTTTACCTGAAACGAAGTTTTGCCTGTAGGAAGACACAGAGCCTGGGATTCATCTCCACTTCTGAAGGAAAACACACAGCACAGTTGTCATCCTTGAAACACACTCTGCTTTACTGCAAGAAGCACGCTCTTGCTTTCTAGAGTCTCTAATACATCAGGAAACGTGAGTGTGCTCATAACAAAAGAACGGTGTTTCCTACACGTACAGACCATTGCTAGTTCAACGCTTGTTCTGAAACTGATACAAACCGCAAGTCATGTAACATCCAATGCTTTCCATTTAAGAGCGAGAAACGTGTGAGCTTCGTAAACGATTTATATTCATTTGAGCTGAAAATTGACTGCGTATACCTGAAATGATGTCTTGCTAGTAGGAGGACACAGAGCCTGGAATTTAAATCCATTCCTGAAGGGAAACACACAGCACAGTTCTCATCCATGAAACACACTCTGCTTTAGAGCAAGAAGCACGCTCTTGCTTTCTAAGAGTCTCTAATACAGCAGGAAACGTGATTGTGGTCAGAACAAAATAACAGTGTTTCCTACACGTACGGACCATTGCTAGTTCAACTCTGCTTCTGAAACTGATACAAATCACAAGTCATCTAACATCCAATGCTTTTCAGTTAAGAGCAAGAAACGTGTGAGCTACTTGAATGATGTAGCTTTGTTTGAGGTGAAAAGTGTCTGAGTTTACCTGAAACGAAGTTTTGCCTGTAGGAGGACACAGAGACTGGGATTTATCTCCATTTCTGAAGGAAAACACACAGCACCGTTGTCATCCTTGAAACACACTCTGCTTTACAGCAAGAAGCACGCTCTTGCTCTCTAGAGTCTCTAAACAGCAGGAAACTTGAGTGTGCTCAGAACAAAAGAATGGTGTTTCTTACACATATGGACCATTGCTAGTTCAACTCTTCTTCTGAAACTGAAACAAACCACAGATCCTCTAACATGCAATGCTTTGTAGTTAAGAGCGAGAAACGTGTGAGCTTCGTAAACGATTTATATTCATTTGACCTGAAAAGTGACTGTGTATACCTGGAATGATGTCTTGAAAGTAGGAAGACACAGAGCCTGGAATTTAACTCCATTCCTGAAGGGAAACACACAGCACAGTTTTCATCCCTGAAACACACTCTGCTTTAGAGCAAGAAGCACCCTCTTGCTTTCTAAGAGTCTCTAATACAGCAGGAAACGTGACTGTGGTCAGAAAAAAATAACGGTGTTTCCTACACCTACGGTTCATTGCTAGTTCAACTCTGCTTCTGAAACTGATACAAATCACAAGTCATCTAACATCCAATGCTTTTCAATTCAGAGCAAGTAACGTGTGAGCTTCGTATACGATTTATATTCATTTGAGGTGAAAAGTGTCTGCGTTTACATGACATGATGACTTGCATGTAGGAAGATACAGAGCCTGGGATTTAACTCCATTTCTGAAGGTAAACACACAGCACAGTTATCATCGATGAAACACAGTCTGCTTTAGACCAAGAAGCATGCTCTTGCTTTATAGAATCTCTAATACAGCAGGAAACGTGAGTGTGCTCAGAAAAAAGAACGGTGTTTCCTACACATACAGACCATATGTAGACCAACTCTGCTTCTGAAATTGATACAAACCACAGTTCCTCTAATATCCAATGCATTTCAGTTAGAGCGAGAAACGTGTGAGCTACGTAAACGATGTAGCTTTGTTTGAGCTGAAAGGTGACTGAGTTTACCTGAAACGAAGTCTTGACTGTAGGAAGACACAGAGCCTGGGATTTAACACCATGTCTGAATCTAAACACTGAGGACAGTTGTCATTCGTGAAACACTCTGCTTTAGAATAAGAAGCACGCTGTTGCTTTCTAGAGTCTCTAATACATCAGGAAACGTGAGTGTGCTCATAACAAAAGAACGGTGTTTCCTACACGTAAGGACCATTGCTAGTTCAACGCTGCTTCTGAAACTGATAGAAACCCCAAGTCATCTAACATCCAATGCTTTTCAGTTAAGAGCAATAAACGTGTGAGCTTCATAAATGATTTATATTCATTTGAGCTGAAAAGTGACTGCGTTTACCTGAAATGAGGTCTTGCTTGAAGGAAGACACAGAGCCTGGATTTAACTCCATTCCTGAAGGGAAACACACAGCACAGTTCTCATCCATTAAACACACTCTGCTTTAGAGCAAGAAGCACGCTCTTTATTTCTAAGAGTCTCTAATACAGCATGAAACGTGACTGTGGTCAGAACAAAATAAAGGAGTTTCCTCCACATACGGACCATTGCTGGTTCAACTCTGCTTCTGAAACTGATACAAACCACAAGTCATCTAACATCCAATGCTTTTCAGTTAAGAGCAAGAAACGTGTGAGCTACTTGAATGATGTAGCTTTGTTTGAGGTGAAAAGTGACTGAGTTTACCTGAAACAAAGTTTTGCCTGTAGGAAGACACAGAGCCTGGGATTTATCTCCATTTCTGAAGGAAACCACTCAGCACAGTTGTCATCCTTGAAACACACTCTGCTTTACAGCAAGAAGCACGCTCTTGCTCACTACAGTCTCTAATACAGCAGGAAACGTGAGTGTGCTCAGAACCAAAGAACGGTGTTTCCTACACATACGGACCATTGCTAGTTCAACTCTGTTTCTGATACTGATACTATACACAAGTCATCTAACATCAGATGCTTTTCAGGTACGAGCGAGAAAAGTGTGAGGTTCGTAAACGATTTATATTCATTTGAGCTGAAAAGTGACTGAGTTTACCTGAAATGATGTCTTGCTTGTAGGAATACACAGAGCATGGAGTTTAACTCCCTTTCTGAAGGGAAACAGACAGCACAGTTCTCATCCATGAAACACACTTTCCTTTTAGCAAGAATCACGCTCTTGCTTTCTAAGAGTCTCTATACAGCAGGAAATGTGACTGTGGTCAGAACAAAAGAATGGTGTTTCCTACACATACGGACCATATCTAGGTCAACTCTTCTTCTGAACCTGATACAAACCACAGTTCCTCTAACATGCAATGTTTTCCATTTAAGAGCGAGAAACGTGTGAGCTTCATGAAGGTTGTAGCTTCCTTTGAGCTGAAAAATGACTGAGTATACCTGAAAAGATGCCTTGCTTGTAGGAAGACACAGAGCCTGGGATTTAACTCCATTTTGGAAGGGAAAGACACAGCACAGTTGTCATCCTTGAAACACACTCTGCTTTAGAGCAGGAAGCACGCTCTTGCTTTCTAGAGTCTATAATAGAGCCAGAAACTTGAAAGTGTGCTCAGAACAAAAGAACGGTGTTTCCTACACATACGGACTATTGCTAGT
The DNA here is from genome assembly GCA_949786385.1 of Onychomys leucogaster. NCBI lineage: Eukaryota > Metazoa > Chordata > Mammalia > Rodentia > Cricetidae > Onychomys > Onychomys leucogaster. The sequence continues at coordinate 1,654,941 of CATKUP010000107.1, read as the reverse complement.
TCAACTCTGCTTCTGAAACTGATAGAAACCACAGGTCCTCTAACATCCAATGCTTTTCAGTTAAGAATGAGAAACATGTGAGCTTTGTGAATGATTTATATTCGTTTGAGCTAAATGTGACTGCGTTTACCTGAAATGATGTCTTCTTGTAGGAAGACACAGAGCCTGGGATTTAAGTCCATTTCTGAAGGGAAACAAACAGCACAGTTGTCATCCATGAAACACACTCTGCCTTAGAGCAAGAAGCATGCTCTTGCTTTCTAGAGCCTCTAATAAAGCAAAAAACATGAGTGTGCTCAGAACAAAAGAATGGTGTTGCCTACACATACAGACCATTTCTAGGTCAACTCTTCTTCTGAAACTTTAAGAAACCACAGATCCTCTAACATCCAATGCTTTGTAGTTAAGAGCGAGAAACGTGTGAGCTTCATAAATGATTTATATTCATTTGAGCTGAAAAGTGACTGCGTATATCTGAAATAAAGTCTTGCTAGTAGGAGGACACAGAGCCTGGAATTAAACTCCATTCCTGAAGGGAAACTCACAGCACAGTTGTTATCCTTGAAACACACTCTGCTTTAGAGCAAGAAGCACGCTCTTTCTTTCCAGAGTCTATAATAGAGCCAGAAACTTGAAAGTGTGCTCAGAACAAAAGAATGGTGTTTCCTACACATACGGACCGTTGCTAGTTCAACTCTGCTTCTGAAACTGATACTAAACACAAGTTATCTAACATCCGAAGCTTTTCAGGTACGAGCGAGAAAAGTGTGAGGTTCGTAAACGATTTATATTCATTTGAGCTGAAAAGTGTCCGCGTTTACATGACATGATGACGTGCATGTAGGAAGATACAGAGCCTGGGATTTAACTCCATTTCTGAAGGGAAACACACAGCACAGTTTTCATAGATGAAAGACAGTCTGCTTTAGAGCAAGAAGCACACTCTTGCTTTCTAGAATCTCTAATACATCAGGAAATGTGAGTGTGCTCAGAACAAAAGAATGGTGTTTCCTACACATACGGACCATTGCTGGTTCAACTCTGCTTCTGAAACTGATACAAACCCGAAGTCATCTAACATCCAATGCTTTTCAGTTAAGAGCAAAAAACGTGTTAGCTACTTGAACGATGTAGCTTTGTTTGAGCTGAAAAGTGACTGAGTTTACCTGAACCGAAGTTTTGCCTGTAGGAAGACACAGAGCCTGTGATTTATCTCCATTTCTGAAGGAAAACACACAGCACAGTTGTCATCCGTGAAACACACTCTGCTTTACAGCAAGAAGCACGCTCTTGCTCTCTAGAGTCTCTAATACAGCAGGAAACATGAGTGTGCTCAGAACAAAAGAACGGTGTTTCTTACACATATGGACCATTGCTAGTTCAACTCTTCTTCTGAAACTGAAACAAACCACAGATCCTCTAACATGCAATGCTTTGTAGTTAAGAGCGAGAAACGTGTGAGCTTAGTAAACGATTTATATTCATTTGAGGTGAAAAGTGACTGTGTATACATGAAATGATGTCTTGCTACTAGGAGGACACAGAGCCTGGAATTTAACTCCATTCCTGAAGGGAAACACACAGCACAGTTCTCATCCATGAAACATGCTCTGCATTAGAGCAAGAAGCACGCTCTTGCTTTCTAAGAGTCTCTAATACAGCAGGAAACGGACTGTGGTCAGAACAAAATAACGGTGTTTCCTACACATACGGACCATTGCTAGTTCAACTCTGCTTCTGAAACTGATACAAACCACAGATCCTCTAACATGCAATGATTTGTAGTTAAGAGCGTGAAACGTGTGAGCTTCGTAAACGATTTATATTCATTTGAGCTGAAAAGTGACTGCGTATACCTGAAATGATGTCTTGAAAGTAGGAGGACACAGAGCCTGGAATTTAACTCCATTCCTGAAGGGAAACACACAGCACAGTTTTCATCCCTGAAACACACTCTGCTTAAGAGCAAGAAGCACGCTCTTGCTTTCTACGAGTCTCTAATAAAACGGGAAACGTGACTGTGTTCAGAACAAAATAACGGTGTTTCCTGCACATACGGACCATTGCTGGTTCAACTCTGCTTCTGAAACTGATACAAACCACAAGTCATCTAACATCCAATGCTTTTCAGTTAACAGCAAGAAACGTGTGAGCTACTTGAACGATGTAGCTTTGTTTGAGCTGAAAAGTGACTGAGTTTACCTGAAACGAAGTTTTGCCTGTAGGAAGACACAGAGCCTGGGATTTATCTCCATTTCTGAAGGAAAACAGACAGCACAGTTGTCATCCATGAAACACACTCTACTTTACAGCAAGAAGCGCACTCTTGCTCTCTAGAGTCACTAAACAGCAGGAAACTTGAGTGTGCTCAGAACAAAAGAACGGTGTTTCTTACACATATGGACCATTGCTAGTTCAACTCTGCTTCTGAAACTGAAACAAACCACAGATCCTCTAACATGCAATGCTTTGTATTTAAGAGCAAGAAACGTGTGAGCTTCGTAAACGATTTATATTCATTTGACCTGAAAAGTGACTGCGTATACCAGGAATGATGTCTTGAAAGTAGGAGGACACAGATCCTGGAATTTAACTCCATTCCTGAAGGGAAACACACAGCACAGTTCTCATCCATGAAACACACTCTGCTTTAGAGCAAGAAGCACGCTCTTGCTTTCTAAGAGTTTCTAATACAGCAGGAAAGTGACTGTGATCAGAAAAAAAATAACGGTGTTTCCTACACATACGGACCATTGCTAGTTCAAATCTGCTTCTGAAACTGATACAAATCACAAGTCATCTAACATCCAATGCTTTTCAATTAAGAGCAAGTAACGTGTGAGCTTCGTAAACGATTTATATTCATTTGAGCTGAAAAGTGTCCGCGTTTACATGACATGATGACTTGCGTGTAGGAAGATACAGAGCCTGGGATTTAACTCCATTTCTGAAGGGAAACACACAGCACAGTTTTCATAGATGAAAGACAGTCTGCTTTATAGCAAGAAGCACACTCTTGCTTTCTAGAATCTCTAATACATCAGGAAATGTGAGTGTGCTCAGAACAAAAGAATGGTGTTTCCTACACATACGGACCATTGCTGGTTCAACTCTGCTTCTGAAACTGATACAAACCCGAAGTCATCTAACATCCAATGCTTTTCAGTTAAGAGCAAAAAACGTGTTAGCTACTTGAACGATGTAGCTTTGTTTGAGCTGAAAAGTGACTGAGTTTACCTGAACCGAAGTTTTGCCTGTAGGAAGACACAGAGCCTGTGATTTATCTCCATTTCTGAAGGAAAACACACAGCACAGTTGTCATCCGTGAAACACACTCTGCTTTACAACAAGAAGCACGCTCTTGCTCTCTAGAGTCTCTAATACAGCAGGAAACATGAGTGTGCTCAGAACAAAAGAACGGTGTTTCTTACACATATGGACCATTGCTAGTTCAACTCTTCTTCTGAAACTGAAACAAACCACAGATCCTCTAACATGCAATGCTTTGTAGTTAAGAGCGAGAAACGTGTGAGCTTAGTAAACGATTTATATTCATTTGAGGTGAAAAGTGACTGTGTATACATGAAATGATGTCTTGCTACTAGGAGGACACAGAGCCTGGAATTTAACTCCATTCCTGAAGGGAAACACACAGCACAGTTCTCATCCATGAAACACGCTCTGCATTAGAGCAAGAAGCACGCTCTTGCTTTCTAAGAGTCTCTAATACAGCAGGAAACGGACTGTGGTCAGAACAAAATAACGGTGTTTCCTACACATACGGACCATTGCTGGTTCAACTCTGCTTCTGAAACTGATACAAACCACAAGTCATCTAACATCCAATGCTTTTCAGTTAACAGCAAGAAACGTGTGAGCTACTTGAACGATGTAGCTTTGTTTGAGCTGAAAAGTGACTGAGTTTACCTGAAACGAAGTTTTGCCTGTAGGAAGACACAGAGCCTGGGATTTATCTCCATTTCTGAAGGAAAACAGACAGCACAGTTGTCATCCATGAAACACACTCTACTTTACAGCAAGAAGCGCACTCTTGCTCTCTAGAGTCACTAAACAGCAGGAAACTTGAGTGTGCTCAGAACAAAAGAACGGTGTTTCTTACACATATGGACCATTGCTAGTTCAACTCTGCTTCTGAAACTGAAACAAACCACAGATCCTCTAACATGCAATGCTTTGTATTTAAGAGCGAGAAACGTGTGAGCTTCGTAAACGATTTATATTCATTTGACCTGAAAAGTGACTGCGTATACCAGGAATGATGTCTTGAAAGTAGGAGGACACAGATCCTGGAATTTAACTCCATTCCTGAAGGGAAACACACAGCACAGTTCTCATCCATGAAACACACTCTGCTTTAGAGCAAGAAGCACGCTCTTGCTTTCTAAGAGTTTCTAATACAGCAGGAAAGTGACTGTGATCAGAAAAAAAATAACGGTGTTTCCTACACATACGGACCATTGCTAGTTCAAATCTGCTTCTGAAACTGATACAAATCACAAGTCATCTAACATCCAATGCTTTTCAATTAAGAGCAAGTAACGTGTGAGCTTCGTAAACGATTTATATTCATTTGAGCTGAAAAGTGTCCATGTTTACATGACATGATGACTTGCGTGTAGGAAGATACAGAGCCTGGGATTTAACTCCATTTCTGAAGGGAAACACACAGCACAGTTTTCATAGATGAAAGACAGTCTGCTTTATAGCAAGAAGCACACTCTTGCTTTCTAGAATCTCTAATACATCAGGAAATGTGAGTGTGCTCAGAACAAAAGAATGGTGTTTCCTACACATACGGACCATTGCTGGTTCAACTCTGCTTCTGAAACTGATACAAACCCGAAGTCATCTAACATCCAATGCTTTTCAGTTAAGAGCAAAAAACGTGTTAGCTACTTGAACGATGTAGCTTTGTTTGAGCTGAAAAGTGACTGAGTTTACCTGAACCGAAGTTTTGCCTGTAGGAAGACACAGAGCCTGTGATTTATCTCCATTTCTGAAGGAAAACACACAGCACAGTTGTCATCCGTGAAACACACTCTGCTTTACAGCAAGAAGCACGCTCTTGCTCTCTAGAGTCTCTAATACAGCAGGAAACATGAGTGTGCTCAGAACAAAAGAATGGTGTTTCTTACACATATGGACCATTGCTAGTTCAACTCTTCTTCTGAAACTGAAACAAACCACAGATCCTCTAACATGCAATGCTTTGTAGTTAAGAGCGAGAAACGTGTGAGCTTAGTAAACGATTTATATTCATTTGAGGTGAAAAGTGACTGTGTATACATGAAATGATGTCTTGCTACTAGGAGGACACAGAGCCTGGAATTTAACTCCATTCCTGAAGGGAAACACACAGCACAGTTCTCATCCATGAAACACGCTCTGCATTAGAGCAAGAAGCACGCTCTTGCTTTCTAAGAGTCTCTAATACAGCAGGAAACGGACTGTGGTCAGAACAAAATAACGGTGTTTCCTACACATACGGACCATTGCTAGTTCAACTCTGCTTCTGAAACTGATACAAACCACAGATCCTCTAACATGCAATGATTTGTAGTTAAGAGCGTGAAACGTGTGAGCTTCGTAAACGATTTATATTCATTTGAGCTGAAAAGTGACTGCGTATACCTGAAATGATGTCTTGAAAGTAGGAGGACACAGAGCCTGGAATTTAACTCCATTCCTGAAGGGAAACACACAGCACAGTTTTCATCCCTGAAACACACTCTGCTTTAGAGCAAGAAGCACGCTCTTGCTTTCTACGAGTCTCTAATAAAACAGGAAACGTGACTGTGTTCAGAACAAATTAACGGTGTTTCCTGCACATACGGACCATTGCTGGTTCAACTCTGCTTCTGAAACTGATACAAACCACAAGTCATCTAACATCCAATGCTTTTCAGTTAACAGCAAGAAACGTGTGAGCTACTTGAACGATGTAGCTTTGTTTGAGCTGAAAAGTGACTGAGTTTACCTGAAACGAAGTTTTGCCTGTAGGAAGACACAGAGCCTGGGATTTATCTCCATTTCTGAAGGAAAACAGACAGCACAGTTGTCATCCATGAAACACACTCTACTTTACAGCAAGAAGCGCACTCTTGCTCTCTAGAGTCACTAAACAGCAGGAAACTTGAGTGTGCTCAGAACAAAAGAACGGTGTTTCTTACACATATGGACCATTGCTAGTTCAACTCTGCTTCTGAAACTGAAACAAACCACAGATCCTCTAACATGCAATGCTTTGTATTTAAGAGCGAGAAACGTGTGAGCTTCGTAAACGATTTATATTCATTTGACCTGAAAAGTGACTGCGTATACCAGGAATGATGTCTTGAAAGTAGGAGGACACAGATCCTGGAATTTAACTCCATTCCTGAAGGGAAACACACAGCACAGTTCTCATCCATGAAACACACTCTGCTTTAGAGCAAGAAGCACGCTCTTGCTTTCTAAGAGTTTCTAATACAGCAGGAAAGTGACTGTGATCAGAAAAAAAATAACGGTGTTTCCTACACATACGGACCATTGCTAGTTCAAATCTGCTTCTGAAACTGATACAAATCACAAGTCATCTAACATCCAATGCTTTTCAATTAAGAGCAAGTAACGTGTGAGCTTTGTAAACGATTTATATTCATTTGAGCTGAAAAGTGTCCGCGTTTACATGACATGATGACTTGCGTGTAGGAAGATACAGAGCCTGGGATTTAACTCCATTTCTGAAGGGAAACACACAGCACAGTTTTCATAGATGAAAGACAGTCTGCTTTATAGCAAGAAGCACACTCTTGCTTTCTAGAATCTCTAATACATCAGGAAATGTGAGTGTGCTCAGAACAAAAGAACGGTGTTTCCTACACATACGGACCATTGCTGGTTCAACTCTGCTTCTGAAACTGATACAAACCCGAAGTCATCTAACATCCAATGCTTTTCAGTTAAGAGCAAAAAACGTGTTAGCTACTTGAACGATGTAGCTTTGTTTGAGCTGAAAAGTGACTGAGTTTACCTGAACCGAAGTTTTGCCTGTAGGAAGACACAGAGCCTGTGATTTATCTCCATTTCTGAAGGAAAACACACAGCACAGTTGTCATCCGTGAAACACACTCTGCTTTACAGCAAGAAGCACGCTCTTGCTCTCTAGAGTCTCTAATACAGCAGGAAACATGAGTGTGCTCAGAACAAAAGAACGGTGTTTCTTACACATATGGACCATTGCTAGTTCAACTCTTCTTCTGAAACTGAAACAAACCACAGATCCTCTAACATGCAATGCTTTGTAGTTAAGAGCGAGAAACGTGTGAGCTTAGTAAACGATTTATATTCATTTGAGGTGAAAAGTGACTGTGTATACATGAAATGATGTCTTGCTACTAGGAGGACACAGAGCCTGGAATTTAACTCCATTCCTGAAGGGAAACACACAGCACAGTTCTCATCCATGAAACACGCTCTGCATTAGAGCAAGAAGCACGCTCTTGCTTTCTAAGAGTCTCTAATACACCAGGAAACGGACTGTGGTCAGAACAAAATAACGGTGTTTCCTACACATACGGACCATTGCTGGTTCAACTCTGCTTCTGAAACTGATACAAACAACAAGTCATCTAACATCCAATGCTTTTCAGTTAACAGCAAGAAACGTGTGAGCTACTTGAACGATGTTGCTTTGTTTGAGCTGAAATGTGACTGAGTTTACCTGAAACGAAGTTTTGCCTGTAGGAAGACACAGAGCCTGGGATTTATCTCCATTTCTGAAGGAAAACAGACAGCACAGTTGTCATCCATGAAACACACTCTACTTTACAGCAAGAAGCGCACTCTTGCTCTCTAGAGTCACTAAACAGCAGGAAACTTGAGTGTGCTCAGAACAAAAGAACGGTGTTTCTTACACATATGGACCATTGCTAGTTCAACTCTGCTTCTGAAACTGAAACAAACCACAGATCCTCTAACATGCAATGCTTTGTATTTAAGAGCGAGAAACGTGTGAGCTTCGTAAACGATTTATATTCATTTGACCTGAAAAGTGACTGCGTATACCAGGAATGATGTCTTGAAAGTAGGAGGACACAGATCCTGGAATTTAACTCCATTCCTGAAGGGAAACACACAGCACAGTTCTCATCCATGAAACACACTCTGCTTTAGAGCAAGAAGCACGCTCTTGCTTTCTAAGAGTTTCTAATACAGCAGGAAAGTGACTGTGATCAGAAAAAAAATAACGGTGTTTCCTACACATACGGACCATTGCTAGTGCAAATCTGCTTCTGAAACTGACACAAATCACAAGTCATCTAACATCCAATGCTTTTCAATTAAGAGCAAGTAACGTGTGAGCTTCGTAAACGATTTATATTCATTTGAGCTGAAAAGTGTCCGCGTTTACATGACATGATGACTTGCATGTAGGAAGATACAGAGCCTGGGATTTAACTCCATTTCTGAAGGGAAACACACAGCACAGTTTTCATAGATGAAAGACAGTCTGCTTTATAGCAAGAAGCACACTCTTGCTTTCTAGAATCTCTAATACATCAGGAAATGTGAGTGTGCTCAGAACAAAAGAATGGTGTTTCCTACACATACGGACCATTGCTGGTTCAACTCTGCTTCTGAAACTGATACAAACCCGAAGTCATCTAACATCCAATGCTTTTCAGTTAAGAGCAAAAAACGTGTTAGCTACTTGAACGATGTAGCTTTGTTTGAGCTGAAAAGTGACTGAGTTTACCTGAACCGAAGTTTTGCCTGTAGGAAGACACAGAGCCTGTGATTTATCTCCATTTCTGAAGGAAAACATACAGCACAGTTGTCATCCGTGAAACACACTCTGCTTTACAGCAAGAAGCACGCTCTTGCTCTCTAGAGTCTCTAATACAGCAGGAAACATGAGTGTGCTCAGAACAAAAGAACGGTGTTTCTTACACATATGGACCATTGCTAGTTCAACTCTTCTTCTGAAACTGAAACAAACCACAGATCCTCTAACATGCAATGCTTTGTAGTTAAGAGCGAGAAACGTGTGAGCTTAGTAAACGATTTATATTCATTTGAGGTGAAAAGTGACTGTGTATACATGAAATGATGTCTTGCTACTAGGAGGACACAGAGCCTGGAATTTAACTCCATTCCTGAAGGGAAACACACAGCACAGTTCTCATCCATGAAACACGCTCTGCATTAGAGCAAGAAGCACGCTCTTGCTTTCTAAGAGTCTCTAATACAGCAGGAAACGGACTGTGGTCAGAACAAAATAACGGTGTTTCCTACACATACGGACCATTGCTAGTTCAACTCTGCTTCTGAAACTGATACAAACCACAGATCCTCTAACATGCAATGATTTGTAGTTAAGAGCGTGAAACGTGTGAGCTTCGTAAACGATTTATATTCATTTGAGCTGAAAAGTGACTGCGTATACCTGAAATGATGTCTTGAAAGTAGGAGGACACAGAGCCTGGAATTTAACTCCATTCCTGAAGGGAAACACACAGCACAGTTTTCATCCCTGAAACACACTCTGCTTTAGAGCAAGAAGCACGCTCTTGCTTTCTACGAGTCTCTAATAAAACAGGAAACGTGACTGTGTTCAGAACAAATTAACGGTGTTTCCTGCACATACGGACCATTGCTGGTTCAACTCTGCTTCTGAAACTGATACAAACCACAAGTCATCTAACATCCAATGCTTTTCAGTTAACAGCAAGAAACGTGTGAGCTACTTGAACGATGTAGCTTTGTTTGAGCTGAAAAGTGACTGAGTTTACCTGAAACGAAGTTTTGCCTGTAGGAAGACACAGAGCCTGGGATTTATCTCCATTTCTGAAGGAAAACAGACAGCACAGTTGTCATCCATGAAACACACTCTACTTTACAGCAAGAAGCGCACTCTTGCTCTCTAGAGTCACTAAACAGCAGGAAACTTGAGTGTGCTCAGAACAAAAGAACGGTGTTTCTTACACATATGGACCATTGCTAGTTCAACTCTGCTTCTGAAACTGAAACAAACCACAGATCCTCTAACATGCAATGCTTTGTATTTAAGAGCGAGAAACGTGTGAGCTTCGTAAACGATTTATATTCATTTGACCTGAAAAGTGACTGCGTATACCAGGAATGATGTCTTGAAAGTAGGAGGACACAGATCCTGGAATTTAACTCCATTCCTGAAGGGAAACACACAGCACAGTTCTCATCCATGAAACACACTCTGCTTTAGAGCAAGAAGCACGCTCTTGCTTTCTAAGAGTTTCTAATACAGCAGGAATGTGACTGTGGTCAGAAAAAAAATAACGGTGTTTCCTACACATACGGACCATTGCTAGTTCAAATCTGCTTCTGAAACTGATACAAATCACAAGTCATCTAACATCCAATGCTTTTCAATTAAGAGCAAGTAACGTGTGAGCTTCGTAAACGATTTATATTCATTTGAGCTGAAATGTGTCCGCGTTTACATGACATGATGACTTGCATGTAGGAAGATACAGAGCCTGGGATTTAACTCCATTTCTGAAGGGAAACACACAGCACAGTTTTCATCGATGAAAGACATTCTGCTTTATAGCAAGAAGCACACTCTTGCTTTCTAGAATCTCTAATACATCAGGAAACGTGAGTGTGCTCAGAACAAAAGAACGGTGTTTCCTACACATACAGACCATATGTAGACCAGCTCTGCTTCTGAAACTGATACAAACCACAGTTTCTCTAATATTCAATGCTTTTCAGTTAGAGCAAGAAACGTGTGAGCTACTTGAATGATGTAGCTTTGTTTGAGCTGAAAGGTGACTGAGTTTACCTGAAACGAAGTATTGCCTGTAGGAAGACACAGAGTCTGGGATTTATCTCCATTTCTTAAGGAAAACACACAGCACAATTGTCATCTGTGAAACACACTCTGCTTTACAGCAAGAAGCACGCTCTTGCTCTCTAGAGTCTCTAATACAGCATTAAACGTGAGTGTGCTCAGAACAAAAGAACGGTGTTTCCTACACATACGGACCATTGCTGGTTCAACTCTGCTTCTGAAACTGATACAAACCCGAAATCATCTAACATCCAATGCTTTTCAGTTAAGAGCAAGAAACGTGTTAGCTACTTGAACGATGTAGCTTTGTTTGAGCTGAAAAGTGACTGAGTTTACCTGAACCGAAGTTTTGCCTGTAGGAAGACACAGAGCCTGTGATTTATCTCCATTTCTGAAGGAAAACACACAGCACAGTTGTCATCCGTGAAACACACTCTGCTTTACAGGAAGAAGCACGCTCTTGCTCTCTAGAGTCTCTAATACAGCAGGAAACATGAGTGTGCTCAGAACAAAAGAACGGTGTTTCTTACACATATGGACCATTGCTTGTTCAACTCTTCTTCTGAAACTGAAACAAACCACAGATCCTCTAACATGCAATGCTTTGTAGTTAAGAGCGAGAAACGTGTGAGCTTAGTAAACGATTTATATTCATTTGAGGTGAAAAGTGACTGTGTATACATGAAATGATGTCTTGCTACTAGGAGGACACAGAGCCTGGAATTTAACTCCATTCCTGAAGGGAAACACACAGCACAATTGTCATCTGTGAAACACACTCTGCTTTACAGCAAGAAGCACGCTCTTGCTCTCTAGAGTCTCTAATACAGCATTAAACGTGAGTGTGCTCAGAACAAAAGAACGGTGTTTCCTACACATACGGACCATTGCTGGTTCAACTCTGCTTCTGAAACTGATACAAACCCGAAATCATCTAACATCCAATGCTTTTCAGTTAAGAGCAAGAAACGTGTGAGCTACTTGAACGATGTAGCTTTGTTTGAGCTGAAAAGTGACTGAGTTTACCTGAAACGAAGTTTTGCCTGTAGGAAGACACAGAGCCTGGGATTTATCTCCATTTCTGAAGGAAAACACACAGCACAGTTGTCATCCGTGAAACACACTCTACTTTACAGCAAGAAGCGCACTCTTGCTCTCTAGAGTCACTAAACAGCAGGAAACTTGAGTGTGCTCAGAACAAAAGAACGGTGTTTCTTACACATATGGACCATTGCTAGTTCAACTCTGCTTCTGAAACTGAAACAAACCACAGATCCTCTAACATGCAATGCTTTGTATTTAAGAGCGAGAAACGTGTGAGCTTCGTAAACGATTTATATTCATTTGAGGTGAAAAGTGACTGCGTATACATGAAATGATGTCTTGCTACTAGGAGGACACAGAGCCTGGAATTTAACTCCATTCCTGAAGGGAAACACACAGCACAGTTCTCATCCATGAAACACGCTCTGCATTAGAGCAAGAAGCACGCTCTTGCTTTCTAAGAGTTTCTAATACAGCAGGAAACGGACTGTGGTCAGAACAAAATAACGGTGTTTCCTACACATACGGACCATTGCTAGTTCAACTCTGCTTCTGAAACTGATACAAACCACAGATCCTCTAACATGCAATGATTTGTAGTTAAGAGCGTGAAACGTGTGAGCTTCGTAAACGATTTATATTCATTTGAGCTGAAAAGTGACTGCGTATACCTGAAATGATGTCTTGAAAGTAGGAGGACACAGAGCCTGGAATTTAACTCCATTCCTGAAGGGAAACACAGCACAGTTTTCATCCCTGAAACACACTCTGCTTTAGAGCAAGAAGCACGCTCTTGCTTTCTACCGGTCTCTAATAAAACAGGAAACGTGACTGTGTTCCGAACAAAATAACGGTGTTTCCTGCACATAATGCCATTGCTGGTTCAACTCTGCTTCTGAAACTGATACAAACCACAAGTCATCTAACATCCAATGCTTTTCAGTTAACAGCAAGAAACGTGTGAGCTACTTGAACGATGTAGCTTTGTTTGAGCTGAAAAGTGACTGAGTTTACCTGAAACGAAGTTTTGCCTGTAGGAAGACACAGAGCCTGGGATTTATCTCCATTTCTGAAGGAAAACAGACAGCACAGTTGTCATCCATGAAACACACTCTACTTTACAGCAAGAAGCGCACTCTTGCTCTCTAGAGTCACTAAACAGCAGGAAACTTGAGTGTGCTCAGAACAAAAGAACGGTGTTTCTTACACATATGGACCATTGCTAGTTCAACTCTGCTTCTGAAACTGAAACAAACCACAGATCCTCTAACATGCAATGCTTTGTAGTTAAGAGCGAGAAACGTGTGAGCTTAGTAAACGATTTATATTCATTTGAGGTGAAAAGTGACTGTGTATACATGAAATGATGTCTTGCTACTAGGAGGACACAGAGCCTGGAATTTAACTCCATTCCTGAAGGGAAACACACAGCACAGTTCTCATCCATGAAACACGCTCTGCATTAGAGCAAGAAGCACGCTCTCGCTTTCTAAGAGTCTCTAATACTGCAGGAAACGGACTGTGGTCAGAACAAAATAACGGTGTTTCCTACACATACGGACCATTGCTAGTTCAACTCTGCTTCTGAAACTGATACAAACCACAGATCCTCTAACATGCAATGATTTGTAGTTAAGAGCGTGAAACGTGTGAGCTTCGTAAACGATTTATATTCATTTGACCTGAATAGTGACTGCGTATACCTGAAATAATGTCTTGAAAGTAGGAGGACACAGAGCCTGGAATTTAACTCCATTCCTGAAGGGAAACACACAGCACAGTTTTCATCCCTGAAACACACTCTGCTTTAGAGCAAGAAGCACGCTCTTGCTTTCTACGAGTCTCTAATAAAACAGGAAACGTGACTGTGTTCAGAACAAAATAACGGTGTTTCCTGCACATAATGCCATTGCTGGTTCAACTCTGCTTCTGAAACTGATACAAACCACAAGTCATCTAACATCCAATGCTTTTCAGTTAACAGCAAGAAACGTGTGAGCTACTTGAACGATGTAGCTTTGTTTGAGCTGAAAAGTGACTGAGTTTACCTGAAACGAAGTTTTGCCTGTAGGAAGACACAGAGCCTGGGATTTATCTCCATTTCTGAAGGAAAACAGACAGCACAGTTGTCATCCATGAAACACACTCTACTTTACAGCAAGAAGCGCACTCTTGCTCTCTAGAGTCACTAAACAGCAGGAAACTTGAGTGTGCTCAGAACAAAAGAACGGTGTTTCTTACACATATGGACCATTGCTAGTTCAACTCTGCTTCTGAAACTGAAACAAACCACAGATCCTCTAACATGCAATGCTTTGTATTTAAGAGCGAGAAACGTGTGAGCTTCGTAAACGATTTATATTCATTTGACCTGAAAAATGACTGCGTATACCAGGAATGATGTCTTGAAAGTAGGAGGACACAGATCCTGGAATTTAACTCCATTCCTGAAGGGAAACACACAGCACAGTTCTCATCCATGAAACACACTCTGCTTTAGAGCAAGAAGCACGCTCTTGCTTTCTAAGAGTTTCTAATACAGCAGGAAAGTGACTGTGGTCAGAAAAAAAATAACGGTGTTTCCTACACATACGGACCATTGCTAGTTCAAATCTGCTTCTGAAACTGATACAAATCACAAGTCATCTAACATCCAATGCTTTTCAATTAAGAGCAAGTAACGTGTGAGCTTCGTAAATGATTTATATTCATTTGAGCTGAAAAGTGTCCGCGTTTACATGACATGATGACTTGCATGTAGGAAGATACAGAGCCTGGGATTTAACTCCATTTCTGAAGGGAAACAAACAGGACAGTTTTCATCGATGAAAGACAGTCTGCTTTAGAGCAAGAAGCACACTCTTGCTTTATAGAATCTCTAATAGAGCAGGAAACTTTAGTGTGCTCAGAAAAATGAACGGTGTTTCCTACACATACACACCATATGTAGACCAACTCTGCTTCTGAAATTGATACAAACCACAGTTCCTCTAATATCCAATCATTTTCAGTTAGAGCGAGAAACGTGTGAGCTACGTAAACGATGTAGCTTTGTTTGAGCTGAAAGGTGACTGAGTTTACCTGAAATGATGTCCTGCTAGTAGGAGGACACAGAGCCTGGAATTTAACTCCATTCCTGAAGGGAAACACACAGCACAGTTCTCATCCATGAAACACACTCTGCTTTAGAGCAAGAAGCACGCTCTTGCTTTCTAAGAGTCTCTAATACAGAAGGAAACGTGACTGTGGTCAGAACAAAATAACGGTGTTTCCTAAACGTACGGACCATTGCTAGTTCAAATCTGCTTCTGAAACTGATACAAATCACAAGTCATCTAACATCCAATGCTTTTCAGTTAAGAGCAAGAAACGTGTGAGCTTGGTAAACGATTTATATTCATTTGAGCTGAAAAATGTCTGCGTTTACATGACATGATGACTTGCTGTTAGGAAGATACAGAGCCTGGGATTTAACTCTATTTCTGAAGGGAAACACACAGCACAGTTTTCATCGAAGAAACACAGTCTGCTTTATAGCAAGAAGCACGCTCTTGCTTTCTAGAATCCCTAATACAGCAGGAAACATGAGTGTGCTCAGAAAAAAGAACGGTGTTTCCTACACATACAGACCATATGTAGACCAACTCTGCTTCTGAAACTGATACAAACCACAGTTCCTCTAATATCCAATGCTTTTCAGTTAGAGCGACAAACCTGTGAGCTATGTAAACGATGTAGCTTTGTTTGAGCTGAAAGGTGACTGAGTTTACCTGAAACGAAGTCTTGACTGTAGTAATACACAGAGCATGGAGTTTAACTCCCTTTCTGAAGGGAAACAGACAGCACAGTTCTCATCCATGAAACACACTTTCCTTGTAGCAAGAATCACGCTCTTGCTTTCTAAGAGTCTCTATACAGCAGGAAATGTGACTGTGGTCAGAACAAAAGAATGGTGTTTCCTACACATACGGACCATTGCTAGTTCAACGCTGCTTCTGAAACTGATACAAAACACAAGTCATCTAACATCCAATGCTTTTCAGTTAAGAGAAAGAAACGTGTGAGCTTAATAAACGATTTATATTCATTTGAGCTGAACAGCGACTGCATTTACATGAAATGATGACTTGCTTGTAGGAAGATACAGAGCCTGGGATTTAACTCCATTTTGGAAGGGAAACACACAGCACAGTTGTCATCCTTGAAACACACTCTGCTTTAGAGCAAGAAGCACGCTCTTGCTTTCTAGAGTCTATAATAGAGCCAGAAACTTGAAAGTGTGCTCAGAACAAAAGAACGGTGTTTCCTACACATACGGACAATTGCTAGTTCAACTCTGCTTCTGAAACTGATAGAAACCACAGGTCCTCTAACATCCAATGCTTTTCAGTTAAGAGCGAGAAACATGTGAGCTTTGTGAATGATTTATATTCGTTTGAGCTAAATGTGACTGCGTTTACATGAAATGATGTCTTCTTGTAGGAAGACACAGAGCCTGGGATTTAAGTCTATTTCTGAAGGGAAACACACAGCACAGTTGTCATCCATGAAACACACTCTGCCTTAGAGCAAGAAGCATGCTCTTGCTTTCTAGAGCCTCTAATAAAGCAAAAAACATGAGTGTGCTCAGAACAAAAGAATGGTGTTGCCTACACAGACAGACCATTTCTAGGTCAACTCTTCTTCTGAAACTTTAAGAAACCACAGATCCTCTAACATCCAATGCTTTGTAGTTAAGAGCGAGAAAAGTGTGAGCTTCGTAAATGATTTATAATCATTTGAGCTGAAAAGTGACTGCGTATACCTGAAATAAAGTCTTGCTAGTAGGAGGACACAGAGCCTGGAATTAAACTCCATTCCTGAAGGGAAACTCACAGCACAGTTGTCATCCTTGAAACACACTCTGCTTTAGAGCAAGAAGCACGCTCTTGCTTTCTAGAGTCTATAATAGAGCCAGAAACTTGAAAGTGTGCTCAGAACAAAAGAATGGTGTTTCCTACACATACGGACCATTGCTAGTTCAACTCTGCTTCTGAAACTGATACTAAACACAAGTCATCTAACATCCGATGCTTTTCAGTTACGAGCGAGAAAAGTGTGAGGTTCGTAAACGATTTATATACATTTGAGCTGAAAAGTGACTGAGTTTACCTGAAATGATGTCTTGCTTGTAGGAATACACAGAGCATGGAGTTTAACTCCCTTTCTGAAGGGAAACAGACAGCACAGTTCTCATCCATGAAACACACTTACCTTGTAGCAAGAATCACGCTCTTGCTTTCTAAGAGTCTCTATACAGCAGGAAATGTGACTGTTGTCAGAACAAAAAATGGTGTTTCCTACACATACGGACCATATCTAGGTCAACTCTTCTTCTGAAACTGATACAAACCACAGTTCCTCTAACATGCAATGCTTTCCATTTAAGAGCAAGAAACGTGTGAGCTTCATGAAGGATGTAGCTTCCTTTGAGCTGAAAAATGACTGAGTATACCTGAAAAGATGCCTTGCTTGTAGGAAGACACAGAGCGTGGGATTTAACTCCATTTTGGAAGGGAAACACACAGCACAGTTGTCATCCTTGAAACACACTCTGCTTTAGAGCAAGAAGCACGCTCTTGCTTTCTAGAGTCTATAATAGAGCCAGAAACTTGAAAATGTGCTCAGAACAAAAGAACGGTGTTTCCTACACATACGGACAATTGCTAGTTCAACTCTGCTTCTGAAACTGATAGAAACCACAGGTCCTCTAACATCCAATGCTTTTCAGTTAAGAGCGAGAAACATGTGAGCTTTGTGAATGATTTATATTCGTTTGAGCTAAATGTGACTGTGTTTACATGAAATGATGTCTTCTTGTAGGAAGACACAGAGCCTGGGATTTAAGTCTATTTCTGAAGGGAAACACACAGCACAGTTGTCATCCATGAAACACACTCTGTCTTAGAGCAAGAAGCATGCTCTTGCTTTCTAGAGCCTCTAATAAAGCAAAAAACATGAGTGTGCTCAGAACAAAAGAATGGTGTTGCCTACACAGACAGACCATTTCTAGGTCACTATTCTTCTGAAACTTTAAGAAACCACAGATCCTCTACCATCCAATGCTTTGTAGTTAAGAGCGAGAAACTTGTGAGCTTCGTAAATGATTTATATTCATTTGAGCTGAAAAGTGACTGCGTATACCTGAAATAAAGTCTTGCTAGTAGGAGGACACAGAGCCTGGAATTAAACTCCATTCCTGAAGGGAAACTCACAGCACAGTTGTCATCCTTGAAACACACTCTGCTTTAGAGCAAGAAGCACGCTCTTGCTTTCTAGAGTCTATAATAGAGCCAGAAACTTGAAAGTGTGCTCAGAACAAAAGAGTGGTGTTTCCTACACATACGGACCATTGCTAGTTCAACTCTGCTTCTGAAACTGATACTAAACACAAGTCATCTAACATCCGATGCTTTTCAGTTACGAGCGAGAAAAGTGTGAGGTTCGTAAACGATTTATATACATTTGAGCTGAAAAGTGACTGAGTTTACCTGAAATGATGTCTTGCTTGTAGGAATACACAGAGCATGGAGTTTAACTCCCTTTCTGAAGGGAAACAGACAGCACAGTTCTCATCCATGAAACACACTTTCCTTGTAGCAAGAATCACGCTCTTGCTTTCTAAGAGTCTCTATACAGCAGGAAATGTGACTGTTGTCAGAACAAAAAATGGTGTTTCCTACACATACGGACCATATCTAGGACAACTCTTCTTCTGAAACTGATACAAACCACAGTTCCTCTAACATGCAATGCTTTCCATTTAAGAGCAAGAAACGTGTGAGCTTCATGAAGGATGTAGCTTCCTTTGAGCTGAAAAATGACTGAGTATACCTGAAAAAGATGCCTTGCTTGTAGGAAGACACAGAGCCTGGGATTTAACTCCATTTTGGAAGGGAAACACACAGCACAGTTGTCATCCTTGAAACACACTCTGCTTTAGAGCAAGAAGCACGCTCTTGCTTTCTAGAGTCTAAAATATAGCCAGAAACTTGAAAGTGTGCTCAGAACAAAAGAACGGTGTTTCCTACACAATTGCTAGTTCAACTCTGCTTCTGAAACATTAACAAACCACACATCCTCAAACATACAATGCTTTGTAGTTAAGAGCAAGAAACGTGTGAGCTTCATAAACGATTTATATTCATTTGAGCTGAAAAGTGACTGCGTATACCTGAAATAAAGTCTTGCTAGTAGGAGGACACAGGGCCTGGAATTTAACTCCATTCCTGAAGGGAAACACACAGCACAGTTCTCATCCATGAAACACAGTCTGCTTTAGAGCAAGAAGCACGCTCTTGGTTTCTAGAGTCTCTAATAGAGCAGGAAACGTGAGTGTGCTCAGAACAAAATAACGGTGTTTCCTGCACATACCGACCATTGCTAGTTCAACTCTGCTTCTGAAACTGATAAAAACCACAAGTCATCTAACATCCAATGCTTTTCAGTTAAGAGAAAGAAACGTGTGAGCTTAATAAACGATTTATATTCATTTGAGCTGAACAGTGACTGCATTTACATGAAATGATGACTTGCTTGTAGGAAGATACAGAGCCTGGGATTTAACTCCATTTCTGAAGGGAAACACACAGCACAGTTTTCATCGATGAAAGACAGTCTGCTTTAGAGCAAGAAGCACGCTCTTGCTTTCTAGAATCTCTAATTCAGCAGGAAACGTGAGTGTGCTCAGAACAAAAGAACAGTGTTTCCTACACATACAGACCATATGTAGACCAGCTCTGCTTCTGAAACTGATACAAACCACAGTTTCTCTAATATCCAATGCTTTTCAGTTAGAGCAAGAAACGTGTGAGCTACTTGAATGATGTAGCTTTGTTTGAGCTGAAAGGTGACTGAGTTTACCTGAAACGAAGTTTTGCCTGTAGGAAGACACAGAGCCTGGGATTTATCTCCATTTCTTAAGGAAAACACACAGCACAATTGTCATCTGTGAAAACACTCTGCTTTACAGCAAGAAGCACGCTCTTGCTCTCTAGAGTCTCTAATACACCAGTAAACATGAGTGTGCTCAGAACAAAAGAACGGTGTTTCCTACACATAAGGACCATTGCTGGTTCAACTCTGCTTCTGAAACTGATACAAACCCGAAGTCATCTAACATCCAATGCTTTTCAGTTAAGAGCAAGAAACGTGTTAGCTACTTGAACGATGTAGCTTTGTTTGAGCTGAAAAGTGACTGAGTTTACCTGAAACGAAGTTTTGCCTGTAGGAAGACACAGAGCCTGGGATTTATCTCCATTTCTGAAGGAAAACACACAGCACAGTTGTCATCCGTGAAACACACTCTGCTTTACAGCAAGAAGCACGCTATAGCTCTCTAGAGTCTCTAATACAGCAGGAAATGTGAGTGTGCTCAGAACAAAAGAACGGTGTTTCTTACACATATGGACCATTGCTAGTTCAACTCTGCTTCTGAAACTGATACAAACCAAAGATCCTCTAACATGCAATGCTTTGTAGTTAAGAGCGAGAAACGTGTGAGCTTCGTAAACGATTTATATTCATTTGAGCTGAAAAGTGACTGAGTATACCTGAAATGATGTCTTGAAAGTAGGAGGACACAGCGCCTGGAATTTTACTCCATTCCTGAAAGGAAACACACAGCACAGTTTTCATCCCTGAAACACACTCTGCTTTAGAGCAAGAAGCACGTTCAGCTTTCTACGATTCTCTAATACAACAGGAAACGTGACTGAGTTCAGAACAAAATAACGGTGTTTCCTACACATACGGACCATTGCTGGTTCAACTCTGCTTTTGAAACTGATACAAACCAAAAGTCATCTAACATCCAATGCTTTTCAGTTAAGAGCAAGAAACGTGTGAGCTACTTGAACAATGTAGCTTTGTTTGAGCTGAAAAGTGACTGAGTTTACCTGAAACGAAGTTTTGCCTGTAGGAAGACAGAGCCTGGGATTTATCTCCATTTTTGAAGGAAAACACACAGCACATTTGTCATCCATGAAACACACTCTGCTTTACAGCAAGAAGCACACTCTTGCTCTCTAGAGTCTCTAAACAGCAGGAAACTTGAGTGTGCTCAGAACAAAAGAACGGTGTTTCTTACACATATGGACCATTGCTAGTTCAACTCTGCTTCTGAAACTGAAACAAACCACAGATCCTCTAACATGCAATGCTTTGTAGTTAAGAGCGTGAAACGTGTGAGCTTAGTAAACGATTTATATTCATTGGAGCTGAAAAGTGACTGCGTATACCTGAAATGATGTCTTGAAGTAGGAGGACACAGAGCCTGGAATTTAACTCCATTCCTGAAGGGAAACACACAGCACAGTTCTCATCCATGAAACACGCTCTGCAATAGAGCCAGAAGCACGCTCTTGCTTTCTAAGAGTCTCTAATACAGCAGGAAAAGGACTGTGGTCAGAAAAAAATAACGGTGTTTCCTACACATACGGACCATTGCTGGTTCAACTCTGCTTCTGAAACTGATACAAACCACAAGTCATCTAACATCCAATGCTTTTCAGTTAAGAGCAAGAAACGTGTGAGCTACTTGAACGATGTAGCTTTGTTTGAGCTGAAAAGTGACTGAGTTTACCTGAAACCAAATCATGCCTGTAGGAAGACACAGAGCCTGGGATTTAACACCATGTCAGAAGGGAAACACAGAGCACAGTTGTCATCCGTGAAACACACTCTGCTTTAGAGCAAGAAGCACGCTCTTGCTTTCTAGAGTCTCTAATACATCAGGAAAGGTGAGTGTGCTCATAACAAAAGAACGGTGTTTCCTACACATATGGACCATTGCTAGTTCAACGCTGCTTCTGAAACTGATAAAAACCACAAGTCATCTAACATCCAATGCTTTTCAGTTAAGAGCGAGAAACGTGTGAGCTCTTAAACGATTTATATTCATTTGAGCTGAAATTTGACTGCGTATACCTGAAATGATGTCCTGCTAGTAGGAGGACACAGAGCCTGGAATTTAACTCCATTCCTGAAGGGAAACACACAGCACAGTTCTCATCCATGAAACACACTCTGCTTTAGAGCAAGAAGCACGCTCTTGCTTTCTAAGAGTCTCTAATACAGCAGGAAACGTGACTGTGGTCAGAACAAAATAACGGTGTTTCCTAAACGTACGGACCATTGCTAGTTCAACTCTGCTTCTGAAACTGATAGAAATCACAAGTCTTCTAACATCCAATGCTTTTCAGTTAAGAGCAAGAAACGTGTGAGCTTGGTAAACGATTTATATTCATTTGAGCTGAAAAGTGTCTGCGTTTACATGACATGATGACTTGCTTTTAGGAAGATACAGAGCCTGGGATTTAACTCTATTTCTGAAGGGAAACACACAGCACAGTTTTCATCGAAGAAACACAGTCTGCTTTATAGCAAGAAGCACGCTCTTGCTTTCTAGAATCCCTAATACAGCAGGAAACATGAGTGTGCTCAGAAAAAAGAACGGTGTTTCCTACACATACAGACCATATGTAGACCAACTCTGCTTCTGAAACTGATACAAACCACAGTTCCTCTAATATCCAATGCTTTTCAGTTAGAGCGACAAACCTGTGAGCTATGTAAACGATGTAGCTTTGTTTGAGCTGAAAGGTGACTGAGTTTACCTGAAACGAAGTCTTGACTGTAGGAATACACAGAGCATGGAGTTTAACTCCCTTTCTGAAGGGAAACAGACAGCACAGTTCTCATCCATGAAACACACTTTCCTTGTAGCAAGAATCACGCTCTTGCTTTCTAAGAGTCTCTATAAAGCAGGAAATGTGACTGTGGTCAGAACAAAAGAATGGTGTTTCCTACACGTACGACCATTGCTAGTTCAACGCTGCTTCTGAAACTGATACTAAACACAAGTGATCTAACATCCAATGCTTTTCAGTTAAGAGAAAGAAACGTGTGAGCTTAATAAACGATTTATATTCATTTGAGCTGAATAGCGACTGCATTTACATGAAATGATGACTTGCTTGTAGGAAGATACAGAGCCTGATTTAACTCCATTTTGGAAGGGAAACACACAGCACAGTTGTCATCCTTGAAACACACTCTGCTTTAGAGCAAGAAGCACGCTCTTGCTTTCTAGAGTCTATAATAGAGGCAGAAACTTGAAAGTGTGCTCAGAACAAAAGAACGGTGTTTCCTACACATACGGACAATTGCTAGTTCAACTCTGCTTCTGAAACTGATAGAAACCACAGGTCTTCTAACATCCAATGCTTTTCAGTTAAGAGCGAGAAACATGTGAGCTTTGTGAATGATTTATATTCGTTTGAGCTAAATGTGACTGCGTTTACATGAAATGATGTCTTCTTGTAGGAAGACACAGAGCCTTGGATTTAAGTCTATTTCTGAAGGGAAACACACAGCACAGTTGTCATCCATAAAACACACTCTGCCTTAGAGCAAGAAGCATGCTCCTGCTTTCTAGAGCCTCTAATAAAGCAAAAAACATGAGTGTGCTCAGAACAAAAGAATGGTGTTGCCTACACAGACAGACCATTTCTAGGTCAACTCTTCTTCTGAAACTTTAAGAAACCACAGATCCTCTAACATCCAATGCTTTGTAGTTAAGAGCGAGAAACGTTTGAGCTTCGTAAATGATTTATATTCATTTGAGCTGAAAAGTGACTGCGTATACCTGAAATAAAGTCTTGCTAGTAGGAGGACACAGAGCCTGGAATTAAACTCCATTCCTGAAGGGAAACTCACAGCACAGTTGTCATCCTTGAAACACAGTCTGCTTTAGAGCAAGAAGCACGCTCTTGCTTTCTACAGTCTATAATAGAGCCAGAAACTTGAAAGTGTGCTCAGAACAAAAGAACGGTTTTTCCTACACATACGTACAATTCCTAGTTCAACTCTGCTTCTTAAACTGATAGAAACCTCAGGTCCTCTAACATCCAATGCTTTTCAGTTAAGAGCGAGAAACATGTGAGCTTTGTGAATGATTTATATTCGTTTGAGCTAAATGTGACTGCGTTTACCTGAAATGATGTCTTCTTGTAGGAAGACACAGAGCCTGGGATTTAAGTCTATTTCTGAAGGGAAACACACAGCACAGTTGTCATCCATGAAACACACTCTGCCTTACAGCAAGAAGCATGCTCTTGCTTTCTAGAGCCTCTAATAAAGCAAAAAACATGAGTGTGCTCAGAACAAAAGAATGGTGTTGCCTACAGAGACAGACCATTTCTAGGTCAACTCTTCTTCTGAAACTTTAAGAAACCACAGATCCTCTAACATCCAATGCTTTCTAGTTAAGAGCGAGAAACTTGTGAGCTTCGTAAATGATTTATATTCATTTGAGCTGAAAAGTGACTGCGTATACCTGAAATAAAGTCTTGCTAGTAGGAGGACACAGAGCCTGGAATTAAACTCCATTCCTGAAGGGAAACTCACAGCACAGTTGTCATCCTTGAAACACACTCTGCTTTAGAGCAAGAAGCACGCTCTTGCTTTCTAGAGTCTATAATAGACCCAGAAACTTGAAAGTGTGCTCAGAACAAAAGAATGGTGTTTCCTACACATACGGACCATTGCTAGTTCAACTCTGCTTCTGAAACTGATACTAAACACAAGTCATCTAACATCCGATGCTTTTCAGTTACGAGCGAGAAAAGTGTGAGGTTCGTAAACGATTTATATTCATTTGAGCTGAAAAGTGACTGAGTTTACCTGAAATGA
This sequence comes from Onychomys leucogaster, assembly GCA_949786385.1. NCBI lineage: Eukaryota > Metazoa > Chordata > Mammalia > Rodentia > Cricetidae > Onychomys > Onychomys leucogaster. The sequence continues at coordinate 1,630,328 of CATKUP010000107.1, read as the reverse complement.
TGTCTTGCTTGTAGGAATACACAGAGCATGGAGTTTAACTCTCTTTCTGAAGGGAAACAGACAGCACAGTTCTCATCCATGAAACACACTTTCCTTGTAGCAAGAATCACGCTCTTGCTTTCTAAGAGTCTCTATACAGCAGGAAATGTGACTGTGGTCAGAACAAAAGAACGGTGTTTCCTACACATACGGACCATATCTAGGTCAACTCTTCTTCTGAAACTGATACAAACCACAGTTCCTCTAACATGCAATGCTTTCCGTTTAAGAGCGAGAAACGTGTGAGCTTCATGAAGGATGTAGCTTCCTGTGAGCTGAAAAATGACTGAGTATACCTGAAAAGTTGCCTTGCTTGTAGGAAGACACAGAGCCTGGGATTTAACTCCATTTTGGAAGGGAAACACACAGCACAGTTGTCATCCTTGAAACACACTCTGCTTTAGAGCAAGAAGCACGCTCTTGCTTTCTAGAGTCTATAGTAGAGCCAGAAACTTGAAAGTGTGCTCCGAACAAAAGAACAGTGTTTCCTACACATACGGACAATTGCTAGTTCAACTCTGCTTCAGAAACTGATAGAAACCACAGGTCCTCTAACATCCAATGCTTCTCAGTTAAGAGCGAGAAACATGTGAGCTTTGTGAATGATTTATATTCGTTTGAGCTAAATGTGACTGCGTTTACCTGAAAAGATGTCTTCTTGTAGGAAGACACAGAGCCTGGGATTTAAGTCCATTTCTGAAGGGAAACACACAGCACAGTTGTCATCCATGAAACACACTCTGCCTTAGAGCAAGAAGCATGCTCTTGCTTTCTAGAGCCTCTAATAAAGCAAAAACCATGAGTGTGCTCAGAACAAAAGAATGGTGTTGCCTACACAGACAGACCATTTCTAGGTCAATTCTTCTTCTGAAACTTTAAGAAACCACAGATCATCTACCATCCAATGCTTTGTAGTTAAGAGCGAGAAACGTGTGATCTTTGTAAATGATTTATATTCATTTGAGCTGAAAAGTGACTGCGTATACCTGAAATAAAGTCTTGCTAGTAGGAGGACACAGAGCCTGGAATTAAACTCCATTCCTGAAGGGAAACTCACAGCACAGTTGTCATCCTTGAAACACAGTCTGCTTTAGAGCAAGAAGCACGCTCTTGCTTTCTAGAGTCTATAATAGACACAGAAACTTGAAAGTGTGCTCAGAACAAAAGAATGGTGTTTCCTACACATACGGACCATTGCTAGTTCAACTCTGCTTCTGAAACTGATACTAAACACAAGTCATCTAACATCCGATGCTTTTCAGTTACGAGCGAGAAAAGTGTGAGGTTCGTAAACGATTTATATACATTTGAGCTGAAAAGTGACTGAGTTTACCTGAAATGATGTCTTGCTTGTAGGAATACACAGAGCATGGAGTTTAACTCCTTTTCTGAAGGGAAACAGACAGCACAGTTCTCATCCATGAAACACACTTTCCTTGTAGCAAGAATCACGCTCTTGCTTTCTAAGAGTCTCTATACAGCAGGAAATGTGACTGTTGTCAGAACAAAAAATGGTGTTTCCTACACATACGGACCATATCTAGGTCAACTCTTCTTCTGAAACTGATACAAACCACAGTTCCTCTAACATGCAATGCTTTCCATTTAAGAGCAAGAAACGTGTGAGCTTCATGAACGATGTAGCTTCCTTTGAGCTGAAAAATGACTGGGTTTACCTGAAAAGATGCCTTGCTTGTAGGAAGACACAGAGCCTGGCATTTAACTCCATTTCGGAAGGGAAACACACAGCACAGTTGTCATCCTTGAAACACACTCTGCTTTAGAGCAAGAAGCACGCTCTTGCTTTCTAGAGTCTATAATAGACCCAGAAACTTGAAAGTGTGCTCAGAACAAAAGAACGGTGTTTCCTACACATACGGACAATTGCTAGTTCAACTCTGCTTCTGAAACATTAACAAACCACACATCCTCTAACATCCAATGCTTTGTAGTTAAGAGCGAGAAACGTGTGAGCTTCGTAAATGATTTATATTCATTTGAGCTGAACAGTGACTGCGTATACCTGAAATAAAGTCTTGCAAGTAGGAGGACACATAGCCTGGAATTTAACTCCATTCCTGAAGGGAAGCACACAGCACAGTTCTCATCCATGAAACACACTCTGCTTTAGAGCAAGAAGCATACTCTTGATTTCTAAGAGTCTCTAATACAGCAGGAAACGTGGCTGTGGTCAGAACAAAAGAATGGTGTTTCCTACACATATGGACCATTGCTAGTTCAACTCTGCTTCTGAAACTGATACAAACCACAAGTCATCTAACATCCAATGTTTTCACTTAAGAGCAAGAAACGTGTGAGCTTCGTAAACGATTTATATTCATTTGAGCTGAAAAGTGACTGCGTTTACATGAAATGATGACTTGCAAGTAGGAAAATACAGAGGCTGGGATTTAACTCCATTTCTGAAGCGAAACACACAGCACAGTTTTCATCGATGAAACACAGTCTGCTTTAGAGCAAGAAGCACGCTCTTGCTTTCGAGAGTCTCTAATAGTGTAGGAAACGTGAGTGTGCTCAGAACAAAATAACGGTGTTTCCTGCACATACGGACCATTGCTAGTTCAACTCTGCTTCTGAAACTGATAAAAACCACAAGTCATCTAACATCCAATGCTTTTCAGTTAAGTGAAAGAAACGTGTGAGCTTAATAAACGATTTATATTCATTTGAGCTGAACAGTGACTGCATTTACATGAAATGATGACTTGCTTGTAGGAAGATAAAGAGCCTGGGATTTAACTCCATTTCTGAAGGGAAACACACAGCACAGTTTTCATCGATGAAAGACAGTCTGCTTTAGAGCAAGAAGCACGCTATTGCTTTCTAGAATCTCTAATACAGCAGGAAACGTGAGTGTGCTCAGAACAAATGAACGGTGTTTCCTACACATACAGACCATATGTAGACCAGCTCTGCTTCTGAAACTGATACAAACCACAGTTTCTCTAATATCCAATGCTTTTCAGTTAGAGCAAGAAACGTGTGAGCTACTTGAATGATGTAGCTTTGTTTGAGCTGAAAGGTGACTGAGTTTACCTGAAACGAAGTTTTGCCTGTAGGAAGACACAGAGCCTGGGATTTATCTCCATTTCTTAAGGAAAACACACAGCACAATTGTCATCTGTGAAACACACTCTGCTTTACAGCAAGAAGCACGCTCTTGCTCTCTAGAGTCTCTAATACAGCAGTAAACGTGAGTGTGCTCAGAACAAAAGAATTGTGTTTCCTACACTTAAGGACCATTGCTGGTTCAACTCTGCTTCTGAAACTGATACAAACCCGAAGTCATCTAACATCCAATGCTTTTCAGTTAAGAGCAAGAAACGTGTTAGCTACTTGAACGATGTAGCTTTGTTTGAGCTGAAAAGTGACTGAGTTTACCTGAAACGAAGTTTTGCCTGTAGGAAGACACAGAGCCTGGGATTTATCTCCATTTCTGAAGGAAAACACACAGCACAGTTGTCATCCTTGAAACACACACTGCTTTACAGCAAGAAGCACGCTCTTGCTCTCTAGAGTCTCTAATACAGCAGGAAATGTGAGTGTGCTCACAACAAAAGAACGGTGTTTCCTACACATACGGACCATTGCTAGTTCAACGCTGCTTCTGAAACTGATACTAAACACAAGTCATCTAACATCCGATGCTTTTCAGTTACGAGCGAGAAAAGTGTGAGGTTCGTAAACGATTTATATTCATTTGAGCTGAAAAGTGACTGAGTTTACCTGAAATGATGTCTTGCTTGTAGGAATACACAGAGCATGGAGTTTAACTCCCTTTCTGAAGGGAAACAGACAGCACAGTTCTCATCCATGAAACACACTTTCCTTGTAGCAAGAATCACGCTCTTGCTTTCTAAGAGTCTCTATACAGCAGGAAATGTGACTGTGGTCAGAACAAAAGAACGGTGTTTCCTACACTAACAGACCATATCTAGGTCAACTCTTCTTCTGAAACTGATACAAACCACAGTTCCTCTAACATGCAATGCTTTCCATTTAAGAGCGAGAAACGTGTGAGCTTCATGAAGGATGTAGCTTCCTGTGAGCTGAAAAATGACTGAGTATACCTGAAAAGTTGCCTTGCTTGTAGGAAGACACAGAGCCTGGGATTTAACTCCATTTTGGAAGGGAAACACACAGCACGGTTGTCATCCTTGAAACACACTCTGCTTTAGAGCAAGAAGCACGCTCTTGCTTTCTAGAGTCTATAATCGAGCCAGAAACTTGAAAGTGTGTTCCGAACAAAAGAACGGTGTTTCCTACACATACGGACAATTGCTAGTTCAACTCTGCTTCTGAAACTGATAGAAACCACAGGTCCTCTAACATCCAATGCTTTTCATTTAAGAGCGAGAAACATGTGAGCTTTGTGAATGATTTATATTCGTTTGAGCTAAATGTGACTGTGTTTACCTGAAAAGATGTCTTCTTGTAGGAAGACACAGAGCCTGGGATTTAAGTCTATTTCTGAAGGGAAACATACAGCACAGTTGTCATCCATGAAACACACTCTGCCTTAGAGCAAGAAGCATGCTCTTGCTTTCTAGAGCCTCTAATAAAGCAAAAAACATGAGGGTGCTCAGAACAAAAGAATGGTGTTTCCTACACATACGGACCATTGCTAGTTCAACTCTGCTTCTGAAACTGATACTAAACACAAGTCATCTAACATCTGATACTTTTCAGTTACGAGCGAGAAAAGTGTGAGGTTCATAAACAATTTATATACATTTGAGCTGAAAAGTGACTGAGTTTACCTGAAATGATGTCTTGCTTGTAGGAATACACAGAGCATGGAGTTTAACTCCCTTTCTGAAGGGAAACACACAGCACAGTTCTCATCCATGAAACACACTTTCCTTGTAGCAAGAATCACGCTCTTGCTTTCTAAGAGTCTCTATACAGCAGGAAATGTGACTGTGGTCAGAACAAAAGAACGGTGTTTCCTACACATACGGACCATATCTAGGTCAACTCTTCTTCTGAAACTGATAAAAACCACAGTTCCTCTAGCATTCAATGCTTTCCATTTAAGAGCAAGATACGTGTGAGCTTCATGAACGATGTAGCTTCCTGTGAGCTGAAAAATGACTGGGTTTACCTGAAAAGATGCCTTGCTTGTAGGAAGACACAGATCCTGGCATTTAACTCCATTTCGGAAGGGAAACACACAGCACAGTTGTCATCCTTGAAACACACTCTGCTTTAGAGAAAGAAGCATGCTCTTGCTTTCTAGAGTCTATAATAGAGCCAGAAACTTGAAAGTGTGCTCAGAACAAAAGAACAGTGTTTCCTACACATACGGACAATTGCTAGTTCAACTCTGCTTCTGAAACTGATACAAACCACAAGTCATCTAACATCCAATGTTTTCTCTTAAGAGCAAGAAACGTGTGAGCTTCGTAAACGATTTATATTCATTTGAGCTGAAAAGTGACTGCGTTTACATGAAATGATGACTTGCTTGTAGGAAAATACAGAGCCTGGGATTTAACTACATTTCTGAAGCGAAACACACAGCACAGTTTTCATCGATGAAACACAGTCTGCTTTAGAGCAAGAAGCACGCTCTTGCTTTCTAGAGTCTCTAATAGAGCAGGAAACGTGAGTGTGCTCAGAACAAAATAACGGTGTTTCCTGCACATACGGACCATTGCTAGTTCAACTCTGCTTCTGAAACTGATAAAAACCACAAGTCATCTAACATCCAATGCTTTTCAGTTAAGAGACAGAAACGTGATAGCTACTTGAACGATGTAGCTTTGTTTGAGCTGAAAAGTGACTGAGTTTACCTGAAACGAAGTTTTGCCTGTAGGAAGACACAGAGCCTGGGATTTATCTCCATTTCTGAAGGAAAACACACAGCACAGTTGTCATCCTTGAACCAACCTCTGCTATAAAGCAAGAAGCACGCTCTTGCTCTCTAGAATCTCTAATACAGCAGGAAACGTGAGTGTGCTCAGAACAAAAGAACGGTGTTTCCTACACATACGGACCATTGCTAGTTCAACGCTGCTTCTGAAACTGATACTAAACACAAGTCATCTAACATCCGATGCTTTTCAGTTACGAGCGAGAAAAGTGTGAGTTTCGTAAATGATTTATATTCATTTGAGCTGAAAAGTGACTGAGTTTACCAGAAATGATGTCTTGCTTGTAGGAAGACACAGAGCCTGGGATTTAAGTCCATTTCTGAACAGAAACATACAGCACAGTTGTCATCCATGAAACACACTCTGCCTTAGAGCAAGAAGCATGCTCTTGCTTTCTAGAGCCTCTAATAAAGCAAAAAACATGAGTGTGCTCAGAACAAAAGAATGGTGTTGCCTACACAGACAGACCATTTCTAGGTCAACTCTTCTTCTGAAACTTTAAGAAACCACAGATCCTCTAACATCCAATGCTTTGTAGTTAAGAGCGAGAAACGTGTGAGCTTCGTAAATGATTTATATTCATTTGAGCTGAAAAGTGACTGCGTATACCTGAAATAAAGTCTTGCTAGTAGGAGGACACAGAGCCTGGAATTAAACTCCATTCCTGAAGGGAAACTCACAGCACAGTTGTCATCCTTTTAAACACACTCTGCTTTAGAGCAAGAAGCACGCTCTTGCTTTCTTGAGTCTATAATAGACCCAGAAACTTGAAAGTGTGCTCAGAACAAAAGAATGGTGTTTCCTATACATACGGACCATTGCTAGTTCAACTCTGCTTCTGAAACTGATACTAAACACAAGTCATCTAACATCCGATGCTTTTCAGTTACGAGCGAGAAAAGTGTGAGGTTCGTAAACGATTTATATACATTTGAGCTGAAAAGTGACTGAGTTTACCTGAAATGATGTCTTGCTTGTAGGAATACACAGAGCATGGAGTTTAACTCCCTTTCTGAAGGGAAACAGACAGCACAGTTCTCATCCATGAAACACACTTTCCTTGTAGCAAGAATCACGCTCTTGCTTTCTAAGAGTCTCTATACAGCAGGAAATGTGACTGTGGTCAGAACAAAAGAACGGTGTTTCCTACACATACGGACCATATCTAGGTCAACTCTTCTTCTGAAACTGATACAAACCACAGTTCCTCTAACATGCAATGCTTTCCATTTAAGAGCAAGAAACGTGTGAGCTTCATGAACGATGTAGCTTCCTTTGAGCTGAAAAATGACTGAGTTTACCTGAAAAGATGCCTTGCTTGTAGGAAGACACAGAGCCTGGCATTTAACTCCATTTCGGAAGGGAAACACACAGCACAGTTGTCATCCTTGAAACACACTCTGCTTTAGAGCAAGAAGCACGCTCTTGCTTTCTAGAGTCTATAATAGAGCCAGAAACTTGAAAGTGTGCTCAGAACAAAAGAACGGTGTTTCCTACACATACGGGCAATTGCTAGTTCAACTCTGCTTCTGAAACTGATACAAACCACAAGTCATCTAACATCCAATGTTTTCTCTTAAGAGCAAGAAACATGTGAGCTTCGTAAACGATTTATATTCATTTGAGCTGAAAAGTGACTGCGTTTACATGAAATGATGACTTGCTTGTAGGAAAATACAGAGCCTGGGATTTAACTCCATTTCTGAAGCGAAACACACAGCACAGTTTTCATCGATGAAACACAGTCTGCTTTAGAGCAAGAAGCACGCTCTTGCTTTCTAGAGTCTCTAATAGAGCAGGAAACGTGAGTGTGCTCAGAACAAAATAACGGTGTTTCCTGCACATACGGACCATTGCTGGTTCAACTCTGCTTCTGTAACAGATACAAACCACAAGTCATCTAACATCCAATGCTTTTCAGTTAAGAGCAAGAAACGTGTTAGCTACTTGAACGATGTAGCTTTGTTTGAGCTGAAAAGTGACTGAGTTTACCTGAAACGAAGTTTTGCCTGTAGGAAGACACAGAGCCTGGGATTTATCTCCATTTCTGAAGGAAAACACACAGCACAGTTGTCATCCTTGAAACACACTCTGCTTTACAGCAAGAAGCACGCTCTTGCTCTCTAGAGTCTCTAATACAGCAGGAAACGTGAGTGTGCTCAGAACAAAAGAACGGTGTTTCCTACACATACGGACCATTGCTAGTTCAACGCTGCTTCTGAAACTGATACTAAACACAAGTCATCTAACATCCGATGCTTTTCAGTTACGAGCGAGAAAAGTGTGAGGTTCGTAAATGATTTATATTCATTTGAGCTGAAAAGTGACTGAGTTTACCAGAAATGATGTCTTGCTTGTAGGAAGACACAGAGCCTGGGATTTAAGTCCATTTCTGAACGGAAACATACAGCACAGTTGTCATCCATGAAACACACTCTGCCTTAGAGCAAGAAGCATGCTCTTGCTTTCTAGAGCCTCTAATAAAGCAAAAAACATGAGTGTGCTCAGAACAAAAGAATGGTGTTGCCTACACAGACAGACCATTTCTAGGTCAACTCTTCTTCTGAAACTTTAAGAAACCACAGATCCTCTAACATCCAATGCTTTGTAGTTAAGAGCGAGAAACGTGTGAGCTTCGTAAATGATTTATATTCATTTGAGCTGAAAAGTGACTGCGTATACCTGAAATAAAGTCTTGCAAGTAGGAGGACACAGAGCCTGGAATTAAACTCCATTCCTGAAGGGAAACTCACACCACAGTTGTCATCCTTGAAACACACTCTGCTTTAGAGCAAGAAGCACGCTCTTGCTTTCTAGAGTCTATAATAGACCCAGAAACTTGAAAGTGTGCTCAGAACAAAAGAATGGTGTTTCCTACACATACGGACCATTGCTAGTTCAACTCTGCTTCTGAAACTGATACTAAACACAAGTCATCTAACATCGGATGCTTTTCAGTTACGAGCGAGAAAAGTGTGAGTTTCGTAAACGATTTATATACATTTGAGCTGAAAAGTGACTGAGTTTACCTGAAATGATGTCTTGCTTGTAGGAATACCCAGAGCATGGAGTTTAACTCCCTTTCTGAAGGGAAACAGACAGCACAGTTCTCATCCATGAAACACACTTTCCTTGTAGCAAGAATCACGCTCTTGCTTTCTAAGAGTCTCTATACAGCAGGAAATGTGACTGTGGTCAGAACAAAAGAACGGTGTTTCCTACACATACGGACCATATCTAGGTCAACTCTTCTTCTGAAACTGATACAAACCACAGTTCCTCTAACATGCAATGCTTTCCATTTAAGAGCAAGAAACCTGTGAGCTTCATGAACGATGTAGCTTCCTTTGAGCTGAAAAATGACTGAGTTTACCTGAAAAGATGCCTTGCTTGTAGGAAGACACAGAGCCTGGCATTTAACTCCATTTCGGAAGGGAAACACACAGCACAGTTGTCATCCTTGAAACACACTCTGCTTTAGAGCAAGAAGCACGCTCTTGCTTTCTAGAGTCTATAATAGAGCCAGAAACTTGAAAGTGTGCTCAGAAAAAAAGAACGGTGTTTCCTACACATACGGACAATTGCTAGTTCAACTCTGCTTCTGAAACATTAACAAACCACACATCCTCTAACATCCAATGTTTTGTAGTTAAGAGCAAGAAACCTGTGAGCTTCGTAAACGATTTATATTCATTTGAGCTGAACAGTGACTGCCTTTACATGAAATGATGACTTGCTTGTAGGAAAATACAGAGCCTGGGATTTAACTCCATTTCTGAAGGAAAACACACAGCACAGTTTTCATCGATGAAACACAGTCTGCTTTAGAGCAAGAAGCACGCTCTTGCTTTCTAGAGTCTCTAATAGAGCAGGAAACGTGAGTGTGCTCAGAACAAAATAACGGTGTTTCCTGCACATACGGACCATTGCTGGTTCAACTCTGCTTCTGAAACTGATAAAAACCACAAGTCATCTAACATCCAATGCTTTTCAGTTAAGAGAAAGAAACGTGTGAGCTTAATAAACGATTTATATTCATTTGAGCTGAACAGTGACTGCATTTATATGAAATTTTGACTTGCTTGTAGGAAGATACAGAGCCTGGGATTTAACTCCATTTCTGAAGGGAAACACACAGCACAGTTTTCATCGATGAAAGACAGTCTGCTTTAGAGCAAGAAGCACGCTCTTGCTTTCTAGAATCTCTAATACAGCAGGAAACGTGAGTGTGCTCAGAACAAAAGAACGGTGATTCCTACACATACAGACCATATGTAGACCAGCTCTGCTTCTGAAACTGATACAAACCACAGTTTCTCTAATATCCAATGCTTTTCAGTTAGAGCAAGAAACGTGTGAGCTACTTGAATGATGTAACTTTGTTTGAGCTGAAAGGTGACTGAGTTTACCTGAAACGAAGTTTTGCCTGTAGGAAGACACAGAGCCTGGGATTTATCTCCATTTCTTAAGGAAAACACACAGCACAATTGTCATCTGTGAAACACACTCTGCTTTACAGCAAGAAGCACGCTCTTGCTCTCTAGAGTCTCTAATACAGCAGTAAACGTGAGTGTGCTCACAACAAAAGAACGGTGTTTCCTACACATACGGACCATTGCTGGTTTAACTCTGCTTCTGAAACTGATACAAACCCGAAGTCAGCTAACATCCAATGCTTTTCAGTTAAGAGCAAGAAACGTGTTAGCTACTTGAACGATGTAGCTTTGTTTGAGCTGAAACGTGACTGAGTTTACCTGAAACGAAGTTTTGCCTGTAGGAAGACACAGAGCCTGGGATTTATCTCCATTTCTGAAGAAAAACATACAGCACAATTGTCATCCGTGAAACACACTCTGCTTTACAGCAAGAAGCACGCTCTTGCTCTCTAGAGTCTCTAATACAGCAGGAAACGTGAGTGTGCTCAGAACAAAAGAACGGTGTTTCTTACACATATGGACCATTGCTAGTTCAACTCTGCTTCTGAAACTGATACAAACCACAGATCCTCTAACATGCAATGCTTTGTAGTTAAGAGCGAGAAACGTGTGAGCTTCGTAAACGATTTATATTCATTTGAGCTGAAAAGTGACTGAGTTTACCTGAAATGATGTCTTGAAAGTAGGAGGACACAGAGCCTGGAATTTAACTCCCTTTCTGAAGGGAAACAGACAGCACAGTTCTCATCCATGAAACACACTTTCCTTGTAGCAAGAATCACGCTCTTGCATTCTAAGAGTCTCTATACAGCAGGAAATGTGACTGTGGTCAGAACAAAAGAACTGTGTTTCCTACACATACGGACCATATCTAGGTCAACTCTTCTTCTGAAACTGATAAAAACAACAGTTCCTCTAACATGCAATGCTTTCCATTTAAGAGCGAGAAACGTGTGAGCTTCATGAAGGATGTAGCTTCCTGTGAGCTGAAAAATGACTGAGTATACCTGAAAAGTTGCCTTGCTTGTAGGAAGACACAGAGCCTGGGATTTAACTCCATTTTGGAAGAGAAACACACAGCACAGTTGTCATCCTTGAAACACACTCTACTTTAGAGCCAGAAGCACGCTCTTGCTTTCTAGAGTCTATAATAGAGCCAGAAACTTGAAAGTGTGCTCCGAACAAAAGAACGGTGTTTCCTACACATACGGACAATTGCTAGTTCAACTCTGCTTCTGAAACTGATAGAAACCACAGGTCCTCTAACATCCAATGCTTTACAGTTAAGAGCGAGAAACATGTGAGCTTTGTGAATGATTTATATTCGTTTGAGCTAAATGTGACTGCGTTTACCTGAAAAGATGTCTTCTTGTAGGAAGACACAGAGCCTGGGATTTAAGTCCATTTCTGAAGAGAAACACACAGCACAGTTGTCATCCATGAAACACACTCTGCCTTAGAGCAAGAAGCATGCTCTTGCTTTCTAGAGCCTCTAATAAAGCAAAAAACATGAGTGTGCTCAGAACAAAAGAATGGTGTTGCCTACACAGACAGACCATTTCTAGGTCAACTCTTCTTCTGAAACTTTAAGAAACCACAGATCCTCTAACATCCAATGCTTTGTAGTTAAGAGCGAGAAACGTGTGAGCTTCGTAAATGATTTATATTCATTTGAGCTGAAAAGTGACTGCGTATACCTGAAATAAAGTCTTGCTAGTAGGAGGACACAGAGCCTGGAATTAAACTCCATTCCTGAAGGGAAATTCACAGCACAGTTGTCATCCTTGAAACACACACTGCTTTACAGCAAGAAGCACGCTCTTGCTTTCTAGAGTCTATAATAGACCCAGAAACTTGAAAGTGTGCTCAGAACAAAAGAATGGTGTTTCCTACCCATACGGACCATTGCTAGTTCAACTCTGCTTCTGAAACTGATACTAAACACAAGTCATCTAACACCTGATGCTTTTCAGTTACGAGCGAGAAAAGTGTGAGGTTCGTAAACGATTTATATACATTTGAGCTGAAAAGTGACTGAGTTTACCTGAAATGATGTCTTGCTTGTAGGAATACACAGAACATGGAGATTAACTCCCTTTCTGAAAGGAAACAGACAGCACAGTTCTCATCCATGAAACACACTTTCCTTGTAGCAAGAATCACGCTCTTGCTTTCTAAGAGTCTCTATACAACAGGAAATGTGACTGTGGTCAGAACAAAAGAACGGTGTTTCCTACACATACGGACCATATCTAGGTCAACTCTTCTTCTGAACCTGATACAAACCACAGTTCCTCTAACATGCAATGCTTTCCATTTAAGAGCAAGATACGTGTGAGCTTCATGAACGATGTAGCTTCCTTTGAGCTGAAAAATGACTGGGTTTACCTGAAAAGATGCCTTGCTTGTAGGAAGACACAGAGCCTGGCATTTAACTCCATTTCGGAAGGGAAACACACAGCACAGTTGTCATCCGTGAAACACACTCTGCTTTAGAGAAAGAAGCACGCTCTTGCTTTCTAGAGTCTATAATAGAGCCAGAAACTTGAAAGTGTGCTCAGAACAAAAGAACGGTGTTTCCTACACATACGGACAATTGCTAGTTCAACTCTGCTTCTGAAACATTAACAAACCACACATCCTCTAACATCCAATGCTGTGTAGTTAAGAGCGAGAAACATGTGAGCTTCGTAAACGATTTATATTCATTTGAGCTGAAAAGTGACTGTGTATACCTGAAATAAAGTCTTGCTAGTAGGAGGACACAGAGCCTGGAATTTAACTCCATTCCTGAAGGGAAACACACAGCACAGTTCTCATCCATGAAACACACTCTGCTTTAGAGCAAGAAGCACGCTCTTGATTTCTAAGAGTCTCTAATACAGCAGGAAACGTGGCTGTGGTCAGAACAAAAGAATGGTGTTTCCTACACATATGGACCATTGCTAGTTCAACTCTCCTTCTGAAACTGATACAAACCACAAGTCATCTAACATCCAATGTTTTCTCTTAAGAGCAAGAAACGTGTGAGTTTCGTAAATGATTTATATTCATTTGAGCTGAAAAGTGCCTGCGTTTACATGAAATGATGACTTGCTTGTAGGAAAATACAGAGCCTGGGATTTAACTCAATTTCTGAAGCGAAACACACAGCACAGTTTTCATCGATGAAACACAGTCTGCTTTAGAGCAAGAAGCACGCTCTTGCTTTCTAGAGTCTCTAATAGAGCAGGAAACGTGAGTGTGCTCAGAACAAAATAACGGTGTTTCCTGCACATACGGACCATTGCTAGTTCAACTCTGCTTCTGAAACTGATAAAAACCACAAGTCATCTAACATCCAATGCTTTTCAGTTAAGTGAAAGAAACGTGTGAGCTTAATAAACGATTTATATTCATTTGAGCTGAACAGTGACTGCATTTACATGAAATGATGACTTGCTTGTAGGAAAATACAGAGCCTGGGATTTAACTCCATTTCTGAAGGGAAACACACAGCACAGTTTTCATCGATGAAAGACAGTCTGCTTTAGAGCAAGAAGCACGCTCTTGCTTTCTAGAATCTCTAATACAGCAGGAAACGTGAGTGTTCTCAGAACAAAAGAACGGTGTTTCCTACACATACAGACCATATGTAGAGCAGCTCTGCTTCTGAAACTGATACAAACCACAGTTTCTCTAATATCCAATGCTTTTCAGTTAGAGCAAGAAACGTGTGAGCTCCTTGAATGATGTAGCTTTGTTTGAGCTGAAAGGTGACTGAGTTTACCTGAAACGAAGTTTTGCCTGTAGGAAGACACAGAGCCTGGGATTTATCTCCATTTCTTAAGGAAAACACACAGCACAATTGTCATCTGTGAAACACACTCTGCTTTACAGCAAGAAGCACGCTCTTGCTCTCTAGAGTCTCTAATACAGCAGTAAACGTGAGTGTGCTCACAACAAAAGAACGGTGTTTCCTACACATAAGGACCATTGCTGGTTCAACTCTGCTTCTGAAACTGATACAAACCCGAAGTCATCTAACATCCAATGCTTTTCAGTTAAGAGCAAGAAACGTGTTAGCTACTTGAACGATGTAGCTTTGTTTGAGCTGAAAATTGACTGAGTTTACCTGAAACGAAGTTTTGCCTGTAGGAAGACACAGAGCCTGGGATTTATCTCCATTTCTGAAGGAAAACACACAGCACAGTTGTCATCCTTGAAACACACTCTGCTTTACAGCAAGAAGCACGCTCTTGCTCTCTAGAGTCTCTAATACAGCAGGAAACGTGAGTGTGCTTAGAACAAAAGAACGGTGTTTCCTACACATACGGACCATTGCTAGTTCAACTCTGCTTCTGAAACTGATACTAAACACAAGTCATCTAACATCCGATGCTTTTCAGTTACGAGCGAGAAAAGTGTGAGGTTCTTAAACGATTTATATACATTTAAGCTGAAAAGTGACTGAGTTTACCTGAAATGATGTCTTGCTTGTAGGAATACACAGAGCATGGAGTTTAATTCCCTTTCTGAATGGAAACAGACAGCACAGTTCTCATCCATGAAACACACTTTCCTTGTAGCAAGAATCACGCTCTTGCTTTCTAAGAGTCTCTATACAGCAGGAAATGTGACTGTGGTCAGAACAAAAGAACGGTGTTTCCTACACATACGGACCATATCTAGGTCAACTCTTCTTCTGAAGCTGATACAAACCACAGTTCCTCTAACATGCAATGCTATCCATTTAAGAGCAAGAAACGTGTGAGCTTCATGAACGATGTAGCTTCCTTTGAGCTGAAAAATGACTGAGTTTACCTGAAAAGATGCCTTGCTTGTAGGAAGACACAGAGCCTGGCATTTAACTCCATTTCGGAAGGGAAACACACAGCACAGTTGTCATCCTTGAAACACACTCTGCTTTAGAGCAAGAAGCACGCTCTTGCTTTCTAGAGTCTATAATAGAGCCAGAAACTTGAAAGTGTGCTCAGAACAAAATAACGGTGTTTCCTGCACATACAGACCATTGCTAGTTCAACTCTGCTTCTGAAACTGATAAAAACCACAAGTCATCTAACATCCAATGCTTTTCAGTTAAGAGAAAGAAACGTGTGAGCTTAATAAACGATTTATATTCATTTGAGCTGAACAATGACTGCATTTATATGAAATGATGACTTGCTTGTAGGAAGATACAGAGCCTGGGATTTAACTCCATTTCTGAAGGGAAACACACAGCACAGTTTTCATCGATGAAAGACAGTCTGCTTTAGAGCAAGAAGCACGCTCTTGCTTTCTAGAATCTCTAATACAGCAGGAAACCTGAGTGTGCTCAGAACAAAAGAACGGTGATTCCTACACATACAGACCATATGTAGACCATCTCTGCTTCTGAAACTGATACAAACCACAGTTTCTCTAATATCCAATGCTTTTCAGTTAGAGCAAGAAACGTGTGAGCTACTTGAATGATGTAGCTTTGTTTGAGCTGAAAGGTGACTGAGTTTACCTGAAACGAAGTTTTGCTTGTAGGAAGACACAGAGCCTGGGATTTATCTCCATTTCTGAAGAAAAACACACAGCACAGTTGTCATCCATGAAACACACTCTGCTTTACAGCAAGAAGCACGCTCTTGCTCTCTAGAGTCTCTATACAGCAGGAAACGTGAGTGTGCTCAGAACAAAAGAACGGTGTTTCTTACACATATGGACCATTGCTAGTTCAACTCTGCTTCTGAAACTGATACAAACCACAGATCCTCTAACATGCAATGCTTTGTAGTTAAGAGCGATAAACGTGTGAGCTTCGTAAACGATTTATATTCATTTGAGCTGAAAAGTGACTGCGTATACCTGAAATGATGTCTTGAAAGTAGGAGGACACAGAGCCTGGAATTTAACTCCCTTTCTGAAGGGAAACAGACAGCACAGTTCTCATCCATGAAACACACTTTCCTTGTAGCAAGAATCACGCTCTTGCTTTCTAAGAGTCTCTATACAGCAGGAAATGTGACTGTGGTCAGAACAAAAGAACGGTGTTTCCTACACATACGGACCATATCTAGGTCAACTCTTCTTCTGAAACTGATAAAAACCACAGTTCCTCTAACATGCAATGCTTTCCATTTAAGAGCGACAATCGTGTGAGCTTCATGAAGGATGTAGCTTCCTGTGAGCTGAAAAATGACTGAGTATACCTGAAAAGTTGCCTTGCTTGTAGGAAGACACAGAGCCTGGGATTTAACTCCATTTTGGAAGGGAAACACACAGCACAGTTGTCATCCTTGAAACACACTCTGCTTTAGAGCAAGAAGCACACTCTTGCTTTCTAGAGTCTATAATCGAGCCAGAAACTTGAAAGTGTGCTCCGAACAAAAGAACGGTGTTTCCTACACATACGGACAATTGCTAGTTCAACTCTGCTTCTGAAACTGATAGAAACCACAGGTCCTCTAACATCCAATGCTTTTCATTTAAGAGCGAGAAACATGTGAGCTTTGTGAATGATTTATATTCGTTTGAGCTAAATGTGACTGCGTTTACCTGAAAAGATGTCTTCTTGTAGGAAGACACAGAGCCTGGGATTTAAGTCCATTTCTGAACGGAAACACACAGCACAGTTGTCATCCATGAAACACACTCTGCCTTAGAGCAAGAAGCATGCTCTTGCTTTCTAGAGCCTCTAATAAAGCAAAAAACATGAGTGTGCTCAGAACAAAAGAATGGTGTTGCCTACACAGACAGACCATTTCTAGGTCAACTCTTCTTCTGAAACTTTAAGAAACCACAGATCCTCTAACATCCAATGCTTTGTAGTTAAGAGCGAGAAACGTGTGAGCTTCGTAAATGATTTATATTCATTTGAGCTGAAAAGTGACTGCGTATACCTGAAATAAAGTCTTGCTAGTAGGAGGACACAGAGCCTGGAATTAAACTCCATTCCTGAAGGGAAACTCACAGCACAGTTGTCATCCTTGAAACACACTCTGCTTTAGAGCAAGAAGCACGCTCTTGCTTTCTAGAGTCTATAATAGACCTAGAAACTTGAAAGTGTGCTCAGAACAAAAGAATGGTGTTTCCTACACATACGGACCATTGCTAGTTCAACTCTGCTTCTGAAACTGATACTAAACACAAGTCATCTAACATCCGATGCTTTTCAGTTACGAGCGAGAAAAGTGTGAGGTTCTTAAACGATTTATATACATTTGAGCTGAAAAGTGACTGAGTTTACCTGAAATGATGTCTTGCTTGTAGGAATACACAGAGCATGGAGTTTAACTCCCTTTCTGAAGGGAAACAGACAGCACAGTTCTCATCCATGAAACACACTTTCCTTGTAGCAAGAATCACGCTCTTGCTTTCTAAGAGTCTCTATACAGCAGGAAATGTGACTGTGGTCAGAACAAAAGAACGGTGTTTCTTACACATACGGACCATATCTAGGTCAACTCTTCTTCTGAAACTGATACAAACCACAGTTCCTCTAACATGCAATGCTTTCCATTTAAGAGCAAGACACGTGTGAGCTTCATGAACGATGTAGCTTCCTTTGAGCTGAAAAATGACTGGGTTTACATGAAAAGATGCCTTGCTTGTAGGAAGACACAGAGCCTGGCATTTAACTCCATTTCGGAAGGGAAACACACAGCACAGTTGTCATCCTAGAAACACACTCTGCTTTAGAGAAAGAAGCACGCTCTTGCTTTCTAGAGTCTATAATAGAGCCAGAAACTTGAAAGTGTGCTCAGAACAAAAGAACGGTGTTTCCTACACATACGGACAATTGCTAGTTCAACTCTGCTTCTGAAACATTAACAAACCACACATCCTCTAACATAAAATGCTGTGTAGTTAAGAGCGAGAAACGTGTGAGCTTCGTAAACGATTTATATTCATTTGAGCTGAAAAGTGACTGCATTTACATGAAATGATGACTTGCTTGTAGGAAAATACAGAGCCTGGGATTTAACTCCATTTCTGAAGCGAAACACACAGCACAGTTTTCATCGATGAAAGACAGTCTGCTTTAGAGCAAGAAGCACGCTCTTGCTTTCTAGAATCTCTAATACAGCAGGAAACGTGAGTGTTCTCAGAACAAAAGAACGCTGTTTCCTACACATACAGACCATATGTAGACCAGCTCTGCTTCTGAAACTGATACTAACCACAGTTTCTCTAATATCCAATGCTTTTCAGTTAGAGCAAGAAACGTGGTTGCTACTTGAATGATGTAGCTTTGTTTGAGCTGAAAGGTGACTGAGTTTACCTGAAACGAAGTTTTGCCTGTAGGAAGACACAGAGCCTGGGATTTATCTCCATTTCTTAAGGAAAACACACAGCAAAATTGTCATCTGTGAAACACACTCTGCTTTACAGCAAGAAGCACGCTCTTGCTCTCTAGAGTCTCTAATACAGCAGTAAACATGAGTGTGCTCAGAACAAAAGAACGGTGTTTCCTACACATAAGGACCATTGCTGGTTCAACTCTGCTTCTGAAACTGATACAAACCCGAAGTAATCTAACATCCAATGCTTTTCAGTTAAGAGCAAGAAACGTGTTAGCTACTTGAACGATGTAGCTTTGTTTGAGCTGATAAGTGACTGAGTTTTCCTGAAACGAAGTTTTGCCTGTAGGAAGACACAGAGCCTGGGATTTATCTCCATTTCTTAAGGAAAACACACAGCACAATTGTCATCTGTGAAACACACTCTGCTTTACAGCAAGAAGCACGCTCTTGCTCTCTAGTGTCTCTAATACAGCAGGAAACGTGAGTGTGCTCAGAACAAAAGAACGGTGTTTCCTACACATACGGACCATTGCTAGTTCAACGCTGCTTCTGAAACTGATACTAAACACAAGTCATCTAACATCCGATGCTTTTCAGTTATGAGCGAGAAAAGTGTGAGGTTCGTAAATGATTTATATTCATTTGAGCTGAAAAGTGACTGAGTTTACCAGAAATGATGTCTTGCTTGTAGGAAGACACAGAGCCTGGGATTTAAGTCCATTTCTGAACGGAAACACACAGCACAGTTGTCATCCATGAAACACACTCTGCCTTAGAGCAAGAAGCATGCTCTTGCTTTCTAGAGCCTCCAATAAAGCAAAAAACATGAGTGTGCTCAGAACAAAAGAATGGTGTTGCCTACACAGACAGACCATTTCTAGGTCAACTCTTCTTCTGAAACATTAAGAAACCACAGATCCTCTAACATCCAATGCTTTGTATTTAAGAGCGAGAAACGTGTGAGCTTCGTAAATGATTTATATTCATTTGAGCTGAAAAGTGACTGCGTATACCTGAAATAAAGTCTTGCTAGTAGGAGGACACAG
Source organism: Onychomys leucogaster (assembly GCA_949786385.1). Lineage (NCBI taxonomy): Eukaryota > Metazoa > Chordata > Mammalia > Rodentia > Cricetidae > Onychomys > Onychomys leucogaster. The sequence goes on along the minus strand of CATKUP010000107.1, from coordinate 1,610,634 downwards.
AGCCTGGAATTAAACTCCATTCCTGAAGGGAAACTCACACCACAGTTGTCATCCTTGAAACACACTCTGCTTTAGAGCAAGAAGCACGCTCTTGCTTTCTTGAGTCTATAATAGACCCAGAAACTTGAAAGTGTGCTCAGAACAAAAGAATGGTGTTTCCTACACATACGGACCATTGCTAGTTCAACTCTGCTTCTGAAACTGATACTAAACACAAGTCATCTAACATCCGATGCTTTTCAGTTACGAGCGAGAAAAGTGTGAGTTTCGTAAACGATTTATATACATTTGAGCTGAAAAGTGACTGAGTTTACCTGAAATGATGTCTTGCTTGTAGGAATACACAGAGCATGGAGTTTAACTCCCTTTCTGAAGGGAAACAGACAGCACAGTTCTCAACCATGAAACACACTTTCCTTGTAGCAAGAATCACGCTCTTGCTTTCTAAGAGTCTCTATACAGCAGAAATGTGACTGTGGTCATAACAAAAGAACGGTGTTTCCTACACATACGGACCATATCTAGGTCAACTCTTCTTCTGAAACTGATACAAACCACAGTTCCTCTAACATGCAATGCTTTCCATTTAAGAGCAAGAAACGTGTGAGCTTCATGAACGATGTAGCTTCCTTTGAGCTGAAAAATGACTGGGTTTACCTGAAAAGATGCCTTGCTTGTAGGAAGACACAGAGCCTGGCATTTAACTCCATTTTGGAAGGGAAACACACAGCACAGTTGTCATCCTTGAAACACACTCTGCTTTAGAGCAAGAAGCACGCTCTTGCTTTCTAGAGTCTATAATAGACCCAGAAACTTGAAAGTGTGCTCAGAACAAAAGAACGGTGTTTCCTACACTTAAGGACCATTGCTGGTTCAACTCTGCTTCTGAAACTGATACAAACCCGAAGTCATCTAACATCCAATGCTTTTCAGTTAAGAGCAAGAAACGTGTTAGCTACTTGAACGATGTAGCTTTGTTTGAGCTGAAAAGTGACTGAGTTTACCTGAAACGAAGTTTTGCCTGTAGGAAGACACAGAGCCTGGGATTTATCTCCATTTCTGAAGGAAAACACACAGCACAGTTGTCATCCTTGAAACACACACTGCTTTACAGCAAGAAGCACGCTCTTGCTCTCTAGAGTCTCTAATACAGCAGGAAATGTGAGTGTGCTCACAACAAAAGAACGGTGTTTCCTACACATACGGACCATTGCTAGTTCAACGCTGCTTCTGAAACTGATACTAAACACAAGTCATCTAACATCCGATGCTTTTCATTTACGAGCGAGAAAAGTGTGAGTTTCGTAAACGATTTATATTCATTTGAGCTGAAAAGTGACTGAGTTTACCTGAAATGATGTCTTGCTTGTAGGAATACACAGAGCATGGAGTTGAACTCCCTTTCTGAAGGGAAACAGACAGCACAGTTCTCATCCATGAAACACACTTTCCTTGTAGCAAGAATCACGCTCTTGCTTTCTAAGAGTCTCTATACAGCAGGAAATGTGACTGTGGTCAGAACAAAAGAACGGTGTTTCCTACACATACGGACCATATCTAGGTCAACTCTTCTTCTGAAACTGATAAAAACCACAGTTCCTCTAACATGCAATGCTTTCCATTTAAGAGCGAGAAACGTGTGAGCTTCATGAAGGATGTAGCTTCCTGTGAGCTGAAAAATGACTGAGTATACCTGAAAAGTTGCCTTGCTTGTAGGAAGACACAGAGCCTGGGATTTAACTCCATTTTGGAAGGGAAACACACAGCACAGTTGTCATCCTTGAAACACACTCTACTTTAGAGCCAGAAGCACGCTCTTGCTTTCTAGAGTCTATAATCGAGCCAGAAACTTGAAAGTGTGCTCCGAACAAAAGAACGGTGTTTCCTACACATACGGACAATTGCTAGTTCAACTCTGCTTCTGAAACTGATAGAAACCACAGGTCCTCTAACATCCAATGCTTTTCATTTAAGAGCGAGAAACATGTGAGCTTTGTGAATGATTTATATTCGTTTGAGCTAAATGTGACTGTGTTTACCTGAAAAGATGTCTTCTTGTAGGAAGACACAGAGCCTGGGATTTAAGTCCATTTCTGAAGGGAAACACACAGCACAGTTGTCATCCATGAAACACACTCTGCCTTAGAGCAAGAAGCATGCTCTTGCTTTCTAGAGCCTCTAATAAAGCAAAAAACATGAGGGTGCTCAGAACAAAAGAATGGTGTTTCCTACACATACGGACCATTGCTAGTTCAACTCTGCTTCTGAAACTGATAAAAACCACAAGTCATCTAACATCCAATGCTTTTCAGTTAAGAGACAGAAACGTGATAGCTACTTGAACGATGTAGCTTTGTTTGAGCTGAAAAGTGACTGAGTTTACCTGAAACGAAGTTTTGCCTGTAGGAAGACACAGAGCCTGGGATTTATCTCCATTTCTGAAGGAAAACACACAGCACAGTTGTCATCCTTGAAACAACCTCTGCTATAAAGCAAGAAGCACGCTCTTGCTCTCTAGAGTCTCTAATACAGCAGGAAACGTGAGTGTGCTCAGAACAAAAGAACGGTGTTTCCTACACATACGGACCATTGCTAGTTCAACGCTGCTTCTGAAACTGATACTGAACACAAGTCATCTAACATCCGATGCTTTTCAGTTACGAGCGAGAAAAGTGTGAGTTTCGTAAATGATTTATATTCATTTGAGCTGAAAAGTGACTGAGTTTACCAGAAATGATGTCTTGCTTGTAGGAAGACACAGAGCCTGGGATTTAAGTCCATTTCTGAACAGAAACATACAGCACAGTTGTCATCCATGAAACACACTCTGCCTTAGAGCAAGAAGCATGCTCTTGCTTTCTAGAGCCTCTAATAAAGCAAAAAACATGAGTGTGCTCAGAACAAAAGAATGGTGTTGCCTACACAGACAGACCATTTCTAGGTCAACTCTTCTTCTGAAACTTTAAGAAACCACAGATCCTCTAACATCCAATGCTTTGTAGTTAAGAGCGAGAAACGTGTGAGCTTCGTAAATGATTTATATTCATTTGAGCTGAAAAGTGACTGCGTATACCTGAAATAAAGTCTTGCTAGTAGGAGGACACAGAGCCTGGAATTAAACTCCATTCCTGAAGGGAAACTCACAGCACAGTTGTCATCCTTTTAAACACACTCTGCTTTAGAGCAAGAAGCACGCTCTTGCTTTCTTGAGTCTATAATAGACCCAGAAACTTGAAAGTGTGCTCAGAACAAAAGAATGGTCTTTCCTATACATACGGACCATTGCTAGTTCAACTCTGCTTCTGAAACTGATACTAAACACAAGTCATCTAACATCCGATGCTTTTCAGTTACGAGCGAGAAAAGTGTGAGGTTCGTAAACGATTTATATACATTTGAGCTGAAAAGTGACTGAGTTTACCTGAAATGATGTCTTGCTTGTAGGAATACACAGAGCATGGAGTTTAACTCCCTTTCTGAAGGGAAACAGACAGCACAGTTCTCATCCATGAAACACACTTTCCTTGTAGCAAGAATCACGCTCTTGCTTTCTAAGAGTCTCTATACAGCAGGAAATGTGACTGTGGTCAGAACAAAAGAACGGTGTTTCCTACACATACGGACCATATCTAGGTCAACTCTTCTTCTGAAACTGATACAAACCACAGTTCCTCTAACATGCAATGCTTTCCATTTAAGAGCAAGAAACGTGTGAGCTTCATGAACGATGTAGCTTCCTTTGAGCTGAAAAATGACTGAGTTTACCTGAAAAGATGCCTTGCTTGTAGGAAGACACAGAGCCTGGCATTTAACTCCATTTCGGAAGGGAAACACACAGCACAGTTGTCATCCTTGAAACACACTCTGCTTTAGAGCAAGAAGCACGCTCTTGCTTTCTAGAGTCTATAATAGAGCCAGAAACTTGAAAGTGTGCTCAGAACAAAAGAACGGTGTTTCCTACACATACGGACAATTGCTAGTTCAACTCTGCTTCTGAAACTGATACAAACCACAAGTCATCTAACATCCAATGTTTTCTCTTAAGAGCAAGAAACATGTGAGCTTCGTAAACGATTTATATTCATTTGAGCTGAAAAGTGACTGCGTTTACATGAAATGATGACTTGCTTGTAGGAAAATACAGAGCCTGGGATTTAACTCCATTTCTGAAGCGAAACACACAGCACAGTTTTCATCGATGAAACACAGTCTGCTTTAGAGCAAGAAGCACGCTCTTGCTTTCTAGAGTCTCTAATAGAGCAGGAAACGTGAGTGTGCTCAGAACAAAATAACGGTGTTTCCTGCACATACGGACCATTGCTGGTTCAACTCTGCTTCTGTAACAGATACAAACCACAAGTCATCTAACATCCAATGCTTTTCAGTTAAGAGCAAGAAACGTGTTAGCTACTTGAACGATGTAGCTTTGTTTGAGCTGAAAAGTGACTGAGTTTACCTGAAACGAAGTTTTGCCTGTAGGAAGACACAGAGCCTGGGATTTATCTCCATTTCTGAAGGAAAACACACAGCACAGTTGTCATCCTTGAAACACACTCTGCTTTACAGCAAGAAGCACGCTCTTGCTCTCTAGAGTCTCTAATACAGCAGGAAACGAGAGTGTGCTCAGAACAAAAGAACGGTGTTTCCTACACATACGGACCATTGCTAGTTCAACGCTGCTTCTGAAACTGATACTAAACACAAGTCATCTAACATCCGATGCTTTTCAGTTACGAGCGAGAAAAGTGTGAGGTTCGTAAATGATTTATATTCATTTGAGCTGAAAAGTGACTGAGTTTACCAGAAATGATGTCTTGCTTGTAGGAAGACACAGAGCCTGGGATTTAAGTCCATTTCTGAACGGAAACATACAGCACAGTTGTCATCCATGAAACACACTCTGCCTTAGAGCAAGAAGCATGCTCTTGCTTTCTAGAGCCTCTAATAAAGCAAAAAACATGAGTGTGCTCAGAACAAAAGAATGGTGTTGCCTACACAGACAGACCATTTCTAGGTCAACTCTTCTTCTGAAACTTTAAGAAACCACAGATCCTCTAACATCCAATGCTTTGTAGTTAAGAGCGAGAAACGTGTGAGCTTCGTAAATGATTTATATTCATTTGAGCTGAAAAGTGACTGCGTATACCTGAAATAAAGTCTTGCAAGTAGGAGGACACAGAGCCTGGAATTAAACTCCATTCCTGAAGGGAAACTCACACCACAGTTGTCATCCTTGAAACACACTCTGCTTTAGAGCAAGAAGCACGCTCTTGCTTTCTAGAGTCTATAATAGACCCAGAAACTTGAAAGTGTGCTCAGAACAAAAGAATGGTGTTTCCTACACATACGTACCATTGCTAGTTCAACTCTGCTTCTGAAACTGATACTAAACACAAGTCATCTAACATCGGATGCTTTTCAGTTACGAGCGAGAAAAGTGTGAGTTTCGTAAACGATTTATATACATTTGAGCTGAAAAGTGACTGAGTTTACCTGAAATGATGTCTTGCTTGTAGGAATACCCAGAGCATGGAGTTTAACTCCCTTTCTGAAGGGAAACAGACAGCACAGTTCTCATCCATGAAACACACTTTCCTTGTAGCAAGAATCACGCTCTTGCTTTCTAAGAGTCTCTATACAGCAGGAAATGTGACTGTGGTCAGAACAAAAGAACGGTGTTTCCTACACATACGGACCATATCTAGGTCAACTCTTCTTCTGAAACTGATACAAACCACAGTTCCTCTAACATGCAATGCTTTCCATTTAAGAGCAAGAAACGTGTGAGCTTCATGAACGATGTAGCTTCCTTTGAGCTGAAAAATGACTGAGTTTACCTGAAAAGATGCCTTGCTTGTAGGAAGACACAGAGCCTGGCATTTAACTCCATTTCGGAAGGGAAACACACAGCACAGTTGTCATCCTTGAAACACACTCTGCTTTAGAGCAAGAAGCACGCTCTTGCTTTCTAGAGTCTATAATAGAGCCAGAAACTTGAAAGTGTGCTCAGAACAAAAGAACGGTGTTTCCTACACATACGGACAATTGCTAGTTCAACTCTGCTTCTGAAACATTAACAAACCACACATCCTCTAACATCCAATGTTTTGTAGTTAAGAGCAAGAAACCTGTGAGCTTCGTAAACGATTTATATTCATTTGAGCTGAACAGTGACTGCGTTTACATGAAATGATGACTTGCTTGTAGGAAAATACAGAGCCTGGGATTTAACTCCATTTCTGAAGCGAAACACACAGCACAGTTTTCATCGATGAAACACAGTCTGCTTTAGAGCAAGAAGCACGCTCTTGCTTTCTAGAGTCTCTAATAGAGCAGGAAACGTGAGTGTGCTCAGAACAAAATAACGGTGTTTCCTGCACATACGGACCATTGCTGGTTCAACTCTGCTTCTGAAACTGATAAAAACCACAAGTCATCTAACATCCAATGCTTTTCAGTTAAGAGAAAGAAACGTGTGAGCTTAATAAACGATTTATATTCATTTGAGCTGAACAGTGACTGCATTTATATGAAATTTTGACTTGCTTGTAGGAAGATACAGAGCCTGGGATTTAACTCCATTTCTGAAGGGAAACACACAGCACAGTTTTCATCGATGAAAGACAGTCTGCTTTAGAGCAAGAAGCACGCTCTTGCTTTCTAGAATCTCTAATACAGCAGGAAACGTGAGTGTGCTCAGAACAAAAGAACGGTGATTCCTACACATACAGACCATATGTAGACCAGCTCTGCTTCTGAAACTGATACAAACCACAGTTTCTCTAATATCCAATGCTTTTCAGTTAGAGCAAGAAACGTGTGAGCTACTTGAATGATGTAGCTTTGTTTGAGCTGAAAGGTGACTGAGTTTACCTGAAACGAAGTTTTGCCTGTAGGAAGACACAGAGCCTGGGATTTATCTCCATTTCTTAAGGAAAACACACAGCACAATTGTCATCTGTGAAACACACTCTGCTTTACAGCAAGAAGCACGCTCTTGCTCTCTAGAGTCTCTAATACAGCAGTAAACGTGAGTGTGCTCACAACAAAAGAACGGTGTTTCCTACACATACGGACCATTGCTGGTTTAACTCTGCTTCTGAAACTGATACAAACCCGAAGTCAGCTAACATCCAATGCTTTTCAGTTAAGAGCAAGAAACGTGTTAGCTACTTGAACGATGTAGCTTTGTTTGAGCTGAAACGTGACTGAGTTTACCTGAAACGAAGTTTTGCCTGTAGGAAGACACAGAGCCTGGGATTTATCTCCATTTCTGAAGAAAAACATACAGCACAATTGTCATCCGTGAAACACACTCTGCTTTACAGCAAGAAGCACGCTCTTGCTCTCTAGAGTCTCTAATACAGCAGGAAACGTGAGTGTGCTCAGAACAAAAGAACGGTGTTTCTTACACATATGGACCATTGCTAGTTCAACTCTGCTTCTGAAACTGATACAAACCACAGATCCTCTAACATGCAATGCTTTGTAGTTAAGAGCGAGAAACGTGTGAGCTTCGTAAACGATTTATATTCATTTGAGCTGAAAAGTGACTGAGTTTACCTGAAATGATGTCTTGAAAGTAGGAGGACACAGAGCCTGGAATTTAACTCCCTTTCTGAAGGGAAACAGACAGCACAGTTCTCATCCATGAAACACACTTTCCTTGTAGCAAGAATCACGCTCTTGCATTCTAAGAGTCTCTATACAGCAGGAAATGTGACTGTGGTCAGAACAAAAGAACTGTGTTTCCTACACATACGGACCATATCTAGGTCAACTCTTCTTCTGAAACTGATAAAAACAACAGTTCCTCTAACATGCAATGCTTTCCATTTAAGAGCGAGAAACGTGTGAGCTTCATGAAGGATGTAGCTTCCTGTGAGCTGAAAAATGACTGAGTATACCTGAAAAGTTGCCTTGCTTGTAGGAAGACACAGAGCCTGGGATTTAACTCCATTTTGGAAGAGAAACACACAGCACAGTTGTCATCCTTGAAACACACTCTACTTTAGAGCCAGAAGCACGCTCTTGCTTTCTAGAGTCTATAATAGAGCCAGAAACTTGAAAGTGTGCTCCGAACAAAAGAACGGTGTTTCCTACACATACGGACAATTGCTAGTTCAACTCTGCTTCTGAAACTGATAGAAACCACAGGTCCTCTAACATCCAATGCTTTACAGTTAAGAGCGAGAAACATGTGAGCTTTGTGAATGATTTATATTCGTTTGAGCTAAATGTGACTGCGTTTACCTGAAAAGATGTCTTCTTGTAGGAAGACACAGAGCCTGGGATTTAAGTCCATTTCTGAAGAGAAACACACAGCACAGTTGTCATCCATGAAACACACTCTGCCTTAGAGCAAGAAGCATGCTCTTGCTTTCTAGAGCCTCTAATAAAGCAAAAAACATGAGTGTGCTCAGAACAAAAGAATGGTGTTGCCTACACAGACAGACCATTTCTAGGTCAACTCTTCTTCTGAAACTTTAAGAAACCACAGATCCTCTAACATCCAATGCTTTGTAGTTAAGAGCGAGAAACGTGTGAGCTTCGTAAATGATTTATATTCATTTGAGCTGAAAAGTGACTGCGTATACCTGAAATAAAGTCTTGCTAGTAGGAGGACACAGAGCCTGGAATTAAACTCCATTCCTGAAGGGAAATTCACAGCACAGTTGTCATCCTTGAAACACACACTGCTTTACAGCAAGAAGCACGCTCTTGCTTTCTAGAGTCTATAATAGACCCAGAAACTTGAAAGTGTGCTCAGAACAAAAGAATGGTGTTTCCTACCCATACGGACCATTGCTAGTTCAACTCTGCTTCTGAAACTGATACTAAACACAAGTCATCTAACACCTGATGCTTTTCAGTTACGAGCGAGAAAAGTGTGAGGTTCGTAAACGATTTATATACATTTGAGCTGAAAAGTGACTGAGTTTACCTGAAATGATGTCTTGCTTGTAGGAATACACAGAACATGGAGATTAACTCCCTTTCTGAAAGGAAACAGACAGCACAGTTCTCATCCATGAAACACACTTTCCTTGTAGCAAGAATCACGCTCTTGCTTTCTAAGAGTCTCTATACAGCAGGAAATGTGACTGTGGTCAGAACAAAAGAACGGTGTTTCCTACACATACGGACCATATCTAGGTCAACTCTTCTTCTGAAACTGATACAAACCACAGTTCCTCTAACATGCAATGCTTTCCATTTAAGAGCAAGAAACGTGTGAGCTTCATGAACGATGTAGCTTCCTTTGAGCTGAAAAATGACTGAGTTTACCTGAAAAGATGCCTTGCTTGTAGGAAGACACAGAGCCTGGCATTTAACTCCATTTCGGAAGGGAAACACACAGCACAGTTGTCATCCTTGAAACACACTCTGCTTTAGAGCAAGAAGCACGCTCTTGCTTTCTAGAGTCTATAATAGAGCCAGAAACTTGAAAGTGTGCTCAGAACAAAAGAACGGTGTTTCCTACACATACGGACAATTGCTAGTTCAACTCTGCTTCTGAAACTGATACAAACCACAAGTCATCTAACATCCAATGTTTTCTCTTAAGAGCAAGAAACATGTGAGCTTCGTAAACGATTTATATTCATTTGAGCTGAAAAGTGACTGCGTTTACATGAAATGATGACTTGCTTGTAGGAAAATACAGAGCCTGGGATTTAACTCCATTTCTGAAGCGAAACACACAGCACAGTTTTCATCGATGAAACACAGTCTGCTTTAGAGCAAGAAGCACGCTCTTGCTTTCTAGAGTCTCTAATAGAGCAGGAAACGTGAGTGTGCTCAGAACAAAATAACGGTGTTTCCTGCACATACGGACCATTGCTGGTTCAACTCTGCTTCTGTAACAGATACAAACCACAAGTCATCTAACATCCAATGCTTTTCAGTTAAGAGCAAGAAACGTGTTAGCTACTTGAACGATGTAGCTTTGTTTGAGCTGAAAAGTGACTGAGTTTACCTGAAACGAAGTTTTGCCTGTAGGAAGACACAGAGCCTGGGATTTATCTCCATTTCTGAAGGAAAACACACAGCACAGTTGTCATCCTTGAAACACACTCTGCTTTACAGCAAGAAGCACGCTCTTGCTCTCTAGAGTCTCTAATACAGCAGGAAACGAGAGTGTGCTCAGAACAAAAGAACGGTGTTTCCTACACATACGGACCATTGCTAGTTCAACGCTGCTTCTGAAACTGATACTAAACACAAGTCATCTAACATCCGATGCTTTTCAGTTACAAGCGAGAAAAGTGTGAGGTTCGTAAATGATTTATATTCATTTGAGCTGAAAAGTGACTGAGTTTACCAGAAATGATGTCTTGCTTGTAGGAAGACACAGAGCCTGGGATTTAAGTCCATTTCTGAACGGAAACATACAGCACAGTTGTCATCCATGAAACACACTCTGCCTTAGAGCAAGAAGCATGCTCTTGCTTTCTAGAGCCTCTAATAAAGCAAAAAACATGAGTGTGCTCAGAACAAAAGAATGGTGTTGCCTACACAGACAGACCATTTCTAGGTCAACTCTTCTTCTGAAACTTTAAGAAACCACAGATCCTCTAACATCCAATGCTTTGTAGTTAAGAGCGAGAAACGTGTGAGCTTCGTAAATGATTTATATTCATTTGAGCTGAAAAGTGACTGCGTATACCTGAAATAAAGTCTTGCAAGTAGGAGGACACAGAGCCTGGAATTAAACTCCATTCCTGAAGGGAAACTCACACCACAGTTGTCATCCTTGAAACACACTCTGCTTTAGAGCAAGAAGCACGCTCTTGCTTTCTAGAGTCTATAATAGACCCAGAAACTTGAAAGTGTGCTCAGAACAAAAGAATGGTGTTTCCTACACATACGTACCATTGCTAGTTCAACTCTGCTTCTGAAACTGATACTAAACACAAGTCATCTAACATCGGATGCTTTTCAGTTACGAGCGAGAAAAGTGTGAGTTTCGTAAACGATTTATATACATTTGAGCTGAAAAGTGACTGAGTTTACCTGAAATGATGTCTTGCTTGTAGGAATACCCAGAGCATGGAGTTTAACTCCCTTTCTGAAGGGAAACAGACAGCACAGTTCTCATCCATGAAACACACTTTCCTTGTAGCAAGAATCACGCTCTTGCTTTCTAAGAGTCTCTATACAGCAGGAAATGTGACTGTGGTCAGAACAAAAGAACGGTGTTTCCTACACATACGGACCATATCTAGGTCAACTCTTCTTCTGAAACTGATACAAACCACAGTTCCTCTAACATGCAATGCTTTCCATTTAAGAGCAAGAAACGTGTGAGCTTCATGAACGATGTAGCTTCCTTTGAGCTGAAAAATGACTGAGTTTACCTGAAAAGATGCCTTGCTTGTAGGAAGACACAGAGCCTGGCATTTAACTCCATTTCGGAAGGGAAACACACAGCACAGTTGTCATCCTTGAAACACACTCTGCTTTAGAGCAAGAAGCACGCTCTTGCTTTCTAGAGTCTATAATAGAGCCAGAAACTTGAAAGTGTGCTCAGAACAAAAGAACGGTGTTTCCTACACATACGGACAATTGCTAGTTCAACTCTGCTTCTGAAACATTAACAAACCACACATCCTCTAACATCCAATGTTTTGTAGTTAAGAGCAAGAAACCTGTGAGCTTCGTAAACGATTTATATTCATTTGAGCTGAACAGTGACTGCGTTTACATGAAATGATGACTTGCTTGTAGGAAAATACAGAGCCTGGGATTTAACTCCATTTCTGAAGGAAAACACACAGCACAGTTTTCATCGATGAAACACAGTCTGCTTTAGAGCAAGAAGCACGCTCTTGCTTTCTAGAGTCTCTAATAGAGCAGGAAACGTGAGTGTGCTCAGAACAAAATAACGGTGTTTCCTGCACATACGGACCATTGCTGGTTCAACTCTGCTTCTGAAACTGATAAAAACCACAAGTCATCTAACATCCAATGCTTTTCAGTTAAGAGAAAGAAACGTGTGAGCTTAATAAACGATTTATATTCATTTGAGCTGAACAGTGACTGCATTTATATGAAATTTTGACTTGCTTGTAGGAAGATACAGAGCCTGGGATTTAACTCCATTTCTGAAGGGAAACACACAGCACAGTTTTCATCGATGAAAGACAGTCTGCTTTAGAGCAAGAAGCACGCTCTTGCTTTCTAGAATCTCTAATACAGCAGGAAACGTGAGTGTGCTCAGAACAAAAGAACGGTGATTCCTACACATACAGACCATATGTAGACCAGCTCTGCTTCTGAAACTGATACAAACCACAGTTTCTCTAATATCCAATGCTTTTCAGTTAGAGCAAGAAACGTGTGAGCTACTTGAATGATGTAGCTTTGTTTGAGCTGAAAGGTGACTGAGTTTACCTGAAACGAAGTTTTGCCTGTAGGAAGACACAGAGCCTGGGATTTATCTCCATTTCTTAAGGAAAACACACAGCACAATTGTCATCTGTGAAACACACTCTGCTTTACAGCAAGAAGCACGCTCTTGCTCTCTAGAGTCTCTAATACAGCAGTAAACGTGAGTGTGCTCACAACAAAAGAACGGTGTTTCCTACACATACGGACCATTGCTGGTTTAACTCTGCTTCTGAAACTGATACAAACCCGAAGTCAGCTAACATCCAATGCTTTTCAGTTAAGAGCAAGAAACGTGTTAGCTACTTGAACGATGTAGCTTTGTTTGAGCTGAAACGTGACTGAGTTTACCTGAAACGAAGTTTTGCCTGTAGGAAGACACAGAGCCTGGGATTTATCTCCATTTCTGAAGAAAAACATACAGCACAATTGTCATCCGTGAAACACACTCTGCTTTACAGCAAGAAGCACGCTCTTGCTCTCTAGAGTCTCTAATACAGCAGGAAACGTGAGTGTGCTCAGAACAAAAGAACGGTGTTTCTTACACATATGGACCATTGCTAGTTCAACTCTGCTTCTGAAACTGATACAAACCACAGATCCTCTAACATGCAATGCTTTGTAGTTAAGAGCGAGAAACGTGTGAGCTTCGTAAACGATTTATATTCATTTGAGCTGAAAAGTGACTGAGTTTACCTGAAATGATGTCTTGAAAGTAGGAGGACACAGAGCCTGGAATTTAACTCCCTTTCTGAAGGGAAACAGACAGCACAGTTCTCATCCATGAAACACACTTTCCTTGTAGCAAGAATCACGCTCTTGCATTCTAAGAGTCTCTATACAGCAGGAAATGTGACTGTGGTCAGAACAAAAGAACTGTGTTTCCTACACATACGGACCATATCTAGGTCAACTCTTCTTCTGAAACTGATAAAAACAACAGTTCCTCTAACATGCAATGCTTTCCATTTAAGAGCGAGAAACGTGTGAGCTTCATGAAGGATGTAGCTTCCTGTGAGCTGAAAAATGACTGAGTATACCTGAAAAGTTGCCTTGCTTGTAGGAAGACACAGAGCCTGGGATTTAACTCCATTTTGGAAGAGAAACACACAGCACAGTTGTCATCCTTGAAACACACTCTACTTTAGAGCCAGAAGCACGCTCTTGCTTTCTAGAGTCTATAATAGAGCCAGAAACTTGAAAGTGTGCTCCGAACAAAAGAACGGTGTTTCCTACACATACGGACAATTGCTAGTTCAACTCTGCTTCTGAAACTGATAGAAACCACAGGTCCTCTAACATCCAATGCTTTACAGTTAAGAGCGAGAAACATGTGAGCTTTGTGAATGATTTATATTCGTTTGAGCTAAATGTGACTGCGTTTACCTGAAAAGATGTCTTCTTGTAGGAAGACACAGAGCCTGGGATTTAAGTCCATTTCTGAAGAGAAACACACAGCACAGTTGTCATCCATGAAACACACTCTGCCTTAGAGCAAGAAGCATGCTCTTGCTTTCTAGAGCCTCTAATAAAGCAAAAAACATGAGTGTGCTCAGAACAAAAGAATGGTGTTGCCTACACAGACAGACCATTTCTAGGTCAACTCTTCTTCTGAAACTTTAAGAAACCACAGATCCTCTAACATCCAATGCTTTGTAGTTAAGAGCGAGAAACGTGTGAGCTTCGTAAATGATTTATATTCATTTGAGCTGAAAAGTGACTGCGTATACCTGAAATAAAGTCTTGCTAGTAGGAGGACACAGAGCCTGGAATTAAACTCCATTCCTGAAGGGAAATTCACAGCACAGTTGTCATCCTTGAAACACACACTGCTTTACAGCAAGAAGCACGCTCTTGCTTTCTAGAGTCTATAATAGACCCAGAAACTTGAAAGTGTGCTCAGAACAAAAGAATGGTGTTTCCTACCCATACGGACCATTGCTAGTTCAACTCTGCTTCTGAAACTGATACTAAACACAAGTCATCTAACACCTGATGCTTTTCAGTTACGAGCGAGAAAAGTGTGAGGTTCGTAAACGATTTATATACATTTGAGCTGAAAAGTGACTGAGTTTACCTGAAATGATGTCTTGCTTGTAGGAATACACAGAACATGGAGATTAACTCCCTTTCTGAAAGGAAACAGACAGCACAGTTCTCATCCATGAAACACACTTTCCTTGTAGCAAGAATCACGCTCTTGCTTTCTAAGAGTCTCTATACAACAGGAAATGTGACTGTGGTCAGAACAAAAGAACGGTGTTTCCTACACATACGGACCATATCTAGGTCAACTCTTCTTCTGAACCTGATACAAACCACAGTTCCTCTAACATGCAATGCTTTCCATTTAAGAGCAAGATACGTGTGAGCTTCATGAACGATGTAGCTTCCTTTGAGCTGAAAAATGACTGGGTTTACCTGAAAAGATGCCTTGCTTGTAGGAAGACACAGAGCCTGGCATTTAACTCCATTTCGGAAGGGAAACACACAGCACAGTTGTCATCCGTGAAACACACTCTGCTTTAGAGAAAGAAGCACGCTCTTGCTTTCTAGAGTCTATAATAGAGCCAGAAACTTGAAAGTGTGCTCAGAACAAAAGAACGGTGTTTCCTACACATACGGAAAATTGCTAGTTCAACTCTGCTTCTGAAACATTAACAACCACACATCCTCTAACATCCAATGCTGTGTAGTTAAGAGCGAGAAACATGTGAGCTTCGTAAACGATTTATATTCATTTGAGCTGAAAAGTGACTGTGTATACCTGAAATAAAGTCTTGCTAGTAGGAGGACACAGAGCCTGGAATTTAACTCCATTCCTGAAGGGAAACACACAGCACAGTTCTCATCCATGAAACACACTCTGCTTTAGAGCAAGAAGCACGCTCTTGATTTCTAAGAGTCTCTAATACAGCAGGAAACGTGGCTGTGGTCAGAACAAAAGAATGGTGTTTCCTACACATATGGACCATTGCTAGTTCAACTCTCCTTCTGAAACTGATACAAACCACAAGTCATCTAACATCCAATGTTTTCTCTTAAGAGCAAGAAACGTGTGAGTTTCGTAAATGATTTATATTCATTTGAGCTGAAAAGTGCCTGCGTTTACATGAAATGATGACTTGCTTGTAGGAAAATACAGAGCCTGGGATTTAACTCAATTTCTGAAGCGAAACACACAGCACAGTTTTCATCGATGAAACACAGTCTGCTTTAGAGCAAGAAGCACGCTCTTGCTTTCTAGAGTCTCTAATAGAGCAGGAAACGTGAGTGTGCTCAGAACAAAATAACGGTGTTTCCTGCACATACGGACCATTGCTAGTTCAACTCTGCTTCTGAAACTGATAAAAACCACAAGTCATCTAACATCCAATGCTTTTCAGTTAAGTGAAAGAAACGTGTGAGCTTAATAAACGATTTATATTCATTTGAGCTGAACAGTGACTGCATTTACATGAAATGATGACTTGCTTGTAGGAAAATACAGAGCCTGGGATTTAACTCCATTTCTGAAGGGAAACACACAGCACAGTTTTCATCGATGAAAGACAGTCTGCTTTAGAGCAAGAAGCACGCTCTTGCTTTCTAGAATCTCTAATACAGCAGGAAACGTGAGTGTTCTCAGAACAAAAGAACGGTGTTTCCTACACATACAGACCATATGTAGAGCAGCTCTGCTTCTGAAACTGATACAAACCACAGTTTCTCTAATATCCAATGCTTTTCAGTTAGAGCAAGAAACGTGTGAGCTCCTTGAATGATGTAGCTTTGTTTGAGCTGAAAGGTGACTGAGTTTACCTGAAACGAAGTTTTGCCTGTAGGAAGACACAGAGCCTGGGATTTATCTCCATTTCTTAAGGAAAACACACAGCACAATTGTCATCTGTGAAACACACTCTGCTTTACAGCAAGAAGCACGCTCTTGCTCTCTAGAGTCTCTAATACAGCAGTAAACGTGAGTGTGCTCAGAACAAAAGAACGGTGTTTCCTACACATAAGGACCATTGCTGGTTCAACTCTGCTTCTGAAACTGATACAAACCCGAAGTCATCTAACATCCAATGCTTTTCAGTTAAGAGCAAGAAACGTGTTAGCTACTTGAACGATGTAGCTTTGTTTGAGCTGAAAAGTGACTGAGTTTACCTGAAACGAAGTTTTGCCTGTAGGAAGACACAGAGCCTGGGATTTATCTCCATTTCTGAAGGAAAACACACAGCACAGTTGTCATCCTTGAAACACACTCTGCTTTACAGCAAGAAGCACGCTCTTGCTCTCTAGAGTCTCTAATACAGCAGGAAACGTGAGTGTGCTCAGAACAAAAGAACGGTGTTTCTTACACATATGGACCATTGCTAGTTCAACTCTGCTTCTGAAACTGGTACAAACCACAGATCCTCTAACATGCAATGCTTTGTAGTTAAGAGCGATAAACGTGTGAGCTTCGTAAACGATTTATATTCATTTGAGCTGAAAAGTGACTGCGTATACCTGAAATGATGTCTTGAAAGTAGGAGGACACAGAGCCTGGAATTTAACTCCCTTTCTGAAGGGAAACAGACAGCACAGTTCTCATCCATGAAACACACTTTCCTTGTAGCAAGAATCACGCTCTTGCTTTCTAAGAGTCTCTATACAGCAGGAAATGTGACTGTGGTCAGAACAAAAGAACGGTGTTTCCTACACATACGGACCATATCTAGGTCAACTCTTCTTCTGAAACTGATACAAACCACAGTTCCTCTAACATGCAATGCTTTCCATTTAAGAGCGACAATCGTGTGAGCTTCATGAAGGATGTAGCTTCCTGTGAGCTGAAAAATGACTGAGTATACCTGAAAAGTTGCCTTGCTTGTAGGAAGACACAGAGCCTGGGATTTAACTCCATTTTGGAAGGGAAACACACAGCACAGTTGTCATCCTTGAAACACACTCTGCTTTAGAGCAAGAAGCACGCTCTTGCTTTCTAGAGTCTATAATCGAGCCAGAAACTTGAAAGTGTGCTCCGAACAAAAGAACGGTGTTTCCTACACATACGGACAATTGCTAGTTCAACTCTGCTTCTGAAACTGATAGAAACCACAGGTCCTCTAACATCCAATGCTTTTCATTTAAGAGCGAGAAACATGTGAGCTTTGTGAATGATTTATATTCGTTTGAGCTAAATGTGACTGCGTTTACCTGAAAAGATGTCTTCTTGTAGGAAGACACAGAGCCTGGGATTTAAGTCCATTTCTGAACGGAAACACACAGCACAGTTGTCATCCATGAAACACACTCTGCCTTAGAGCAAGAAGCATGCTCTTGCTTTCTAGAGCCTCTAATAAAGCAAAAAACATGAGTGTGCTCAGAACAAAAGAATGGTGTTGCCTACACAGACAGACCATTTCTAGGTCAACTCTTCTTCTGAAACTTTAAGAAACCACAGATCCTCTAACATCCAATGCTTTGTAGTTAAGAGCGAGAAACGTGTGAGCTTCGTAAATGATTTATATTCATTTGAGCTGAAAAGTGACTGCGTATACCTGAAATAAAGTCTTGCTAGTAGGAGGACACAGAGCCTGGAATTAAACTCCATTCCTGAAGGGAAACTCACAGCACAGTTGTCATCCTTGAAACACACTCTGCTTTAGAGCAAGAAGCACGCTCTTGCTTTCTAGAGTCTATAATAGACCTAGAAACTTGAAAGTGTGCTCAGAACAAAAGAATGGTGTTTCCTACACATACGGACCATTGCTAGTTCAACTCTGCTTCTGAAACTGATACTAAACACAAGTCATCTAACATCCGATGCTTTTCAGTTACGAGCGAGAAAAGTGTGAGGTTCTTAAACGATTTATATACATTTGAGCTGAAAAGTGACTGAGTTTACCTGAAATGATGTCTTGCTTGTAGGAATACACAGAGCATGGAGTTTAACTCCCTTTCTGAAGGGAAACAGACAGCACAGTTCTCATCCATGAAACACACTTTCCTTGTAGCAAGAATCACGCTCTTGCTTTCTAAGAGTCTCTATACAGCAGGAAATGTGACTGTGGTCAGAACAAAAGAACGGTGTTTCTTACACATACGGACCATATCTAGGTCAACTCTTCTTCTGAAACTGATACAAACCACAGTTCCTCTAACATGCAATGCTTTCCATTTAAGAGCAAGACACGTGTGAGCTTCATGAACGATGTAGCTTCCTTTGAGCTGAAAAATGACTGGGTTTACATGAAAAGATGCCTTGCTTGTAGGAAGACACAGAGCCTGGCATTTAACTCCATTTCGGAAGGGAAACACACAGCACAGTTGTCATCCTAGAAACACACTCTGCTTTAGAGAAAGAAGCACGCTCTTGCTTTCTAGAGTCTATAATAGAGCCAGAAACTTGAAAGTGTGCTCAGAACAAAAGAACGGTGTTTCCTACACATACGGACAATTGCTAGTTCCACTCTGCTTCTGAAACATTAACAAACCACACATCCTCTAACATAAAATGCTGTGTAGTTAAGAGCGAGAAACGTGTGAGCTTCGTAAACGATTTATATTCATTTGAGCTGAAAAGTGACTGCATTTACATGAAATGATGACTTGCTTGTAGGAAAATACAGAGCCTGGGATTTAACTCCATTTCTGAAGCGAAACACACAGCACAGTTTTCATCGATGAAAGACAGTCTGCTTTAGAGCAAGAAGCACGCTCTTGCTTTCTAGAATCTCTAATACAGCAGGAAACGTGAGTGTTCTCAGAACAAAAGAACGCTGTTTCCTACACATACAGACCATATGTAGACCAGCTCTGCTTCTGAAACTGATACAAACCACAGTTTCTCTAATATCCAATGCTTTTCAGTTAGAGCAAGAAACGTGGTTGCTACTTGAATGATGTAGCTTTGTTTGAGCTGAAAGGTGACTGAGTTTACCTGAAACGAAGTTTTGCCTGTAGGAAGACACAGAGCCTGGGATTTATCTCCATTTCTTAAGGAAAACACACAGCAAAATTGTCATCTGTGAAACACACTCTGCTTTACAGCAAGAAGCACGCTCTTGCTCTCTAGAGTCTCTAATACAGCAGTAAACATGAGTGTGCTCAGAACAAAAGAACGGTGTTTCCTACACATAAGGACCATTGCTGGTTCAACTCTGCTTCTGAAACTGATACAAACCCGAAGTAATCTAACATCCAATGCTTTTCAGTTAAGAGCAAGAAACGTGTTAGCTACTTGAACGATGTAGCTTTGTTTGAGCTGAAAAGTGACTGAGTTTTCCTGAAACGAAGTTTTGCCTGTAGGAAGACACAGAGCCTGGGATTTATCTCCATTTCTTAAGGAAAACACACAGCACAATTGTCATCTGTGAAACACACTCTGCTTTACAGCAAGAAGCACGCTCTTGCTCTCTAGTGTCTCTAATACAGCAGGAAACGTGAGTGAGCTCAGAACAAAAGAACGGTGTTTCCTACACATACGGACCATTGCTAGTTCAACGCTGCTTCTGAAACTGATACTAAACACAAGTCATCTAACATCCGATGCTTTTCAGTTATGAGCGAGAAAAGTGTGAGGTTCGTAAATGATTTATATTCATTTGAGCTGAAAAGTGACTGAGTTTACCAGAAATGATGTCTTGCTTGTAGGAAGACACAGAGCCTGGGATTTAAGTCCATTTCTGAACGGAAACACACAGCACAGTTGTCATCCATGAAACACACTCTGCCTTAGAGCAAGAAGCATGCTCTTGCTTTCTAGAGCCTCCAATAAAGCAAAAAACATGAGTGTGCTCAGAACAAAAGAATGGTGTTGCCTACACAGACAGACCATTTCTAGATCAACTCTTCTTCTGAAACATTAAGAAACCACAGATCCTCTAACATCCAATGCTTTGTAGTTAAGAGCGAGAAACGTGTGAGCTTCGTAAATGATTTATATTCATTTGAGCTGAAAAGTGGCTGCGTATACCTGAAATAAAGTCTTGCTAGTAGGAGGACACAGAGCCTGGAATTAAACTCCATTCCTGAAGGGAAACTCACACCACAGTTGTCATCCTTGAAACACACTCTGCTTTAGAGCAAGAAGCACGCTCTTGCTTTCTTGAGTCTATAATAGACCCAGAAACTTGAAAGTGTGCTCAGAACAAAAGAATGGTGTTTCCTACACATACGGACCATTGCTAGTTCAACTCTGCTTCTGAAACTGATACTAAACACAAGTCATCTAACATCCGATGCTTTTCAGTTACGAGCGAGAAAAGTGTGAGGTTCGTAAACGATTTATATACATTTGAGCTGAAAAGTGACTGAGTTTACCTGAAATGATGTCTTGCTTGTAGGAATACACAGAGCATGGAGTTTAACTCCCTTTCTGAAGGGAAACAGACAGCACAGTTCTCATCCATGAAACACACTTTCCTTGTAGCAAGAATCACGCTCTTGCTTTCTAAGAGTCTCTATACAGCAGGAAATGTGACTGTGGTCATAACAAAAGAACGGTGTTTCCTACACATACGGACCATATCTAGGTCAACTCTTCTTCTGAAACTGATACAAACCACAGTTCCTCTAACATGCAATGCTTTCCATTTAAGCAAGATACGTGTGAGCTTCATGAACGATGTAGCTTCCTTTGAGCTGAAAAATGACTGGGTTTACCTGAAAAGATGCCTTGCTTGTAGGAAGACACAGAGCCTGGCATTTAACTCCATTTTGGAAGGGAAACACACAGCACAGTTGTCATCCTTGAAACACACTCTGCTTTAGAGAAAGAAGCACGCTCTTGCTTTCTAGAGTCTATAATAGAGCCAGAAACTTGAAAGTGTGCTCAGAACAAAAGAACGGTGTTTCCTACACATACGGACAATTGCTAGTTCCACTCTGCTTCTGAAACATTAACAAACCACACATCCTCTAACATAAAATGCTGTGTAGTTAAGAGCGAGAAACGTGTGAGCTTCGTAAACGATTTATATTCATTTGAGCTGAAAAGTGACTGCATTTACATGAAATGATGACTTGCTTGTAGGAAAATACAGAGCCTGGGATTTAACTCCATTTCTGAAGCGAAACACACAGCACAGTTTTCATCGATGAAAGACAGTCTGCTTTAGAGCAAGAAGCACGCTCTTGCTTTCTAGAATCTCTAATACAGCAGGAAACGTGAGTGTTCTCAGAACAAAAGAACGCTGTTTCCTACACATACAGACCATATGTAGACCAGCTCTGCTTCTGAAACTGATACAAACCACAGTTTCTCTAATATCCAATGCTTTTCAGTTAGAGCAAGAAACGTGGTTGCTACTTGAATGATGTAGCTTTGTTTGAGCTGAAAGGTGACTGAGTTTACCTGAAACGAAGTTTTGCCTGTAGGAAGACACAGAGCCTGGGATTTATCTCCATTTCTTAAGGAAAACACACAGCAAAATTGTCATCTGTGAAACACACTCTGCTTTACAGCAAGAAGCACGCTCTTGCTCTCTAGAGTCTCTAATACAGCAGTAAACATGAGTGTGCTCAGAACAAAAGAACGGTGTTTCCTACACATAAGGACCATTGCTGGTTCAACTCTGCTTCTGAAACTGATACAAACCCGAAGTAATCTAACATCCAATGCTTTTCAGTTAAGAGCAAGAAACGTGTTAGCTACTTGAACGATGTAGCTTTGTTTGAGCTGAAAAGTGACTGAGTTTTCCTGAAACGAAGTTTTGCCTGTAGGAAGACACAGAGCCTGGGATTTATCTCCATTTCTTAAGGAAAACACACAGCACAATTGTCATCTGTGAAACACACTCTGCTTTACAGCAAGAAGCACGCTCTTGCTCTCTAGTGTCTCTAATACAGCAGGAAACGTGAGTGTGCTCAGAACAAAAGAACGGTGTTTCCTACACATACGGACCATTGCTAGTTCAACGCTGCTTCTGAAACTGATACTAAACACAAGTCATCTAACATCCGATGCTTTTCAGTTATGAGCGAGAAAAGTGTGAGGTTCGTAAATGATTTATATTCATTTGAGCTGAAAAGTGACTGAGTTTACCAGAAATGATGTCTTGCTTGTAGGAAGACACAGAGCCTGGGATTTAAGTCCATTTCTGAACGGAAACACACAGCACAGTTGTCATCCATGAAACACACTCTGCCTTAGAGCAAGAAGCATGCTCTTGCTTTCTAGAGCCTCCAATAAAGCAAAAAACATGAGTGTGCTCAGAACAAAAGAATGGTGTTGCCTACACAGACAGACCATTTCTAGATCAACTCTTCTTCTGAAACATTAAGAAACCACAGATCCTCTAACATCCAATGCTTTGTAGTTAAGAGCGAGAAACGTGTGAGCTTCGTAAATGATTTATATTCATTTGAGCTGAAAAGTGACTGCGTATACCTGAAATAAAGTCTTGCTAGTAGGAGGACACAGAGCCTGGAATTAAACTCCATTCCTGAAGGGAAACTCACACCACAGTTGTCATCCTTGAAACACACTCTGCTTTAGAGCAAGAAGCACGCTCTTGCTTTCTTGAGTCTATAATAGACCCAGAAACTTGAAAGTGTGCTCAGAACAAAAGAATGGTGTTTCCTACACATACGGACCATTGCTAGTTCAACTCTGCTTCTGAAACTGATACTAAACACAAGTCATCTAACATCCGATGCTTTTCAGTTACGAGCGAGAAAAGTGTGAGTTTCGTAAACGATTTATATACATTTGAGCTGAAAAGTGACTGAGTTTACCTGAAATGATGTCTTGCTTGTAGGAATACACAGAGCATGGAGTTTAACTCCCTTTCTGAAGGGAAACAGACAGCACAGTTCTCATCCATGAAACACACTTTCCTTGTAGCAAGAATCACGCTCTTGCTTTCTAAGAGTCTCTATACAGCAGGAAATGTGACTGTGGTCATAACAAAAGAACGGTGTTTCCTACACATACGGACCATATCTAGGTCAACTCTTCTTCTGAAACTGATACAAACCACAGTTCCTCTAACATGCAATGCTTTCCATTTAAGCAAGATACGTGTGAGCTTCATGAACGATGTAGCTTCCTTTGAGCTGAAAAATGACTGGGTTTACCTGAAAAGATGCCTTGCTTGTAGGAAGACACAGAGCCTGGCATTTAACTCCATTTTGGAAGGGAAACACACAGCACAGTTGTCATCCTTGAAACACACTCTGCTTTAGAGAAAGAAGCACGCTCTTGCTTTCTAGAGTCTATAATAGAGCCAGAAACTTGAAAGTGTGCTCAGAACAAAAGAACGGTGTTTCCTACACATACAGACAATTGCTAGTTCAACTCTGCTTCTGAAACATTAACAAACCACACATCCTCTAACATCCAATGCTTTGTAGTTAAGAGCGAGAAACGTGTGAGCTTCGTAAACGATTTATATTCATTTGAGCTGAACAGTGACTGCGTATACCTGAAATAAAGTCTTGCAAGTAGGTGGACACAGAGCCTGGAATTTAACTCCATTCCTGAAGGGAAACACACAGCACAGTTCTCATCCATGAAACACACTCTGCTTTAGAGCAAGAAGCACGCTCTTGATTTCTAAGAGTCTCTAATACAGCAGGAAACGTGGCTGTGGTCAGAACAAAAGAATGGTGTTTCCTACACATATGGACCATTGCTAGTTCAACTCTGCTTCTGAAACTGATACAAACCACAAGTCGTCTAACATCCAATGTTTTCTCTTAAGAGCAAGAAACGTGTGAGCTTCGTAAACGATTTATATTCATTTGAGCTGAAAAGTGACTGCGTTTACATGAAATGATGACTTGCTTGTAGGAAAATACAGAGCCTGGGATTTAACTCCATTTCTGAAGCAAAACACACAGCACAGTTTTCATCGATGAAACACAGTCTGCTTTAGAGCTAGAAGTACGCTCTTGCTTTCTAGAGTCTCTAATAGAGCAGGAAACGTGAGTGTGCTCAGAACAAATTAACGGTGTTTCCTGCACATACGGACCATTGCTAGTTCAACTCTGCTTCTGAAACTGATAAAAACCACAAGTCATCTAACATCCAATGCTTTTCAGTTAAGAGAAAGAAACGTGTGAGCTTAATAAACGATTTATATTCATTTGAGCTGAACAGTGACTGCATTTATATGAAATGATGACTTGCATGTAGGAAGATACAGAGTCTGGGATTTAACTCCATTTCTGAAGGGAAACACACAGCACAGTTTTCATCGATGAAAGACTGTCTGCTTTAGAGCAAGAAGCATGCTCTTGCTTTCTAGAATCTCTAATACAGCAGGAAACGTGAGTGTGCTCAGAACAAAAGAACAGTGATTCCTACACATACAGACCATATGTTGACCATCTCTGCTTCTGAAACTGATACAAACCACAGTTTCTCTAATATCCAATGCTTTTCAGTTAGAGCAAGAAACGTGTGAGCTACTTGAATGATGTAGCTTTGTTTGAGCTGAAAGGTGACTGAGTTTACCTGAAACGAAGTTTTGCCTGTAGGAAGACACAGAGCCTGGGATTTATCTCCATTTCTGAAGAAAAACACACAGCACAGTTGTCATCCGTGAAACACACTCTGCTTTACAGCAGGAAGCACGCTCTTGCTCTCTAGAGTCTCTAATACAGCAGGAAACGTGAGTGTGCTCAGAACAAAAGAACGGTGTTTCCTACACATACGGACCATTGCTAGTTCAACGCTGCTTCTGAAACTGATACTAAACACAAGTCATCTAACATCCGATGCTTTTCATTTATGAGCGAGAAAAGTGTGAGGTTCGTAAATGATTTATATTCATTTGAGCTGAAAAGTGACTGAGTTTACCAGAAATGATGTCTTGCTTGTAGGAAGACACAGAGCCTGGGATTTATCTCCATTTCTTAAGGAAAACACACAGCACAATTGTCATCTGTGAAACACACTCTGCTTTACAGCAAGAAGCACGCTTTTGCTCTCTAGAGTCTCTAATACAGCAGTAAACGTGAGTGTGCTCAGAACAAAAGAACGGTGTTTCCTACACATAAGGACCATTGCTGGTTCAACTCTGCTTCTGAAACTGATACAAACCCGAAGTCATCTAACATCCAATGCTTTTCAGTTAAGAGCAAGAAACGTGTTAGCTACTTGAACGATGTAGCTTTGTTTGAGCTGAAAAGTGACTGAGTTTTCCTGAAACGAAGTTTTGCCTGTAGGAAGACACAGAGCCTGGGATTTATCTCCATTTCTTAAGGAAAACACACAGCACAGTTTTCATCTGTGAAACACACTCTGCTTTACAGCAAGAAGCACGCTCTTGCTCTCTAGTGTCTCTAATACAGCAGGAAACGTGAGTGTGCTCAGAACAAAAGAACGGTGTTTCCTACACATACGGACCATTGCTAGTTCAACGCTGCTTCTGAAACTGATACTAAACACAAGTCATCTAACATCCGATGCTTTTCAGTTATGAGCGAGAAAAGTGTGAGGTTCGTAAATGATTTATATTCATTTGAGCTGAAAAGTGACTGAGTTTACCAGAAATGATGTCTTGCTTGTAGGAAGACACAGAGCCTGGGATTTAAGTCCATTTCGGAAGGGAAACACACAGCACAGTTGTCATCCTTGAAACGCACTCTGCTTTAGAGAAAGAAGCACGCTCTTGCTTTCTAGAGTCTATAATAGAGCCAGAAACTTGAAAGTGTGCTCAGAACAAAAGAACGGTGTTTCCTACACATACAGACAATTGCTAGTTCAACTCTGCTTCTGAAACATTAACAAACCACACATCCTCTAACATCCAATGCTTTGTAGTTAAGAGCGAGAAACGTGTGAGCTTCGTAAACGATTTATATTCATTTGAGCTGAACAGTGACTGCGTATACCTGAAATAAAGTCTTGCAAGTAGGAGGACACAGAGCCTGGAATTTAACTCCATTCCTGAAGGGAAACACACAGCACAGTTCTCATCCATGAAACACACTCTGCTTTAGAGCAAGAAGCACGCTCTTGATTTCTAAGAGTCTCTAATACAGCAGGAAACGTGGCTGTGGTCAGAACAAAAGAATGGTGTTTCCTACACATATGGACCATTGCTAGTTCAACTCTGCTTCTGAAACTGATACAAACCACAAGTCGTCTAACATCCAATGTTTTCTCTTAAGAGCAAGAAACGTGTGAGCTTCGTAAACGATTTATATTCATTTGAGCTGAAAAGTGACTGCGTTTACATGAAATGATGACTTGCTTGTAAGAAAATACAGAGCCTGGGATTTAACTCCATTTCTGAAGCAAAACACACAGCACAGTTTTCATCGATGAAACACAGTCTGCTTTAGAGCAAGAAGCACGCTCTTGCTTTCTAGAGTCTCTAATAGAGCAGGAAACGTGAGTGTGCTCAGAACAAAATAACGGTGTTTCCTGCACATACGGACCATTGCTAGTTCAACTCTGCTTCTGAAACTGATAAAAACCACAAGTCATCTAACATCCAATGCTTTTCAGTTAAGAGAAAGAAACGTGTGAGCTTAATAAACGATTTATATTCATTTGAGCTGAACAGTGACTGCATTTATATGAAATGATGACTTGCATGTAGGAAGATACAGAGCCTGGGATTTAACTCCATTTCTGAAGGGAAACACACAGCACAGTTTTCATCGATGAAAGACTGTCTGCTTTAGAGCAAGAAGCACGCTCTTGCTTTCTAGAATCTCTAATACATCAGGAAACGTGAGTGTGCTCAGAACAAAAGAACGGTGATTCCTACACATACAGACCATATGTTGACCATCTCTGCTTCTGAAACTGATACAAACCACAGTTTCTCTAATATCCAATGCTTTTCAGTTAGAGCAAGAAACGTGTGAGCTACTTGAATGATGTAGCTTTGTTTGAGCTGAAAGGTGACTGAGTTTACCTGAAACGAAGTTTTGCCTGTAGGAAGACACAGAGCCTGGGATTTATCTCCATTTCTGAAGAAAAACACACAGCACAGTTGTCATCCGTGAAACACACTCTGCTTTACAGCAAGAAGCACGCTCTTGCTCTCTAGAGTCTCTAATACAGCAGGAAACGTGAGTGTGGTCAGAACAAAAGAACGGTGTTTCCTACACATACGGACCATTGCTAGTTCAACGCTGCTTCTGAAACTGATACTAAACACAAGTCATCTAACATCCGATGCTTTTCAGTTACGAGCGAGAAAAGTGTGAGGTTCGTAAATGATTTATATTCATTTGAGCTGAAAAGTGACTGAGTTTACCAGAAATGATGTCTTGCTTGTAGGAAGACACAGAGCCTGGGATTTATCTCCATTTCTTAAGGAAAACACACAGCACAATTGTCATCTGTGAAACACACTCTGCTTTACAGCAAGAAGCACGCTCTTGCTCTCTAGAGTCTCTAATACAGCAGTAAACGTGAGTGTGCTCAGAACAAAAGAACGGTGTTTCCTACACATAAGGACCATTGCTGGTTCAACTCTGCTTCTGAAACTGATACAAACCCGAAGTCATCTAACATCCAATGCTTTTCAGTTAAGAGCAAGAAACGTGTTAGCTACTTGAACGATGTAGCTTTGTTTGAGCTGAAAAGTGACTGAGTTTTCCTGAAACGAAGTTTTGCCTGTAGGAAGACACAGAGCCTGGGATTTATCTCCATTTCTTAAGGAAAACACACAGCACAGTTGTCATCTGTGAAACACACTCTGCTTTACAGCAAGAAGCACGCTCTTGCTCTCTAGTGTCTCTAATACAGCAGGAAACGTGAGTGTGCTCAGAACAAAAGAACGGTGTTTCCTACACATACGGACCATTGCTAGTTCAACGCTGCTTCTGAAACTGATACTAAACACAAGTCATCTAACATCCGATGCTTTTCAGTTATGAGCGAGAAAAGTGTGAGGTTCGTAAATGATTTATATTCATTTGAGCTGAAAAGTGACTGAGTTTACCAGAAATGATGTCTTGCTTGTAGGAAGACACAGAGCCTGGGATTTAAGTCCATTTCTGAACGGAAACACACAGCACAGTTGTCATCCATGAAACACACTCTGCCTTAGAGCAAGAAGCATGCTCTTGCTTTCTAGAGCCTCTAATAAAGCAAAAAACATGAGTGTGCTCAGAACAAAAGAATGGTGTTGCCTACACAGACAGACCATTTCTAGGTCAACTCTTCTTCTGAAACTTTAAGAAACCACAGATCCTCTAACATCCAATGCTTTGTAGTTAAGAGCGAGAAACGTGTGAGCTTCGTAAATGATTTATATTCATTTGAGCTGAAAAGTGACTGCGTATACCTGAAATAAAGTCTTGCTAGTAGGAGGACACAGAGCCTGGAATTAAACTCCATTCCTGAAGGGAAACTCACAGCACAGTTGTCATCCTTGAAACACACTCTGCTTTAGAGCAAGAAGCACGCTCTTGCTTTCTTGAGTCTATAATAGACCCAGAAACTTGAAAGTGTGCTCAGAACAAAAGAATGGTGTTTCCTACACATACGGACCATTGCTAGTTCAACTCTGCTTCTGAAACTGATACTAAACACAAGTCATCTAACATCCGATGCTTTTCAGTTACGAGCGAGAAAAGTGTGAGGTTCGTAAACGATTTATATACATTTGAGCTGAAAAGTGACTGAGTTTACCTGAAATGATGTCTTGCTTGTAGGAATACACAGAGCATGGAGTTTAACTCCCTTTCTGAAGGGAAACAGACAGCACAGTTCTCATCCATGAAACACACTTTCCTTGTAGCAAGAATCACGCTCTTGCTTTCTAAGAGTCTCTATACAGCAGGAAATGTGACTGTGGTCAGAACAAAAGAACGGTGTTTCCTACACATACGGACCATATCTAGGTCAACTCTTCTTCTGAAACTGATACAAACCACAGTTCCTCTAACATGCAATGCTTTCCATTTAAGAGCAAGAAACGTGTGAGGTTCATGAACGATGTAGCTTCCTTTGAGCTGAAAAATGACTGAGTTTACCTGAAAAGATGCCTTACTTGTAGGAAGACACAGAGCCTGGCATTTAACTCCATTTCGGAAGGGAAACACACAGCACAGTTGTCATCCTTGAAACACACTCTGCTTTAGAGCAAGAACCACGCTCTTACTTTCTAGAGTCTATAATAGAGCCAGAAACTTGAAAGTGTGCTCAGAACAAAAGAACGGTGTTTCCTACACATACGGACAATTGCTAGTTCAACTCTGCTTCTGAAACTGATAGAAACCACAGGTCCTCTAACATCCAATGCTTTTCAGTTAAGAGCGAGAAACATGTGAGCTTTGTGAATGATTTATATTCGTTTGAGCTAAACGTGACTGCGTTTACCTGAAATGATGTCTTCTTGTAGGAAGACACAGAGCCTGGGATTTAAGTCCATTTCTGAAGAGAAACACACAGCACAGTTGTCATCCATGAAACATACTCTGCCTTAGAGCAAGAAGCATGCTCTTGCTTTCTAGAGCCTCTAATAAAGCAAAAAACATGAGTGTGCTCAGAACAAAAGAATGGTGTTGCCTACACAGACAGACCATTTCTAGGTCAACTCTTCTTCTGAAACTTTAAGAAACCACAGATCCTCTAACATCCAATGCTTTGTAGTTAAGAGCGAGAAACGTGTGAGCTTCGTAAATGATTTATATTCATTTGAGCTGAAAAGTGACTGCGTATACCTGAAATAAAGTCTTGCTAGTAGGAGGACACAGAGCCTGGAATTAAACTCCATTCCTGAAGGGAAACTCACAGCACAGTTGTCATCCTTGAAACACACTCTGTTTTAGATTAAGAAGCACGCTCTTGCTTTCTAGAGTCTATAATAGACCCAGAAACTTGAAAGTGTGCTCAGAACAAAAGAATGGTGTTTCCTACACATACGGACCATTGCTAGTTCAACTCTGCTTCTGAAACTGATACTAAACACAAGTCATCTAACATCCGATGCTTTTCAGTTACGAGCGAGAAAAGTGTGTGGTTCGTAAACGATTTATATACATTTGAGCTGAAAAGTGACTGAGTTTACCTGAAATGATGTCTTGCTTGTAGGAATACACAGAGCATGGAGTTTAACTCCCTTTCTGAAGGGAAACAGACAGCACAGTTCTCATCCATGAAACACACTTTCCTTGTAGCAAGAATCACGCTCTTGCTTTCTAAGAGTCTCTATACAGCAGGAAATGTGACTGTGGTCAGAACAAAAGAACGGTGTTTCCTACACATACGGACCATATCTAGGTCAACTCTTCTTCTGAAACTGATACAAACCACAGTTCCTCTAACATGCAATGCTTTCCATTTAAGAGCAAGAAACGTGTGAGCTTCATGAACGATGTA
The DNA here is from genome assembly GCA_949786385.1 of Onychomys leucogaster. NCBI lineage: Eukaryota > Metazoa > Chordata > Mammalia > Rodentia > Cricetidae > Onychomys > Onychomys leucogaster. The sequence goes on along the minus strand of CATKUP010000107.1, from coordinate 1,579,982 downwards.
GCTTCCTTTGAGCTGAAAAATGACTGAGCTTACCTGAAAAGATGCCTTGCTTGTAGGAAGACACAGAGCCTGGCATTTAACTCCATTTCGGAAGGGAAACACACAGCACAGTTGTCATCCTTGAAAAACACTCTGCTTTAGAGCAAGAAGCACGCTCTTGCTTTCTAGAGTCTATAATAGAGCCAGAAACTTGAAAGTGTGCTCAGAACAAACGAACGGTGTTTCCTACACATACGGACAATTGCTAGTTTAACTCTGCTTCTGAAACTGATAGCAACCACAGGTCCTCTAACATCCAATGCTTTTCAGTTAAGAGCGAGAAACATGTGAGCTTTGTGAATGATTTATATTCGTTTGAGCTAAATGTGACTGCGTTTACCTGAAATGATGTCTTCTTGTAGGAAGACACAGAGCCTGGGATTTAAGTCCATTTCTGAAGAGAAACACACAGCACAGTTGTCATCCATGAAACAAACTCTGCCTTAGAGCAAGAAGCATGCTCTTGCTTTCTAGAGCCTCTAATAAAGCAACAAACATGAGTGTGGTCAGAACAAAAGAATGGTGTGGCCTACACACACAGACCATTTCTAGGTCAACTCTTCTTCTGAAACTTTAAGAAACCACAGATCCTCTAACATCCAATGCTTTGTAGTTAAGAGCGAGAAACCTGTGAGCTTCGTAAATGATTTATATTCATTTGAACTGAAAAGTGACTGCGTATACCTGAAATAAAGTCTTGCTAGTAGGAGGACACAGAGCCTGGAATTAAACTCCATTCCTGAAGGGAAACTCACAGCACAGTTGTCATCCTTGAAACACACTCTGCTTTAGAGCAAGAAGCACGCTCTTGCTTTCTAGAGTCTATAATAGACCCAGAAACTTGAAAGTGTGCTCAGAACAAAAGAATGGTGTTTCCTACACATACGGACCATTGCTAGTTCAACTCTGCTTCTGAAACTGATACTAAACACAAGTCATCTAACATCCGATGCTTTTCAGTTACGAGCGAGAAAAGTGTGAGGTTCGTAAACGATTTATATACATTTGAGCTGAAAAGTGACTGAGTTTACCTGAAATGATGTCTTGCTTGTAGGAATACACAGAGCATGGAGTTTAACTCCCTTTCTGAAGGGAAACAGACAGCACAGTTCTCATCCATGAAACACACTTTCCTTGTAGCAAGAATCACGCTCTTGCTTTCTAAGAGTCTCTATACAGCAGGAAATGTGACTGTGGTCAGAACAAAAGAATGGTGTTTCCTACACATACGGACCATATCTAGGTCAACTCTTCTTCTGAAACTGATACAAACCACAGTTGCTCTAACATGCAATGCTTTCCATTTAAGAGCAAGAAACGTGTGAGGTTCATGAACGATGTAGCTTCCTTTGAGCTGAAAAATGACTGAGTTTACCTGAAAAGATGCCTTGCTTGTAGGAAGAAACAGAGCCTGGCATTTAACTCCATTTCGGAAGGGAAACACACAGCACAGTTGTCATCCTTGAAACACACTCTGCTTTAGAGCAAGAAGCACGCTCTTGCTTTCTAGAGTCTATAATAGAGCCAGAAACTTGAAAGTGTGCTCAGAACAAAAGAACGGTGTTTCCTACACATACAGACAATTGCTAGTTCAACTCTGCTTCTGAAACATTAACAAACCACACATCCTCTAACATCCAATGCTTTGTAGTTAAGAGCGAGAAACGTGTGAGCTTCGTAAACGATTTATATTCATTTGAGCTGAACAGTGACTGTGTATACCTGAAATAATGTCTTGCAAGTAGGAGGACACAGAGCCTGGAATTTAACTCCATTCCTGAAGGGAAACACACAGCACAGTTATCATCCATGAAACACACTCTGCTTTAGAGCAAGAAGCACGCTCTTGATTTCTAATAGTCTCTAATACAGCAGGAAACGTGGCTGTGGTCAGAACAAAAGAATGGTGTTTCCTACACATATGGACCATTGCTAGTTCAACTCTGCTTCTGAAACTGATACAAACCACAAGTCATCTAACATCCAATGTTTTCTCTTAAGAGCAAGAAACGTGTGAGCTTCGTAAACGATTTATATTCATTTGAGCTGAAAAGTGACTGCGTTTACATGAAATGATGACTTGCTTGTAGGAAAATACAGAGCCTGGGATTTAACTCCATTTCTGAAGCAAAACACACAGCACAGTTTTCATCGATGAAACACAGTCTGCTTTAGAGCAAGAAGCACGCTCTTGCTTTCTAGAGTCTCTAATACATCAGGAAACTTGAGTGTGCTCACAACAAAATAACAGTGTTTCCTACACATACAGACCATTGCTAGTTCAACTCTGCTTCTGAAACTGATACAAACCACAAGTCATCTAACATCCAATGCTTTTCAGTTAAGAGCAAGAAACGTGTGAGCTACTTGAACAATGTAGCTTTGTTTGAGCTGAAAAGTGACTGAGTTTACCTGAAACGAAATTTTGCCTGTAGGAAGACACAGAGCCTGGGATTTATCTCCATTTCTGAAGGAAAAGAGACAGCACATTTGTCATCCATGAAACACACTCTGCTTTACAGCAAGAAGCACAATCTTGCTCTCTAGAGTCTCTAAACAGCAGGAAACTTGAGTGTGCTCAGAACAAAAGAACGGTGTTTCTTACACATATGGACCATTATTAGTTCAACTCTGCTTCTGAAACTGAAACAAACCACAGATCCTCTAACATGCAATGCTTTGTGGTTAAGAGCGAGAAACGTGTGAGCTTCGTAAACGATTTATATTCATTTGACCTGAAAAGTGACTGTGTATACCTGGAATGATGTCTTGAAAGTAGGAGGACACAGATCCTGGAATTTAACTCCATTCCTGAAGGGAAACACACAGCACAGTTCTCATCCATGAAACACACTCTGCTTTAGATCAAGAAGCACGCTCTTGCTTTCTAAGAGTCTCTAATACAGCAGGAAAAGTGACTGTGGTCAGAACAAAATAACGGTGTTTCCTCCACATACGGACCATTGCTTTTTCAACTCTGCTTCTGTAACAGATACCAACCACAAGTCATCTAACATCCAATGCTTTCCAGTTAAGAGCAAGAAACGTGTTAGCTACTTGAACGATGTAGCTTTGTTTGAGCTGAAAAGTGACTGAGGTTACCTGAAACGAAGTTTTGCCTGTAGGAAGACACAGAGCCTGGGATTTATCTCCATTTCTGAAGGAAAACACACAGCACAGTTGTCATCCTTGAAACACACTCTGCTTTACAGCAAGAAGCACGCTCTTGCTCTCTAGAGTCTCTAATACAGCAGGAAACGTGAGTGTGCTCAGAACAAAAGAACGGTGTTTCCTTCACATACAGACCATTACTAGTTCAACGCTGCTTCTGAAACTGATACTAAACACAAGTCATCTAACATCCGATGCTTTTCAGTTACGAGCGAGAAAAGTGTGAGATTCGTAAACGATTTATATTCATTTGAGCTGAAAAGTGACTGAGTTTACCTGAAATGATGTCTTTCTTGTAGGAATACACAGAGCATGGAGTTTAACTCTCTTTCTGAAGGGAAACAGACAGCACAGTTCTCATCCATGAAACACACTTTCCTTGTAGCAAGAATCACGCTCTTGCTTTCTAAGAGTCTCTATACAGCAGGAAATGTGACTGTGGTCAGAACAAAAGAATGGTGTTTCCTACACATACGGACCATATCTAGGTCAACTCTTCTTCTGAAACTGATAAAAACCACAATTCCTCTAACATGCAATGCTTTCCATTTAAGAGCGAGAAACGTGTGAGCTTCATGAAGGATGTAGCTTCCTTTGAGCTGTAAAATGACTGAGTATACCTGAAAAGTTGCCTTGCTTGTAGGAAGACACAGAGCCTGGGATTTAACTCCATTTTGGAAGGGAAACACACAGCACAGTTGTCATCCTTGAAACACACTCTGCTTTAGAGCAAGAAGCACGCTCTTGCTTTCTAGAGTCTATAATAGAGCCAGAAACTTGAAAGTGTGCTCAGAACAAAAGAACGGTGTTTCCTACACATACGGACAATTGCTAGTTCAACTCTGCTTCTGAAACTTATAGAAACCACAGGTCCTCTAACATCCAATGCATTTCAGTTAAGAGCGAGAAACATGTGAGCTTTGTGAATGATTTATATTCGTTTGAGCTAAATGTGACTGCGTTTACCTGAAATGATGTCTTCTTGTAGGAAGACACAGAGCCTGGGATTTAAGTCCATTTCTGAAGAGAAACACACAGCACAGTTGTCATCCATGAAACACACTCTGCCTTAGAGCAAGAAGCATGCTCTTGCTTTCTAGAGCCTCTAATAAAGCAAAAAACATGAGTGTGCTCAGAACAAAAGAATGGTGTTGCCTACACATAGAGACCATTTCTAGGTCAACTCTTCTTCTGAAACTTTAAGAAACCACAGATCCTCTAACATCCAATGCTTTGTAGTTAAGAGCGAGAAACGTGTGAGCTTCGTAAATGATTTATATTCATTTGAACTGAAAAGTGACTGCGTATACCTGAAATAAAGTCTTGCTAGTAGGAGGACACAGAGCCTGGAATTAAACTCCATTCCTGAAGGGAAACTCACAGCACAGTTGTCATCCTTGAAACACACTCTGCTTTAGAGCAAGAAGCACGCTCTTGCTTTCTAGAGTCTATAATAGACCCAGAAACTTGAAAGTGTGCTCAGAACAAAAGAATGGTGTTTCCTACACATACGGACCATTGCTAGTTCAACTCTGCTTCTGAAACTGATACTAAACACAAGTCATCTAACATCCGATGCTTTTCAGTTACGAGCGAGAAAATTGTGTGGTTCGTAAACGATTTATATACATTTGAGCTGAAAAGTGACTGAGTTTACCTGAAATGATGTCTTGCTTGTAGGAATACACAGAGCATGGAGTTTAACTCCCTTTCTGAAGGGAAACAGACAGCACAGTTCTCATCCATGAAACACACTTTCCTTGTAGGAAGAATCACGCTCTTGCTTTCTAAGAGTCTCTATACAGCAGGAAATGTGACTGTGGTCAGAACAAAAGAACGGTGTTTCCTACACATACGGACCATATCTAGGTCAACTCTATTTCTGAAACTGATACAAACCACAGTTCCTCTAACATGCAATGCTTTCCATTTAAGAGCGAGACACGTGAGCTTCATGAACGATGTAGCTTCCTTTGAGCTGAAAAATGACTGAGTTTACCTGAAAAGATGCCTTGCTTGTAGGAAGACACAGAGCCTGGCATTTAACTCCATTTTGGAAGGGAAACACACAGCACAGTTGTCATCCTGGAAACACACTCTGCTTTAGAGCAAGAAGCACGCTCTTGCTTTCTAGAGTCTATAATAGAGCCAGAAACTTGAAAGTGTGCTCAGAACAAAAGAACGGTGTTTCCTACACATACGGACAATTGCTAGTTCAACTCTGCTTCTGAAACATTAACAAACCACACATCCTCTAACATCCAATGCTTTGTAGTTAAGAGCGAGAAACGTGTGAGCTTCGTAAACGATTTATATTCATTTGAGCTGAACAGTGACTGCGTATACCTGAAATAAAGTCTTGCTAGTAGGAGGACACAGAGCCTGGAATTTAACTCCATTCCTGAAGGGAAACACACAGCACAGTTCTCATCCATGAAACACACTCTGCTTTAGAGCAAGAAGCACGCTCTTGATTTCTAAGAGTCTCTAATACAGCAGGAAACGTGGCTGTGGTGAGAACAAAAGAATGGTGTTTCCTACCCATATGGACCATTGCTATTTCAACTCTGCTACTGAAACTGATACAAACCACATGTCATCTAACATCCAATGCTTTTCAGTTAAGAGAAAGAAACGTGTGAGCTTCGTAAACGATTTATATTCATTTGAGCTGAACAGTGACTGCATTTACATGAAATGATGACTTGCTTGTAGGAAGATACAGAGCCTGGGATTTAACTCCATTTCTGAAGGGAAACACACAGCACAGTTTTCATCGATGAAAGACAGTCTGCTTTAGAGCAAGAAGCACGCTCTTGCTTTCTAGAATCTCTAATACAGCAGGAAACGTGAGTGTGCTCAGAACAAAAGAACGGTGTTTCCTACACATACAGACCATATGTAGACCAGCTCTGCTTCTGAAACTGATACAAACCACAGTTTCTCTAATATCCAATGCTTTTCAGTTAGAGCAAGAAACGTGTGAGCTACTTGAATGATGTAGCTTTGTTTGAGCTGAAAGGTGACTGAGTTTACCGGAAACGAAGTTTTGCCTGTAGGAAGACACAGAGCCTGGGATTTATCTCCATTTCTTAAGGAAAACACACAGCACAATTGTCATCTGTGAAACACACTCTGTTTTACAGCAAGAAGCACGCTCTTGCTCTCTAGAGTCTCTAATACAGCAGTAAACTTGAGTGTGCTCAGAACAAAAGAACGGTGTTTCCTACACATACGGACCATTGCTGGTTGAACTCTGCTTCTGAAACTGATACAAACCCGAAGTCATCTAACATCCAATGCTTTTCAGTTAAGAGCAAGAAACGTGTTAGCTACTTGAACGATGTAGCTTTGTTTGAGCTGAAAAGTGACTGAGTTTACCTGAAACGAAGTATTGCCTGTAGGAAGACACAGAGCGTGGGATTTATCTCCATTTCTGAAGGAAAACACACAGCACAGTTGTCATCCGTGAAACACACTCTGCTTTACACCAAGAAGCACGCTCTTGCTCTCTAGAGTCTCTAATACAGCAGGAAACGTGAGTGTGCTCAGAACAAAAGAATGGTGTTTCTTACACATATGGACCATTGCTAGTTCAACTCTGCTTCTGAAACTGATACAAACCACAGATCCTCTAACATGCAATGATTTGTAGTTAAGAGCGAGAAACGTGTGAGCTTCGTAAACGATTTATATTCATTTGAGCTGAAAAGTGACTGCATATACCTGAAATGATGTCTTGAAAGTAGGAGGACACAGAGCCTGGAATTTAACTCCATTCCTGAAGGGAAACACACAGCACAGTTTTCATCCCTGAAACACACTCTGCTTTAGAGCAAGAAGCACGTTCAGCTTTCTACGAGACTCTAATACAACAGGAAACGTGACTGTGTTCAGAACAAAATAACGGTGTTTCCTACACATACGGACCATTGCTGGTTCAACTCTGCTTCTGAAACTGATACAAACCACAAGTCATCTAACATCCAATGCTTTTCAGTTAAGAGCAAGAAACGTGTGAGCTACTTGAACGATGTAGCTTTGTTTGAGCTGAAAAGTGACTGAGTTTACCTGAAACGAAGTTTTGCCTGTAGGAAGACACAGAGCCTGGGATTTATCTCCATTTCTGAAGGAAAACACACAGCACAGTTCTCATCCATGAAACACACTCTGCTTTAGAGCAAGAAGCACGCTCTTTCTTTCTAAGAGTCTCTAATACAGCAGGAAAAGTGAATGTGGTCAGAACAAAATAACGGAGTTTCCTACACATACGGACCATTGCTAGTTCAACTCTGCTTCTGAAACTGATACAAATCACAAGTCATCTAACATCCAATGCTTTTCAAGTAAGAGCAAGTAACGTGTGAGCTTCGTAAACGATTGATATTCATTTGAGTTGAAAAGTGTCTGCGTTTACATGACATGATGACTTGCATGTAGGAAGATACAGAGCCTGGGATTTAACTCCATTTCTGAAGGGAAACACACAGCACAGTTTTCATCAATGAAACACAGTCTGCTTTAGAGCAAGAAGCACGCTCTTGCTTTCTAGAATCCCTAATACAGCAGGAAACATGAGTGTGCTCAGAAAAAAGAACGGTGTTTCCTACACATACAGACCATATGTAGACCTACTCTGCTTCTGAAATTGATACAAACCACAGTTCCTCTAATATCCAATGCTTTTCAGTTAGAGCGAGAAACGTGTGAGCTACGTAAACGATGTACCTTTGTTTGAGCTGAAAGGTGACTGAGTTTACCTGAAACGAAGTCTTGACTGTAGGAAGACACAGAGCCTGGGATTTAACACCATGTCTGAAGGGAAATACAGAGCACAGTTGTCATCCGTGAAACACACTCTGCTTTAGAGCAAGAAGCACGCTCTTGATTTCTAGAGTCTCTAATACAGCAGGAAACGTGAGTGTGCTCAGAATAAAAGAACGGTGTTTCTTACACATATGGACCATTGCTAGTTCAACTCTGCTTCTGAAACTGATACAAACCACAGATCCTCTAACATGCAATGCTTTGTAGTTAAGAGCGAGAAACGTGTGAGCTTCGTAAACGATTTATATTCATTTGAGCTGAAAAGTGTCTGCGTATACCTGAAATGATGTCTTGAAAGTAGGAGGACACAGAGCCTGGAATTTAACTCCATTCCTGAAGGGAAACACACAGCACAGTTTTCATCCCTGAAACACACTCTGCTTTAGAGCAAGAAGCACGTTCAGCTTTCTACGAGTCTCTAATACAACAGGAAACGTGACTGTGTTCAGAACAAAATAACGGTGTTTCCTACACATACAGAACATTGCTGGTTCAACTCTGCTTCTGAAACTGATACAAACCACAAGTCATCTAACATCCAATGCTTTTCAGTTAAGAGCAAGAAACGTGTGAGCTACTTGAACAATGTAGCTTTGTTTGAACTGAAAAGTGACTGAGTTTACCTGAAACGAAGTTTTGCCTGTAGGAAGACACAGAGCCTGGGATTTATCTCCATTTCTGAAGGAAAAGAGACAGCACATTTGTCATCCATGAAACACACTCTGCTTTACAGCAAGAAGCACAATCTTGCTCTGTAGAGTCTCTAAACAGCAGGAAACTTGAGTGTGCTCAGAACAAAAGAACGGTGTTTCTTACACATATGGACCATTGCTAGTTCAACTCTGCTTCTGAAACTGAAACAAACCACAGATCCTCTAACATGCAATTCTTTGTGGTTAAGAGCGAGAAATGTGTGAGCTTTGTAAACGATTTATATTCATTTGACCTGAAAAGTGACTGCGTATACCTGGAATGATGTCTTGAAAGTAGGAGGACACAGATCCTGGAATTTAACTCCATTCCTGAAGGGAAACACACAGCACAGTTCTCATCCATGAAACACACTCTGCTTTAGAGCAAGAAGCACGCTCTTGCTTTCTAAGAGTGTCTAATACAGCAGGAAAAGTGACTGTGGTCAGAACAAAATAACGGTGTTTCCTCCACATACGAACCATTGCTGGTTCAACTCTGCTTCTGTAACAGATACAAACCACAAGTCATCTAACATCCAATGCTTTTCAGTTAAGAGCAAGAAACGTGTTAGCTACTTGAACGATGTAGCTTTGTTTGAGCTGAAAAGTGACTGAGTTTACCTGAAACGAAGTTTTGCCTGTAGGAAGACACAGAGCCTGGGATTTATCTCCATTTCTGAAGGAAAACACACAGCACAGTTGTCATCCTTGAAACACACTCTGCTTTACAGCAAGAAGCACGCTCTTGCTCTCTAGAGTCTCTAATACAGCAGGAAACGTGAGTGTACTCAGAACAAAAGAACGGTGTTTCCTACACATACAGACCATTGCTAGTTCAACGCTGCTTCTGAAACTGATACTAAACACAAGTCATCTAACATCCGATTCTTTTCAGTTACGAGCGAGAAAAGTGTGAGATTCGTAAACGATTTATATTCATTTGAGCTTAAAAGTGACTGAGTTTACCTGAAATGATGTCTTGCTTGTAGGAATACACAGAGCATGGAGTTTAACTCCCTTTCTGAAGGGAAACAGACAGCACAGTTCTCATCCATGAAACACACTTTCCTTGTAGCAAGAATCATGCTCTTGCTTTCTAAGAGTCTCTATACAGCAGGAAATGTGACTGTGGTCAGAACAAAAGAATGGTGTTTCCTACACATACGGACCATATCTAGGTCAACTCTTCTTCTGAAACTGATAAAAACCACAATTTCTCTAACATGCAATGCTTTCCATTTAAGAGCGAGAAACGTGTGAGCTTCATGAAGGATGTAGCTTCCTTTGAGCTGTAAAATGACTGAGTATACCTGAAAAGTTGCCTTGCTTGTAGGAAGACACAGAGCCTGGGATTTAACTCCATTTCTGAAGGGAAACACACAGCACAGTTTTCATCGATGAAAGACAGTCTGCTTTAGAGCAAGAAGCACGCTCTTGCTTTCTAGAATCTCTAATACAGCAGGAAACGTGAGTGTGCTCAGAACAAAAGAACGGTGTTTCTTACACATACAGACCATATGTAGACCAGCTCTGCTTCTGAAACTGATACAAACCACAGTTTCTCTAATATCCAATGCTTTTCAGTTAGAGCAAGAAACGTGTGAGCTACTTGAATGATGTAGCTTTGTTTGAGCTGAAAGGTGACTGAGTTTACCGGAAACGAAGTTTTGCCTGTAGGAAGCCCCAGAGCCTGGGATTTATCTCCATTTCTTAAGGAAAACACACAGCACAATTGTCATCTGTGAAACACACTCTGTTTTACAGCAAGAAGCACGCTCTTGCTCTCTAGAGTCTCTAATACAGCAGTAAACTTGAGTGTGCTCAGAACAAAAGAACGGTGTTTCCTACACATACGGACCATTGCTGGTTGAACTCTGCTTCTGAAACTGATACAAACCCGAAGTCATCTAACATCCTATGCTTTTCAGTTAAGAGCAAGAAACGTGTTAGCTACTTGAACGATGTAGCTTTGTTTGAGCTGAAAAGTGACTGAGTTTACCTGAAACGAAGTATTGCCTGTAGGAAGACACAGAGCGTGGGATTTATCTCCATTTCTGAAGGAAAACACACAGCACAGTTGTCATCCGTGAAACACACTCTGCTTTACAGCAAGAAGCACGCTCTTGCTCTCTAGAGTCTCTAATACAGCAGGAAACGTGAGTGTGCTCAGAACAAAAGAATGGTGTTTCTTACACATATGGACCATTGCTAGTTCAACTCTGCTTCTGAAACTGATACAAACCACAGATCCTCTAACATGCAATGCTTTGTAGTTAAGAGCGAGAAACGTGTGAGCTTCGTAAACGATTTATATTCATTTGAGCTGAAAAGTGACTGCATATACCTGAAATGATGTCTTGAAAGTAGGAGGACACAGAGCCTGGAATTTAACTCCATTCCTGAAGGGAAACACACAGCACAGTTTTCATCCCTGAAACACACTCTGCTTTAGAGCAAGAAGCACGTTCAGCTTTCTACGAGACTCTAATACAACAGGAAACGTGACTGTGTTCAGAACAAAATAACGGTGTTTCCTACACATACGGACCATTGCTGGTTCAACTCTGCTTCTGAAACTGATACAAACCACAAGTCATCTAACATCCAATGCTTTTCAGTTAAGAGCAAGAAACGTGTGAGCTACTTGAACGATGTAGCTTTGTTTGAGCTGAAAAGTGACTGAGTTTACCTGAAACGAAGTTTTGCCTGTAGGAAGACACAGAGCCTGGGATTTATCTCCATTTCTGAAGGAAAACACACAGCACAGTTCTCATCCATGAAACACACTCTGCTTTAGATCAAGAAGCACGCTCTTGCTCTCTAGAGTCTCTAAACAGCAAGAAACTTGAGTGTGCTCAGAACAAAAGAACGGTGTTTCTTACACATATGGAACATTGCTAGTTCAACTCTGCTTCTGAAACTGAAACAAACCACAGATCCTCTAACATGCAATGCTTTGTAGTTAAGAGCGAGAAACGTGTGAGCTTCGTAAACGATTTATATTCATTTGACCTGAAAAGTGACTGCGTATACCTGGAATGATGTCTTGAAAGTAGGAGGACACAGATCCTGGAATTTAACTCCATTCCTGAAGGGAAACACACAGCACAGTTCTCATCCATGAAACACACTCTGCTTTAGAGCAAGAAGCACGCTCTTTCTTTCTAAGAGTCTCTAATACAGCAGGAAAAGTGACTGTGGTCAGAACAAAATAACGGTGTTTCCTACACATACGGACCATTGCTAGTTCAACTCTGCTTCTGAAACTGATACAAATCACAAGTCATCTAACATCCAATGCTTTTCAATAAGAGCAAGTAACGTGTGAGCTTCGTAAACGATTGATATTCATTTGAGCTGAAAAGTGTCTGCGTTTACATGACATGATGACTTGCATGTAGGAAGATACAGAGCCTGGGATTTAACTCCATTTCTGATGGGAAACACACAGCACAGTTTTCATCAATGAAACACAGTCTGCTTTAGAGCAAGAAGCACGCTCTTGCTTTCTAGAATCTCTAATACAGCAGGAAACATGAGTGTGCTCAAAAAAAAGAACAGTGTTTCCTACACATACAGACCATATGTAGACCAACTCTGCTTCTGAAATTGATACAAACCACAGTTCCTCTAATATCCAATGCTTTTCAGTTAGAGCGAGAAACGTGTGAGCTTCGTAAACGATGTACCTTTGTTTGAGCTGAAAGGTGACTGAGTTTACCTGAAACGAAGTCCTGACTGTAGGAAGACACAGAGCCTGGGATTTAACACCATGTCTGAAGGGAAATACAGAGCACAGTTGTCATCCGTGAAACACACTCTGCTTTAGAGCAAGAAGCACGCTCTTGATTTCTAGAGTCTCTAATACATCAGGAAACGTGAGTGTGCTCATAACAAAAGAACAGTGTTTCCTACACGTACGGACCATTGCTAGTTCAACGGTGCTTCTGAAACTGATAGAAACTCCAAGTCATCTAACATCCAATGCTTTTCAGTTAAGAGCATGAAACGTGTGAGCTACTTGAATGATGTAGCTTTGTTTGAGGTGAAAAGTGACTGAGTTTACCTGAAACGAAGTTTTGCCTGTAGGAAGACACAGAGCCTGGGATTTATCTCCATTTCTGAAGGAAAACACACAGCACAGTTGTCATCCGTGAAACACACTCTGCTTTAGAGCAAGAAGCACGCTGTTGCTGTCTAGAGTCTCTAATACAGAAGGGAACGTGAGTGTGCTCAGAACAATAATACGGTTTTTCCTACACATATGGACCATTGCTAGTTCAACTCTGATTCTGAAACTGATACAAACCACAATTCTTCTAACATGCAATGCTTTTCAGTTAAGAGTGAGAAACATGTGAGCTTCATGAAAGATTTATATTCATTTGAGCTGAAAAGTGACTGCGTTTACCTGAAATGATGTCTTGCTTGTAGGAAGACACAGAGCCTGCAATTTAACTCCATTCCGGCAGGGAAACAGACAGCACAGTTGTCATCCGTGAAACACACTCTGCTTTAGAGCAAGAAGCACGCTCTTGCTTTCTAGAGTCTATAATAGAGCCAGAAACTTGAAAGTGTGCTCAGAACAAAAGAACGGTGTTTCCTACACATACGGACAATTGCTAGTTCAACTCTGCTTCCGAAACTGATAGAAACCACAGGTCCTCTAACATCCAATGCTTCTCAGTTAAGAGCGAGAAACATGTGAGCTTTGTGAATGATTTATATTCGTTTGAGCTAAATGTGACTGCGTTTACCTGAAATGATGTCTTCTTGTAGGAAGACACAGAGCCTGGGATTTAAGTCCATTTCTGAAGGGAAACACACAGCACAGTTGTCATACATGAAACACACTCTGCCTTAGAGCAAGAAGCATGCTCTTGCTTTCTAGAGCCTCTAATAAAGCAAAAAACATGAGTGTGCTCAGAACAAAAGAATGGATTTGCCTACATAGACAGACCATTTCTAGGTCAACTCTTCTTCTGAAACTTTAAGAAACCACAGATCCTCTAACATCCAATGCTTTGTAGTTAAGAGCGAGAAACGTGTGAGCTTCGTAAATGATTTATATTCATTTGAGCTGAAAAGTGACTGCGTATACCTGAAATAAAGTCTTGCTAGTAGGAGGACACAGAGCCTGGAATTAAACTCCATTCCTGAAGGGAAACTCACAGCACAGTTGTCATCCTTGAAACACACTCTGCTTTAGAGAAAGAAGCACGCTCTTGCTTTCTAGAGTCTATAATAGACCCAGAAACTTGAAAGTGTGCTCAGAACCAAAGAATGGTGTTTCCTACACATACGGACCATGGCTAGTTCAACTCTGCTTCTGAAACTTATACTAAACACAAGTCATCTAACATCCAATGCTTTTCAGTTACGAGCGAGAAAAGTGTGAGGTTCGTAAACGATTTATATACATTTGAGCTGAAAAGTGACTGAGTTTACCTGAAATGATGTCTTGCTTGTAGGAATACACAGAGCATGGAGTTTAACTCCCTTTCTGAAGGGAAACAGACAGCACAGTTCTCATCCATGAAACACACTTTCCTTGTAGCAAGAATCACGCTCTTGCTTTCTAAGAGTCTCTATACAGCAGGAAATGTGACTGTGGTCAGAACAAAAGAACGGTGTTTCCTACACATACGGACCAAATCTAGGTCAACTCTTCCTCTGAAACTGATACAAACCACAGTTCCTCTAACATGCAATGCTTTCCATTTAAGAGCGAGAAACGTGTGAGCTTCATGAACGATGTAGCTTCCTTTGAGCTGAAAAATGACTGAGTTTACCTGAAAAGATGCCTTGCTTGTAGGAAGACACAGAGCCTGGCATTTAACTCCATTTCGGAAGGGAAACACACAGCACTGTTCTCATCCTTGAAACACACTCTGCTTTAGAGCAAGAAGCACGCTCTTGCTTTCTAGAGTCTATAATAGAGCCAGAAACTTGAAAGTGTGCTCAGAACAAAAGAACGGTGTTTCCTACACATACGGACAATTGCTAGTTCAACTCTGCTTCTGAAACATTAACAAACCACACATCCTCTAACAACCAATGCTTGGTAGTTAAGAGCGAGAAACTTGTGAGCTTCGTAAACGATTTATATTCATTTGAGCTGAACAGTGACTGCGTATACCTGAAATAAAGTCTTGCTAGTAGGAGGAAACAGAGCCTGGAATTTAATTCCATTCCTGAAGGGAAACACACAGCACTGTTCTCATCCATGAAACACACTCTGCTTTAGAGCAAGAAGCACGCTCTTGATTTCTAAGAGTCTCTAATACAGCAGGAAACGTGGCTGTGGTCAGAACAAAAGAATGGTGTTTCCTACACATATGGACCATTGCTAGTTCAACTCTGCTTCTGAAACTGATACAAACCACAAGTCATCTAACATCCAATGTTTTCTCTTAAGAGCAAGAAACGTGTGAGCTTCGTACACGATTTATATTCATTTGAGCTGAAAAGTGACTGCGTTTACATGAAATGATGACTTGCTTGTAGGAAAATACAGAGCCTGGGATTTAACTCCATTTCTGAAGCGAAACACACAGCACAGTTTTCATCGATGAAACACAGTCTGCTTTAGAGCAAGAAGCACGCTCTTGCTTTCTAGAATCCCTAATACAGCAGGAAACGTGAGTGTGCTCAGAACAAAACAACGGTGTTTCCTACACATATAGACCATATGTAGACCAACTCTGCTTCTGAAACTAATACAAACCACAGTTCCTCTAATATCCAATGTTTTTCATTTAGAGCTAGAAACGTTTGAGCTATGTAAACGATGTAGCTTTGTTTGAGCTGAAAGGTTCCTGAGTTTACCTGAAACGAAGTCTTGAATGTAGGAAGACACAGAGCCTGGGATTTAACACCATGTCTGAAGGGAAACACACAGCACAGTTGTCATCTGTGAAACACACTATGCTATAGAGCAAGAAGCACGCTCTTGCTTTCTAGAGTCTCTAATACATCAGGAAACGTGAGTGTGCTCATAACAAAAGAACGGTGTTTCCTACACATATGGACCATTGCTAGTTCAACGCTGCTTCTGAAACTGATACAAACCGCAAGTCATCTAACATCCAATGCTTTTCAGTTAAGAACGAGAAACGTGTGAGCTTCGTAAACGATATATATTCATTTGAGCTGAAAATTGACTGCGTATACCTGAAATGATGTCTTGCTAGTAGGAGGACACAGAGCCTGGAATTTAACTCCATTCCTTAAGGGAAACACACAGCACAGTTTTCATCGAAGAAACACAGTCTGCTTTAGAACAAGAAGCACGCTCTTGCTTTCTAGAATCCCTAATACAGCAGGAAACGTGAGTGTGCTCAGAACAAAGAACGGTGTTTCCTACACATACAGACCATATGTAGACCAACTCTGCTTCTGAAACTGATACAAACCACAGTTCCTCTAATATCCAATGCTTTTCATTTAGAGCGAGAAACATGTGAGCTACGTAAACGATGTAGCCTTGTTTGAGCTGAAATGTTACTGAGTTTACCTGAAATGAAGTCTTCACTGTAGGAAGACACAGAGTCTGGGATTTAACACCATGTCTGAAGGGAAACACACAGCACAGTTGTCATCCGTGAAACACACTCTGCTTTAGAGCAAGAAGCACGCTCTTGCTTTCTAGAGTCTCTAATACATCAGGAAACGCGAGGGTGCTCATAACAAAGAACGGTGTGTAGTACATGTACGGACCATTGCTAATTCAACGCTGCTTCTGAAACTGATAAAACCCCAAGTCATCTAACATCCAATGCTTTTCCGTTAAGAGCAAGAAATATGTGAGCTTCATAAACGATTTATATTCATTTGAGCTGAAAAGTGACTGCGTTTACCTGAAATTATGTCTTGCTTGTAGGAAGACACAGAGCTTGGATTTAACTCCATTCCTGAAGGGAAACACACAGCACAGTTCTCATTGTAGAAACACACTCTGCTTTAGAGCCAGAAGCACGCTCTTGGTTTCTAAGAGTCTCTAATACAGCAGGAAACGTGACTGTGGTCAGAACAAAATAACGGTGTTTCCTCCACATACGGACCATTGCTGGTTCAACTCTGCTTCTGAAACTGATACAAACCACAAGTCATCTAACATCCAATGCTTTTCAGTTAAGAGCAAGAAATATGTGAGCGACTTGAATGATGTAGCTTTGTTTGAGGTGAAAAGTGACTGAGTTTACCTGAAACGAAGTTTTGCCTGTAGGAAGACACAGATCCTGGGATTTATCTCCATTTCTGAAGGAAAACACACAGCACAGTTGTCATCCTTGAAACACACTCTGCTTTACAGCAAGAAGCACTCTCTTGCTCTCTAGAGTCTCTAATACAGCAGGAAACATGAGTGTGCTCAGAACAAAGGAACGGTGTTTCTTACACATATGGACCATTGCTAGTTCAACTCTGCTTTTGAAACTGAAACAAACCACAGATCCTCTAACATGCAATGCTTTGTAGTTAAGAGCGAGAAACGTGTGAGCTTCGTAAACGATTTATATTCATTTGACTTGAAAAGTGACTGTGTATACATGAAATGATGTCTTGCTAGTAGGAAGACACAGAACCTGGAATTTAACTCCATTCCTGAAGGGAAACACAAAGCACAGTTCTCATCCATGAAACACACTCTGCTTTAAAGCAAGAAGCACGCTCTTGCTTTCTAAAAGTCTCTAATACAGCAGGAAACGTGACTGTGGTCAGAACAAAATAACGGTGATTTCCACCTACGGACCATTGCTAGTTCAACTCTGCTTCTGAAACTGATACAAACCACAGTTTCTCTAATATCCAATGCTTTTCAGTTAGTGCAAGAAACGTGTGAGCTACGTAAATAATATAGCTTTGTTTGAGCTGAAAGGTGCCTGAGTTTACCTGAAAAGATGTCTTGCTGGTAGGAAGAGACAGAGCCTGGGATTTAAATCCATTTCTGAAGGGAAACACACAGCACAGTTGTCATCCGTGAAACACACTCTGCTTTACAGCAAGAAGCACGCTGTTGCTGTCTAGATTCTCTAATACAGAAGGGAACGTGAGTGTGCTCAGAACAAAAATACGGTGTTTCCTACACATATGGACCATTGCTAGTTCAACTCTGATTCTGAAACTGATACAAACCACAATTCTTCTAACATGCAATGCTTTTCAGTTAAGAGTGAGAAAGGTGTGAGCTTCATGAAAGATTTATATTCATTTGAGCTGAAAAGTGACTGTGCTTACCTGAAATGATGTCTTGCTTGTAGGAAGACACAGAGCCTGGATTTAACTCCATTTCTGAAGGGAAACACACAGCACAGTTCTCATCCATGAAACACACTCTGCTTTAGAGCAAGAAGCACGCTCTTGCTTTCTAAGAGTCTCTAATACAGCAGGAAACGTGACTGTGGTCAGAAAAAAATAAAGGAGTTTCCTCCACATACGGACCATTGCTGGTTCAACTCTGCTTCTGAAGCAGATACAAACCACAAGTCATCTAACATCCAATGCTTTTCAGTTAAGAGCAAAAAACGTGTGAAGTACTTTAATGATGTAGCTTTGTTTGAGGTGAAAAGTGACTGAGTTTACCTGAAACGAAGTTTTGCCTGTAGGAAGACACAGAGCCTGGGATTTATCTCCATTTCTGAAGGAAAACACACAGCACAGTTGTCATCCTTGAAACACACTCTGCTTTACAGCAAGAAGCACGCTTTTGCTCTCTAGTGTCTCGAATACAGCAGGAAACGTGAGTGTGCTCAGAACAAAAGAACGGTGTTTCTTACACATATGGACTATTGCTAGTTCAACTCTGCTTCTGAAACTGAAACAAACCACAGATCCTCTAACATGCAATGCTTTGTAGTTAAGAGCGAGAAACGTGTGAGCTTCGTAAACGATTTATATTCATTTGACTTGAAAAGTGACTGTGTATACATGAAATGATGTCTTGCTAGTAGCAGGACACAGAGCCTGGAATTTAACTCCATTCCTAAAGGGAAACACACAGCACAGTTCTCATCCATGAAACACACTCTGATTTAGAGCAAGAAGCACGCTCTTGCTTTCTAAGAGTCTCTAATACAGCAAGAAACTTGACTGTGGTCAGAACAAAATAACGGTGTTTCCTACACGTACAGACCATTGCTAGTTCAACTCTGATTGTGAAACTGATACAAATCACAAGTCATCTAACATCCAATGCTTTTCAGTTTAGAGCAAGAAACGTGTGAGCTTGGTAAACGATTTATATTCATTTGAGCTGAAAAGTGTCTGCGTTTACATGACATGATGACTTGCTTTTAGGAAGATACAGAGCCTGAGATTTAAATCCATTTCAGAAGGGAAACACACAGCACAGTTGTCATCCATGAAACACACTCTGCTTTACAACAAGAAGCACACTCTTGCTCTCTAGAGTCTCTATTACACCAGGAAACGTCAGTGTGCTCAGAACAAAAGAACGGTGTTTCCTACAAATACAGACAATATGTAGTCCAACTCTGCTTCTGTAAATGATACAAACCACAGTTCCTCTAATATCCAATGTTTTTCAGTTAGAGCAAGAAACGTGTGAGCTACGTAAACGATATAGCTTTATTTGAGCTGAAATGTGCCTGAGTTTACCTGAAAAGATGTCTTGCAGGTAGGAAGACAAAGAGCCTGGGATTTAACTCCATTTCTGAAGGGAAACACACAGCACAGTTGTCATCCGTGAAACACACTCTGCTTTAGAGCAAGAAGCACGCTGTTGCTGTCTAGAGTCTCTAATACAGAAGGGAACGTGAGTGTGCTCACAACAAAAATACGGTGTTTCCTACACATATGGACCATTGCTAGTTCAACTCTGATTCTGAAACTGATACAAACCACAGTTCTAACATGCAATGCTTTTCAGTTAAGAGTGAGAAACGTGTGAGCTTCATGAAAGATTTATATTCATTTGAGCTGAAAAGTGACTGTGTTTACCTGAAATGATGTCTGGCTTGTAGGAAGACACAGAGCATGGAATTTAACTCCATTCCTGCAGGGAAACAGACAGCACAGTTTTCATCCATGAAACACACTCTGCTTTAGAGCAAGAAGCACGCTCTTGCTTTCTAGAATCTCTAATACAGCAGGAAACGTGAGTGTGCTCAGAACAAAAGAACGGTGTTTCCTACACATACAGACCATATGTAGACCAACTCTGCTTCTGAAACTGTTACAAACCACAGTTCCTCTAATATCCAATGCTTTTCAGTTAGAGGGAGAAACGTTTGAGCTATGTAAACGAGTAGCTTTGTTTGAGCTGAAAGGTGACTGAGTTTACCTGAAACGAAGTCTTGACTGTAGGAAGACACAGAGCCTGGGATTTAACACCATGTCTGAAGGGAAACACACAGCACAGTTGTCATCCGTGAAACACACTATGCTTTAGAGCAAGAAGCACGCTCTTGCTTTCTAGAGTCTCTAATACATCAGGAAATGTGAGTGTGCTCATATCAAAAGAACGGTGTTTCCTACACGTATGGACCATTGCTAGTTCAACGCTGCTTCTGAAACTGATAAAAACCACAAGTCATCTAACATCCAATGCTTTTAAGTTAAGAGCAAGAAACATGTGAGCTTCGTAAATGATTTGTATTCATTTGAGCTGAAAAGTGACTGCGTTTACCTGAAAGGATGACTTGCTTGTAGGAAGATACAGAGCCTGGGATTTAACTCCATTTATGAAGGGAAACACACAGCACAGTTTTCATCGATGAAACACAGGCAGCTTTAGAGCAAGAAGCACGCTCTTGCTTTCTAGGATCTCTAATAGAGCAGGAAACGTGAGTGTGCTCAGAACAAAAGAACGGTGTTTCCTACACATACAGACGATATGTAGTCCAAGTCTGCTTCTGAAACTGATACAAACCACAGTTCCTCTAATATCCAATGCTTTTCAGTTAGAGCAAGAAACGTGTGAGCTTCGTAAACGATTTACATTGATTTGAGCTGAAAAGTGACTGCGTTAACATGAAATGATGACTTGCTCGTAGGAAGATACAGAGACTGGGATTTAACTCCATTTCTGAAGGGAAACAAACAGTACAGTTTTCATCGATGAAACACAGTCTGCTTTAGAGCAAGAAGCACGCTCTTGCTTTCTAGAATCTCTAATACAGCAGGAAACTTGAGTTTGCTCAGAACAAAAGATTGGTGTTTCCTACAAATACAGACAATATGTAGTCCAACTCTGCTTCTGAAACTGATACAAACCACAGTTCCTCTAATATCCAATGCTTTTCACTTAGAGCGAGAAACATGTGAACTACGTAAACGATGTAGCTTTATTTGAGCTGAAAGGTGACTGAGTTTACCTGAAACGAAGTCTTGACTGTAAGAAGACACAGAGCCTGGGATTTAACACCATGTCTGAAGGGAAACACACAGCACAGTTCTCATCCATGAAACACACTCTGCTTTAGAGTAAGTAGCACGCTCTTGCTTTCTAGAGACTCTAATACAGCAGGAAACGTGACTGTGGTCAGAACAAAATAACGGTGTTTTCCACCTACGGACCATTGCTAGTTCAACGCTGCTTCTGAAACTGATACAAACCCAAAGTCATCTAACATCCAATGCTTTTCAGTTAATTGCAAGAAACGTGTGAGCTACTTGAACGATGTAGCGTTGTTTGAGCTGAAAAGTGACTGAGTTTACCTGAAACAAAGTTTTGCCTGTAGGAAGACACAGAGCCTGGGATTTATCTCCATGTCTGAAGGGAAACACACAGCACAGTTCTCATCCGTGAAACACACTCTGCTTTAGAGCAAGAAGCACGCTCTTGCTTTCTTGAATCTCTAATACAGCAGGAAACGTGAGTGTGCTCAGAACAAAAGAACAGTGTTTCTTACACATATGGACCATTGCTAGTTCAACTCTGCTTCTGAAACTGAAACAAACCACAGATCCTCTAACATGCAATGCTTTGTAGTTAAGAGCGAGAAACGTATGAGCTTAGTAAACGATTTATATTTATTTGATCTGAAAAGTGACTGCGTATACGTGAAATGATGTCTTGCTTGTAGGAAGACACAGAGCCTGTATTTAACTCCATTCCTGAAGGGAAACACACAGCACAGTTCTCATCCATGAAACACACTCTGCTTTTGAGCAAGAAGCACGCTCTTGGTTTCTTAGAGTCTCTAATACAGCAGGAAACGTGACTGTGGTCAGAACAAAATAACGGTGTTTCCTACACATACGGACCATTGCTGGTTCAACTCTACTTCTGACACTGATACAAACCACAAGTCATCTAACATCCAATGCTTTTCAGTTAAGAGCAAAAAACGTGTGAAGTACTTTAATGATGTAGCTTTGTTTGAGGTGAAAAGTGACTGAGTTTACCTGAAACGAAGTTTTGCCTGTAGGAAGACACAGAGCCTGGGATTTATCTCCATTTCTGAAGGAAAACACACAGCACAGTTGTCATCCTTGAAACACACTCTGCTTTACAGCAAGAAGCACGCTTTTGCTCTCTAGAGTCTCGAATACAGCAGGAAACGTGAGTGTGCTCAGAACAAAAGAACGGTGTTTCTTACACATATGGACTATTGCTAGTTCAACTCTGCTTCTGAAACTGAAACAAACCACAGATCCTCTAACATGCAATGCTTTGTAGTTAAGAGCGAGAAACGTGTGAGCTTCGTAAACGATTTATATTCATTTGACTTGAAAAGTGACTGTGTATACATGAAATGATGTCTTGCTAGTAGCAGGACACAGAGCCTGGAATTTAACTCCATTCCTAAAGGGAAACACACAGCACAGTTCTCATCCATGAAACACACTCTGATTTAGAGCAAGAAGCACGCTCTTGCTTTCTAAGAGTCTCTAATACAGCAAGGAACTTGACTGTGGTCAGAACAAAATAACGGTGTTTCCTACACGTACGGACCTTTGCTAGTTCAACTCTGATTGTGAAACTGATACAAATCACAAGTCATCTAACATCCAATGCTTTTCAGTTAAGAGCAAGAAACGTGTGAGCTTGGTAAACGATTTATATTCATTTGAGCTGAAGAGTGTCTGCGTTTACATGACATGATGACTTGCTTTTAGGAAGATACAGAGCCTGGGATTTAACTCCATTTCAGAAGGGAAACACACAGCACAGTTTTCTTCGATGAAACACAGTCTGCTTTAGAGCAAGAAGCACGCTGTTGCTTTCTAGACTCTCTAATACAGCAGGAAACGTGAGGGTGCTCAGAACAAAAGAACGGTGTTTCCTACACATACAGACCATATGTAGACCAACTCTGCTTCTGAAATTGATACAAACCGCAGTTCCTCTAATATCCAATGCTTTTCAGTTAGAGCGAGAAACGTGTGCGCTACGTAAACGATGTTGCTTTGTTTGAGCTGAAAGGTGACTGAGTTTACCTGAAACGAAGTCTTGACTGTAGGAAGACACAGAGCCTGGGATTTAACACCATGTCTGAAGGGAAACACACAGCACAGTTGTCATCCGTGAAACACACTCTGCTTTAGAGCAAGAAGCACGCTCTTGCTTTCTAGAGACTCTAATGCAGCAGGAAACGTGAGTGTGCTCATATCAAAAGAACGGTGTTTCCTACACATATGGACCATTGCTAATTCAACTCTGCTTCTGAAACTGAAACAAACCACAGATCCTCTAACATGCAATGCTTTGTAGTTAAGAGCGAGAAACGTGTGAGCTTCGTAAACGATTTATATTCATTTTACTTGAAGAGTGACTGCGTATACATGAAATGATGTCTTGCTAGTAGGAGGACACAGATCCTGGAATTTAACTCCATTCCTGAAGGGAAACACACAGCACAGTTCTCATCCATGAAACACACTCTGCTTTAGAGCAAGAAGCACGCTCTTGCTTTCTAAAAGTCTCTAATACAGCAGGAAACGTGACTGTGGTCAGAACAAAATAACGGTGTTTCCCATACGTACGGACCATTGCTACTTCAACTCTTCTTCTGACACTGATACAAACCACAAGTCATCTAACATCAAAAGCTTTTCAGTTAATTGCAAGAAACTTGTGAGCTACTGGAACGATGTAGCTTTGTTTGAGCTGAAAAGTGACTGAGTTTACCTGAAACGAACCTTTGCATGTAGGAAGACACAGAGCCTGGGATTTATCTCCATTTCTGAAGGAAAACACACAGCACAGTTGTCATCCATGAAACACACTCTGCTTTACAACAAGAAGCACACTCTTGCTCTCTAGAGTCTCTATTACAGCAGGAAACGTCAGTGTGCTCAGAACAAAAGAACGGTGTTTCCTACAAATACAGACAATATGTAGTCCAACTCTGCTTCTGTAAATGATACAAACCACAGTTCCTCTAATATCCAATGTTTTTCAGTTAGAGCAAGAAACGTGTGAGCTACGTAAACGATATAGCTTTATTTGAGCTGAAATGTGCCTGAGTTTACCTGAAAAGATGTCTTGCAGGTAGGAAGACAAAGAGCCTGGGATTTAACTCCATTTCTGAAGGGAAACACACAGCACAGTTGTCATCCGTGAAACACACTCTGCTTTAGAGCAAGAAGCACGCTGTTGCTGTCTAGAGTCTCTAATACAGAAGGGAACGTGAGTGTGCTCACAACAAAAATACGGTGTTTCCTACACATATGGACCATTGCTAGTTCAACTCTGATTCTGAAACTGATACAAACCACAGTTCTAACATGCAATGCTTTTCAGTTAAGAGTGAGAAACGTGTGAGCTTCATGAAAGATTTATATTCATTTGAGCTGAAAAGTGACTGTGTTTACCTGAAATGATGTCTGGCTTGTAGGAAGACACAGAGCCTGGAATTTAACTCCATTCCTGCAGGGAAACAGACAGCACAGTTTTCATCCATGAAACACACTCTGCTTTAGAGCAAGAAGCACGCTCTTGCTTTCTAGAATCTCTAATACAGCAGGAAACGTGAGTGTGCTCAGAACAAAAGAACGGTGTTTCCTACACATACAGACCATATGTAGACCAACTCTGCTTCTGAAACTGTTACAAACCACAGTTCCTCTAATATCCAATGCTTTTCAGTTAGAGCGAGAAA
The DNA here is from genome assembly GCA_949786385.1 of Onychomys leucogaster. NCBI lineage: Eukaryota > Metazoa > Chordata > Mammalia > Rodentia > Cricetidae > Onychomys > Onychomys leucogaster. The sequence continues at coordinate 1,555,186 of CATKUP010000107.1, read as the reverse complement.
CGTTTGAGCTATGTAAACGAGTAGCTTTGTTTGAGCTGAAAGGTGACTGAGTTTACCTGAAACGAAGTCTTGACTGTAGGAAGACACAGAGCCTGGGATTTAACACCATGTCTGAAGGGAAACACACAGCACAGTTGTCATCCGTGAAACACACTATGCTTTAGAGCAAGAAGCACACTCTTGCTTTCTAGAGTCTCTAATACATCAGGAAATGTGAGTGTGCTCATATCAAAAGAATGGTGTTTCCTACACGTATGGACCATTGCTAGTTCAACGCTGCTTCTGAAACTGATAAAAACCACAAGTCATCTAACATCCAATGCTTTTAAGTTAAGAGCAAGAAACATGTGAGCTTCGTAAATGATTTATATTCATTTGAGCTGAAAAGTGACTGCGTTTACCTGAAAGGATGACTTGCTTGTAGGAAGATACAGAGCCTGGGATTTAACTCCATTTATGAAGGGAAACACACAGCACAGTTTTCATCGATGAAACACAGGCTGCTTTAGAGCAAGAAGCACGCTCTTGCTTTCTAGGATCTCTAATAGAGCAGGAAACGTGAGTGTGCTCAGAACAAAAGAACGGTGTTTCCTACACATACAGACGATATGTAGTCCAAGTCTGCTTCTGAAACTGATACAAACCACAGTTCCTCTAATATCCAATGCTTTTCACTTAGAGCGAGAAACATGTGAACTACGTAAACGATGTAGCTTTATTTGAGCTGAAAGGTGACTGAGTTTACCTGAAACGAAGTCTTGACTGTAAGAAGACACAGAGCCTGGGATTTAACACCATGTCTGAAGGGAAACACACAGCACAGTTCTCATCCGTGAAACACACTCTGCTTTAGAGTAAATAGCACGCTCTTGCTTTCTAGAGACTCTAATACAGCAGGAAACGTGACTGTGGTCAGAACAAAATAACGGTGTTTTCCACCTACGGACCATTGCTAGTTCAACGCTGCTTCTGAAACTGATACAAACCCAAAGTCATCTAACATCCAATGCTTTTCAGTTAATTGCAAGAAACGTGTGAGCTACTTGAACGATGTAGCGTTGTTTGAGCTGAAAAGTGACTGAGTTTACCTGAAACAAAGTTTTGCCTGTAGGAAGACACAGAGCCTGGGATTTATCTCCATGTCTGAAGGGAAACACACAGCACAGTTCTCATCCGTGAAACACACTCTGCTTTAGAGCAAGAAGCACGCTCTTGCTTTCTTGAATCTCTAATACAGCAGGAAACGTGAGTGTGCTCAGAACAAAAGAACAGTGTTTCTTACACATATGGACCATTGCTAGTTCAACTCTGCTTCTGAAACTGAAACAAACCACAGATCCTCTAACATGCAATGCTTTGTAGTTAAGAGCGAGAAACGTATGAGCTTAGTAAACGATTTATATTTATTTGACCTGAAAAGTGACTGCGTATACGTGAAATGATGTCTTGCTTGTAGGAAGACACAGAGCCTGTATTTAACTCCATTCCTGAAGGGAAACACACAGCACAGTTCTCATCCATGAAACACACTCTGCTTTTGAGCAAGAAGCACGCTCTTGGTTTCTTAGAGTCTCTAATACAGCAGGAAACGTGACTGTGGTCAGAACAAAATAACGGTGTTTCCTACACATACGGACCATTGCTGGTTCAACTCTACTTCTGACACTGATACAAACCACAAGTCATCTAACATCCAATGCTTTTCAGTTAAGAGCAAAAAACGTGTGAAGTACTTTAATGATGTAGCTTTGTTTGAGGTGAAAAGTGACTGAGTTTACCTGAAACGAAGTTTTGCCTGTAGGAAGACACAGAGCCTGGGATTTATCTCCATTTCTGAAGGAAAACACACAGCACAGTTGTCATCCTTGAAACACACTCTGCTTTACAGCAAGAAGCACGCTTTTGCTCTCTAGAGTCTCGAATACAGCAGGAAACGTGAGTGTGCTCAGAACAAAAGAATGGTGTTTCTTACACATATGGACTATTGCTAGTTCAACTCTGCTTCTGAAACTGAAACAAACCACAGATCCTCTAACATGCAATGCTTTGTAGTTAAGAGCGAGAAACGTGTGAGCTTCGTAAACGATTTATATTCATTTGACTTGAAAAGTGACTGTGTATACATGAAATGATGTCTTGCTAGTAGCAGGACACAGAGCCTGGAATTTAACTCCATTCCTAAAGGGAAACACACAGCACAGTTCTCATCCATGAAACACACTCTGATTTAGAGCAAGAAGCACGCTCTTGCTTTCTAAGAGTCTCTAATACAGCAAGGAACTTGACTGTGGTCAGAACAAAATAACGGTGTTTCCTACACGTACGGACCTTTGCTAGTTCAACTCTGATTGTGAAACTGATACAAATCACAAGTCATCTAACATCCAATGCTTTTCAGTTAAGAGCAAGAAACGTGTGAGCTTGGTAAACGATTTATATTCATTTGAGCTGAAAAGTGTCTGCGTTTACATGACATGATGACTTGCTTTTAGGAAGATACAGAGCCTGGGATTTAACTCCATTTCAGAAGGGAAACACACAGCACAGTTTTCTTCGATGAAACACAGTCTGCTTTAGAGCAAGAAGCACGCTCTTGCTTTCTAGAATCTCTAATACAGCAGGAAACGTGAGGGTGCTCAGAACAAAAGAACGGTGTTTCCTACACATACAGACCATATGTAGACCAACTCTGCTTCTGAAATTGATACAAACCACAGTTCCTCTAATATCCAATGCTTCTCAGTTAGAGCGAGAAACGTGTGCGCTACGTAAACGATGTTGCTTTGTTTGAGCTGAAAGGTGACTGAGTTTACCTGAAACGAAGTCTTGACTGTAGGAAGACACAGAGCCTGGGATTTAACACCATGTCTGAAGGGAAACACACAGCACAGTTGTCATCCGTGAAACACACTCTGCTTTAGAGCAAGAAGCACGCTCTTGCTTTCTAGAGACTCTAATGCAGCAGGAAACGTGAGTGTGCTCATATCATAAGAACGGTGTTTCCTACACATATGGACCTTTGCTAGTTCAACTCTGCTTCTGAAACTGAAACAAACCACAGATCCTCTAACATGCAATGCTTTGTAGTTAAGAGCGAGAAACGTGTGAGCTTCGTAAACGATTTATATTCATTTTACTTGAAGAGTGACTGCGTATACATGAAATGATGTCTTGCTAGTAGGAGGACACAGATCCTGGAATTTAACTCCATTCCTGAAGGGAAACACACAGCACAGTTCTCATCCATGAAACACACTCTGCTTTAGAGCAAGAAGCACGCTCTTGCTTTCTAAAAGTCTCTAATACAGCAGGAAACGTGACTGTGGTCAGAACAAAATAACGGTGTTTCCCATACGTACGGACCATTGCTACTTCAACTCTTCTTCTGACACTGATACAAACCACAAGTCATCTAACATCAAAAGCTTTTCAGTTAATTGCAAGAAACTTGTGAGCTACTGGAACGATGTAGCTTTGTTTGAGCTGAAAAGTGACTGAGTTTACCTGAAACGAACCTTTGCATGTAGGAAGACACAGAGCCTGGGATTTATCTCCATTTCTGAAGGAAAACACACAGCACAGTTGTCATCCATGAAACACACTCTGCTTTACAACAAGAAGCACACTCTTGCTCTCTAGAGTCTCTATTACAGCAGGAAACGTCAGTGTGCTCAGAACAAAAGAACGGTGTTTCCTACAAATACAGACAATATGTAGTCCAACTCTGCTTCTGTAAATGATACAAACCACAGTTCCTCTAATATCCAATGTTTTTCAGTTAGAGCAAGAAACGTGTGAGCTACGTAAACGATATAGCTTTATTTGAGCTGAAATGTGCCTGAGTTTACCTGAAAAGATGTCTTGCAGGTAGGAAGACAAAGAGCCTGGGATTTAACTCCATTTCTGAAGGGAAACACACAGCACAGTTGTCATCCGTGAAACACACTCTGCTTTAGAGCAAGAAGCACGCTGTTGCTGTCTAGAGTCTCTAATACAGAAGGGAACGTGAGTGTGCTCACAACAAAAATACGGTGTTTCCTACACATATGGACCATTGCTAGTTCAACTCTGATTCTGAAACTGATACAAACCACAGTTCTAACATGCAATGCTTTTCAGTTAAGAGTGAGAAACGTGTGAGCTTCATGAAAGATTTATATTCATTTGAGCTGAAAAGTGACTGTGTTTACCTGAAATGATGTCTGGCTTGTAGGAAGACACAGAGCCTGGAATTTAACTCCATTCCTGCAGGGAAACAGACAGCACAGTTTTCATCCATGAAACACACTCTGCTTTAGAGCAAGAAGCACGCTCTTGCTTTCTAGAATCTCTAATACAGCAGGAAACGTGAGTGTGCTCAGAACAAAAGAACGGTGTTTCCTACACATACAGACCATATGTAGACCAACTCTGCTTCTGAAACTGTTACAAACCACAGTTCCTCTAATATCCAATGCTTTTCAGTTAGAGCGAGAAACGTTTGAGCTATGTAAACGAGTAGCTTTGTTTGAGCTGAAAGGTGACTGAGTTTACCTGAAACGAAGTCTTGACTGTAGGAAGACACAGAGCCTGGGATTTAACACCATGTCTGAAGGGAAACACACAGCACAGTTGTCATCCGTGAAACACACTATGCTTTAGAGCAAGAAGCACACTCTTGCTTTCTAGAGTCTCTAATACATCAGGAAATGTGAGTGTGCTCATATCAAAAGAATGGTGTTTCCTACACGTATGGACCATTGCTAGTTCAACGCTGCTTCTGAAACTGATAAAAACCACAAGTCATCTAACATCCAATGCTTTTAAGTTAAGAGCAAGAAACATGTGAGCTTCGTAAATGATTTATATTCATTTGAGCTGAAAAGTGACTGCGTTTACCTGAAAGGATGACTTGCTTGTAGGAAGATACAGAGCCTGGGATTTAACTCCATTTATGAAGGGAAACACACAGCACAGTTTTCATCGATGAAACACAGGCTGCTTTAGAGCAAGAAGCACGCTCTTGCTTTCTAGGATCTCTAATAGAGCAGGAAACGTGAGTGTGCTCAGAACAAAAGAACGGTGTTTCCTACACATACAGACGATATGTAGTCCAAGTCTGCTTCTGAAACTGATACAAACCACAGTTCCTCTAATATCCAATGCTTTTCACTTAGAGCGAGAAACATGTGAACTACGTAAACGATGTAGCTTTATTTGAGCTGAAAGGTGACTGAGTTTACCTGAAACGAAGTCTTGACTGTAAGAAGACACAGAGCCTGGGATTTAACACCATGTCTGAAGGGAAACACACAGCACAGTTCTCATCCGTGAAACACACTCTGCTTTAGAGTAAATAGCACGCTCTTGCTTTCTAGAGACTCTAATACAGCAGGAAACGTGACTGTGGTCAGAACAAAATAACGGTGTTTTCCACCTACGGACCATTGCTAGTTCAACGCTGCTTCTGAAACTGATACAAACCCAAAGTCATCTAACATCCAATGCTTTTCAGTTAATTGCAAGAAACGTGTGAGCTACTTGAACGATGTAGCGTTGTTTGAGCTGAAAAGTGACTGAGTTTACCTGAAACAAAGTTTTGCCTGTAGGAAGACACAGAGCCTGGGATTTATCTCCATGTCTGAAGGGAAACACACAGCACAGTTCTCATCCGTGAAACACACTCTGCTTTAGAGCAAGAAGCACGCTCTTGCTTTCTTGAATCTCTAATACAGCAGGAAACGTGAGTGTGCTCAGAACAAAAGAACAGTGTTTCTTACACATATGGACCATTGCTAGTTCAACTCTGCTTCTGAAACTGAAACAAACCACAGATCCTCTAACATGCAATGCTTTGTAGTTAAGAGCGAGAAACGTATGAGCTTAGTAAACGATTTATATTTATTTGACCTGAAAAGTGACTGCGTATACGTGAAATGATGTCTTGCTTGTAGGAAGACACAGAGCCTGTATTTAACTCCATTCCTGAAGGGAAACACACAGCACAGTTCTCATCCATGAAACACACTCTGCTTTTGAGCAAGAAGCACGCTCTTGGTTTCTTAGAGTCTCTAATACAGCAGGAAACGTGACTGTGGTCAGAACAAAATAACGGTGTTTCCTACACATACGGACCATTGCTGGTTCAACTCTACTTCTGACACTGATACAAACCACAAGTCATCTAACATCCAATGCTTTTCAGTTAAGAGCAAAAAACGTGTGAAGTACTTTAATGATGTAGCTTTGTTTGAGGTGAAAAGTGACTGAGTTTACCTGAAACGAAGTTTTGCCTGTAGGAAGACACAGAGCCTGGGATTTATCTCCATTTCTGAAGGAAAACACACAGCACAGTTGTCATCCTTGAAACACACTCTGCTTTACAGCAAGAAGCACGCTTTTGCTCTCTAGAGTCTCGAATACAGCAGGAAACGTGAGTGTGCTCAGAACAAAAGAACGGTGTTTCTTACACATATGGACTATTGCTAGTTCAACTCTGCTTCTGAAACTGAAACAAACCACAGATCCTCTAACATGCAATGCTTTGTAGTTAAGAGCGAGAAACGTGTGAGCTTCGTAAACGATTTATATTCATTTGACTTGAAAAGTGACTGTGTATACATGAAATGATGTCTTGCTAGTAGCAGGACACAGAGCCTGGAATTTAACTCCATTCCTAAAGGGAAACACACAGCACAGTTCTCATCCATGAAACACACTCTGATTTAGAGCAAGAAGCACGCTCTTGCTTTCTAAGAGTCTCTAATACAGCAAGGAACTTGACTGTGGTCAGAACAAAATAACGGTGTTTCCTACACGTACGGACCTTTGCTAGTTCAACTCTGATTGTGAAACTGATACAAATCACAAGTCATCTAACATCCAATGCTTTTCAGTTAAGAGCAAGAAACGTGTGAGCTTGGTAAACGATTTATATTCATTTGAGCTGAAAAGTGTCTGCGTTTACATGACATGATGACTTGCTTTTAGGAAGATACAGAGCCTGGGATTTAACTCCATTTCAGAAGGGAAACACACAGCACAGTTTTCTTCGATGAAACACAGTCTGCTTTAGAGCAAGAAGCACGCTCTTGCTTTCTAGAATCTCTAATACAGCAGGAAACGTGAGGGTGCTCAGAACAAAAGAACGGTGTTTCCTACACATACAGACCATATGTAGACCAACTCTGCTTCTGAAATTGATACAAACCACAGTTCCTCTAATATCCAATGCTTTTCAGTTAGAGCGAGAAACGTGTGCGCTACGTAAACGATGTTGCTTTGTTTGAGCTGAAAGGTGACTGAGTTTACCTGAAACGAAGTCTTGACTGTAGGAAGACACAGAGCCTGGGATTTAACACCATGTCTGAAGGGAAACACACAGCACAGTTGTCATCCGTGAAACACACTCTGCTTTAGAGCAAGAAGCACGCTCTTGCTTTCTAGAGACTCTAATGCAGCAGGAAACGTGAGTGTGCTCATATCAAAAGAACGGTGTTTCCTACACATATGGACCTTTGCTAGTTCAACTCTGCTTCTGAAACTGAAACAAACCACAGATCCTCTAACATGCAATGCTTTGTAGTTAAGAGCGAGAAACGTGTGAGCTTCGTAAACGATTTATATTCATTTTACTTGAAGAGTGACTGCGTATACATGAAATGATGTCTTGCTAGTAGGAGGACACAGATCCTGGAATTTAACTCCATTCCTGAAGGGAAACACACAGCACAGTTCTCATCCATGAAACACACTCTGCTTTAGAGCAAGAAGCACGCTCTTGCTTTCTAAAAGTCTCTAATACAGCAGGAAACGTGACTGTGGTCAGAACAAAATAACGGTGTTTCCCATACGTACGGACCATTGCTACTTCAACTCTTCTTCTGACACTGATACAAACCACAAGTCATCTAACATCAAAAGCTTTTCAGTTAATTGCAAGAAACTTGTGAGCTACTGGAACGATGTAGCTTTGTTTGAGCTGAAAAGTGACTGAGTTTACCTGAAACGAACCTTTGCATGTAGGAAGACACAGAGCCTGGGATTTATCTCCATTTCTGAAGGAAAACACACAGCACAGTTGTCATCCATGAAACACACTCTGCTTTACAACAAGAAGCACACTCTTGCTCTCTAGAGTCTCTATTACAGCAGGAAACGTCAGTGTGCTCAGAACAAAAGAACGGTGTTTCCTACAAATACAGACAATATGTAGTCCAACTCTGCTTCTGTAAATGATACAAACCACAGTTCCTCTAATATCCAATGTTTTTCAGTTAGAGCAAGAAACGTGTGAGCTACGTAAACGATATAGCTTTATTTGAGCTGAAATGTGCCTGAGTTTACCTGAAAAGATGTCTTGCAGGTAGGAAGACAAAGAGCCTGGGATTTAACTCCATTTCTGAAGGGAAACACACAGCACAGTTGTCATCCGTGAAACACACTCTGCTTTAGAGCAAGAAGCACGCTGTTGCTGTCTAGAGTCTCTAATACAGAAGGGAACGTGAGTGTGCTCACAACAAAAATACGGTGTTTCCTACACATATGGACCATTGCTAGTTCAACTCTGATTCTGAAACTGATACAAACCACAGTTCTAACATGCAATGCTTTTCAGTTAAGAGTGAGAAACGTGTGAGCTTCATGAAAGATTTATATTCATTTGAGCTGAAAAGTGACTGTGTTTACCTGAAATGATGTCTGGCTTGTAGGAAGACACAGAGCCTGGAATTTAACTCCATTCCTGCAGGGAAACAGACAGCACAGTTTTCATCCATGAAACACACTCTGCTTTAGAGCAAGAAGCACGCTCTTGCTTTCTAGAATCTCTAATACAGCAGGAAACGTGAGTGTGCTCAGAACAAAAGAACGGTGTTTCCTACACATACAGACCATATGTAGACCAACTCTGCTTCTGAAACTGTTACAAACCACAGTTCCTCTAATATCCAATGCTTTTCAGTTAGAGCGAGAAACGTTTGAGCTATGTAAACGAGTAGCTTTGTTTGAGCTGAAAGGTGACTGAGTTTACCTGAAACGAAGTCTTGACTGTAGGAAGACACAGAGCCTGGGATTTAACACCATGTCTGAAGGGAAACACACAGCACAGTTGTCATCCGTGAAACACACTATGCTTTAGAGCAAGAAGCACACTCTTGCTTTCTAGAGTCTCTAATACATCAGGAAATGTGAGTGTGCTCATATCAAAAGAATGGTGTTTCCTACACGTATGGACCATTGCTAGTTCAACGCTGCTTCTGAAACTGATAAAAACCACAAGTCATCTAACATCCAATGCTTTTAAGTTAAGAGCAAGAAACATGTGAGCTTCGTAAATGATTTATATTCATTTGAGCTGAAAAGTGACTGCGTTTACCTGAAAGGATGACTTGCTTGTAGGAAGATACAGAGCCTGGGATTTAACTCCATTTATGAAGGGAAACACACAGCACAGTTTTCATCGATGAAACACAGGCTGCTTTAGAGCAAGAAGCACGCTCTTGCTTTCTAGGATCTCTAATAGAGCAGGAAACGTGAGTGTGCTCAGAACAAAAGAACGGTGTTTCCTACACATACAGACGATATGTAGTCCAAGTCTGCTTCTGAAACTGATACAAACCACAGTTCCTCTAATATCCAATGCTTTTCACTTAGAGCGAGAAACATGTGAACTACGTAAACGATGTAGCTTTATTTGAGCTGAAAGGTGACTGAGTTTACCTGAAACGAAGTCTTGACTGTAAGAAGACACAGAGCCTGGGATTTAACACCATGTCTGAAGGGAAACACACAGCACAGTTCTCATCCGTGAAACACACTCTGCTTTAGAGTAAATAGCACGCTCTTGCTTTCTAGAGACTCTAATACAGCAGGAAACGTGACTGTGGTCAGAACAAAATAACGGTGTTTTCCACCTACGGACCATTGCTAGTTCAACGCTGCTTCTGAAACTGATACAAACCCAAAGTCATCTAACATCCAATGCTTTTCAGTTAATTGCAAGAAACGTGTGAGCTACTTGAACGATGTAGCGTTGTTTGAGCTGAAAAGTGACTGAGTTTACCTGAAACAAAGTTTTGCCTGTAGGAAGACACAGAGCCTGGGATTTATCTCCATGTCTGAAGGGAAACACACAGCACAGTTCTCATCCGTGAAACACACTCTGCTTTAGAGCAAGAAGCACGCTCTTGCTTTCTTGAATCTCTAATACAGCAGGAAACGTGAGTGTGCTCAGAACAAAAGAACAGTGTTTCTTACACATATGGACCATTGCTAGTTCAACTCTGCTTCTGAAACTGAAACAAATCACAGATCCTCTAACATGCAATGCTTTGTAGTTAAGAGCGAGAAACGTATGAGCTTAGTAAACGATTTATATTTATTTGACCTGAAAAGTGACTGCGTATACGTGAAATGATGTCTTGCTTGTAGGAAGACACAGAGCCTGTATTTAACTCCATTCCTGAAGGGAAACACACAGCACAGTTCTCATCCATGAAACACACTCTGCTTTTGAGCAAGAAGCACGCTCTTGGTTTCTTAGAGTCTCTAATACAGCAGGAAACGTGACTGTGGTCAGAACAAAATAACGGTGTTTCCTACACATACGGACCATTGCTGGTTCAACTCTACTTCTGACACTGATACAAACCACAAGTCATCTAACATCCAATGCTTTTCAGTTAAGAGCAAAAAACGTGTGAAGTACTTTAATGATGTAGCTTTGTTTGAGGTGAAAAGTGACTGAGTTTACCTGAAACGAAGTTTTGCCTGTAGGAAGACACAGAGCCTGGGATTTATCTCCATTTCTGAAGGAAAACACACAGCACAGTTGTCATCCTTGAAACACACTCTGCTTTACAGCAAGAAGCACGCTTTTGCTCTCTAGAGTCTCGAATACAGCAGGAAACGTGAGTGTGCTCAGAACAAAAGAACGGTGTTTCTTACACATATGGACTATTGCTAGTTCAACTCTGCTTCTGAAACTGAAACAAACCACAGATCCTCTAACATGCAATGCTTTGTAGTTAAGAGCGAGAAACGTGTGAGCTTCGTAAACGATTTATATTCATTTGACTTGAAAAGTGACTGTGTATACATGAAATGATGTCTTGCTAGTAGCAGGACACAGAGCCTGGAATTTAACTCCATTCCTAAAGGGAAACACACAGCACAGTTCTCATCCATGAAACACACTCTGATTTAGAGCAAGAAGCACGCTCTTGCTTTCTAAGAGTCTCTAATACAGCAAGGAACTTGACTGTGGTCAGAACAAAATAACGGTGTTTCCTACACGTACGGACCTTTGCTAGTTCAACTCTGATTGTGAAACTGATACAAATCACAAGTCATCTAACATCCAATGCTTTTCAGTTAAGAGCAAGAAACGTGTGAGCTTGGTAAACGATTTATATTCATTTGAGCTGAAAAGTGTCTGCGTTTACATGACATGATGACTTGCTTTTAGGAAGATACAGAGCCTGGGATTTAACTCCATTTCAGAAGGGAAACACACAGCACAGTTTTCTTCGATGAAACACAGTCTGCTTTAGAGCAAGAAGCACGCTCTTGCTTTCTAGAATCTCTAATACAGCAGGAAACGTGAGGGTGCTCAGAACAAAAGAACGGTGTTTCCTACACATACAGACCATATGTAGACCAACTCTGCTTCTGAAATTGATACAAACCACAGTTCCTCTAATATCCAATGCTTTTCAGTTAGAGCGAGAAACGTGTGCGCTACGTAAACGATGTTGCTTTGTTTGAGCTGAAAGGTGACTGAGTTTACCTGAAACGAAGTCTTGACTGTAGGAAGACACAGAGCCTGGGATTTAACACCATGTCTGAAGGGAAACACACAGCACAGTTGTCATCCGTGAAACACACTCTGCTTTAGAGCAAGAAGCACGCTCTTGCTTTCTAGAGACTCTAATGCAGCAGGAAACGTGAGTGTGCTCATATCAAAAGAACGGTGTTTCCTACACATATGGACCATTGCTAGTTCAACTCTGATTCTGAAACTGAAACAAACCACAGATCCTCTAACATGCAATGCTTTGTAGTTAAGAGCGAGAAACGTGTGAGCTTCGTAAACGATTTATATTCATTTTACTTGAAGAGTGACTGCGTATACATGAAATGATGTCTTGCTAGTAGGAGGACACAGATCCTGGAATTTAACTCCATTCCTGAAGGGAAACACACAGCACAGTTCTCATCCATGAAACACACTCTGCTTTAGAGCAAGAAGCACGCTCTTGCTTTCTAAAAGTCTCTAATACAGCAGGAAACGTGACTGTGGTCAGAACAAAATAACGGTGTTTCCCATACGTACGGACCATTGCTACTTCAACTCTTCTTCTGACACTGATACAAACCACAAGTCATCTAACATCAAAAGCTTTTCAGTTAATTGCAAGAAACTTGTGAGCTACTGGAACGATGTAGCTTTGTTTGAGCTGAAAAGTGACTGAGTTTACCTGAAACGAACCTTTGCATGTAGGAAGACACAGAGCCTGGGATTTATCTCCATTTCTGAAGGAAAACACACAGCACAGTTGTCATCCATGAAACACACTCTGCTTTACAACAAGAAGCACACTCTTGCTCTCTAGAGTCTCTAATACAGCAGGAAACGTCAGTGTGCTCAGAACAAAAGAATGGTGTTTCCTACAAATACAGACAATATGTAGTCCAACTCTGCTTCTGAAACTGATACAAACCACAGTTCCTCTAATATCCAATTCTTTTCAGTTAGAGCAAGAAACATGTGAGCTACGTAAACGATATAGCTTTGTTTGAGCTGAAAGGTGCCTGAGTTTACCTGAAAAGATGTCTTGCTGGTGGGAAGACACAGAGCCTGGGATTTAACTCCATTTCTGAAGGGAAACACACAGCACGGTTGTCATCCATGAAACACACTCTGCTTTAGAGCAAGAAGCAAGTTGTTGCTGTCTAGAGTCTCTAATACAGAAGGGGAAGTGAGTGTGCTCAGAACAAAAATACGGTGTTTCCTACACATATGGACCATTGCTAGTTCAACTCTGATTCTAAAACTGATACAAACCACAGTTCTTCTAACATGCAATGGTTTTCAATTAAGAGCGAGAAACGTGTGAGCTTCATCAAAGATTTATATTCATTTGAGCTGAAAAGTGACTGAGTATACCTGAAACGAATTTTTGCCTATAGGAAGACACAGAGCCTGGGATTTATCACCCTTTCTGAAGGAAAACACACGGCACATTTGTCATCTGTGAAACACACTCTGCTTTACAGCAAGAGGCACGCTCTTGCTCTCTAGAGTCTCTAATAGAGCAGGAAACGTGAGTGTGCTCAGAACAAAAGATCGGTGTTTCTTACACATATGGACCATTGCTAGTACAACACTGCTTTTGAAACTGAAACAAACCACAGATCCTCTAACATGCAATGCTTTGTAGTTAAGAGCGAGAAACGAATGAGCTTAGTAAACGATTTATATTTATTTGAGCTGAAAAGTGACTGCGTATACCTGAAATGATGTCTTGAAAGTAGGAGGACACAGAGCCTTGAATTTAACTCCATTCCTGAAGGGAAACACACAGCACAGTTCTCATCCATGAAACACACTCTGCTTTAGAGCAAGAAGCACGCTCTTCCTTTCTAAGAGTCTCTAATACAGCAGGAAACGTGACTGTGGTCAGAACAAAATAACGGTGTTTCCTACACATTCGGACCATTGCTATTTCAACTCTGCTTCTGAAACTGATACAAACCACAAGTCATCTAACATCCAATGCTTTTAAGTTAAGAGCAAGAAACGTGTGAGCTTGGTAAACGATTTATATTCATTTGAGCTGAAAAGTGTCTGCGTTTACATGACATGATGACTTGCTTTTAGGAAGATACAGAGCCTGGGATTTAACTCCATTTCAGAAGGGAAACACACAGCACAGTTTTCATCGATGAAACACAGTCTGCTTTAGAGCAAGAAGCACGCTCTTGCTTTCTAGAATCTCTAATAGAGCAGGAAACGTGAGTGTGCTCAGAACAAAAGAACGGTGTTTCCTACACATACAGACCATATGTAGACCAACTCTGCTTCTGAAACTGATACAAACCACAGTCCTCTAATATCCAATGCTTTTCAGTTAGAGCGAGAAACATGTGAGCTACGTAAACGATGTAGCTTTGTTTGAGCTGAAAGCTGACTGAGTTTACCTGAAACGAAGTCTTGACTGTAGGAAGACACAGAGCCTGGGATTTAACACCATGTCTGAAGGGAAACACACAGCACAGTTTTCATCCATGAAACACACTCTGCTTTAGAGCAAGAAGCACGCTCTTGGTTTCTAAGAGTCTCTAATACAGCAAGAAACGTGACTGTGGTCAGAACAAAATAACGGTGTTTCCTCCACATACGGACCATTGCTGGTTCAACTCTGCTTCTGAAACTGATACAAAACACAAGTCATCTAACATCCAATGCTTTTACGTTAAGAGCAAGAAACGTGTGAGCAACTTGAATGATGTAGCTTTGTTGAGGTGAAAAGTGACTGAGTTTACCTGAAACGAAGTTTTGCCTGTAGGAAGACACAGAGCCTGGGATTTAAATCCATTTCTGAAGGGAAACACACAAAACAGTTGTCATCCGTGAAACACACTCTGCTTTAGACCAAGAAGCACGCCCTTGCTTTCAACAGTCTCTAATACATCAGGAAACGTGAGTGTGCTCATAACAAAAGAACGGTGTTTCCTACATGTATGGACCATTGCTAGTTCAACGCTGCTTCTGAAACAGATACAAACCCCAAGTCATCTAACATCCAATTCTTTTCAGTTAAGAGCAAGAAACGTGTGAGCTATGTAAAGGATTTATATTCATTTGAGCTGAAAAGTGACTGCGTTTACCTGAAATGATGTCTTGCTTGTAGGAACACACAGAGCCTGGATTTAACTCCATTCCTGAAGGGAAACACACAGCACAGTTTTCATCGATGAAAAACAGTCTGCTTTAGAGCAAGAAGCACGCTCTTGCTTTCTAGAGTCTTTAATACATCAAGAAACGTGAGTGTGCCACAACAAAATAACGGTGTTTCCTACACATACGGACCATTGCTAGTTCAACTCTGCTTCTGAAACTGATACAAAACACAAGTCATCCTACATCCAATGCTTTTCAGTTAAGAGCAAGAAACGTGTGAGCTTCGTAAACGATTTATATTCATTTGAGCTGAAACGAGACTGTGTTTACCTGAAATGATGACTTGCTTGTAGGAAGATACAGAGCCAGGGATTTAACTCCATTTCTGAAGGGAAACACACAGCACAGTTTTCATCGATGAAAAACAGTCTGCTTTAGAGCAAGAAGCATGCTCTTGCTTTCTAGAGTCTTTAATACATCAAGAAACGTGAGTGTGCTCACAACAAAATAATGGTGTTTCCTACACATACGGACCATTGCTAGTTCAACTCTGCTTCTTAAACTGATACAAACCTCAAGTCATCTAACATCCAATGCTTTTCATTTAAGAGCAAGAAACGTGTGAGCTTCGAAAATGATTCATATTCATTTGAGCCTGACAGTGACTGTGTTTACCTGAAATGATGACTTGCTTGTAGTAAGATACAGAGGCTGGGATTTAACTCCATTTCTGAAGGGAAACACACAGCACAGTTGTCATCCGTGAAACACACATTGCTTTAGAGCAAGAAGCACGCTCTTGCTTTCTAGAATCTCTAATACATCAGGAAACATGACTGTGCTCACAACAAAATAACAGTGTTTACTACACATACAGACCATTGCTAGTTCAACTCTGCTTCTGAAACTGATACAAACCTCAAGTCATCTAACATCCAATGCTTTTCATTTAAGAGCAAGAAACGTGGGAGCTTCGTAAATGATTCATATTCATTTGAGCCTGACAGTGACTGCGTTTACCTGAAATGATGACTTGCTTGTAGTAAGATACAGAGCCTGGGATCTAACTCCATTTCTGAAGGGAATCACACAGCACAGTTTTCATCGATGAAACACAGTCTGCTTTAGAGCAAGAAGCACGCTCTTGCTTTTTAGAATCTCTAATACAGCAGGAAACGTGACTGTGGTCAGAACAAAAGAACGGTGTTTCCTACACATACAGACCATATGTAGTCCAACTCTGCTTCTGAAACTGATACAAACCAGAGTTCCTCTAATATCCAATGCTTTTCAGTTAAAGCAAGAAACGTATGAGCTACATAAATGATATAGCTTTGTTTGAGCTGAAAGGTGACTCAGTTTTCCTGAAACGAAGTCTTGCCTGTAGGAAGACACAGAGCCTGGGATTTAAATCCATTTCTGAAGGGAAACACACAAAACAGTTGTCATCAATGAAACACACTCTGCTTTAAACCAAGAAGCACGCCCTTGCTTTCAACAGTCTCTAATACATCAGGAAACGTGACTGTGGTCAGAACAAAAGAACGGTGTTTCCTACATGTATGGACCATTGCTAGTTCAACGCTGCTTCTGAAACAGATACAAACCCCAAGTCATCTAACATCCAATTCTTTTCAGTTAAGAGCAAGAAACGTGTGAGCTATGTAAAGGATTTATATTCATTTGAGCTGAAAAGTGACTGCGTTTACCTGAAATGATGTCTTGCTTGTAGGAACACACAGAGCCTGGATTTAACTCCATCCCTAAAGGGAAACACACAGCACAGTTCTCATCCTTGAAACACACTCTGCTTTAGAGCAAGAAGCACGCTTTTGGTTTCTTAGAGTCTCTAATACAGCAGGAAACGTGACTGTGGGCAGAACAAAATAACGGTGTTTCCTACACTTACGGAACATTGCTAGTTCAACTCTGCTTCTGAAACTGATACAAACCACAAGTCATCCTACATCCAATGCTTTTCATTTAAGAGCAAGAAACGTGTGAGCTTCGTAAATGATTCATATTGATTTGAGCCTGACAGTGACTGCGTTTACCTGAAATGATGACTTGCTTGTAGTAAGATACAGAGGCTGGGATTTAACTCCATTTCTGAAGGGAAACACACAGCACAGTTGTCATCCGTGAAACACACATTGCTTTAGAGCAAGAAGCACGCTCTTGCTTTCTAGAGTCTCTAATACATCAGGAAACTTGGGTGTGCTCACAACAAAATAACAGTGCATCCTACACATACAGACCATTGCTAGTTCAACTCTGCTTTTGAAACTGATACAAACCTCAAGTCATCTAACATCCAATGCTTTTCATTTAAGAGCAAGAAACGTGTGAGCTTCGAAAATGATTCATATTCATTTGAGCCTGACATTGACTGCGTTTACCTGAAATGATGACTTGCTTGTAGTAAGATACAGAGCCTGGGATTTAACTCCATTTCTGAAGGGAATCAAACAGCACAGTTTTCATCGATGAAACACAGTCTGCTTTAGAGCAAGAAGCACGCTCTTGCTTTCTAGAATCTCTAATACAGCAGGAAACGTGACTGTGGTCAGAACAAAAGAACTGTATTTCCTACACATACAGACCATATGTAGTCCAACTCTGCTTCTGAAACTGATACAAACCAGAGTTCCTCTAATATCCAATGCTTTAGAGTTAAAGCAAGAAACGTATGAGCTACATAAACGATATAGCTTTGTTTGAGCTGAATGGTGATTCAGATTTCCTGTAACGAAGTCCTGCCTGTAGGAAGACACAGAGCCTTGGATTTAACTCCATTTCTGAAGGGAAACACACAGCACAGTTGTCATCCATGAAACAAACTCTGCTTTAGAGCAAGAAGCACACTGTTGCTGTCTAGAGTCTCTAATACAGAAGGGAACGTGAATGTGCTGAGATCAAAAATACGGTGTTTCCTACACATATGGACCATTGCTAGTTCAACTCTGATTCTGAAACTGATACAAACCACAGTTCTTCTAACATGCAATGCTTTTCAGTTAAGAGCGAGAAACGTGTGAGCTTCGTAAACGATTTATATTCATTTGAGCTGAAATGAGACTGTGTTTACCTGAAATGATGACTTGCTTGTAGGAAGATACAGAGCCAGGGATTTAATGCCATTTCTGAAGGGAAACACACAGCACAGTTTTCATCGATGAAAAACAGTCTGCTTTAGAGCAAGGAGCACGCTCTTGCTTTCTAGAGTCTCTAATACATCAAGAAACGTGAGTGTGCTCACAACAAAATAACGGTGTTTCCTACACATACGGACCATTGCTAGTTCAACTCTGCTTCTTAAACTGATACAAACCTCAAGTCATCTAACATCCAATGCTTTTCATTTAAGAGCAAGAAACGTGTGAGCTTCGTAAATGATTCATATTCATTTGAGCCTGACAGTGACTGCGTTTACCTGAAATGATGACTTGCTTGTAGTAAGATACAGAGGCTGGGATTTAACTCCATTTCTGAAGGGAAACACACAGCACAGTTGTCATCCGTGAAACACACATTGCTTTAGAGCAAGAAGCACGCTCTTGCTTTCTAGAGTCTCTAATACATCAGGAAACTTGGGTGTGCTCACAACAAAATAACAGTGTTTCCTACACATACAGACCATTGCTAGTTCAACTCTGCTTCTGAAACTGATACAATCCTCAAGTCATCTAACATCCAATGCTTTTCATTTAAGAGCAAGAAACGTGTGAGCTTCGAAAATGATTCATATTCATTTGAGCCTGACAGTGACTGCGTTTACCTGAAATGATGACTTGCTTGTAGTAAGATACAGAGCCTGGGATTTAACTCCATTTCTGAAGGGAATCACACAGCACAGTTTTCATCGATGAAACACAGTCTGCTTTAGAGCAAGAAGCACGCTCTTGCTTTCTAGAATCTCTAATACAGCAGGAAACGTGAGTGTTCTCAGAACAAAAGAACGGTGTTTCCTACACATACAGACCATATGTAGTCCAACTCTGCTTCTGAAACTGATACAAACCAGAGTTCCTCTAATATCCAATGCTTTACAGTTAAAGCAAGAAACGTATGAGCTACATAAACGATATAGCTTTGTTTGAGCTGAAAGGTGACTCAGTTTTCCTGAAACGAAGTCCTGCCTGTAGGAAGACACAGAGCCTTGGATTTAACTCCATTTCTGAAGGGAAACACACAGCACAGTTGTCATCCATGAAACAAACTCTTCTTTAGAGCAAGAAGCACACTGTTGCTGTCTAGAGTCTCTAATACAGAAGTGAACGTGAGTGTGCTAAGATCAAAAATACAGTGTTTCCTACACATATGGACCATTGCTAGTTCAACTCTGATTCTGAAACTGATACAAACCACACTTCTTCTAACATGCAATGCTTTTCAGTTAAGAGCGAGAAACGTGTGAGCTTCGTGAACGATTTATAATCATTTGAGCTGAAACAAGTCTGTGTTTACCTGAAATGATGACTTGCTTGTTGGAAGATACAGAGCCTGGGATTTAACTCCATTTCTGAAGGGAAACACACAGCACAGTTTTCATCGATGAAACACAGTCTGCTTTAGAGCAAGAAGCACGCTCTTGCTTTCTAGAGTCTCTAATACATCAGGAAACGTGAGTGTGCTTACAACAAAATAACGGTGTTTCCTACACATACAGACCATTGCTAGTTCAACTCTGCTTCTGAAACTGATACAAACCTCAAGTCATCTAACATCCAATGCTTTTCATTTAAGAGCAAGAAACGTGTGAGCTTCGTAAATGATTCATATTCATTTGAGCCTGCCAGTGACTGCGTTTACCTGAAATGATGACTTGCTTGTAGTAAGATACAGAGAATGGGTTAACTCCATTTCTGAAGGGAAACACACAGCACTGTTTTCATCGATGAAACACAGTCTGCTTTAGAGCAAGAAGCACACTTGTGCTTTCTAGAATCTCTAATACATCAGGAAACGTGACTGTGGTCAGAACAAAAGAACGGTGTTTCCTAAACCTACAGACCATATGTAGTCCAACTCTACTTCTGAAACTGATACAAACCACAGTTCCTCTAATATCCAATGCTTGTCATTTCGAGCAAGAAAAGTGTGTGCTACGTAAGCGATATAGCTTTGTTTGAGCTCAAAGGTGACTGAGTTTACCTGAAACGAACCTTTGCATGTAGGAAGACACAGAGCATGGGATTCAACTCCATTTCTGAAGGAAAACACACAGCACAGTTGTCATCCATGAAACACACTCTGCTGTAGTGCAAGAAGCACACTGGTGCTGTCTAGAGTCACTAATACAGAAGGGAACGTGAGTTTGCTCAGAACAAAAAAACGGTGTTTCCTGCACATATGGACCATTGCTAGTTCAACTCTGATTCTGAAGCTGATACAAACCACAGTTCTTCTTACATGCAATGCTTTTCATTTAAGAGCGAGAAATGTGTGAGCATCGTAAACGATATATATTCATTGGAGCTGAAATGTGACTGCGTTTACCTGAATTGATGACTTGCTTGTAGGAAGACACAGAGCCTGGGATTTAACTCCATTTCTGAAGGGAAACACACAGCACAGTTTTCATCGATGAAACAAAGTCTGCTTTAGAGCAAGAAGCACGCTCTTGCTTACTGGAGTCTCTAATACAGCAGGAAACGTGAGTGTGCTTCGAACAAAAGAGCGGTGTTTCCTACACATACAGATCATATGTAGACCAACTCTGCTTCTGAAACTGATACAAACCACAGTTCGTCCAATATCGAATGCTTTTCAGTTAGAGCGAGAAACGTGTGAGCTACGTAAACGATGTAGCTTTGTTTGAGCTGAATGGTGACTGAGTTTACCTGAAACGAAGTCTTGCCTGTAGGAAGTCACAGAGCCTGGGATTTAACACCATTTCTGAAGGGAAAAACACAGCACAGTTATCATCCATGAAACACACTCTGCTTTAGAGCAAGAAGCACGCCCTTGCTTTCAAGAGTCTCTAAAACATCAGGAAACGTGAGTGTGCTCATAACAAAAGAACGGTGTTTCCTACATGTATGGACCATTGCTAGTTCAACGCTGCTTCTGAAACAGATACAAACCCCAAGTCATCTAACATCCAATGCTTTTCAGTTAAGAGCAAGAAACGTGTGAGCTATGTAAAGGATTTATATTCATTTGACCTGAAAAGTGACTGCGTTTACCTGAAATGATGTCTTGCTTGTAGGAAGACACAGAGCCTGGATTTAACTCCATTCCTGAAGGGAAACACACAGCACAGTTTTCATCGATGAAAAACAGTCTGCTTTAGAGCAAGAAGCACGCTCTTGCTTTCTAGAGTCTTTAATACATCAAGAAACGTGAGTGTGCCACAACAAAATAACGGTGTTTCCTACACATATGGACCATTGCTAGTTCAACTCTGCTTCTGAAACTGATACAAACCTCAAGTCATCTAACATCCAATGCTTTTCATTTAAGAGCAAGAAACGTGTGAGCTTCGTAAACGATTTATATTCATTTGAGCTGAAACGAGACTGTGTTTACCTGAAATGATGACTTGCTTGTAGGAAGATACAGAGCCAGGGATTTAACTCCATTTCTGAAGGGAAACACACAGCACAGTTTTCATCGATGAAAAACAGTCTGCTTTAGAGCAAGAAGCACGCTCTTGCTTTCTAGAGTATCTAATACATCAAGAAACGTGAGTGTGCTCACAACAAAATAACGGTGTTTCCTACACATACGGACCATTGCTAGTTCAACTCTGCTTCTTAAACTGATACAAACCTCAAGTCATCTAACATCCAATGCTTTTCATTTAAGAGCAAGAAACGTGTGAGCTTCGTAAATGATTCATATTCATTTGAGCCTGACAGTGACTGCGTTTACCTGAAATGATGACTTGCTTGTAGTAAGATACAGAGGCTGGGATTTAAGTCCATTTCTGAAGGGAAACACACAGCACAGTTGTCATCCGTGAAACACACATTGCTTTAGAGGAAGAAGCACGCTCTTGCTTTCTAGAGTCTCTAATACATCAGGAAACGTGAGTGTGCTCACAACAAAATAACAGTGTTTCCTACACATACAGACCATTGCTAGTTCAACTCTGCTTCTGAAACTGATACAAACCTCAAGTCATCTAACATCCAATGCTTTTCATTTAAGAGCAAGAAACGTGTGAGCTTTGTAAATGATTCATATTCATTTGAGCCTGACAGTGACTGCGTTTACCTGAAATGATGACTTGCTTGTAGTAAGATACAGAGAATGGGTTAACTCCATTTCTGAAGGGAAACACACAGCACTGTTTTCATCGATGAAACACAGTCTGCTTTAGAGCAAGAAGCGCACTTGTGCTTTCTAGAATCTCTAATTCATCAGGAAACGTGACTGTGGTCAGAACTAAAGAACGGTGTTTCCTAAACCTACAGACCATATGTAGTCCAACTCTACTTCTGAAACTGATACAAACCACAGTTCCTCTAATATCCAATGCTTGTCAGTTCGAGCAAGAAAAGTGTGAGCTACGTAAGCGATATAGCTTTGTTTGAGCTCAAAGGAGACTGAGTTTACCTGAAACGAAGTCTTGCATGTAGGAAGACTCAGAGCATGGGATTCAACTCCATTTCTGAAGGAAAACACACAGCACAGTTGTCATCCATGAAACACACTCTGCTGCAGTGCAAGAAGCACACTGGTGCTGTCTAGAGTCACTAATACAGAAGGGAACGTGAGTGTGCTCAGAACAAAAAAACGGTGTTTCCTGCACATATGGACCATTGCTAGTTCAACTCTGATTCTGAAGCTGATACAAACCACAGTTCTTCTTACATGCAATGCTTTTCATTTAAGAGCGAGAAATGTGTGAGCATCGTAAACGATATATATTCATTGGAGCTGAAATGTGACTGCGTTTACCTGAATTGATGACTTGCTTGTAGGAAGACACAGAGCCTGGGATTTAACTCCATTTCTGAAGGGAAACACACAGCACTGTTTTCATCGATGAAACAAAGTCTGCTTTAGAGCAAGAAGCACGCTCTTGCTTACTGGAGTCTCTAATACAGCAGGAAACGTGAGTGTGCTTCGAACAAAAGAGCGGTGTTTCCTACACATACAGATCATATGTAGACCAACTCTGCTTCTGAAACTGATACAAACCACAGTTCGTCCAATATCGAATGCTTTTCAGTTAGAGCGAGAAACGTGTGAGCTACATAAACGATGTAGCTTTGTTTGAGCTGAATGGTGACTGAGTTTACCTGAAACGAAGTCTTGCCTGTAGGAAGTCACAGAGCCTGGGATTTAACACCATTTCTGAAGGGAAAAACACAGCACAGTTATTATCCATGAAACACACTCTGCTTTAGACCAAGAAGCACGCCCTTGCTTTCAAGAGTCTCTAAAACATCAGGAAACGTGAGTGTGCTCATAACAAAAGAACGGTGTTTCCTACATGTATGGACCATTGCTAGTTCAACGCTGCTTCTGAAACAGATACAAACCCCAAGTCATCTAACATCCAATGCTTTTCAGTTAAGAGCAAGAAACGTGTGAGCTTCGTAAACGATTTATATTCATTTGAGCTGAAACGAGACTGTGTTTACCTGAAATGATGACTTGCTTGTAGGAAGATACAGAGCCAGGGATTTAACTCCATTTCTGAAGGGAAACACACAGCACAGTTTTCATCGATGAAAAACAGTCTGCTTTAGAGCAAGAAGCACGCTCTTGCTTTATAGAGTATCTAATACATCAAGAAACGTGAGTGTGCTCACAACAAAATAACGGTGTTTCCTACACATACGGACCATTGCTAGTTCAACTCTGCTTCTTAAACTGATACAAACCTCAAGTCATCTAACATCCAATGCTTTTCATTTAAGAGCAAGAAACGTGTGAGCTTCGTAAATGATTCATATTCATTTGAGCCTGACAGTGACTGCGTTTACCTGAAATGATGACTTGCTTGTAGTAAGATACAGAGGCTGGGATTTAACTCCATTTCTGAAGGGAATCACACAGCACAGTTTTCATCGATGAAACACAGTCTGCTTTAGAGCAAGAAGCACGCTCTTGCTTTCTAGAATCTCTAATACAGCAGGAAACGTGAGTGTTCTCAGAACAAAAGAACGGTGTTTCCTACACATACAGACCATATGTAGTCCAACTCTGCTTCTGAAACTGATACAAACCAGAGTTCCTCTAATATCCAATGCTTTACAGTTAAAGCAAGAAACGTATGAGCTACAAAAACGATATAGCTTTGTTTGAGCTGAAAGGTGACTCAGTTTTCCTGAAACGAAGTCCTGCCTGTAGGAAGACACAGAGCCTTGGATTTAACTCCATTTCTGAAGGGAAACACACAGCACAGTTGTCATCCATGAAACAAACTCTGCTTTAGAGCAAGAAGCACACTGTTGCTGTCTAGAGTCTCTAATACAGAAGGGAACGTGAGTGTGCTGAGATCAAAAATACGGTGTT
Organism: Onychomys leucogaster; assembly: GCA_949786385.1. Lineage (NCBI taxonomy): Eukaryota > Metazoa > Chordata > Mammalia > Rodentia > Cricetidae > Onychomys > Onychomys leucogaster. Next base: position 1,530,828 of record CATKUP010000107.1, on the reverse strand, counting down.
TCCTACACATATGGACCATTGCTAGTTCAACTCTGATTCTGAAACTGAAACAAACCACAGATCCTCTAACATGCAATGCTTTGTAGTTAAGAGCGAGAAACGTGTGAGCTTCGTAAACGATTTATATTCATTTTACTTGAAGAGTGACTGCGTATACATGAAATGATGTCTTGCTAGTAGGAGGACACAGATCCTGGAATTTAACTCCATTCCTGAAGGGAAACACACAGCACAGTTCTCATCCATGAAACACACTCTGCTTTAGAGCAAGAAGCACGCTCTTGCTTTCTAAAAGTCTCTAATACAGCAGGAAACGTGACTGTGGTCAGAACAAAATAACGGTGTTTCCCATACGTACGGACCATTGCTACTTCAACTCTTCTTCTGACACTGATACAAACCACAAGTCATCTAACATCAAAAGCTTTTCAGTTAATTGCAGGAAACTTGTGAGCTACTGGAACGATGTAGCTTTGTTTGAGCTGAAAAGTGACTGAGTTTACCTGAAACGAACCTTTGCATGTAGGAAGACACAGAGCCTGGGATTTATCTCCATTTCTGAAGGAAAACACACAGCACAGTTGTCATCCATGAAACACACTCTGCTTTACAACAAGAAGCACACTCTTGCTCTCTAGAGTCTCTAATACAGCAGGAAACGTCAGTGTGCTCAGAACAAAAGAATGGTGTTTCCTACAAATACAGACAATATGTAGTCCAACTCTGCTTCTGAAACTGATACAAACCACAGTTCCTCTAATATCCAATGCTTTTCAGTTAGAGCAAGAAACATGTGAGCTACGTAAACGATATAGCTTTGTTTGAGCTGAAAGGTGCCTGAGTTTACCTGAAAAGATGTCTTGCTGGTGGGAAGACACAGAGCCTGGGATTTAACTCCATTTCTGAAGGGAAACACACAGCACGGTTGTCATCCATGAAACACACTCTGCTTTAGAGCAAGAAGCAAGTTGTTGCTGTCTAGAGTCTCTAATACAGAAGGGGAAGTGAGTGTGCTCAGAACAAAAATACGGTGTTTCCTACACATATGGACCATTGCTAGTTCAACTCTGATTCTAAAACTGATACAAACCACAGTTCTTCTAACATGCAATGGTTTTCAATTAAGAGCGAGAAACGTGTGAGCTTCATCAAAGATTTATATTCATTTGAGCTGAAAAGTGACTGAGTATACCTGAAACGAATTTTTGCCTATAGGAAGACACAGAGCCTGGGATTTATCACCCTTTCTGAAGGAAAACACACGGCACATTTGTCATCTGTGAAACACACTCTGCTTTACAGCAAGAGGCACGCTCTTGCTCTCTAGAGTCTCTAATAGAGCAGGAAACGTGAGTGTGCTCAGAACAAAAGATCGGTGTTTCTTACACATATGGACCATTGCTAGTACAACACTGCTTTTGAAACTGAAACAAACCACAGATCCTCTAACATGCAATGCTTTGTAGTTAAGAGCGAGAAACGAATGAGCTTAGTAAACGATTTATATTTATTTGAGCTGAAAAGTGACTGCGTATACCTGAAATGATGTCTTGAAAGTAGGAGGACACAGAGCCTTGAATTTAACTCCATTCCTGAAGGGAAACACACAGCACAGTTCTCATCCATGAAACACACTCTGCTTTAGAGCAAGAAGCACGCTCTTCCTTTCTAAGAGTCTCTAATACAGCAGGAAACGTGACTGTGGTCAGAACAAAATAACGGTGTTTCCTACACATTGGGACCATTGCTATTTCAACTCTGCTTCTGAAACTGATACAAACCACAAGTCATCTAACATCCAATGCTTTTAAGTTAAGAGCAAGAAACGTGTGAGCTTGGTAAACGATTTATATTCATTTGAGCTGAAAAGTGTCTGCGTTTACATGACATGATGACTTGCTTTTAGGAAGATACAGAGCCTGGGATTTAACTCCATTTCAGAAGGGAAACACACAGCACAGTTTTCATCGATGAAACACAGTCTGCTTTAGAGCAAGAAGCACGCTCTTGCTTTCTAGAATCTCTAATACAGCAGGAAACGTGAGTGTGCTCAGAACAAAAGAACGGTGTTTCCTACACATACAGACCATATGTAGACCAACTCTGCTTCTGAAACTGATACAAACCACAGTCCTCTAATATCCAATGCTTTTCAGTTAGAGCGAGAAACATGTGAGCTACGTAAACGATGTAGCTTTGTTTGAGCTGAAAGCTGACTGAGTTTACCTGAAACGAAGTCTTGACTGTAGGAAGACACAGAGCCTGGGATTTAACACCATGTCTGAAGGGAAACACACAGCACAGTTTTCATCCATGAAACACACTCTGCTTTAGAGCAAGAAGCACGCTCTTGGTTTCTAAGAGTCTCTAATACAGCAGGAAACGTGACTGTGGTCAGAACAAAATAACGGTGTTTCCTCCACATACGGACCATTGCTGGTTCAACTCTGCTTCTGAAACTGATACAAAACACAAGTCATCTAACATCCAATGCTTTTACGTTAAGAGCAAGAAACGTGTGAGCAACTTGAATGATGTAGCTTTGTTGAGGTGAAAAGTGACTGAGTTTACCTGAAACGAAGTTTTGCCTGTAGGAAGACACAGAGCCTGGGATTTAAATCCATTTCTGAAGGGAAACACACAGCACAGTTTTCATCCATGAAACACACTCTGCTTTAGACCAAGAAGCACGCCCTTGCTTTCAACAGTCTCTAATACATCAGGAAACGTGAGTGTGCTCATAACAAAAGAACGGTGTTTCCTACATGTATGGACCATTGCTAGTTCAACGCTGCTTCTGAAACAGATACAAACCCCAAGTCATCTAACATCCAATTCTTTTCAGTTAAGAGCAAGAAACGTGTGAGCTATGTAAAGGATTTATATTCATTTGAGCTGAAAAGTGACTGCGTTTACCTGAAATGATGTCTTGCTTGTAGGAACACACAGAGCCTGGATTTAACTCCATTCCTGAAGGGAAACACACAGCACAGTTTTCATCGATGAAAAACAGTCTGCTTTAGAGCAAGAAGCACGCTCTTGCTTTCTAGAGTCTTTAATACATCAAGAAACGTGAGTGTGCCACAACAAAATAACGGTGTTTCCTACACATACGGACCATTGCTAGTTCAACTCTGCTTCTTAAACTGATACAAACCTCAAGTCATCTAACATCCAATGCTTTTCATTTAAGAGCAAGAAACGTGTGAGCTTCGTAACGATTTATATTCATTTGAGCTGAAATGAGACTGTGTTTACCTGAAATGATGACTTGCTTGTAGTAAGATACAGAGGCTGGGATTTAACTCCATTTCTGAAGGGAAACACACAGCACAGTTGTCATCCGTGAAACACACATTGCTTTAGAGCAAGAAGCACGCTCTTGCTTTCTAGAGTCTCTAATACATCAGGAAACTTGGGTGTGCTCACAACAAAATAACAGTGTTTCCTACACATACAGACCATTGCTAGTTCAACTCTGCTTCTGAAACTGATACAAACCTCAAGTCATCTAACATCCAATGCTTTTCATTTAAGAGCAAGAAACGTGTGAGCTTCGTAAATGATTCATATTCATTTGAGCCTGACAGTGACTGCGTTTACATGAAATGATGACTTGCTTGTAGTAAGATACAGAGCCTGGGATTTAACTCCATTTCTGAAGGGAATCAAACAGCACAGTTTTCATCGATGAAACACAGTCTGCTTTAGAGCAAGAAGCACGCTCTTGCTTTCTAGAATCTCTAATACAGCAGGAAACGTGACTGTGGTCAGAACAAAAGAACGGTGTTTCCTACACATACAGACCATATGTAGTCCAACTCTGCTTCTGAAACTGATACAAACCAGAGTTCCTCTAATATCCAATGCTTTACAGTTAAAGCAAGAAACGTATGAGCTACATAAACGATATAGCTTTGTTTGAGCTGAAAGGTGACTCAGTTTTCCTGAAACGAAGTCCTGCCTGTAGGAAGACACAGAGCCTTGGATTTAACTCCATTTCTGAAGGGAAACACACAGCACAGTTGTCATCCATGAAACAAACTCTTCTTTAGAGCAAGAAGCACACTGTTGCTGTCTAGAGTCTCTAATACAGAAGTGAACGTGAGTGTGCTAAGATCAAAAATACAGTGTTTCCTACACATATGGACCATTGCTAGTTCAACTCTGATTCTGAAACTGATACAAACCACACTTCTTCTAACATGCAATGCTTTTCAGTTAAGAGCGAGAAACGTGTGAGCTTCGTGAACGATTTATAATCATTTGAGCTGAAACAAGTCTGTGTTTACCTGAAATGATGACTTGCTTGTTGGAAGATACAGAGCCTGGGATTTAACTCCATTTCTGAAGGGAAACACACAGCACAGTTTTCATCGATGAAACACAGTCTGCTTTAGAGCAAGAAGCACGCTCTTGCTTTCTAGAGTCTCTAATACATCAGGAAACGTGAGTGTGCTTACAACAAAATAACGGTGTTTCCTACACATACAGACCATTGCTAGTTCAACTCTGCTTCTGAAACTGATACAAACCTCAAGTCATCTAACATCCAATGCTTTTCATTTAAGAGCAAGAAACGTGTGAGCTTCGTAAATGATTCATATTCATTTGAGCCTGCCAGTGACTGCGTTTACCTGAAATGATGACTTGCTTGTAGTAAGATACAGAGAATGGGTTAACTCCATTTCTGAAGGGAAACACACAGCACTGTTTTCATCGATGAAACACAGTCTGCTTTAGAGCAAGAAGCACACTTGTGCTTTCTAGAATCTCTAATACATCAGGAAACGTGACTGTGGTCAGAACAAAAGAACGGTGTTTCCTAAACCTACAGACCATATGTAGTCCAACTCTACTTCTGAAACTGATACAAACCACAGTTCCTCTAATATCCAATGCTTGTCATTTCGAGCAAGAAAAGTGTGTGCTACGTAAGCGATATAGCTTTGTTTGAGCTCAAAGGTGACTGAGTTTACCTGAAACGAACCTTTGCATGTAGGAAGACACAGAGCATGGGATTCAACTCCATTTCTGAAGGAAAACACACAGCACAGTTGTCATCCATGAAACACACTCTGCTGTAGTGCAAGAAGCACACTGGTGCTGTCTAGAGTCACTAATACAGAAGGGAACGTGAGTGTGCTCAGAACAAAAAAACGGTGTTTCCTGCACATATGGACCATTGCTAGTTCAACTCTGATTCTGAAGCTGATACAAACCACAGTTCTTCTTACATGCAATGCTTTTCATTTAAGAGCGAGAAATGTGTGAGCATCGTAAACGATATATATTCATTGGAGCTGAAATGTGACTGCGTTTACCTGAATTGATGACTTGCTTGTAGGAAGACACAGAGCCTGGGATTTAACTCCATTTCTGAAGGGAAACACACAGCACAGTTTTCATCGATGAAACAAAGTCTGCTTTAGAGCAAGAAGCACGCTCTTGCTTACTGGAGTCTCTAATACAGCAGGAAACGTGAGTGTGCTTCGAACAAAAGAGCGGTGTTTCCTACACATACAGATCATATGTAGACCAACTCTGCTTCTGAAACTGATACAAACCACAGTTCGTCCAATATCGAATGCTTTTCAGTTAGAGCGAGAAACGTGTGAGCTACGTAAACGATGTAGCTTTGTTTGAGCTGAATGGTGACTGAGTTTACCTGAAACGAAGTCTTGCCTGTAGGAAGTCACAGAGCCTGGGATTTAACACCATTTCTGAAGGGAAAAACACAGCACAGTTATCATCCATGAAACACACTCTGCTTTAGACCAAGAAGCACGCCCTTGCTTTCAAGAGTCTCTAAAACATCAGGAAACGTGAGTGTGCTCATAACAAAAGAACGGTGTTTCCTACATGTATGGACCATTGCTAGTTCAACGCTGCTTCTGAAACAGATACAAACCCCAAGTCATCTAACATCCAATGCTTTTCAGTTAAGAGCAAGAAACGTGTGAGCTATGTAAAGGATTTATATTCATTTGACCTGAAAAGTGACTGCGTTTACCTGAAATGATGTCTTGCTTGTAGGAAGACACAGAGCCTGGATTTAACTCCATTCCTGAAGGGAAACACACAGCACAGTTTTCATCGATGAAAAACAGTCTGCTTTAGAGCAAGAAGCACGCTCTTGCTTTCTAGAGTCTTTAATACATCAAGAAACGTGAGTGTGCCACAACAAAATAACGGTGTTTCCTACACATATGGACCATTGCTAGTTCAACTCTGCTTCTGAAACTGATACAAACCTCAAGTCATCTAACATCCAATGCTTTTCATTTAAGAGCAAGAAACGTGTGAGCTTCGTAAACGATTTATATTCATTTGAGCTGAAACGAGACTGTGTTTACCTGAAATGATGACTTGCTTGTAGGAAGATACAGAGCCAGGGATTTAACTCCATTTCTGAAGGGAAACACACAGCACAGTTTTCATCGATGAAAAACAGTCTGCTTTAGAGCAAGAAGCACGCTCTTGCTTTCTAGAGTATCTAATACATCAAGAAACGTGAGTGTGCTCACAACAAAATAACGGTGTTTCCTACACATACGGACCATTGCTAGTTCAACTCTGCTTCTTTAACTGATACAAACCTCAAGTCATCTAACATCCAATGCTTTTCATTTAAGAGCAAGAAACGTGTGAGCTTCGTAAATGATTCATATTCATTTGAGCCTGACAGTGACTGCGTTTACCTGAAATGATGACTTGCTTGTAGTAAGATACAGAGGCTGGGATTTAACTCCATTTCTGAAGGGAAACACACAGCACAGTTGTCATCCGTGAAACACACATTGCTTTAGAGGAAGAAGCACGCTCTTGCTTTCTAGAGTCTCTAATACATCAGGAAACGTGAGTGTGCTCACAACAAAATAACGGTGTTTCCTACACATACGGACCATTGCTAGTTCAACTCTGCTTCTTAAACTGATACAAACCTCAAGTCATCTAACATCCAATGCTTTTCATTTAAGAGCAAGAAACGTGTGAGCTTCGTAAATGATTCATATTCATTTGAGCCTGACAGTGACTGCGTTTACCTGAAATGATGACTTGCTTGTAGTAAGATACAGAGAATGGGTTAACTCCATTTCTAAAGGGAAACACACAGCACTGTTTTCATCGATGAAACACAGTCTGCTTTAGAGCAAGAAGCGCACTTGTGCTTTCTAGAATCTCTATTTCATCAGGAAACGTGACTGTGGTCAGAACTAAAGAACGGTGTTTCCTAAACCTACAGACCATATGTAGTCCAACTCTACTTCTGAAACTGATACAAACCACAGTTCCTCTAATATCCAATGCTTGTCAGTTCGAGCAAGAAAAGTGTGAGCTACGTAAGCGATATAGCTTTGTTTGAGCTCAAAGGAGACTGAGTTTACCTGAAACGAAGTCTTGCATGTAGGAAGACTCAGAGCATGGGATTCAACTCCATTTCTGAAGGAAAACACACAGCACAGTTGTCATCCATGAAACACACTCTGCTGCAGTGCAAGAAGCACACTGGTGCTGTCTAGAGTCACTAATACAGAAGGGAACGTGAGTGTGCTCAGAACAAAAAAACGGTGTTTCCTGCACATATGGACCATTGCTAGTTCAACTCTGATTCTGAAGCTGATACAAACCACAGTTCTTCTTACATGCAATGCTTTTCATTTAAGAGCGAGAAATGTGTGAGCATCGTAAACGATATATATTCATTGGAGCTGAAATGTGACTGCGTTTACCTGAATTGATGACTTGCTTGTAGGAAGACACAGAGCCTGGGATTTAACTCCATTTCTGAAGGGAAACACACAGCACAGTTTTCATCGATGAAACAAAGTCTGCTTTAGAGCAAGAAGCACGCTCTTGCTTACTGGAGTCTCTAATACAGCAGGAAACGTGAGTGTGCTTCGAACAAAAGAGCGGTGTTTCCTACACATACAGATCATATGTAGACCAACTCTGCTTCTGAAACTGATACAAACCACAGTTCGTCCAATATCGAATGCTTTTCAGTTAGAGCGAGAAACGAGTGAGCTACATAAACGATGTAGCTTTGTTTGAGCTGAATGGTGACTGAGTTTACCTGAAACGAAGTCTTGCCTGTAGGAAGTCACAGAGCCTGGGATTTAACACCATTTCTGAAGGGAAAAACACAGCACAGTTATCATCCATGAAACACACTCTGCTTTAGACCAAGAAGCACGCCCTTGCTTTCAAGAGTCTCTAAAACATCAGGAAACGTGAGTGTGCTCATAACAAAAGAACGGTGTTTCCTACATGTATGGACCATTGCTAGTTCAACGCTGCTTCTGAAACAGATACAAACCCCAAGTCATCTAACATCCAATGCTTTTCAGTTAAGAGCAAGAAACGTGTGAGCTATGTAAAGGATTTATATTCATTTGACCTGAAAAGTGACTGCGTTTACCTGAAATGATGTCTTGCTTGTAGGAAGACACAGAGCCTGGATTTAACTCCATTCCTGAAGGGAAACACACAGCACAGTTTTCATCGATGAAAAACAGTCTGCTTTAGAGCAAGAAGCACGCTCTTGCTTTCTAGAGTCTTTAATACATCAAGAAACGTGAGTGTGCCACAACAAAATAACGGTGTTTCCTACACATACGGACCATTGCTAGTTCAACTCTGCTTCTTAAACTGATACAAACCTCAAGTCATCTAACATCCAATGCTTTTCATTTAAGAGCAAGAAACGTGTGAGCTTCGTAAATGATTCATATTCATTTGAGCCTGCCAGTGACTGCGTTTACCTGAAATGATGACTTGCTTGTAGTAAGATACAGAGGCTGGGATTTAACTCCATTTCTGAAGGGAATCACACAGCACAGTTTTCATCGATGAAACACAGTCTGCTTTAGAGCAAGAAGCACGCTCTTGCTTTCTAGAATCTCTAATACAGCAGGAAACGTGAGTGTTCTCAGAACAAAAGAACGGTGTTTCCTACACATACAGACCATATGTAGTCCAACTCTGCTTCTGAAACTGATACAAACCAGAGTTCCTCTAATATCCAATGCTTTACAGTTAAAGCAAGAAACGTATGAGCTTCAAAAACGATATAGCTTTGTTTGAGCTGAAAGGTGACTCAGTTTTCCTGAAACGAAGTCCTGCCTGTAGGAAGACACAGAGCCTTGGATTTAACTCCATTTCTGAAGGGAAACACACAGCACAGTTGTCATCCATGAAACAAACTCTGCTTTAGAGCAAGAAGCACACTGTTGCTGTCTAGAGTCTCTAATACAGAAGGGAACGTGAGTGTGCTGAGATCAAAAATACGGTGTTTCCTACACATATGGACCATTGCTAGTTCAACTCTGATTCTGAAACTGATACAAACCACAGTTCTTCTAACATGCAATGCTTTTCAGTTAAGAGCGAGAAACGTGTGAGCTTCGTGAACGATTTATAATCATTTGAGCTGAAACGAGACTGTGTTTACCTGAAATGATGACTTGCTTGTTGGAAGATACAGAGCCTGGGATTTAACTCCATTTCTGAAGGGAAAAACACAGCACAGTTATCATCCATGAAACACACTCTGCTTTAGACCAAGAAGCACGCCCTTGCTTTCAAGAGTCTCTAAAACATCAGGAAACGTGAGTGTGCTCATAACAAAAGAACGGTGTTTCCTACATGTATGGACCATTGCTAGTTCAACGCTGCTTCTGAAACAGATACAAACCCCAAGTCATCTAATATCCAATGCTTTTCAGTTAAGAGCAATAAACGTGTGAGCTATGTAAAGGATTTATATTCATTTGACCTGAAAAGTGACTGCGTTTACCTGAAATGATGTCTTGCTTGTAGGAAGACACAGAGCCTGGATTTAACTCCATTCCTGAAGGGAAACACACAGCACAGTTTTCATTGATGAAAAACAGTCTGCTTTAGAGCAAGAAGCACGCTCTTGCTTTCTAGAGTCTTTAATACATCAAGAAACGTGAGTGTGCCACAACAAAATAACGGTGTTTCCTACACATACGGACCATTGCTAGTTCAACTCTGCTTCTTAAACTGATACAAACCTCAAGTCATCTAACATCCAATGCTTTTCATTTAAGAGCAAGAAACGTGTGAGCTTCGTAAACGATTTATATTCATTTGAGCTGAAACGAGACTGTGTTTACCTGAAATGATGACTTGCTTGTAGGAAGATACAGAGCCAGGGATTTAACTCCATTTCTGAAGGGAAACACACAGCACAGTTTTCATCGATGAAAAACAGTCTGCTTTAGAGCAAGAAGCATGCTCTTGCTTTCTAGAGTCTCTAATACATCAAGAAACGTGAGTGTGCTCACAACAAAATAACGGTGTTTCCTACACATACGGACCATTGCTAGTTCAACTCTGCTTCTTAAACTGATACAAACCTCAAGTCATCTAACATCCAATGCTTTTCATTTAAGAGCAAGAAACGTGTGAGCTTCGTAAACGATTTATATTCATTTGAGCTGAAACGAGACTGTGTTTACCTGAAATGATGACTTGCTTGTAGGAAGATACAGAGCCAGGGATTTAACTCCATTTCTGAAGGGAAACACACAGCACAGTTTTCATCGATGAAAAACAGTCTGCTTTAGAGCAAGAAGCACGCTCTTGCTTTCTAGAGTATCTAATACATCAAGAAACGTGAGTGTGCTCACAACAAAATAACGGTGTTTCCTACACATACGGACCATTGCTAGTTCAACTCTGCTTCTTTAACTGATACAAACCTCAAGTCATCTAACATCCAATGCTTTTCATTTAAGAGCAAGAAACGTGTGAGCTTCGTAAATGATTCATATTCATTTGAGCCTGACAGTGACTGCGTTTACCTGAAATGATGAGTTGCTTGTAGTAAGATACAGAGGCTGGGATTTAACTCCATTTCTGAAGGGAAACACACAGCACAGTTGTCATCCGTGAAACACACATTGCTTTAGAGGAAGAAGCACGCTCTTGCTTTCTAGAGTCTCTAATACATCAGGAAACGTGAGTGTGCTCACAACAAAATAACGGTGTTTCCTACACATACGGACCATTGCTAGTTCAACTCTGCTTCTTAAACTGATACAAACCTCAAGTCATCTAACATCCAATGCTTTTCATTTAAGAGCAAGAAACGTGTGAGCTTCGTAAATGATTCATATTCATTTGAGCCTGACAGTGACTGCGTTTACCTGAAATGATGACTTGCTTGTAGTAAGATACAGAGAATGGGTTAACTCCATTTCTAAAGGGAAACACACAGCACTGTTTTCATCGATGAAACACAGTCTGCTTTAGAGCAAGAAGCGCACTTGTGCTTTCTAGAATCTCTATTTCATCAGGAAACGTGACTGTGGTCAGAACTAAAGAACGGTGTTTCCTAAACCTACAGACCATATGTAGTCCAACTCTACTTCTGAAACTGATACAAACCACAGTTCCTCTAATATCCAATGCTTGTCAGTTCGAGCAAGAAAAGTGTGAGCTACGTAAGCGATATAGCTTTGTTTGAGCTCAAAGGAGACTGAGTTTACCTGAAACGAAGTCTTGCATGTAGGAAGACTCAGAGCATGGGATTCAACTCCATTTCTGAAGGAAAACACACAGCACAGTTGTCATCCATGAAACACACTCTGCTGCAGTGCAAGAAGCACACTGGTGCTGTCTAGAGTCACTAATACAGAAGGGAACGTGAGTGTGCTCAGAACAAAAAAACGGTGTTTCCTGCACATATGGACCATTGCTAGTTCAACTCTGATTCTGAAGCTGATACAAACCACAGTTCTTCTTACATGCAATGCTTTTCATTTAAGAGCGAGAAATGTGTGAGCATCGTAAACGATATATATTCATTGGAGCTGAAATGTGACTGCGTTTACCTGAATTGATGACTTGCTTGTAGGAAGACACAGAGCCTGGGATTTAACTCCATTTCTGAAGGGAAACACACAGCACAGTTTTCATCGATGAAACAAAGTCTGCTTTAGAGCAAGAAGCACGCTCTTGCTTACTGGAGTCTCTAATACAGCAGGAAACGTGAGTGTGCTTCGAACAAAAGAGCGGTGTTTCCTACACATACAGATCATATGTAGACCAACTCTGCTTCTGAAACTGATACAAACCACAGTTCGTCCAATATCGAATGCTTTTCAGTTAGAGCGAGAAACGAGTGAGCTACATAAACGATGTAGCTTTGTTTGAGCTGAATGGTGACTGAGTTTACCTGAAACGAAGTCTTGCCTGTAGGAAGTCACAGAGCCTGGGATTTAACACCATTTCTGAAGGGAAAAACACAGCACAGTTATCATCCATGAAACACACTCTGCTTTAGACCAAGAAGCACGCCCTTGCTTTCAAGAGTCTCTAAAACATCAGGAAACGTGAGTGTGCTCATAACAAAAGAACGGTGTTTCCTACATGTATGGACCATTGCTAGTTCAACGCTGCTTCTGAAACAGATACAAACCCCAAGTCATCTAACATCCAATGCTTTTCAGTTAAGAGCAAGAAACGTGTGAGCTATGTAAAGGATTTATATTCATTTGACCTGAAAAGTGACTGCGTTTACCTGAAATGATGTCTTGCTTGTAGGAAGACACAGAGCCTGGATTTAACTCCATTCCTGAAGGGAAACACACAGCACAGTTTTCATCGATGAAAAACAGTCTGCTTTAGAGCAAGAAGCACGCTCTTGCTTTCTAGAGTCTTTAATACATCAAGAAACGTGAGTGTGCCACAACAAAATAACGGTGTTTCCTACACATACGGACCATTGCTAGTTCAACTCTGCTTCTTAAACTGATACAAACCTCAAGTCATCTAACATCCAATGCTTTTCATTTAAGAGCAAGAAACGTGTGAGCTTCGTAAATGATTCATATTCATTTGAGCCTGCCAGTGACTGCGTTTACCTGAAATGATGACTTGCTTGTAGTAAGATACAGAGGCTGGGATTTAACTCCATTTCTGAAGGGAATCACACAGCACAGTTTTCATCGATGAAACACAGTCTGCTTTAGAGCAAGAAGCACGCTCTTGCTTTCTAGAATCTCTAATACAGCAGGAAACGTGAGTGTTCTCAGAACAAAAGAACGGTGTTTCCTACACATACAGACCATATGTAGTCCAACTCTGCTTCTGAAACTGATACAAACCAGAGTTCCTCTAATATCCAATGCTTTACAGTTAAAGCAAGAAACGTATGAGCTTCAAAAACGATATAGCTTTGTTTGAGCTGAAAGGTGACTCAGTTTTCCTGAAACGAAGTCCTGCCTGTAGGAAGACACAGAGCCTTGGATTTAACTCCATTTCTGAAGGGAAACACACAGCACAGTTGTCATCCATGAAACAAACTCTGCTTTAGAGCAAGAAGCACACTGTTGCTGTCTAGAGTCTCTAATACAGAAGGGAACGTGAGTGTGCTGAGATCAAAAATACGGTGTTTCCTACACATATGGACCATTGCTAGTTCAACTCTGATTCTGAAACTGATACAAACCACAGTTCTTCTAACATGCAATGCTTTTCAGTTAAGAGCGAGAAACGTGTGAGCTTCGTGAACGATTTATAATCATTTGAGCTGAAACGAGACTGTGTTTACCTGAAATGATGACTTGCTTGTTGGAAGATACAGAGCCTGGGATTTAACTCCATTTCTGAAGGGAAAAACACAGCACAGTTATCATCCATGAAACACACTCTGCTTTAGACCAAGAAGCACGCCCTTGCTTTCAAGAGTCTCTAAAACATCAGGAAACGTGAGTGTGCTCATAACAAAAGAACGGTGTTTCCTACATGTATGGACCATTGCTAGTTCAACGCTGCTTCTGAAACAGATACAAACCCCAAGTCATCTAATATCCAATGCTTTTCAGTTAAGAGCAATAAACGTGTGAGCTATGTAAAGGATTTATATTCATTTGACCTGAAAAGTGACTGCGTTTACCTGAAATGATGTCTTGCTTGTAGGAAGACACAGAGCCTGGATTTAACTCCATTCCTGAAGGGAAACACACAGCACAGTTTTCATTGATGAAAAACAGTCTGCTTTAGAGCAAGAAGCACGCTCTTGCTTTCTAGAGTCTTTAATACATCAAGAAACGTGAGTGTGCCACAACAAAATAACGGTGTTTCCTACACATACGGACCATTGCTAGTTCAACTCTGCTTCTTAAACTGATACAAACCTCAAGTCATCTAACATCCAATGCTTTTCATTTAAGAGCAAGAAACGTGTGAGCTTCGTAAACGATTTATATTCATTTGAGCTGAAACGAGACTGTGTTTACCTGAAATGATGACTTGCTTGTAGGAAGATACAGAGCCAGGGATTTAACTCCATTTCTGAAGGGAAACACACAGCACAGTTTTCATCGATGAAAAACAGTCTGCTTTAGAGCAAGAAGCATGCTCTTGCTTTCTAGAGTCTCTAATACATCAAGAAACGTGAGTGTGCTCACAACAAAATAACGGTGTTTCCTACACATACGGACCATTGCTAGTTCAACTCTGCTTCTTAAACTGATACAAACCTCAAGTCATCTAACATCCAATGCTTTTCATTTAAGAGCAAGAAACGTGTGAGCTTCGTAAACGATTTATATTCATTTGAGCTGAAACGAGACTGTGTTTACCTGAAATGATGACTTGCTTGTAGTACGATACAGAGGCTGGGATTTAACTCCATTTCTGAAGGGAAACACACAGCACAGTTGTCATCCGTGAAACACACATTGCTTTAGAGCAAGAAGCACGCTCTTGCTTTCTAGAGTCTCTAATACATCAGGAAACGTGAGTGTGCTCACAACAAAATAACAGTGTTTCCTACACATACAGACCATTGCTAGTTCAACTCTGCTTCTGAAACTGATACAAACCTCAAGTCATCTAACATCCAATGCTTTTCATTTAAGAGCAAGAAACGTGTGAGCTTCGTAAATGATTCATATTCATTTGAGCCTGACAGTGACTGCGTTTACCTGAAATGATGACTTGCTTGTAGTAAGATACAGAGAATGGGTTAACTCCATTTCTGAAGGGAAACACACAGCACTGTTTTCATCGATGAAACACAGTCTGCTTTAGAGCAAGAAGCACACTTGTGCTTTCTAGAATCTCTAATACATCAGGAAACGTGACTGTGGTCAGAACAAAAGAACGGTGTTTCCTAAACCTACAGACCATATGTAGTCCAACTCTACTTCTGAAACTGATACAAACCACAGTTCCTCTAATATCCAATGCTTGTCAGTTCGAGCAAGAAAAGTGTGAGCTACGTAAGCGATATAGCTTTGTTTGAGCTCAAAGGTGACTGAGTTTACCTGAAACGAAGTCTTGCATGTAGGAAGACACAGAGCATGGGATTCAACTCCATTTCTGAAGGAAAACACACAGCACAGTTGTCATCCATGAAACACACTCTGCTGTAGTGCAAGAAGCACACTGGTGCTGTCTAGAGTCACTAATACAGAAGGGAACGTGAGTGTGCTCAGAACAAAAAAACGGTGTTTCCTGCACATATGGACCATTGCTAGTTCAACTCTGATTCTGAAGCTGATACAAACCACAGTTCTTCTAACATGCAATGCTTTTCATTTAAGAGCGAGAAATGTGTGAGCATCGTAAACGATATATATTCATTGGAGCTGAAATGTGACTGCGTTTACCTGAATTGATGACTTGCTTGTAGGAAGACACAGAGCCTGGGATTTAACTCCATTTCTGAAGGGAAACACACAGCACAGTTTTCATCGATGAAACAAAGTCTGCTTTAGAGCAAGAAGCACGCTCTTGCTTACTGGAGTCTCTAATACATCAGGAAACGTGAGTGTGCTCACAACAAAATAACAGTGTTTCCTACACATACAGACCATTGCTAGTTCAACTCTGCTTCTGAAACTGATACAAACCTCAAGTCATCTAACATCCAATGCTTTTCATTTAAGAGCAAGAAACGTGTGAGCTTCGTAAATGATTCATATTCATTTGAGCCTGACAGTGACTGCGTTTACCTGAAATGATGACTTGCTTGTAGTAAGATACAGAGGCTGGGATTTAACTCCATTTCTGAAGGGAATCACACAGCACAGTTTTCATCGATGAAACACAGTCTGCTTTAGAGCAAGAAGCACGCTCTTGCTTTCTAGAATCTCTAATACAGCAGGAAACGTGAGTGTTCTCAGAACAAAAGAACGGTGTTTCCTACACATACAGACCATATGTAGTCCAACTCTGCTTCTGAAACTGATAAAAACCAGAGTTCCTCTAATATCCAATGCTTTACAGTTAAAGCAAGAAACGTATGAGCTACATAAACGATATAGCTTTGTTTGAGCTGAAAGGTGACTCAGTTTTCCTGAAACGAAGTCCTGCCTGTAGGAAGACACAGAGCCTTGGATTTAACTCCATTTCTGAAGGGAAACACACAGCACAGTTGTCATCCATGAAACAAACTCTGCTTTAGAGCAAGAAGCACACTGTTGCTGTCTAGAGTCTCTAATACAGAAGGGAACGTGAGTGTGCTGAGATCAAAAATACGGTGTTTCCTACACATATGGACCATTGCTAGTTCAACTCTGATTCTGAAACTGATACAAACCACAGTTCTTCTAACATGCAATGCTTTTCAGTTAAGAGCTAGAAACGTGTGAGCTTCGTGAACGATTTATAATCATTTGAGCTGAAACGAGACTGTGTTTACCTGAAATGATGACTTGCTTGTTGGAAGATACAGAGCCTGGGATTTAACTCCATTTCTGAAGGGAAACACACAGCACAGTTTTCATCGATGAAACACAGTCTGCTTTAGAGCAAGAAGCACGCTCTTGCTTTCCAGAGTCTCTAATACATCAGGAAACGTGAGTGTGCTTACAACAAAATAACGGTGTTTCCTACACATACGGACCATGCTAGTTCAACTCTGCTTCTGAAACTGATACAAACCTCAAGTCATCTAACATCCAATGCTTTTCATTTAAGAGCAAGAAACGTGTGAGCTTCGTAAATGATTCATATTCATTTGAGCCTGACAGTGACTGCGTTTACCTGAAATGATGACTTGCTTGTAGTAAGATACAGAGCATGGGTTAACTCCATTTCTGAAGGGAAACACACAGCACTGTTTTCATCGATGAAACACAGTCTGCTTTAGAGCAAGAAGCACACTTGTGCTTTCTAGAATCTCTAATACATCAGGAAACGTGACTGTGGTCAGAACAAAAGAACGGTGTTTCCTAAACCTACAGACCATATGTAGTCCAACTCTACTTCTGAAACTGATACAAACCACAGTTCCTCTAATATCCAATGCTTGTCAGTTCGAGCAAGAAAAGTGTGAGCTACGTAAGCGATATAGCTTTGTTTGAGCTCAAAGGTGACTGAGTTTACCTGAAACGAAGTCTTGCATGTAGGAAGACACAGAGCATGGGATTCAACTCCATTTCTGAAGGAAAACACACAGCACAGTTGTCATCCATGAAACACACTCTGCTGTAGTGCAAGAAGCACACTGGTGCTGTCTAGAGTCACTAATACAGAAGGGAACGTGAGTGTGCTCAGAACAAAAAAACGGTGTTTCCTGCACATATGGACCATTGCTAGTTCAACTCTGATTCTGAAGCTGATACAAACCACAGTTCTTCTTACATGCAATGCTTTTCATTTAAGAGCGAGAAATGTGTGAGCATCGTAAACGATATATATTCATTGGAGCTGAAATGTGACTGCGTTTACCTGAATTGATGACTTGCTTGTAGGAAGACACAGAGCCTGGGATTTAACTCCATTTCTGAAGGGAAACACACAGCACAGTTTTCATCGATGAAACAAAGTCTGCTTTAGAGCAAGAAGCACGCTCTTGCTTACTGGAGTCTCTAATACAGCAGGAAACGTGAGTGTGCTTCGAACAAAAGAGCGGTGTTTCCTACACATACAGATCATATGTAGACCGACTCTGCTTCTGAAACTGATACAAACCACAGTTCGTCCAATATCGAATGCTTTTCAGTTAGAGCGAGAAACGTGTGAGCTACATAAACGATGTAGCTTTGTTTGAGCTGAATGGTGACTGAGTTTACCTGAAACGAAGTCTTGCCTGTAGGAAGTCACAGAGCCTGGGATTTAACACCATTTCTGAAGGGAAAAACACAGCACAGTTATCATCCATGAAACACACTCTGCTTTAGACCAAGAAGCACGCCCTTGCTTTCAAGAGTCTCTAAAACATCAGGAAACGTGAGTGTGCTCATAACAAAAGAACGGTGTTTCCTACATGTATGGACCATTGCTAGTTCAACGCTGCTTCTGAAACAGATACAAACCCCAAGTCATCTAACATCCAATGCTTTTCAGTTAAGAGCAAGAAACGTGTGAGCTATGTAAAGGATTTATATTCATTTGACCTGAAAAGTGACTGCGTTTACCTGAAATGATGTCTTGCTTGTAGGAAGACACAGAGCCTGGATTTAACTCCATTCCTGAAGGGAAACACACAGCACAGTTTTCATCGATGAAAAACAGTCTGCTTTAGAGCAAGAAGCACGCTCTTGCTTTCTAGAGTCTTTAATACATCAAGAAACGTGAGTGTGCCACAACAAAATAACGGTGTTTCCTACACATACGGACCATTGCTAGTTCAACTCTGCTTCTTAAACTGATACAAACCTCAAGTCATCTAACATCCAATGCTTTTCATTAAAGAGCAAGAAACGTGTGAGCTTCGTAAACGATTTATATTCATTTGAGCTGAAACGAGACTGTGTTTACCTGAAATGATGACTTGCTTGTAGGAAGATACAGAGCCAGGGATTTAACTCCATTTCTGAAGGGAAACACACAGCACAGTTGTCATCCGTGAAACACACATTGCTTTAGATCAAGAAGCACGCTCTTGCTTTCTAGAGTCTCTAATACATCAGGAAACGTGAGTGTGCTCACAACAAAATAACAGTGTTTCCTACACATACGGACCATTGCTAGTTCAACTCTGCTTCTTAAACTGATACAAACCTCAAGTCATCTAACATCCAATGCTTTTCATTTAAGAGCAAGAAACGTGTGAGCTTCGTAAATGATTCATATTCATTTGAGCCTGACAGTGACTGCGTTTACCTGAAATGATGACTTGCTTGTAGTAAGATACAGAGCATGGGTTAACTCCATTTCTGAAGGTAAACACACAGCACTGTTTTCATCGATGAAACACAGTCTGCTTTAGAGCAAGAAGCACACTTGTGCTTTCTAGAATCTCTAATACATCAGGAAACGTGACTGTGGTCAGAACAAAAGAACGGTGTTTCCTAAACCTACAGACCATATGTAGTCCAACTCTACTTCTGAAACTGATACAAACCACAGTTCCTCTAATATCCAATGCTTGTCAGTTCGAGCAAGAAAAGTGTGAGCTACGTAAGCGATATAGCTTTGTTTGAGCTCAAAGGTGACTGAGTTTACCTGAAACGAAGTCTTGCATGTAGGAAGACACAGAGCATGGGATTCAACTCCATTTCTGAAGGAAAACACACAGCACAGTTGTCATCCATGAAACACACTCTGCTGTAGTGCAAGAAGCACACTGGTGCTGTCTAGAGTCACTAATACAGAAGGGAACGTGAGTGTGCTCAGAACAAAAAAACGGTGTTTCCTGCACATATGGACCATTGCTAGTTCAACTCTGATTCTGAAGCTGATACAAACCACAGTTCTTCTTACATGCAATGCTTTTCATTTAAGAGCGAGAAATGTGTGAGCATCGTAAACGATATATATTCATTGGAGCTGAAATGTGACTGCGTTTACCTGAATTGATGACTTGCTTGTAGGAAGACACAGAGCCTGGGATTTAACTCCATTTCTGAAGGGAAACACACAGCACAGTTTTCATCGATGAAACAAAGTCTGCTTTAGAGCAAGAAGCACGCTCTTGCTTACTGGAGTCTCTAATACAGCAGGAAACGTGAGTGTGCTTCGAACAAAAGAGCGGTGTTTCCTACACATACAGATCATATGTAGACCGACTCTGCTTCTGAAACTGATACAAACCACAGTTCGTCCAATATCGAATGCTTTTCAGTTAGAGCGAGAAACGTGTGAGCTACATAAACGATGTAGCTTTGTTTGAGCTGAATGGTGACTGAGTTTACCTGAAACGAAGTCTTGCCTGTAGGAAGTCACAGAGCCTGGGATTTAACACCATTTCTGAAGGGAAAAACACAGCACAGTTATCATCCATGAAACACACTCTGCTTTAGACCAAGAAGCACGCCCTTGCTTTCAAGAGTCTCTAAAACATCAGGAAACGTGAGTGTGCTCATAACAAAAGAACGGTGTTTCCTACATGTATGGACCATTGCTAGTTCAACGCTGCTTCTGAAACAGATACAAACCCCAAGTCATCTAACATCCAATGCTTTTCAGTTAAGAGCAAGAAACGTGTGAGCTATGTAAAGGATTTATATTCATTTGACCTGAAAAGTGACTGCGTTTACCTGAAATGATGTCTTGCCTGTAGGAAGACACAGAGCCTGGATTTAACTCCATTCCTGAAGGGAAACACACAGCACAGATTTCATCGATGAAAAACAGTCTGCTTTAGAGCAAGAAGCACGCTCTTGCTTTCTAGAGTCTTTAATACATCAAGAAAAGTGAGTGTGCCACAACAAAATAACGGTGTTTCCTACACATACGGACCATTGCTAGTTCAACTCTGCTTCTTAAACTGATACAAACCTCAAGTCATCTAACATCCAATGCTTTTCATTAAAGAGCAAGAAACGTGTGAGCTTCGTAAACGATTTATATTCATTTGAGCTGAAACGAGACTGTGTTTACCTGAAATGATGACTTGCTTGTAGGAAGATACAGAGCCAGGGATTTAACTCCATTTCTGAAGGGAAACACACAGCACAGTTGTCATCCGTGAAACACACATTGCTTTAGAGCAAGAAGCACGCTCTTGCTTTCTAGAGTCTCTAATACATCAGGAAACGTGAGTGTGCTCACAACAAAATAACGGTGTTTCCTACACATACGGACCATTGCTAGTTCAACTCTGCTTCTTAAACTGATACAAACCTCAAGTCATCTAACATCCAATGGTTTTCATTTAAGAGCAAGAAACGTGTGAGCTTCGTAAATGATTCATATTCATTTGAGCCTGACAGTGACTGCGTTTACCTGAAATGATGACTTGCTTGTAGTAAGATACAGAGGCTGGGATTTAACTCCATTTCTGAAGGGAAACACACAGCACAGTTGTCATCCATGAAACACACATTGCTTTAGAGCAAGAAGCACGCTCTTGCTTTCTAGAGTCTCTAATACATCAGGAAACGTGAGTGTGCTCACAACAAAATAACAGTGTTTCCTACACATACAGACCATTGCTAGTTCAACTCTGCTTCTGAAACTGATACAAACCTCAAGTCATCTAACATCCAATGCTTTTCATTTAAGAGCAAGAAACGTGTGAGCTTCGTAAATGATTCATATTCATTTGAGCCTGCCAGTGACTGCGTTTACCTGAAATGATGACTTGCTTGTAGTAAGATACAGAGCATGGGTTAACTCCATTTCTGAAGGGAAACACACAGCACTGTTTTCTTCGATGAAACACAGTCTGCTTTAGAGCAAGAAGCACACTTGTGCTTTCTAGAATCTCTAATACATCAGGAAACGTGACTGTGGTCAGAACAAAAGAACGGTGTTTCCTAAACCTACAGACCATATGTAGTCCAACTCTACTTCTGAAACTGATACAAACCACAGTTCCTCTAATATCCAATGCTTGTCAGTTCGAGCAAGAAAAGTGTGAGCTACGTAAGCGATATAGCTTTGTTTGAGCTCAAAGGTGACTGAGTTTACCTGAAACGAAGTCTTGCATGTAGGAAGACACAGAGCATGGGATTCAACTCCATTTCTGAAGGAAAACACACAGCACAGTTGTCATCCATGAAACACACTCTGCTGTAGTGCAAGAAGCACACTGGTGCTGTCTAGAGTCACTAATACAGAAGGGAACGTGAGTGTGCTCAGAACAAAAAAACGGTGTTTCCTGCACATATGGACCATTGCTAGTTCAACTCTGATTCTGAAGCTGATACAAACCACAGTTCTTCTTACATGCAATGCTTTTCATTTAAGAGCGAGAAATGTGTGAGCATCGTAAACGATATATATTCATTGGAGCTGAAATGTGACTGCGTTTAAATGAATTGATGACTTGCTTGTAGGAAGACACAGAGCCTGGGATTTAACTCCATTTCTGAAGGGAAACACACAGCACAGTTTTCATCGATGAAACAAAGTCTGCTTTAGAGCAAGAAGCACGCTCTTGCTTACTGGAGTCTCTAATACATCAGGAAACGTGAGTGTGCTCACAACAAAATAACAGTGTTTCCTACACATACAGACCATTGCTAGTTCAACTCTGCTTCTGAAACTGATACAAACCTCAAGTCATCTAACATCCAATGCTTTTCATTTAAGAGCAAGAAACGTGTGAGCTTCGTAAATGATTCATATTCATTTGAGCCTGACAGTGACTGCGTTTACCTGAAATGATGACTTGCTTGTAGTAAGATACAGAGCCTGGGATTTAACTCCATTTCTGAAGGGAATCACACAGCACAGTTTTCATCGATGAAACACAGTCTGCTTTAGAGCAAGAAGCACGCTCTTGCTTTCTAGAATCTCTAATACAGCAGGAAACGTGAGTGTTCTCAGAACAAAAGAACGGTGTTTCCTACACATACAGACCATATGTAGTCCAACTCTGCTTCTGAAACTGATACAAACCAGAGTTCCTCTAATATCCAATGCTTTACAGTTAAAGCAAGAAACGTATGAGCTACATAAACGATATAGCTTTGTTTGAGCTGAAAGGTGACTCAGTTTTCCTGAAACGAAGTCCTGCCTGTAGGAAGACACAGAGCCTTGGATTTAACTCCATTTCTGAAGGGAAACACACAGCACAGTTGTCATCCATGAAACAAACTCTGCTTTAGAGCAAGAAGCACACTGTTGCTGTCTAGAGTCTCTAATACAGAAGGGAACGTGAGTGTGCTGAGATCAAAAATATGGTGTTTCCTACACATATGGACCATTGCTAGTTCAACTCTGATTCTGAAACTGATACAAACCACAGTTCTTCTAACATGCAATGCTTTTCAGTTAAGAGCGAGAAACGTGTGAGCTTCATGAACGATTTATAATCATTTGAGCTGAAACGAGACTGTGTTTACCTGAAATGATGACTTGCTTGTTGGAAGATACAGAGCCTGGGATTTAACTCCATTTCTGAAGGGAAACACACAGCACAGTTTTCATCGATGAAACACAGTCTGCTTTAGAGCAAGAAGCACGCTCTTGCTTTCTAGAGTCTCTAATACATCAGGAAACGTGAGTGTGCTTACAACAAAATAACGGTGTTTCCTACACATACGGACCATTGCTAGTTCAACTCTGCTTCTGAAACTGATACAAACCTCAAGTCATCTAACATCCAATGCTTTTCATTTAAGAGCAAGAAACGTGTGAGCTTCGTAAATGATTCATATTCATTTGAGCCTGCCAGTGACTGCGTTTACCTGAAATGATGACTTGCTTGTAGTAAGATACAGAGCATGGGTTAACTCCATTTCTGAAGGGAAACACACAGCACTGTTTTCATCGATGAAACACAGTCTGCTTTAGAGCAAGAAGCACACTTGTGCTTTCTAGAATCTCTAATACATCAGGAAACGTGACTGTGGTCAGAACAAAAGAACGGTGTTTCCTAAACCTACAGACCATATGTAGTCCAACTCTACTTCTGAAACTGATACAAACCACAGTTCCTCTAATATCCAATGCTTGTCAGTTCGAGCAAGAAAAGTGTGAGCTACGTAAGCGATATAGCTTTGTTTGAGCTCAAAGGTGACTGAGTTTACCTGAAACGAAGTCTTGCATGTAGGAAGACACAGAGCATGGGATTCAACTCCATTTCTGAAGGAAAACACACAGCACAGTTGTCATCCATGAAACACACTCTGCTGTAGTGCAAGAAGCACACTGGTGCTGTCTAGAGTCACTAATACAGAAGGGAACGTGAGTGTGCTCAGAACAAAAAAACGGTGTTTCCTGCACATATGGACCATTGCTAGTTCAACTCTGATTCTGAAGCTGATACAAACCACAGTTCTTCTTACATGCAATGCTTTTCATTTAAGAGCGAGAAATGTGTGAGCATCGTAAACGATATATATTCATTGGAGCTGAAATGTGACTGCGTTTACCTGAATTGATGACTTGCTTGTAGGAAGACCCAGAGCCTGGGATTTAACTCCATTTCTGAAGGGAAACACACAGCACAGTTTTCATCGATGAAACAAAGTCTGCTTTAGAGCAAGAAGCACGCTCTTGCTTACTGGAATCTCTAATACAGCAGGAAACGTGAGTGTGCTTCGAACAAAAGAGCGGTGTTTCCTACACATACAGATCATATGTAGACCAACTCTGCTTCTGAAACTGATACAAACCACAGTTCGTCCAATATCGAATGCTTTTCAGTTAGAGCGAGAAACGTGTGAGCTACATAAACGATGTAGCTTTGTTTGAGCTGAATGGTGACTGAGTTTACCTGAAACGAAGTCTTGCCTGTAGGAAGTCACAGAGCCTGGGATTTAACACCATTTCTGAAGGGAAAAACACAGCACAGTTATCATCCATGAAACACACTCTGCTTTAGACCAAGAAGCACGCCCTTGCTTTCAAGAGTCTCTAAAACATCAGGAAACGTGAGTGTGCTCATAACAAAAGAACGGTGTTTCCTACATGTATGGACCATTGCTAGTTCAACGCTGCTTCTGAAACAGATACAAACCCCAAGTCATCTAACATCCAATGCTTTTCAGTTAAGAGCAAGAAACGTGTGAGCTATGTAAAGGATTTATATTCATTTGACCTGAAAAGTGACTGCGTTTACCTGAAATGATGTCTTGCTTGTAGGAAGACACAGAGCCTGGATTTAACTCCATTCCTGAAGGGAAACACACAGCACAGTTTTCATCGATGAAAAACAGTCTGCTTTAGAGCAAGAAGCACGCTCTTGCTTTCTAGAGTATCTAATACATCAAGAAACGTGAGTGTGCTCACAACAAAATAACGGTGTTTCCTACACATACGGACCATTGCTAGTTCAACTCTGCTTCTTAAACTGATACAAACCTCAAGTCATCTAACATCCAATGCTTTTCATTTAAGAGCAAGAAACGTGTGAGCTTCGTAAATGATTCATATTCATTTGAGCCTGACAGTGACTGCGTTTACCTGAAATGATGACTTGCTTGTAGTAAGATACAGAGGCTGGGATTTAACTCCATTTCTGAAGGGAAACACACAGCACAGTTGTCATCCGTGAAACACACATTGCTTTAGAGCAAGAAGCACGCTCTTGCTTTCTAGAGTCTCTAATACATCAGGAAACGTGAGTGTGCTCACAACAAAATAACAGTGTTTCCTACACATACAGACCATTGCTAGTTCAACTCTGCTTCTGAAACTGATACAAACCTCAAGTCATCTAACATCCAATGCTTTTCATTTAAGAGCAAGAAACGTGTGAGCTTCGTAAATGATTCATATTCATTTGAGCCTGACAGTGACTGCGTTTACCTGAAATGATGACTTGCTTGTAGTAAGATACAGAGCATGGGTTAACTCCATTTCTGAAGGGAAACACACAGCACTGTTTTCATCGATGAAACACAGTCTGCTTTAGAGCAAGAAGCACACTTGTGCTTTCTAGAATCTCTAATACATCAGGAAACGTGACTGTGGTCAGAACAAAAGAACGGTGTTTCCTAAACCTACAGACCATATGTAGTCCAACTCTACTTCTGAAACTGATACAAACCACAGTTCCTCTAATATCCAATGCTTGTCAGTTCGAGCAAGAAAAGTGTGAGCTACGTAAGCGATATAGCATTGTTTGAGCTCAAAGGTGACTGAGTTTACCTGAAACGAAGTCTTGCATGTAGGAAGACACAGAGCATGGGATTCAACTCCATTTCTGAAGGAAAACACACAGCACAGTTGTCATCCATGAAACACACTCTGCTGTAGTGCAAGAAGCACACTGGTGCTGTCTAGAGTCACTAATACAGAAGGGAACGTGAGTGTGCTCAGAACAAAAAAACGGTGTTTCCTGCACATATGGACCATTGCTAGTTCAACTCTGATTCTGAAGCTGATACAAACCACAGTTCTTCTTACATGCAATGCTTTTCATTTAAGAGCGAGAAATGTGTGAGCATCGTAAACGATATATATTCATTGGAGCTGAAATGTGACTGCGTTTAAATGAATTGATGACTTGCTTGTAGGAAGACACAGAGCCTGGGATTTAACTCCATTTCTGAAGGGAAACACACAGCACAGTTTTCATCGATGAAACAAAGTCTGCTTTAGAGCAAGAAGCACGCTCTTGCTTACTGGAGTCTCTAATACATCAGGAAACGTGAGTGTGCTCACAACAAAATAACAGTGTGTCCTACACATACAGACCATTGCTAGTTCAACTCTGCTTCTGAAACTGATACAAACCTCAAGTCATCTAACATCCAATGCTTTTCATTTAAGAGCAAGAAACATGTGAGCTTCGTAAATGATTCATATTCATTTGAGCCTGACAGTGACTGCGTTTACCTGAAATGATGACTTGCTTGTAGTAAGATACAGAGCCTGGGATTTAACTCCATTTCTGAAGGGAATCACACAGCACAGTTTTCATCGATGAAACACAGTCTGCTTTAGAGCAAGAAGCACGCTCTTGCTTTCTAGAATCTCTAATACAGCAGGAAACGTGAGTGTTCTCAGAACAAAAGAACGGTGTTTCCTACACATACAGACCATATGTAGTCCAACTCTGCTTCTGAAACTGATACAAACCAGAGTTCCTCTAATATCCAATGCTTTACAGTTAAAGCAAGAAACGTATGAGCTACATAAACGATATAGCTTTGTTTGAGCTGAAAGGTGACTCAGTTTTCCTGAAACGAAGTCCTGCCTGTAGGAAGACACAGAGCCTTGGATTTAACTCCATTTCTGAAGGGAAACACACAGCACAGTTGTCATCCATGAAACAAACTCTGCTTTAGAGCAAGAAGCACACTGTTGCTGTCTAGAGTCTCTAATACAGAAGGGAACGTGAGTGTGCTGAGATCAAAAATATGGTGTTTCCTACACATATGGACCATTGCTAGTTCAACTCTGATTCTGAAACTGATACAAACCACAGTTCTTCTAACATGCAATGCTTTTCAGTTAAGAGCGAGAAACGTGTGAGCTTCGTGAACGATTTATAATCATTTGAGCTGAAACGAGACTGTGTTTACCTGAAATGATGACTTGCTTGTTGGAAGATACAGAGCCTGGGATTTAACTCCATTTCTGAAGGGAAACACACAGCACAGTTTTCATCGATGAAACACAGTCTGCTTTAGAGCAAGAAGCACGCTCTTGCTTTCTAGAGTCTCTAATACATCAGGAAACGTGAGTGTGCTTACAACAAAATAACGGTGTTTCCTACACATACGGACCATTGCTAGTTCAACTCTGCTTCTGAAACTGATACAAACCTCAAGTCATCTAACATCCAATGCTTTTCATTTAAGAGCAAGAAACGTGTGAGCTTCGTAAATGATTCATATTCATTTGAGCCTGCCAGTGACTGCGTTTACCTGAAATGATTACTTGCTTGTAGTAAGATACAGAGAATGGGTTAACTCCATTTCTGAAGGGAAACACACAGCACTGTTTTCATCGATGAAACACAGTCTGCTTTAGAGCAAGAAGCACACTTGTGCTTTCTAGAATCTCTAATACATCAGGAAACGTGACTGTGGTCAGAACAAAAGAACGGTGTTTCCTAAACCTACAGACCATATGTAGTCCAACTCTACTTCTGAAACTGATACAAACCACAGTTCCTCTAATATCCAATGCTTGTCAGTTCGAGCAAGAAAAGTGTGAGCTACGTAAGCGATATAGCTTTGTTTGAGCTCAAAGGTGACTGAGTTTACCTGAAACGAAGTCTTGCATGTAGGAAGACACAGAGCATGGGATTCAACTCCATTTCTGAAGGAAAACACACAGCACAGTTGTCATCCATGAAACACACTCTGCTGTAGTGCAAGAAGCACACTGGTGCTGTCTAGAGTCACTAATACAGAAGGGAACGTGAGTGTGCTCAGAACAAAAAAACGGTGTTTCCTGCACATATGGACCATTGCTAGTTCAACTCTGATTCTGAAGCTGATACAAACCACAGTTCTTCTTACATGCAATGCTTTTCATTTAAGAGCGAGAAATGTGTGAGCATCGTAAACGATATATATTCATTGGAGCTGAAATGTGACTGCGTTTAAATGAATTGATGACTTGCTTGTAGGAAGACACAGAGCCTGGGATTTAACTCCATTTCTGAAGGGAAACACACAGCACAGTTTTCATCGATGAAACAAAGTCTGCTTTAGAGCAAGAAGCACGCTCTTGCTTACTGGAGTCTCTAATACATCAGGAAACGTGAGTGTGCTCACAACAAAATAACAGTGTGTCCTACACATACAGACCATTGCTAGTTCAACTCTGCTTCTGAAACTGATACAAACCTCAAGTCATCTAACATCCAATGCTTTTCATTTAAGAGCAAGAAACGTGTGAGCTTCGTAAATGATTCATATTCATTTGAGCCTGACAGTGACTGCGTTTACCTGAAATGATGACTTGCTTGTAGTAAGATACAGAGCCTGGGATTTAACTCCATTTCTGAAGGGAATCACACAGCACAGTTTTCATCGATGAAACACAGTCTGCTTTAGAGCAAGAAGCACGCTCTTGCTTTCTAGAATCTCTAATACAGCAGGAAACGTGAGTGTTCTCAGAACAAAAGAACGGTGTTTCCTACACATACAGACCATATGTAGTAAAACTCTGCTTCTGAAACTGATACAAACCAGAGTTCCTCTAATATCCAATGCTTTACAGTTAAAGCAAGAAACGTATGAGCTACATAAACGATATAGCTTTGTTTGAGCTGAAAGGTGACTCAGTTTTCCTGAAACGAAGTCCTGCCTGTAGGAAGACACAGAGCCTTGGATTTAACTCCATTTCTGAAGGGAAACACACAGCACAGTTGTCATCCATGAAACAAACTCTGCTTTAGAGCAAGAAGCACACTGTTGCTGTCTAGAGTCTCTAATACAGAAGGGAACGTGAGTGTGCTGAGATCAAAAATATGGTGTTTCCTACACATATGGACCATTGCTAGTTCAACTCTGATTCTGAAACTGATACAAACCACAGTTCTTCTAACATGCAATGCTTTTCAGTTAAGAGCGAGAAACGTGTGAGCTTCGTGAACGATTTATAATCATTTGAGGTGAAACGAGACTGTGTTTACCTGAAATGATGACTTGCTTGTTGGAAGATACAGAGCCTGGGATTTAACTCCATTTCTGAAGGGAAACACACAGCACAGTTTTCATCGATGAAACACAGTCTGCTTTAGAGCAAGAAGCACGCTCTTGCTTTCTAGAGTCTCTAATACATCAGGAAACGTGAGTGTGCTTACAACAAAATAACGGTGTTTCCTACACATACGGACCATTGCTAGTTCAACTCTGCTTCTGAAACTGATACAAACCTCAAGTCATCTAACATCCAATGCTTTTCATTTAAGAGCAAGAAACGTGTGAGCTTCGTAAATGATTCATATTCATTTGAGCCTGCCAGTGACTGCGTTTACCTGAAATGATTACTTGCTTGTAGTAAGATACAGAGAATGGGTTAACTCCATTTCTGAAGGGAAACACACAGCACTGTTTTCATCGATGAAACACAGTCTGCTTTAGAGCAAGAAGCACACTTGTGCTTTCTAGAATCTCTAATACATCAGGAAACGTGACTGTGGTCAGAACAAAAGAACGGTGTTTCCTAAACCTACAGACCATATGTAGTCCAACTCTACTTCTGAAACTGATACAAACCACAGTTCCTCTAATATCCAATGCTTGTCAGTTCGAGCAAGAAAAGTGTGAGCTACGTAAGCGATATAGCTTTGTTTGAGCTCAAAGGTGACTGAGTTTACCTGAAACGAAGTCTTGCATGTAGGAAGACACAGAGCATGGGATTCAACTCCATTTCTGAAGGAAAACACACAGCACAGTTGTCATCCATGAAACACACTCTGCTGTAGTGCAAGAAGCACACTGGTGCTGTCTAGAGTCACTAATACAGAAGGGAACGTGAGTGTGCTCAGAACAAAAAAACGGTGTTTCCTGCACATATGGACCATTGCTAGTTCAACTCTGATTCTGAAGCTGATACAAACCACAGTTCTTACATG
The DNA here is from genome assembly GCA_949786385.1 of Onychomys leucogaster. NCBI lineage: Eukaryota > Metazoa > Chordata > Mammalia > Rodentia > Cricetidae > Onychomys > Onychomys leucogaster. Next base: position 1,500,464 of record CATKUP010000107.1, on the reverse strand, counting down.
CAATGCTTTTCATTTAAGAGCGAGAAATGTGTGAGCATCGTAAACGATATATATTCATTGGAGCTGAAATGTGACTGCGTTTAAATGAATTGATGACTTGCTTGTAGGAAGACACAGAGCCTGGGATTTAACTCCATTTCTGAAGGGAAACACACAGCACAGTTTTCATCGATGAAACAAAGTCTGCTTTAGAGCAAGAAGCACGCTCTTGCTTACTGGAGTCTCTAATACAGCAGGAAACGTGAGTGTGCTTCGAACAAAAGAGCGGTGTTTCCTACACATACAGATCATATGTAGACCAACTCTGCTTCTGAAACTGATACAAACCACAGTTCGTCCAATATCGAATGCTTTTCAGTTAGAGCGAGAAACGTGTGAGCTACATAAACGATGTAGCTTTGTTTGAGCTGAATGGTGACTGAGTTTACCTGAAACGAAGTCTTGCCTGTAGGAAGTCACAGAGCCTGGGATTTAACACCATTTCTGAAGGGAAAAACACAGCACAGTTATCATCCATGAAACACACTCTGCTTTAGACCAAGAAGCACGCCCTTGCTTTCAAGAGTCTCTAAAACATCAGGAAACGTGAGTGTGCTCATAACAAAAGAACGGTGTTTCCTACATGTATGGACCATTGCTAGTTCAACGCTGCTTCTGAAACAGATACAAACCCCAAGTCATCTAACATCCAATGCTTTTCAGTTAAGAGCAAGAAACGTGTGAGCTATGTAAAGGATTTATATTCATTTGACCTGAAAAGTGACTGCGTTTACCTGAAATGATGTCTTGCTTGTAGGAAGACACAGAGCCTGGATTTAACTCCATTCCTGAAGGGAAACACACAGCACAGTTTTCATCGATGAAAAACAGTCTGCTTTAGAGCAAGAAGCACGCTCTTGCTTTATAGAGTCTTTAATACATCAAGAAACGTGAGTGTGCCACAACAAAATAACGGTGTTTCCTACACATACGGACCATTGCTAGTTCAACTCTGCTTCTTAAACTGATACAAACCTCAAGTCATCTAACATCCAATGCTTTTCATTTAAGAGCAAGAAACGTGTGAGCTTCGTAAACGATTTATATTCATTTGAGCTGAAACGAGACTGTGTTTACCTGAAATGATGACTTGCTTGTAGGAAGATACAGAGCCAGGGATTTAACTCCATTTCTGAAGGGAAACACACAGCACAGTTTTCATCGATGAAAAACAGTCTGCTTTAGAGCAAGAAGCACGCTCTTGCTTTCTAGAGTATCTAATACATCAAGAAACGTGAGTGTGCTCACAACAAAATAACGGTGTTTCCTACACATACGGACCATTGCTAGTTCAACTCTGCTTCTTAAACTGATACAAACCTCAAGTCATCTAACATCCAATGGTTTTCATTTAAGAGCAAGAAACATGTGAGCTTCGTAAATGATTCATATTCATTTGAGCCTGACAGTGACTGCGTTTACCTGAAATGATGACTTGCTTGTAGTAAGATACAGAGCCTGGGATTTAACTCCATTTCTGAAGGGAAACACACAGCACAGTTGTCATCCGTGAAACACACATTGCTTTAGAGCAAGAAGCACGCTCTTGCTTTCTAGAGTCTCTAATACATCAGGAAACGTGAGTGTGCTCACAACAAAATAACAGTGTTTCCTACACATACAGACCATTGCTAGTTCAACTCTGCTTCTGAAACTGATACAAACCTCAAGTCATCTAACATCCAATGCTTTTCATTTAAGAGCAAGAAACGTGTGAGCTTCGTAAATGATTCATATTCATTTGAGCCTGACAGTGACTTCGTTTACCTGAAATGATGACTTGCTTGTAGTAAGATACAGAGCATGGGTTAACTCCATTTCTGAAGGGAAACACACAGCACTGTTTTCATCGATGAAACACAGTCTGCTTTAGAGCAAGAAGCACACTTGTGCTTTCTAGAATCTCTAATACATCAGGAAACGTGACTGTGGTCAGAACAAAAGAACGGTGTTTCCTAAACCTACAGACCATATGTAGTCCAACTCTACTTCTGAAACTAATACAAACCACAGTTCCTCTAATATCCAATGCTTGTCAGTTCGAGCAAGAAAAGTGTGAGCTACGTAAGCGATATAGCATTGTTTGAGCTCAAAGGTGACTGAGTTTACCTGAAACGAAGTCTTGCATGTAGGAAGACACAGAGCATGGGATTCAACTCCATTTCTGAAGGAAAACACACAGCACAGTTGTCATCCATGAAACACACTCTGCTGTAGTGCAAGAAGCACACTGGTGCTGTCTAGAGTCACTAATACAGAAGGGAACGTGAGTGTGCTCAGAACAAAAAAACGGTGTTTCCTGCACATATGGACCATTGCTAGTTCAACTCTGATTCTGAAGCTGATACAAACCACAGTTCTTCTTACATGCAATGCTTTTCATTTAAGAGCGAGAAATGTGTGAGCATCGTAAACGATATATATTCATTGGAGCTGAAATGTGACTGCGTTTAAATGAATTGATGACTTGCTTGTAGGAAGACACAGAGCCTGGGATTTAACTCCATTTCTGAAGGGAAACACACAGCACAGTTTTCATCGATGAAACAAAGTCTGCTTTAGAGCAAGAAGCACGCTCTTGCTTACTGGAGTCTCTAATACATCAGGAAACGTGAGTGTGCTCACAACAAAATAACAGTGTTTCCTACACATACAGACCATTGCTAGTTCAACTCTGCTTCTGAAACTGATACAAACCTCAAGTCATCTAACATCCAATGCTTTTCATTTAAGAGCAAGAAACGTGTGAGCTTCGTAAATGATTCATATTCATTTGAGCCTGACAGTGACTGCGTTTACCTGAAATGATGACTTGCTTGTAGTAAGATACAGAGCCTGGGATTTAACTCCATTTCTGAAGGGAATCACACAGCACAGTTTTCATCGATGAAACACAGTCTGCTTTAGAGCAAGAAGCACGCTCTTGCTTTCTAGAATCTCTAATACAGCAGGAAACGTGAGTGTTCTCAGAACAAAAGAACGGTGTTTCCTACACATACAGACCATATGTAGTCCAACTCTGCTTCTGAAACTGATACAAACCAGAGTTCCTCTAATATCCAATGCTTTACAGTTAAAGCAAGAAACGTATGAGCTACATAAACGATATAGCTTTGTTTGAGCTGAAAGGTGACTCAGTTTTCCTGAAACGAAGTCCTGCCTGTAGGAAGACACAGAGCCTTGGATTTAACTCCATTTCTGAAGGGAAACACACAGCACAGTTGTCATCCATGAAACAAACTCTGCTTTAGAGCAAGAAGCACACTGTTGCTGTCTAGAGTCTCTAATACAGAAGGGAACGTGAGTGTGCTGAGATCAAAAATATGGTGTTTCCTACACATATGGACCATTTCTAGTTCAACTCTGATTCTGAAACTGATACAAACCACAGTTCTTCTAACATGCAATGCTTTTCAGTTAAGAGCGAGAAACGTGTGAGCTTCGTGAACGATTTATAATCATTTGAGCTGAAACGAGACTGTGTTTACCTGAAATGATGACTTGCTTGTTGGAAGATACAGAGCCTGGGATTTAACTCCATTTCTGAAGGGAAACACACAGCACAGTTTTCATCGATGAAACACAGTCTGCTTTAGAGCAAGAAGCACGCTCTTGCTTTCTAGAGTCTCTAATACATCAGGAAACGTGAGTGTGCTTACAACAAAATAACGGTGTTTCCTACACATACGGACCATTGCTAGTTCAACTCTGCTTCTGAAACTGATACAAACCTCAAGTCATCTAACATCCAATGCTTTTCATTTAAGAGCAAGAAACGTGTGAGCTTCGTAAATGATTCATATTCATTTGAGCCTGCCAGTGACTGCGTTTACCTGAAATGATGACTTGCTTGTAGTAAGATACAGAGAATGGGTTAACTCCATTTCTGAAGGGAAACACACAGCACTGTTTTCATCGATGAAACACAGTCTGCTTTAGAGCAAGAAGCACACTTGTGCTTTCTAGAATCTCTAATACATCAGGAAACGTGACTGTGGTCAGAACAAAAGAACGGTGTTTCCTAAACCTACAGACCATATGTAGTCCAACTCTACTTCTGAAACTGATACAAACCACAGTTCCTCTAATATCCAATGCTTGTCAGTTCGAGCAAGAAAAGTGTGAGCTACGTAAGCGATATAGCTTTGTTTGAGCTCAAAGGTGACTGAGTTTACCTGAAACGAAGTCTTGCATGTAGGAAGACACAGAGCCTGGGATTTAACTCCATTTCTGAAGGGAAACACACAGCACAGTTTTCATCGATGAAACAAAGTCTGCTTTAGAGCAAGAAGCACGCTCTTGCTTACTGGAGTCTCTAATACAGCAGGAAACGTGAGTGTGCTTCGAACAAAAGAGCGGTGTTTCCTACACATACAGATCATATGTAGACCAACTCTGCTTCTGAAACTGATACAAACCACAGTTCGTCCAATATCGAATGCTTTTCAGTTAGAGCGAGAAACGTGTGAGCTACATAAACGATGTAGCTTTGTTTGAGCTGAATGGTGACTGAGTTTACCTGAAACGAAGTCTTGCCTGTAGGAAGTCACAGAGCCTGGGATTTAACACCATTTCTGAAGGGAAAAACACAGCACAGTTATCATCCATGAAACACACTCTGCTTTAGACCAAGAAGCACGCCCTTGCTTTCAAGAGTCTCTAAAACATCAGGAAACGTGAGTGTGCTCATAACAAAAGAACGGTGTTTCCTACATGTATGGACCATTGCTAGTTCAACGCTGCTTCTGAAACAGATACAAACCCCAAGTCATCTAACATCCAATGCTTTTCAGTTAAGAGCAAGAAACGTGTGAGCTATGTAAAGGATTTATATTCATTTGACCTGAAAAGTGACTGCGTTTACCTGAAATGATGTCTTGCTTGTAGGAAGACACAGAGCCTGGATTTAACTCCATTCCTGAAGGGAAACACACAGCACAGTTTTCATCGATGAAAAACAGTCTGCTTTAGAGCAAGAAGCACGCTCTTGCTTTATAGAGTCTTTAATACATCAAGAAACGTGAGTGTGCCACAACAAAATAACGGTGTTTCCTACACATACGGACCATTGCTAGTTCAACTCTGCTTCTTAAACTGATACAAACCTCAAGTCATCTAACATCCAATGCTTTTCATTTAAGAGCAAGAAACGTGTGAGCTTCGTAAACGATTTATATTCATTTGAGCTGAAACGAGACTGTGTTTACCTGAAATGATGACTTGCTTGTAGGAAGATACAGAGCCAGGGATTTAACTCCATTTCTGAAGGGAAACACACAGCACAGTTTTCATCGATGAAAAACAGTCTGCTTTAGAGCAAGAAGCACGCTCTTGCTTTCTAGAGTATCTAATACATCAAGAAACGTGAGTGTGCTCACAACAAAATAACGGTGTTTCCTACACATACGGACCATTGCTAGTTCAACTCTGCTTCTTAAACTGATACAAACCTCAAGTCATCTAACATCCAATGGTTTTCATTTAAGAGCAAGAAACATGTGAGCTTCGTAAATGATTCATATTCATTTGAGCCTGACAGTGACTGCGTTTACCTGAAATGATGACTTGCTTGTAGTAAGATACAGAGCCTGGGATTTAACTCCATTTCTGAAGGGAAACACACAGCACAGTTGTCATCCATGAAACACACATTGCTTTAGAGCAAGAAGCACGCTCTTGCTTTCTAGAGTCTCTAATACATCAGGAAACGTGAGTGTGCTCACAACAAAATAACAGTGTTTCCTACACATACAGACCATTGCTAGTTCAACTCTGCTTCTGAAACTGATACAAACCTCAAGTCATCTAACATCCAATGCTTTTCATTTAAGAGCAAGAAACGTGTGAGCTTCGTAAATGATTCATATTCATTTGAGCCTGACAGTGACTTCGTTTACCTGAAATGATGACTTGCTTGTAGTAAGATACAGAGCATGGGTTAACTCCATTTCTGAAGGGAAACACACAGCACTGTTTTCATCGATGAAACACAGTCTGCTTTAGAGCAAGAAGCACACTTGTGCTTTCTAGAATCTCTAATACATCAGGAAACGTGACTGTGGTCAGAACAAAAGAACGGTGTTTCCTAAACCTACAGACCATATGTAGTCCAACTCTACTTCTGAAACTGATACAAACCACAGTTCCTCTAATATCCAATGCTTGTCAGTTCGAGCAAGAAAAGTGTGAGCTACGTAAGCGATATAGCATTGTTTGAGCTCAAAGGTGACTGAGTTTACCTGAAACGAAGTCTTGCATGTAGGAAGACACAGAGCATGGGATTCAACTCCATTTCTGAAGGAAAACACACAGCACAGTTGTCATCCATGAAACACACTCTGCTGTAGTGCAAGAAGCACACTGGTGCTGTCTAGAGTCACTAATACAGAAGGGAACGTGAGTGTGCTCAGAACAAAAAAACGGTGTTTCCTGCACATATGGACCATTGCTAGTTCAACTCTGATTCTGAAGCTGATACAAACCACAGTTCTTCTTACATGCAATGCTTTTCATTTAAGAGCGAGAAATGTGTGAGCATCGTAAACGATATATATTCATTGGAGCTGAAATGTGACTGCGTTTAAATGAATTGATGACTTGCTTGTAGGAAGACACAGAGCCTGGGATTTAACTCCATTTCTGAAGGGAAACACACAGCACAGTTTTCATCGATGAAACAAAGTCTGCTTTAGAGCAAGAAGCACGCTCTTGCTTACTGGAGTCTCTAATACATCAGGAAACGTGAGTGTGCTCACAACAAAATAACAGTGTTTCCTACACATACAGACCATTGCTAGTTCAACTCTGCTTCTGAAACTGATACAAACCTCAAGTCATCTAACATCCAATGCTTTTCATTTAAGAGCAAGAAACGTGTGAGCTTCGTAAATGATTCATATTCATTTGAGCCTGACAGTGACTGCGTTTACCTGAAATGATGACTTGCTTGTAGTAAGATACAGAGCCTGGGATTTAACTCCATTTCTGAAGGGAATCACACAGCACAGTTTTCATCGATGAAACACAGTCTGCTTTAGAGCAAGAAGCACGCTCTTGCTTTCTAGAATCTCTAATACAGCAGGAAACGTGAGTGTTCTCAGAACAAAAGAACGGTGTTTCCTACACATACAGACCATATGTAGTCCAACTCTGCTTCTGAAACTGATACAAACCAGAGTTCCTCTAATATCCAATGCTTTACAGTTAAAGCAAGAAACGTATGAGCTACATAAACGATATAGCTTTGTTTGAGCTGAAAGGTGACTCAGTTTTCCTGAAACGAAGTCCTGCCTGTAGGAAGACACAGAGCCTTGGATTTAACTCCATTTCTGAAGGGAAACACACAGCACAGTTGTCATCCATGAAACAAACTCTGCTTTAGAGCAAGAAGCACACTGTTGCTGTCTAGAGTCTCTAATACAGAAGGGAACGTGAGTGTGCTGAGATCAAAAATATGGTGTTTCCTACACATATGGACCATTTCTAGTTCAACTCTGATTCTGAAACTGATACAAACCACAGTTCTTCTAACATGCAATGCTTTTCAGTTAAGAGCGAGAAACGTGTGAGCTTCGTGAACGATTTATAATCATTTGAGCTGAAACGAGACTGTGTTTACCTGAAATGATGACTTGCTTGTTGGAAGATACAGAGCCTGGGATTTAACTCCATTTCTGAAGGGAAACACACAGCACAGTTTTCATCGATGAAACACAGTCTGCTTTAGAGCAAGAAGCACGCTCTTGCTTTCTAGAGTCTCTAATACATCAGGAAACGTGAGTGTGCTTACAACAAAATAACGGTGTTTCCTACACATACGGACCATTGCTAGTTCAACCCTGCTTCTGAAACTGATACAAACCTCAAGTCATCTAACATCCAATGCTTTTCATTTAAGAGCAAGAAACGTGTGAGCTTCGTAAATGATTCATATTCATTTGAGCCTGCCAGTGACTGCGTTTACCTGAAATGATGACTTGCTTGTAGTAAGATACAGAGAATGGGTTAACTCCATTTCTGAAGGGAAACACACAGCACTGTTTTCATCGATGAAACACAGTCTGCTTTAGAGCAAGAAGCACACTTGTGCTTTCTAGAATCTCTAATACATCAGGAAACGTGACTGTGGTCAGAACAAAAGAACGGTGTTTCCTAAACCTACAGACCATATGTAGTCCAACTCTACTTCTGAAACTGATACAAACCACAGTTCCTCTAATATCCAATGCTTGTCAGTTCGAGCAAGAAAAGTGTGAGCTACGTAAGCGATATAGCTTTGTTTGAGCTCAAAGGTGACTGAGTTTACCTGAAACGAAGTCTTGCATGTAGGAAGACACAGAGCCTGGGATTTAACTCCATTTCTGAAGGGAAACACACAGCACAGTTTTCATCGATGAAACAAAGTCTGCTTTAGAGCAAGAAGCACGCTCTTGCTTACTGGAGTCTCTAATACAGCAGGAAACGTGAGTGTGCTTCGAACAAAAGAGCGGTGTTTCCTACACATACAGATCATATGTAGACCAACTCTGCTTCTGAAACTGATACAAACCACAGTTCGTCCAATATCGAATGCTTTTCAGTTAGAGCGAGAAACGTGTGAGCTACATAAACGATGTAGCTTTGTTTGAGCTGAATGGTGACTGAGTTTACCTGAAACGAAGTCTTGCCTGTAGGAAGTCACAGAGCCTGGGATTTAACACCATTTCTGAAGGGAAAAACACAGCACAGTTATCATCCATGAAACACACTCTGCTTTAGACCAAGAAGCACGCCCTTGCTTTCAAGAGTCTCTAAAACATCAGGAAACGTGAGTGTGCTCATAACAAAAGAACGGTGTTTCCTACATGTATGGACCATTGCTAGTTCAACGCTGCTTCTGAAACAGATACAAACCCCAAGTCATCTAACATCCAATGCTTTTCAGTTAAGAGCAAGAAACGTGTGAGCTATGTAAAGGATTTATATTCATTTGACCTGAAAAGTGACTGCGTTTACCTGAAATGATGTCTTGCTTGTAGGAAGACACAGAGCCTGGATTTAACTCCATTCCTGAAGGGAAACACACAGCACAGTTTTCATCGATGAAAAACAGTCTGCTTTAGAGCAAGAAGCACGCTCTTGCTTTCTAGAGTCTTTAATACATCAAGAAACGTGAGTGTGCCACAACAAAATAACGGTGTTTCCTACACATACGGACCATTGCTAGTTCAACTCTGCTTCTTAAACTGATACAAACCTCAAGTCATCTAACATCCAATGCTTTTCATTTAAGAGCAAGAAACGTGTGAGCTTCGTAAACGATTTATATTCATTTGAGCTGAAACGAGACTGTGTTTACCTGAAATGATGACTTGCTTGTAGGAAGATACAGAGCCAGGGATTTAACTCCATTTCTGAAGGGAAACACACAGCACAGTTTTCATCGATGAAAAACAGTCTGCTTTAGAGCAAGAAGCACGCTCTTGCTTTCTAGAGTATCTAATACATCAAGAAACGTGAGTGTGCTCACAACAAAATAACGGTGTTTCCTACACATACGGACCATTGCTAGTTCAACTCTGCTTCTGAAACTGATACAAACCTCAAGTCATCTAACATCCAATGCTTTTCATTTAAGAGCAAGAAACATGTGAGCTTCGTAAATGATTCATATTCATTTGAGCCTGACAGTGACTGCGTTTACCTGAAATGATGACTTGCTTGTAGTAAGATACAGAGCCTGGGATTTAACTCCATTTCTGAAGGGAAACACACAGCACAGTTGTCATCCGTGAAACACACATTGCTTTAGAGCAAGAAGCACGCTCTTGCTTTCTAGAGTCTCTAATACATCAGGAAACGTGAGTGTGCTCACAACAAAATAACAGTGTTTCCTACACATAGAGACCATTGCTAGTTCAACTCTGCTTCTGAAACTGATACAAACCTCAAGTCATCTAACATCCAATGCTTTTCATTTAAGAGCAAGAAACGTGTGAGCTTCGTAAATGATTCATATTCATTTGAGCCTGACAGTGACTGCGTTTACCTGAAATGATGACTTGCTTGTAGTAAGATACAGAGCATGGGTTAACTCCATTTCTGAAGGGAAACACACAGCACTGTTTTCATCGATGAAACACAGTCTGCTTTAGAGCAAGAAGCACACTTGTGCTTTCTAGAATCTCTAATACATCAGGAAACGTGACTGTGGTCAGAACAAAAGAACGGTGTTTCCTAAACCTACAGACCATATGTAGTCCAACTCTACTTCTGAAACTGATACAAACCACAGTTCCTCTAATATCCAATGCTTGTCAGTTCGAGCAAGAAAAGTGTGAGCTACGTAAGCGATATAGCATTGTTTGAGCTCAAAGGTGACTGAGTTTACCTGAAACGAAGTCTTGCATGTAGGAAGACACAGAGCATGGGATTCAACTCCATTTCTGAAGGAAAACACACAGCACAGTTGTCATCCATGAAACACACTCTGCTGTAGTGCAAGAAGCACACTGGTGCTGTCTAGAGTCACTAATACAGAAGGGAACGTGAGTGTGCTCAGAACAAAAAAACGGTGTTTCCTGCACATATGGACCATTGCTAGTTCAACTCTGATTCTGAAGCTGATACAAACCACAGTTCTTCTTACATGCAATGCTTTTCATTTAAGAGCGAGAAATGTGTGAGCATCGTAAACGATATATATTCATTGGAGCTGAAATGTGACTGCGTTTAAATGAATTGATGACTTGCTTGTAGGAAGACACAGAGCCTGGGATTTAACTCCATTTCTGAAGGGAAACACACAGCACAGTTTTCATCGATGAAACAAAGTCTGCTTTAGAGCAAGAAGCACGCTCTTGCTTACTGGAGTCTCTAATACATCAGGAAACGTGAGTGTGCTCACAACAAAATAACAGTGTTTCCTACACATACAGACCATTGCTAGTTCAACTCTGCTTCTGAAACTGATACAAACCTCAAGTCATCTAACATCCAATGCTTTTCATTTAAGAGCAAGAAACGTGTGAGCTTCGTAAATGATTCATATTCATTTGAGCCTGACAGTGACTGCGTTTACCTGAAATGATGACTTGCTTGTAGTAAGATACAGAGCCTGGGATTTAACTCCATTTCTGAAGGGAATCACACAGCACAGTTTTCATCGATGAAACACAGTCTGCTTTAGAGCAAGAAGCACGCTCTTGCTTTCTAGAATCTCTAATACAGCAGGAAACGTGAGTGTTCTCAGAACAAAAGAACGGTGTTTCCTACACATACAGACCATATGTAGTCCAACTCTGCTTCTGAAACTGATACAAACCAGAGTTCCTCTAATATCCAATGCTTTACAGTTAAAGCAAGAAACGTATGAGCTACATAAACGATATAGCTTTGTTTGAGCTGAAAGGTGACTCAGTTTTCCTGAAACGAAGTCCTGCCTGTAGGAAGACACAGAGCCTTGGATTTAACTCCATTTCTGAAGGGAAACACACAGCACAGTTGTCATCCATGAAACAAACTCTGCTTTAGAGCAAGAAGCACACTGTTGCTGTCTAGAGTCTCTAATACAGAAGGGAACGTGAGTGTGCTGAGATCAAAAATATGGTGTTTCCTACACATATGGACCATTTCTAGTTCAACTCTGATTCTGAAACTGATACAAACCACAGTTCTTCTAACATGCAATGCTTTTCAGTTAAGAGCGAGAAACGTGTGAGCTTCGTGAACGATTTATAATCATTTGAGCTGAAACGAGACTGTGTTTACCTGAAATGATGACTTGCTTGTTGGAAGATACAGAGCCTGGGATTTAACTCCATTTCTGAAGGGAAACACACAGCACAGTTTTCATCGATGAAACACAGTCTGCTTTAGAGCAAGAAGCACGCTCTTGCTTTCTAGAGTCTCTAATACATCAGGAAACGTGAGTGTGCTTACAACAAAATAACGGTGTTTCCTACACATACGGACCATTGCTAGTTCAACTCTGCTTCTGAAACTGATACAAACCTCAAGTCATCTAACATCCAATGCTTTTCATTTAAGAGCAAGAAACGTGTGAGCTTCGTAAATGATTCATATTCATTTGAGCCTGCCAGTGACTGCGTTTACCTGAAATGATGACTTGCTTGTAGTAAGATACAGAGAATGGGTTAACTCCATTTCTGAAGGGAAACACACAGCACTGTTTTCATCGATGAAACACAGTCTGCTTTAGAGCAAGAAGCACACTTGTGCTTTCTAGAATCTCTAATACATCAGGAAACGTGACTGTGGTCAGAACAAAAGAACGGTGTTTCCTAAACCTACAGACCATATGTAGTCCAACTCTACTTCTGAAACTGATACAAATCAGAGTTCCTCTAATATCCAATGCTTGTCAGTTCGAGCAAGAAAAGTGTGAGCTACGTAAGCGATATAGCTTTGTTTGAGCTCAAAGGTGACTGAGTTTACCTGAAACGAAGTCTTGCATGTAGGAAGACACAGAGCATGGGATTCAACTCCATTTCTGAAGGAAAACACACAGCACAGTTGTCATCCATGAAACACACTCTGCTGTAGTGCAAGAAGCACACTGGTGCTGTCTAGAGTCACTAATACAGAAGGGAACGTGAGTGTGCTCAGAACAAAAAAACGGTGTTTCCTGCACATATGGACCATTGCTAGTTCAACTCTGATTCTGAAGCTGATACAAACCACAGTTCTTCTTACATGCAATGCTTTTCATTTAAGAGCGAGAAATGTGTGAGCATCGTAAACGATATATATTCATTGGAGCTGAAATGTGACTGCGTTTAAATGAATTGATGACTTGCTTGTAGGAAGACACAGAGCCTGGGATTTAACTCCATTTCTGAAGGGAAACACACAGCACAGTTTTCATCGATGAAACAAAGTCTGCTTTAGAGCAAGAAGCACGCTCTTGCTTACTGGAGTCTCTAATACATCAGGAAACGTGAGTGTGCTCACAACAAAATAACAGTGTTTCCTACACATACAGACCATTGCTAGTTCAACTCTGCTTCTGAAACTGATACAAACCTCAAGTCATCTAACATCCAATGCTTTTCATTTAAGAGCAAGAAACGTGTGAGCTTCGTAAATGATTCATATTCATTTGAGCCTGACAGTGACTGCGTTTACCTGAAATGATGACTTGCTTGTAGTAAGATACAGAGCCTGGGATTTAACTCCATTTCTGAAGGGAATCACACAGCACAGTTTTCATCGATGAAACACAGTCTGCTTTAGAGCAAGAAGCACGCTCTTGCTTTCTAGAATCTCTAATACAGCAGGAAACGTGAGTGTTCTCAGAACAAAAGAACGGTGTTTCCTACACATACAGACCATATGTAGTCCAACTCTGCTTCTGAAACTGATACAAACCAGAGTTCCTCTAATATCCAATGCTTTACAGTTAAAGCAAGAAACGTATGAGCTACATAAACGATATAGCTTTGTTTGAGCTGAAAGGTGACTCAGTTTTCCTGAAACGAAGTCCTGCCTGTAGGAAGACACAGAGCCTTGGATTTAACTCCATTTCTGAAGGGAAACACACAGCACAGTTGTCATCCATGAAACAAACTCTGCTTTAGAGCAAGAAGCACACTGTTGCTGTCTAGAGTCTCTAATACAGAAGGGAACGTGAGTGTGCTGAGATCAAAAATACGGTGTTTCCTACACATATGGACCATTGCTAGTTCAACTCTGATTCTGAAACTGATACAAACCACAGTTCTTCTAACTTGCAATGCTTTTCAGTTAAGAGCGAGAAACGTGTGAGCTTCGTGAACGATTTATAATCATTTGAGCTGAAACGAGACTGTGTTTACCTGAAATGATGACTTGCTTGTTGGAAGATACAGAGCCTGGGATTTAACTCCATTTCTGAAGGGAAACACACAGCACAGTTTTCATCGATGAAACACAGTCTGCTTTAGAGCAAGAAGCACGCTCTTGCTTTCTAGAGTCTCTAATACATCAGGAAACGTGAGTGTGCTTACAACAAAATAACGGTGTTTCCTACACATACAGACCATTGCTAGTTCAACTCTGCTTCTGAAACTGATACAAACCTCAAGTCATCTAACATCCAATGCTTTTCATTTAAGAGCAAGAAACGTGTGAGCTTCGTAAATGATTCATATTCATTTGAGCCTGCCAGTGACTGCGTTTACCTGAAATGATGACTTGCTTGTAGTAAGATACAGAGCATGGGTTAACTCCATTTCTGAAGGGAAACACACAGCACTGTTTTCATCGATGAAACACAGTCTGCTTTAGAGCAAGAAGCACACTTGTGCTTTCTAGAATCTCTAATACATCAGGAAACGTGACTGTGGTCAGAACAAAAGAACGGTGTTTCCTAAACCTACAGACCATATGTAGTCCAACTCTACTTCTGAAACTGATACAAACCACAGTTCCTCTAATATCCAATGCTTGTCAGTTCGAGCAAGAAACGTGTGAGCTACGTAAGCGATATAGCATTGTTTGAGCTCAAAGGTGACTGAGTTTACCTGAAACGAAGTCTTGCATGTAGGAAGACACAGAGCATGGGATTCAACTCCATTTCTGAAGGAAAACACACAGCACAGTTGTCATCCATGAAACACACTCTGCTGTAGTGCAAGAAGCACACTGGTGCTGTCTAGAGTCACTAATACAGAAGGGAACGTGAGTGTGCTCAGAACAAAAAAACGGTGTTTCCTGCACATATGGACCATTGCTAGTTCAACTCTGATTCTGAAGCTGATACAAACCACAGTTCTTCTTACATGCAATGCTTTTCATTTAAGAGCGAGAAATGTGTGAGCATCGTAAACGATATATAGTCATTGGAGCTGAAATGTGACTGCGTTTACCTGAATTGATGACTTGCTTGTAGGAAGACACAGAGCCTGGGATTTAACTCCATTTCTGAAGGGAAACACACAGCACAGTTTTCATCGATGAAACAAAGTCTGCTTTAGAGCAAGAAGCACGCTCTTGCTTACTGGAGTCTCTAATACAGCAGGAAACGTGAGTGTGCTTCGAACAAAAGAGCGGTGTTTCCTACACATACAGATCATATGTAGACCAACTCTGCTTCTGAAACTGATACAAACCACAGTTCGTCCAATATCGAATGCTTTTCAGTTAGAGCGAGAAACGTGTGAGCTACATAAACGATGTAGCTTTGTTTGAGCTGAATGGTGACTGAGTTTACCTGAAACGAAGTCTTGCCTGTAGGAAGTCACAGAGCCTGGGATTTAACACCATTTCTGAAGGGAAAAACACAGCACAGTTATCATCCATGAAACACACTCTGCTTTAGACCAAGAAGCACGCCCTTGCTTTCAAGAGTCTCTAAAACATCAGGAAACATGAGTGTGCTCATAACAAAAGAACGGTGTTTCCTACATGTATGGACCATTGCTAGTTCAACGCTGCTTCTGAAACAGATACAAACCCCAAGTCATCTAACATCCAATGCTTTTCAGTTAAGAGCAAGAAACGTGTGAGCTATGTAAAGGATTTATATTCATTTGACCTGAAAAGTGACTGCGTTTACCTGAAATGATGTCTTGCTTGTAGGAAGACACAGAGCCTGGATTTAACTCCATTCCTGAAGGGAAACACACAGCACAGTTTTCATCGATGAAAAACAGTCTGCTTTAGAGCAAGAAGCACGCTCTTGCTTTCTAGAGTCTTTAATACATCAAGAAACGTGAGTGTGCCACAACAAAATAACGGTGTTTCCTACACATACGGACCATTGCTAGTTCAACTCTGCTTCTTAAACTGATACAAACCTCAAGTCATCTAACATCCAATGCTTTTCATTAAAGAGCAAGAAACGTGTGAGCTTCCTAAACGATTTATATTCATTTGAGCTGAAAAGAGACTGTGTTTACCTGAAATGATGACTTGCTTGTAGGAAGATACAGAGCCAGGGATTTAACTCCATTTCTGAAGGGAAACACACAGCACAGTTTTCATCGATGAAAAACAGTCTGCTTTAGAGCAAGAAGCACGCTCTTGCTTTCTAGAGTCTCTAATACATCAGGAAACGTGAGTGTGCTCACAACAAAATAACAGTGTTTCCTACACATACGGACCATTGCTAGTTCAACTCTGCTTCTTAAACTGATACAAACCTCAAGTCATCTAACATCCAATGGTTTTCATTTAAGAGCAAGAAACGTGTGAGCTTCGTAAATGATTCATATTCATTTGAGCCTGACAGTGACTGCGTTTACCTGAAATGATGACTTGCTTGTAGTAAGATACAGAGGCTGGGATTTAACTCCATTTCTGAAGGGAAACACACAGCACAGTTGTCATCCGTGAAACACACATTGCTTTAGAGCAAGAAGCACGCTCTTGCTTTCTAGAGTCTCTAATACATCAGGAAACGTGAGTGTGCTCACAACAAAATAACAGTGTTTCCTACACATACAGACCATTGCTAGTTCAACTCTGCTTCTGAAACTGATACAAACCTCAAGTCATCTAACATCCAATGCTTTTCATTTAAGAGCAAGAAACGTGTGAGCTTCGTAAATGATTCATATTCATTTGAGCCTGACAGTGACTGCGTTTACCTGAAATGATGACTTGCTTGTAGTAAGATACAGAGCATGGGTTAATTCCATTTCTGAAGGGAAACACACAGCACTGTTTTCATCGATGAAACACAGTCTGCTTTAGAGCAAGAAGCACACTTGTGCTTTCTAGAATCTCTAATACATCAGGAAACGTGACTGTGGTCAGAACAAAAGAACGGTGTTTCCTAAACCTACAGACCATATGTAGTCCAACTCTACTTCTGAAACTGATACAAACCACAGTTCCTCTAATATCCAATGCTTGTCAGTTCGAGCAAGAAAAGTGTGAGCTACGTAAGCGATATAGCATTGTTTGAGCTCAAAGGTGACTGAGTTTACCTGAAACGAAGTCTTGCATGTAGGAAGACACAGAGCATGGGATTCAACTCCATTTCTGAAGGAAAACACACAGCACAGTTGTCATCCATGAAACACACTCTGCTGTAGTGCAAGAAGCACACTGGTGCTGTCTAGAGTCACTAATACAGAAGGGAACGTGAGTGTGCTCAGAACAAAAAAACGGTGTTTCCTGCACATATGGACCATTGCTAGTTCAACTCTGATTCTGAAGCTGATACAAACCACAGTTCTTCTTACATGCAATGCTTTTCATTTAAGAGCGAGAAATGTGTGAGCATCGTAAACGATATATATTCATTGGAGCTGAAATGTGACTGCGTTTAAATGAATTGATGACTTGCTTGTAGGAAGACACAGAGCCTGGGATTTAACTCCATTTCTGAAGGGAAACACACAGCACAGTTTTCATCGATGAAACAAAGTCTGCTTTAGAGCAAGAAGCACGCTCTTGCTTACTGGAGTCTCTAATACATCAGGAAACGTGAGTGTGCTCACAACAAAATAACAGTGTGTCCTACACATACAGACCATTGCTAGTTCAACTCTGCTTCTGAAACTGATACAAACCTCAAGTCATCTAACATCCAATGCTTTTCATTTAAGAGCAAGAAACGTGTGAGCTTCGTAAATGATTCATATTCATTTGAGCCTGACAGTGACTGCGTTTACCTGAAATGATGACTTGCTTGTAGTAAGATACAGAGCCTGGGATTTAACTCCATTTCTGAAGGGAATCACACAGCACAGTTTTCATCGATGAAACACAGTCTGCTTTAGAGCAAGAAGCACGCTCTTGCTTTCTAGAATCTCTAATACAGCAGGAAACGTGAGTGTTCTCAGAACAAAAGAACGGTGTTTCCTACACATACAGACCATATGTAGTCCAACTCTGCTTCTGAAACTGATACAAACCAGAGTTCCTCTAATATCCAATGCTTTACAGTTAAAGCAAGAAACGTATGAGCTACATAAACGATATAGCTTTGTTTGAGCTGAAAGGTGACTCAGTTTTCCTGAAACGAAGTCCTGCCTGTAGGAAGACACAGAGCCTTGGATTTAACTCCATTTCTGAAGGAAAACACACAGCACAGTTGTCATCCATGAAACACACTCTGCTGTAGTGCAAGAAGCACACTGTTGCTGTCTAGAGTCTCTAATACAGAAGGAAACGTGAGTGTGCTGAGATCAAAAATATGGTGTTTCCTACACATATGGACCATTGCTAGTTCAACTCTGATTCTGAAACTGATACAAACCACAGTTCTTCTAACATGCAATGCTTTTCAGTTAAGAGCGAGAAACGTGTGAGCTTCGTGAACGATTTATAATCATTTGAGCTGAAACGAGACTGTGTTTACCTGAAATGATGACTTGCTTGTTGGAAGATACAGAGCCTGGGATTTAACTCCATTTCTGAAGGGAAACACACAGCACAGTTTTCATCGATGAAACACAGTCTGCTTTAGAGCAAGAAGCACGCTCTTGCTTTCTAGAGTCTCTAATACATCAGGAAACGTGAGTGTGCTCACAACAAAATAACAGTGTTTCCTACACATACAGACCATTGCTAGTTCAACTCTGCTTCTGAAACTGATACAAACCTCAAGTCATCTAACATCCAATGCTTTTCATTTAAGAGCAAGAAACGTGTGAGCTTCGTAAATGATTCATATTCATTTGAGCCTGACAGTGACTGCGTTTACCTGAAATGATGACTTGCTTGTAGTAAGATACAGAGCATGGGTTAACTCCATTTCTGAAGGGAAACACACAGCACTGTTTTCATCGATGAAACACAGTCTGCTTTAGAGCAAGAAGCACACTTGTGCTTTCTAGAATCTCTAATACATCAGGAAACGTGACTGTGGTCAGAACAAAAGAACGGTGTTTCCTAAACCTACAGACCATATGTAGTCCAACTCTACTTCTGAAACTGATACAAACCACAGTTCCTCTAATATCCAATGCTTGTCAGTTCGAGCAAGAAAAGTGTGAGCTACGTAAGCGATATAGCATTGTTTGAGCTCAAAGGTGACTGAGTTTACCTGAAACGAAGTCTTGCATGTAGGAAGACACAGAGCATGGGATTCAACTCCATTTCTGAAGGAAAACACACAGCACAGTTGTCATCCATGAAACACACTCTGCTGTAGTGCAAGAAGCACACTGGTGCTGTCTAGAGTCACTAATACAGAAGGGAACGTGAGTGTGCTCAGAACAAAAAAACGGTGTTTCCTGCACATATGGACCATTGCTAGTTCAACTCTGATTCTGAAGCTGATACAAACCACAGTTCTTCTTACATGCAATGCTTTTCATTTAAGAGCGAGAAATGTGTGAGCATCGTAAACGATATATATTCATTGGAGCTGAAATGTGACTGCGTTTAAATGAATTGATGACTTGCTTGTAGGAAGACACAGAGCCTGGGATTTAACTCCATTTCTGAAGGGAAACACACAGCACAGTTTTCATCGATGAAACAAAGTCTGCTTTAGAGCAAGAAGCACGCTCTTGCTTACTGGAGTCTCTAATACATCAGGAAACGTGAGTGTGCTCACAACAAAATAACAGTGTGTCCTACACATACAGACCATTGCTAGTTCAACTCTGCTTCTGAAACTGATACAAACCTCAAGTCATCTAACATCCAATGCTTTTCATTTAAGAGCAAGAAACGTGTGAGCTTCGTAAATGATTCATATTCATTTGAGCCTGACAGTGACTGCGTTTACCTGAAATGATGACTTGCTTGTAGTAAGATACAGAGCCTGGGATTTAACTCCATTTCTGAAGGGAATCACACAGCACAGTTTTCATCGATGAAACACAGTCTGCTTTAGAGCAAGAAGCACGCTCTTGCTTTCTAGAATCTCTAATACAGCAGGAAACGTGAGTGTTCTCAGAACAAAAGAACGGTGTTTCCTACACATACAGACCATATGTAGTCCAACTCTGCTTCTGAAACTGATACAAACCAGAGTTCCTCTAATATCCAATGCTTTACAGTTAAAGCAAGAAACGTATGAGCTACATAAACGATATAGCTTTGTTTGAGCTGAAAGGTGACTCAGTTTTCCTGAAACGAAGTCCTGCCTGTAGGAAGACACAGAGCCTTGGATTTAACTCCATTTCTGAAGGGAAACACACAGCACAGTTGTCATCCATGAAACAAACTCTGCTTTAGAGCAAGAAGCACACTGTTGCTGTCTAGAGTCTCTAATACAGAAGGGAACGTGAGTGTGCTGAGATCAAAAATATGGTGTTTCCTACACATATGGACCATTGCTAGTTCAACTCTGATTCTGAAACTGATACAAACCACAGTTCTTCTAACATGCAATGCTTTTCAGTTAAGAGCGAGAAACGTGTGAGCTTCGTGAACGATTTATAATCATTTGAGCTGAAACGAGACTGTGTTTACCTGAAATGATGACTTGCTTGTTGGAAGATACAGAGCCTGGGATTTAACTCCATTTCTGAAGGGAAACACACAGCACAGTTTTCATCGATGAAACACAGTCTGCTTTAGAGCAAGAAGCACGCTCTTGCTTTCTAGAGTCTCTAATACATCAGGAAACGTGAGTGTGCTTACAACAAAATAACGGTGTTTCCTACACATACGGACCATTGCTAGTTCAACTCTGCTTCTGAAACTGATACAAACCTCAAGTCATCTAACATCCAATGCTTTTCATTTAAGAGCAAGAAACGTGTGAGCTTCGTAAATGATTCATATTCATTTGAGCCTGCCAGTGACTGCGTTTACCTGAAATGATGACTTGCTTGTAGTAAGATACAGAGAATGGGTTAACTCCATTTCTGAAGGGAAACACACAGCACTGTTTTCATCGATGAAACACAGTCTGCTTTAGAGCAAGAAGCACACTTGTGCTTTCTAGAATCTCTAATACATCAGGAAACGTGACTGTGGTCAGAACAAAAGAACGGTGTTTCCTAAACCTACAGACCATATGTAGTCCAACTCTACTTCTGAAACTGATACAAACCACAGTTCCTCTAATATCCAATGCTTGTCAGTTCGAGCAAGAAAAGTGTGAGCTACGTAAGCGATATAGCTTTGTTTGAGCTCAAAGGTGACTGAGTTTACCTGAAACGAAGTCTTGCATGTAGGAAGACACAGAGCATGGGATTCAACTCCATTTCTGAAGGAAAACACACAGCACAGTTGTCATCCATGAAACACACTCTGCTGTAGTGCAAGAAGCACACTGGTGCTGTCTAGAGTCACTAATACAGAAGGGAACGTGAGTGTGCTCAGAACAAAAAAACGGTGTTTCCTGCACATATGGACCATTGCTAGTTCAACTCTGATTCTGAAGCTGATACAAACCACAGTTCTTCTTACATGCAATGCTTTTCATTTAAGAGCGAGAAATGTGTGAGCATCGTAAACGATATATATTCATTGGAGCTGAAATGTGACTGCGTTTACCTGAATTGATGACTTGCTTGTAGGAAGACACAGAGCCTGGGATTTAACTCCATTTCTGAAGGGAAACACACAGCACAGTTTTCATCGATGAAACAAAGTCTGCTTTAGAGCAAGAAGCACGCTCTTGCTTACTGGAGTCTCTAATACAGCAGGAAACGTGAGTGTGCTTCGAACAAAAGAGCGGTGTTTCCTACACATACAGATCATATGTAGACCAACTCTGCTTCTGAAACTGATACAAACCACAGTTCGTCCAATATCGAATGCTTTTCAGTTAGAGCGAGAAACGTGTGAGCTACATAAACGATGTAGCTTTGTTTGAGCTGAATGTTGACTGAGTTTACCTGAAACGAAGTCTTGCCTGTAGAAAGTCACAGAGCCTGGGATTTAACACCATTTCTGAAGGGAAAAACACAGCACAGTTATCATCCATGAAACACACTCTGCTTTAGACCAAGAAGCACGCCCTTTCTTTCAAGAGTCTCTAAAACATCAGGAAACGTGAGTGTGCTCATAACAAAAGAACGGTGTTTCCTACATGTATGGACCATTGCTAGTTCAACGCTGCTTCTGAAACAGATACAAACCCCAAGTCATCTAACATCCAATGCTTTTCAGTTAAGAGCAAGAAACGTGTGAGCTATGTAAAGGATTTATATTCATTTGACCTGAAAAGTGACTGCGTTTACCTGAAATGATGTCTTGCTTGTAGGAAGACACAGAGCCTGGATTTAACTCCATTCCTGAAGGGAAACACACAGCACAGTTTTCATCGATGAAAAACAGTCTGCTTTAGAGCAAGAAGCACGCTCTTGCTTTCTAGAGTATCTAATACATCAAGAAACGTGAGTGTGCTCACAACAAAATAACGGTGTTTCCTACACATACAGACCATTGCTAGTTCAACTCTGCTTCTTAAACTGATACAAACCTCAAGTCATCTAACATCCAATGGTTTTCATTTAAGAGCAAGAAACGTGTGAGCTTCGTAAATGATTCATATTCATTTGAGCCTGACAGTGACTGCGTTTACCTGAAATGATGACTTGCTTGTAGTAAGATACAGAGGCTGGGATTTAACTCCATTTCTGAAGGGAAACACACAGCACAGTTGTCATCCGTGAAACACACATTGCTTTAGAGCAAGAAGCACGCTCTTGTTTTCTAGAGTCTCTAATACATCAGGAAACGTGAGTGTGCTCACAACAAAATAACAGTGTTTCCTACACATACAGACCATTGCTAGTTCAACTCTGCTTCTGAAACTGATACAAACCTCAAGTCATCTAACATCCAATGCTTTTCATTTAAGAGCAAGAAACGTGTGAGCTTCGTAAATGATTCATATTCATTTGAGCCTGACAGTGACTGCGTTTACCTGAAATGATGACTTGCTTGTAGTAAGATACAGAGCATGGGTTAACTCCATTTCTGAAGGGAAACACACAGCACTGTTTTCATCGATGAAACACAGTCTGCTTTAGAGCAAGAAGCACACTTGTGCTTTCTAGAATCTCTAATACATCAGGAAACGTGACTGTGGTCAGAACAAAAGAACGGTGTTTCCTAAACCTACAGACCATATGTAGTCCAACTCTACTTCTGAAACTGATACAAACCACAGTTCCTCTAATATCCAATGCTTGTCAGTTCGAGCAAGAAAAGTGTGAGCTACGTAAGCGATATAGCATTGTTTGAGCTCAAAGGTGACTGAGTTTACCTGAAACGAAGTCTTGCATGTAGGAAGACACAGAGCATGGGATTCAACTCCATTTCTGAAGGAAAACACACAGCACAGTTGTCATCCATGAAACACACTCTGCTGTAGTGCAAGAAGCACACTGGTGCTGTCTAGAGTCACTAATACAGAAGGGAACGTGAGTGTGCTCAGAACAAAAAAACGGTGTTTCCTGCACATATGGACCATTGCTAGTTCAACTCTGATTCTGAAGCTGATACAAACCACAGTTCTTCTTACATGCAATGCTTTTCATTTAAGAGCGAGAAATGTGTGAGCATCGTAAACGATATATATTCATTGGAGCTGAAATGTGACTGTGTTTACCTGAATTGATGACTTGCTTGTAGGAAGACACAGAGCCTGGGATTTAACTCCATTTCTGAAGGGAAACACACAGCACAGTTTTCATCGATGAAACAAAGTCTGCTTTAGAGCAAGAAGCACGCTCTTGCTTACTGGAGTCTCTAATACAGCAGGAAACGTGAGTGTGCTTCGAACAAAAGAGCGGTGTTTCCTACACATACAGATCATATGTAGACCAACTCTGCTTCTGAAACTGATACAAACCACAGTTCGTCCAATATCGAATGCTTTTCAGTTAGAGCGAGAAACGTGTGAGCTACATAAACGATGTAGCTTTGTTTGAGCTGAATGGTGACTGAGTTTACCTGAAACGAAGTCTTGCCTGTAGGAAGTCACAGAGCCTGGGATTTAACACCATTTCTGAAGGGAAAAACACAGCACAGTTATCATCCATGAAACACACTCTGCTTTAGACCAAGAAGCACGCCCTTGCTTTCAAGAGTCTCTAAAACATCAGGAAACGTGAGTGTGCTCATAACAAAAGAACGGTGTTTCCTACATGTATGGACCATTGCTAGTTCAACGCTGCTTCTGAAACAGATACAAACCCCAAGTCATCTAACATCCAATGCTTTTCAGTTAAGAGCAAGAAACGTGTGAGCTATGTAAAGGATTTATATTCATTTGACCTGAAAAGTGACTGCGTTTACCTGAAATGATGTCTTGCTTGTAGGAAGACACAGAGCCTGGATTTAACTCCATTCCTGAAGGGAAACACACAGCACAGTTTTCATCGATGAAAAACAGTCTGCTTTAGAGCAAGAAGCACGCTCTTGCTTTCTAGAGTATCTAATACATCAAGAAACGTGAGTGTGCTCACAACAAAATAACGGTGTTTCCTACACATACGGACCATTGCTAGTTCAACACTGCTTCTTAAACTGATACAAACCTCAAGTCATCTAACATCCAATGGTTTTCATTTAAGAGCAAGAAACGTGTGAGCTTCGTAAATGATTCATATTCATTTGAGCCTGACAGTGACTGCGTTTACCTGAAATGATGACTTGCTTGTAGTAAGATACAGAGGCTGGGATTTAACTCCATTTCTGAAGGGAAACACACAGCACAGTTGTCATCCGTGAAACACACATTGCTTTAGAGCAAGAAGCACGCTCTTGCTTTCTAGAGTCTCTAATACATCAGGAAACGTGAGTGTGCTCACAACAAAATAACAGTGTTTCCTACACATACAGACCATTGCTAGTTCAACTCTGCTTCTGAAACTGATACAAACCTCAAGTCATCTAACATCCAATGCTTTTCATTTAAGAGCAAGAAACGTGTGAGCTTCGTAAATGATTCATATTCATTTGAGCCTGACAGTGACTGCGTTTACCTGAAATGATGACTTGCTTGTAGTAAGATACAGAGCATGGGTTAACTCCATTTCTGAAGGGAAACACACAGCACTGTTTTCATCGATGAAACACAGTCTGCTTTAGAGCAAGAAGCACACTTGTGCTTTCTAGAATCTCTAATACATCAGGAAACGTGACTGTGGTCAGAACAAAAGAACGGTGTTTCCTAAACCTACAGACCATATGTAGTCCAACTCTACTTCTGAAACTGATACAAACCACAGTTCCTCTAATATCCAATGCTTGTCAGTTCGAGCAAGAAAAGTGTGAGCTACGTAAGCGATATAGCATTGTTTGAGCTCAAAGGTGACTGAGTTTACCTGAAACGAAGTCTTGCATGTAGGAAGACACAGAGCATGGGATTCAACTCCATTTCTGAAGGAAAACACACAGCACAGTTGTCATCCATGAAACACACTCTGCTGTAGTGCAAGAAGCACACTGGTGCTGTCTAGAGTCACTAATACAGAAGGGAACGTGAGTGTGCTCAGAACAAAAAAACGGTGTTTCCTGCACATATGGACCATTGCTAGTTCAACTCTGATTCTGAAGCTGATACAAACCACAGTTCTTCTTACATGCAATGCTTTTCATTTAAGAGCGAGAAATGTGTGAGCATCGTAAACGATATATATTCATTGGAGCTGAAATGTGACTGCGTTTAAATGAATTGATGACTTGCTTGTAGGAAGACACAGAGCCTGGGATTTAACTCCATTTCTGAAGGGAAACACACAGCACAGTTTTCATCGATGAAACAAAGTCTGCTTTAGAGCAAGAAGCACGCTCTTGCTTACTGGAGTCTCTAATACATCAGGAAACGTGAGTGTGCTCACAACAAAATAACAGTGTTTCCTACACATACAGACCATTGCTAGTTCAACTCTGCTTCTGAAACTGATACAAACCTCAAGTCATCTAACATCCAATGCTTTTCATTTAAGAGCAAGAAACGTGTGAGCTTCGTAAATGATTCATATTCATTTGAGCCTGACAGTGACTGCGTTTACCTGAAATGATGACTTGCTTGTAGTAAGATACAGAGCCTGGGATTTAACTCCATTTCTGAAGGGAATCACACAGCACAGTTTTCATCGATGAAACACAGTCTGCTTTAGAGCAAGAAGCACGCTCTTGCTTTCTAGAATCTCTAATACAGCAGGAAACGTGAGTGTTCTCAGAACAAAAGAACGGTGTTTCCTACACATACAGACCATATGTAGTCCAACTCTGCTTCTGAAACTGATACAAACCAGAGTTCCTCTAATATCCAATGCTTTACAGTTAAAGCAAGAAACGTATGAGCTACATAAACGATATAGCTTTGTTTGAGCTGAAAGGTGACTCAGTTTTCCTGAAACGAAGTCCTGCCTGTAGGAAGACACAGAGCCTTGGATTTAACTCCATTTCTGAAGGGAAACACACAGCACAGTTGTCATCCATGAAACAAACTCTGCTTTAGAGCAAGAAGCACACTGTTGCTGTCTAGAGTCTCTAATACAGAAGGGAACGTGAGTGTGCTGAGATCAAAAATACGGTGTTTCCTACACATATGGACCATTGCTAGTTCAACTCTGATTCTGAAACTGATACAAACCACAGTTCTTCTAACATGCAATGCTTTTCAGTTAAGAGCGAGAAACGTGTGAGCTTCGTGAACGATTTATAATCATTTGAGCTGAAACGAGACTGTGTTTACCTGAAATGATGACTTGCTTGTTGGAAGATACAGAGCCTGGGATTTAACTCCATTTCTGAAGGGAAACACACAGCACAGTTTTCATCGATGAAACACAGTCTGCTTTAGAGCAAGAAGCACGCTCTTGCTTTCTAGAGTCTCTAATACATCAGGAAACGTGAGTGTGCTTACAAAAAAATAACGGTGTTTCCTACACATACGGACCATTGCTAGTTCAACTCTGCTTCTGAAACTGATACAAACCTCAAGTCATCTAACATCCAATGCTTTTCATTTAAGAGCAAGAAACGTGTGAGCTTCGTAAATGATTCATATTCATTTGACCTGCCAGTGACTGCGTTTACCTGAAATGATGACTTGCTTGTAGTAAGATACAGAGAATGGGTTAACTCCATTTCTGAAGGGAAACACACAGCACTGTTTTCATCGATGAAACACAGTCTGCTTTAGAGCAAGAAGCACACTTGTGCTTTCTAGAATCTCTAATACATCAGGAAACGTGACTGTGGTCAGAACAAAAGAACGGTGTTTCCTAAACCTACAGACCATATGTAGTCCAACTCTACTTCTGAAACTGATACAAACCACAGTTCCTCTAATATCCAATGCTTGTCAGTTCGAGCAAGAAAAGTGTGAGCTACGTAAGCGATATAGCTTTGTTTGAGCTCAAAGGTGACTGAGTTTACCTGAAACGAAGTCTTGCATGTAGGAAGACAGAGAGCATGGGATTCAACTCCATTTCTGAAGGAAAACACACAGCACAGTTGTCATCCATGAAACACACTCTGCTGTAGTGCAAGAAGCACACTGGTGCTGTCTAGAGTCACTAATACAGAAGGGAACGTGAGTGTGCTCAGAACAAAAAAACGGTGTTTCCTGCACATATGGACCATTGCTAGTTCAACTCTGATTCTGAAGCTGATACAAACCACAGTTCTTCTGACATGCAATGCTTTTCATTTAAGAGCGAGAAATGTGTGAGCATCGTAAACAATATATATTCATTGGAGCTGAAATGTGACTGCGTTTAAATGAATTGATGACTTGCTTGTAGGAAGACACAGAGCCTGGGATTTAACTCCATTTCTGAAGGGAAACACACAGCACAGTTTTCATCGATGAAACAAAGTCTGCTTTAGAGCAAGAAGCACGCTCTTGCTTACTGGAGTCTCTAATACATCAGGAAACGTGAGTGTGCTCACAACAAAATAATTGTGTTTCCTACACATACAGACCATTGCTAGTTCAACTCTGCTTCTGAAACTGATACAAACCTCAAGTCATCTAACATCCAATGCTTTTCATTTAAGAGCAAGAAACGTGTGAGCTTCGTAAATGATTCATATTCATTTGAGCCTGACAGTGACTGCGTTTACCTGAAATGATGACTTGCTTGTAGTAAGATACAGAGCCTGGGATTTAACTCCATTTCTGAAGGGAATCACACAGCACAGTTTTCATCGATGAAACACAGTCTGCTTTAGAGCAAGAAGCACGCTCTTGCTTTCTAGAATCTCTAATACAGCAGGAAACGTGAGTGTTCTCAGAACAAAAGAACGGTGTTTCCTACACATACAGACCATATGTAGTCCAACTCTGCTTCTGAAACTGATACAAACCAGAGTTCCTCTAATATCCAATGCTTTACAGTTAAAGCAAGAAACGTATGAGCTACATAAACGATATAGCTTTGTTTGAGCTGAAAGGTGACTCAGTTTTCCTGAAACGAAGTCCTGCCTGTAGGAAGACACAGAGCCTTGGATTTAACTCCATTTCTGAAGGGAAACACACAGCACAGTTGTCATCCATGAAACAAACTCTGCTTTAGAGCAAGAAGCACACTGTTGCTGTCTAGAGTCTCTAATACAGAAGGGAACGTGAGTGTGCTGAGATCAAAAATACGGTGTTTCCTACACATATGGACCATTGCTAGTTCAACTCTGATTCTGAAACTGATACAAACCACAGTTCTTCTAACATGCAATGCTTTTCAGTTAAGAGCGAGAAACGTGTGAGCTTCGTGAACGATTTATAATCATTTGAGCTGAAACGAGACTGTGTTTACCTGAAATGATGACTTGCTTGTTGGAAGATACAGAGCCTGGGATTTAACTCCATTTCTGAAGGGAAACACACAGCACAGTTTTCATCGATGAAACACAGTCTGCTTTAGAGCAAGAAGAACGCTCTTGCTTTCTAGAGTCTCTAATACATCAGGAAACGTGAGTGTGCTTACAACAAAATAACGGTGTTTCCTACACATACAGACCATTGCTAGTTCAACTCTGCTTCTGAAACTGATACAAACCTCAAGTCATCTAACATCCAATGCTTTTCATTTAAGAGCAAGAAACGTGTGAGCTTCGTAAATGATTCATATTCATTTGAGCCTGACAGTGACTGCGTTTACCTGAAATGATGACTTGCTTGTAGTAAGATACAGAGCATGGGTTAACTCCATTTCTGAAGGGAAACACACAGCACTGTTTTCATCGATGAAACACAGTCTGCTTTAGAGCAAGAAGCACACTTGTGCTTTCTAGAATCTCTAATACATCAGGAAACGTGACTGTGGTCAGAACAAAAGAACGGTGTTTCCTAAACCTACAGACCATATGTAGTCCAACTCTACTTCTGAAACTGATACAAACCACAGTTCCTCTAATATCCAATGCTTGTCAGTTCGAGCAAGAAACGTGTGAGCTACGTAAGCGATATAGCTTTGTTTGAGCTCAAAGGTGACTGAGTTTACCTGAAACGAAGTCTTGCATGTAGGAAGACACAGAGCATGGGATTCAACTCCATTTCTGAAGGAAAACACACAGCACAGTTGTCATCCATGAAACACACTCTGCTGTAGTGCAAGAAGCACACTGGTGCTGTCTAGAGTCACTAATACAGAAGGGAACGTGAGTGTGCTCAGAACAAAAAAACGGTGTTTCCTGCACATATGGACCATTGCTAGTTCAACTCTGATTCTGAAGCTGATACAAACCACAGTTCTTCTTACATGCAATGCTTTTCATTTAAGAGCGAGAAATGTGTGAGCATCGTAAACGATATATAGTCATTGGAGCTGAAATGTGACTGCGTTTACCTGAATTGATGACTTGCTTGTAGGAAGACACAGAGCCTGGGATTTAACTCCATTTCTGAAGGGAAACACACAGCACAGTTTTCATCGATGAAACAAAGTCTGCTTTAGAGCAAGAAGCACGCTCTTGCTTACTGGAGTCTCTAATACAGCAGGAAACGTGAGTGTGCTTCGAACAAAAGAGCGGTGTTTCCTACACATACAGATCATATGTAGACCAACTCTGCTTCTGAAACTGATACAAACCACAGTTTGTCCAATATCGAATGCTTTTCAGTTAGAGCGAGAAACGTGTGAGCTACGTAAACGATGTAGCTTTGTTTGAGCTGAATGGTGACTGAGTTTACCTGAAACGAAGTCTTGCCTGTAGGAAGTCACAGAGCCTGGGATTTAACACCATTTCTGAAGGGAAAAACACAGCACAGTTATCATCCATGAAACACACTCTGCTTTAGACCAAGAAGCACGCCCTTGCTTTCAAGAGTCTCTAAAACATCAGGAAACGTGAGTGTGCTCATAACAAAAGAACGGTGTTTCCTACATGTATGGACCATTGCTAATTCAACGCTGCTTCTGAAACAGATACAAACCCCAAGTCATCTAACATCCAATGCTTTTCAGTTAAGAGCAAGAAACGTGTGAGCTATGTAAAGGATTTATATTCATTTGACCTGAAAAGTGACTGCGTTTACCTGAAATGATGTCTTGCTTGTAGGAAGACACAGAGCCTGGATTTAACTCCATTCCTGAAGGGAAACACACAGCACAGTTTTCATCGATGAAAAACAGTCTGCTTTAGAGCAAGAAGCACGCTCTTGCTTTCTAGAGTCTTTAATACATCAAGAAACGTGAGTGTGCCACAACAAATTAACGGTGTTTCCTACACATACGGACCATTGCTAGTTCAACTCTGCTTCTTAAACTGATACAAACCTCAAGTCATCTAACATCCAATGCTTTTCATTTAAGAGCAAGAAACGTGTGAGCTTCGTAAACGATTTATATTCATTTGAGCTGAAACGAGACTGTGTTTACCTGAAATGATGACTTGCTTGTAGGAAGATACACAGCCAGGGATTTAACTCCATTTCTGAAGGGAAACACACAGCACAGTTTTCATCGATGAAAAACAGTCTGCTTTAGAGCAAGAAGCACGCTCTTGCTTTCTAGAGTATCTAATACATCAAGAAACGTGAGTGTGCTCACAACAAAATAACGGTGTTTCCTACACATACGGACCATTGCTAGTTCAACTCTGCTTCTTAAACTGATACAAACCTCAAGTCATCTAACATCCAATGCTTTTCATTTAAGAGCAAGAAACGTGTGAGCTTCGTAAATGATTCATATACATTTGAGCCTGACAGTGACTGCGTTTACCTGAAATGATGACTTGCTTGTAGTAAGATACAGAGGCTGGGATTTAACTCCATTTCTGAAGGGAAACACACAGCACAGTTGTCATCCGTGAAACACACATTGCTTTAGAGCAAGAAGCACGCTCTTGCTTTCTAGAGTCTCTAATACATCAGGAAACGTGAGTGTGCTCACAACAAAATAACTGTTTCCTACACATACAGACCATTGCTAGTTCAACCCTGCTTCTGAAACTGATACAAACCTCAAGTCATCTAACATCCAATGCTTTTCATTTAAGAGCAAGAAACGTGTGAGCTTCGTAAATGATTCAAATTCATTTGAGCCTGACAGTGACTGCGTTTACCTGAAATGATGACTTGCTTGTAGTAAGATACAGAGCCTGGGATTTAACTCCATTTCTGAAGGGAATCACACAGCACAGTTTTCATCGATGAAACACAGTCTGCTTTAGAGCAAGAAGCACGCTCTTGCTTTCTAGAATCTCTAATACAGCAGGAAACGTGAGTGTTCTCAGAACAAAAGAACGGTGTTTCCTACACATACAGACCATATGTAGTCCAACTCTGCTTCTGAAACTGATACAAACCAGAGTTCCTCTAATATCCAATGCTTTACAGTTAAAGCAAGAAACGTATGAGCTACATAAACGATATAGCTTTGTTTGAGCTGAAAGGTGACTCAGTTTTCCTGAAACGAAGTCCTGCCTGTAGGAAGACACAGAGCCTTGGATTTAACTCCATTTCTGAAGGGAAACACACAGCACAGTTGTCATCCATGAAACAAACTCTGCTTTAG
This sequence comes from Onychomys leucogaster, assembly GCA_949786385.1. Classification (NCBI taxonomy): domain Eukaryota; kingdom Metazoa; phylum Chordata; class Mammalia; order Rodentia; family Cricetidae; genus Onychomys; species Onychomys leucogaster. The sequence goes on along the minus strand of CATKUP010000107.1, from coordinate 1,468,605 downwards.
AGCAAGAAGCACACTGTTGCTGTCTAGAGTCTCTAATACAGAAGGGAACGTGAGTGTGCTGAGATCAAAAATACGGTGTTTCCTACACATATGGACCATTGCTAGTTCAACTCTGATTCTGAAACTGATACAAACCACAGTTCTTCTAACATGCAATGCTTTTCAGTTAAGAGCGAGAAACGTGTGAGCTTCGTGAACGATTTATAATCATTTGAGCTGAAACGAGACTGTGTTTACCTGAAATGATGACTTGCTTGTTGGAAGATACAGAGCCTGGGATTTAACTCCATTTCTGAAGGGAAAAACACAGCACAGTTATCATCCATGAAACACACTCTGCTTTAGACCAAGAAGCACGCCCTTGCTTTCAAGAGTCTCTAAAACATCTGGAAACGTGAGTGTGCTCATAACAAAAGAACGGTGTTTCCTACATGTATGGACCATTGCTAGTTCAACGCTGCTTCTGAAACAGATACAAACCCCAAGTCATCTAACATCCAATGCTTTTCAGTTAAGAGCAAGAAACGTGTGAGCTATGTAAAGGATTTATATTCATTTGACCTGAAAAGTGACTGCGTTTACCTGAAATGATGTCTTGCTTGTAGGAAGACACAGAGCCTGGATTTAACTCCATTCCTGAAGGGAAACACACAGCACAGTTTTCATCGATGAAAAACAGTCTGCTTTAGAGCAAGAAGCACGCTCTTGCTTTCTAGAGTCTTTAATACATCAAGAAACGTGAGTGTGCCACAACAAAATAACGGTGTTTCCTACACATACTGACCATTGCTAGTTCAACTCTGCTTCTTAAACTGATACAAACCTCAAGTCATCTAACATCCAATGCTTTTCATTTAAGAGCAAGAAACGTGTGAGCTTCGTAAACGATTTATTTTCATTTGAGCTGAAACGAGACTGTGTTTACCTGAAATGATGACTTGCTTGTAGGAAGATACAGAGCCAGGGATTTAACTCCATTTCTGAAGGGAAACACACAGCACAGTTTTCATCGATGAAAAACAGTCTGCTTTAGAGCAAGAAGCACGCTCTTGCTTTCTAGATTATCTAATACATCAAGAAACGTGAGTGTGCTCACAACAAAATAACGGTGTTTCCTACACATACGGACCATTGCTAGTTCAACTCTGCTTCTTAAACTGATACAAACCTCAAGTCATCTAACATCCAATGCTTTTCATTTAAGAGCAAGAAACGTGTGAGCTTCGTAAATGATTCATATTCATTTGAGCCTGCCAGTGACTGCGTTTACCTGAAATGATGACTTGCTTGTAGTAAGATACAGAGCATGGGTTAACTCCATTTCTGAAGGGAAACACACAGCACTGTTTTCATCGATGAAACACAGTCTGCTTTAGAGCAAGAAGCACACTTGTGCTTTCTAGAATCTCTAATACATCAGGAAACGTGACTGTGGTCAGAACAAAAGAACTAAGAACGGTGTTTCCTAAACCTACAGACCATATGTAGTCCAACTCTACTTCTGAAACTGATACAAACCACAGTTCCTCTAATATCCAATGCTTGTCAGTTCGAGCAAGAAACGTGTGAGCTACGTAAGCGATATAGCTTTGTTTGAGCTCAAAGGTGACTGAGTTTACCTGAAACGAAGTCTTGCATGTAGGAAGACACAGAGCATGGGATTCAACTCCATTTCTGAAGGAAAACACACAGCACAGTTGTCATCCATGAAACACACTCTGCTGTAGTGCAAGAAGCACACTGGTGCTGTCTAGAGTCACTAATACAGAAGGGAACGTGAGTGTGCTCAGAACAAAAAAACGGTGTTTCCTGCACATATGGACCATTGCTAGTTCAACTCTGATTCTGAAGCTGATACAAACCACAGTTCTTCTAACATGCAATGCTTTTCAGTTAAGAGCGAGAAATGTGTGAGCATCGTAAACGATATATATTCATTGGAGCTGAAATGTGACTGCGTTTACCTGAATTGATGACTTGCTTGTAGGAAGACACAGAGCCTGGGATTTAACTCCATTTCTGAAGGGAATCACACAGCACAGTTTTCATCGATGAAACACAGTCTGCTTTAGAGAAAGAAGCACGCTCTTGCTTTCTAGAATCTCTAATACAGCAGGAAACGTGAGTGTTCTCAGAACAAAAGAACGGTGTTTCCTACACATACAGACCATATGTAGTCCAACTCTGCTTCTGAAACTGATACAAACCAGAGTTCCTCTAATATCCAATGCTTTACAGTTAAAGCAAGAAACGTATGAGCTACATAAACGATATAGCTTTGTTTGAGCTGAAAGGTGACTCAGTTTTCCTGAAACGAAGTCCTGCCTGTAGGAAGACACAGAGCCTTGGATTTAACTCCATTTCTGAAGGGAAACACACAGCACAGTTGTCATCCATGAAACAAACTCTGCTTTAGAGCAAGAAGCACACTGTTGCTGTCTAGAGTCTCTAATACAGAAGGGAACGTGAGTGTGCTGAGATCAAAAATACGGTGTTTCCTACACATATGGACCATTGCTAGTTCAACTCTGATTCTGAAACTGATACAAACCACAGTTCTTCTAACATGCAATGCTTTTCAGTTAAGAGCGAGAAACGTGTGAGCTTCGTAAACGATTTATAATCATTTGAGCTGAAACGAGACTGTGTTTACCTGAAATGATGACTTGCTTGTTGGAAGATACAGAGCCTGGGATTTAACTCCATTTCTGAAGGGAAAAACACAGCACAGTTATCATCCATGAAACACACTCTGCTTTAGACCAAGAAGCACGCCCTTGCTTTCAAGAGTCTCTAAAACATCTGGAAACGTGAGTGTGCTCATAACAAAAGAACGGTGTTTCCTACATGTATGGACCATTGCTAGTTCAACGCTGCTTCTGAAACAGATACAAACCCCAAGTCATCTAACATCCAATGCTTTTCAGTTAAGAGCAAGAAACGTGTGAGCTATGTAAAGGATTTATATTCATTTGACCTGAAAAGTGACTGCGTTTACCTGAAATGATGTCTTGCTTGTAGGAAGACACAGAGCCTGGATTTAACTCCATTCCTGAAGGGAAACACACAGCACAGTTTTCATCGATGAAAAACAGTCTGCTTTAGAGCAAGAAGCACGCTCTTGCTTTCTAGAGTCTTTAATACATCAAGAAACGTGAGTGTGCCACAACAAAATAACGGTGTTTCCTACACATACGGACCATTGCTAGTTCAACTCTGCTTCTTAAACTGATACAAACCTCAAGTCATCTAACATCCAATGCTTTTCATTTAAGAGCAAGAAACGTGTGAGCTTCGTAAACGATTTATTTTCATTTGAGCTGAAACGAGACTGTGTTTACCTGAAATGATGACTTGCTTGTAGGAAGATACAGAGCCAGGGATTTAACTCCATTTCTGAAGGGAAACACACAGCACAGTTTTCATCGATGAAAAACAGTCTGCTTTAGAGCAAGAAGCACGCTCTTGCTTTCTAGAGTATCTAATACATCAAGAAACGTGAGTGTGCTCACAACAAAATAACGGTGTTTCCTACACATACGGACCATTGCTAGTTCAACTCTGCTTCTTAAACTGATACAAACCTCAAGTCATCTAACATCCAATGCTTTTCATTTAAGAGCAAGAAACGTGTGAGCTTCGTAAATGATTCATATTCATTTGAGCCTGCCAGTGACTGCGTTTACCTGAAATGATGACTTGCTTGTAGTAAGATACAGAGCATGGGTTAACTCCATTTCTGAAGGGAAACACACAGCACTGTTTTCATCGATGAAACACAGTCTGCTTTAGAGCAAGAAGCACACTTGTGCTTTCTAGAATCTCTAATACATCAGGAAACGTGACTGTGGTCAGAACAAAAGAACTAAGAACGGTGTTTCCTAAACCTACAGACCATATGTAGTCCAACTCTACTTCTGAAACTGATACAAACCACAGTTCCTCTAATATCCAATGCTTGTCAGTTCGAGCAAGAAACGTGTGAGCTACGTAAGCGATATAGCTTTGTTTGAGCTCAAAGGTGACTGAGTTTACCTGAAACGAAGTCTTGCATGTAGGAAGACACAGAGCATGGGATTCAACTCCATTTCTGAAGGAAAACACACAGCACAGTTGTCATCCATGAAACACACTCTGCTGTAGTGCAAGAAGCACACTGGTGCTGTCTAGAGTCACTAATACAGAAGGGAACGTGAGTGTGCTCAGAACAAAAAAACGGTGTTTCCTGCACATATGGACCATTGCTAGTTCAACTCTGATTCTGAAGCTGATACAAACCACAGTTCTTCTAACATGCAATGCTTTTCAGTTAAGAGCGAGAAATGTGTGAGCATCGTAAACGATATATATTCATTGGAGCTGAAATGTGACTGCGTTTACCTGAATTGATGACTTGCTTGTAGGAAGACACAGAGCCTGGGATTTAACTCCATTTCTGAAGGGAATCACACAGCACAGTTTTCATCGATGAAACACAGTCTGCTTTAGAGAAAGAAGCACGCTCTTGCTTTCTAGAATCTCTAATACAGCAGGAAACGTGAGTGTTCTCAGAACAAAAGAACGGTGTTTCCTACACATACAGACCATATGTAGTCCAACTCTGCTTCTGAAACTGATACAAACCAGAGTTCCTCTAATATCCAATGCTTTACAGTTAAAGCAAGAAACGTATGAGCTACATAAACGATATAGCTTTGTTTGAGCTGAAAGGTGACTCAGTTTTCCTGAAACGAAGTCCTGCCTGTAGGAAGACACAGAGCCTTGGATTTAACTCCATTTCTGAAGGGAAACACACAGCACAGTTTTCATCGATGAAACACAGTCTGCTTTAGAGCAAGAAGCACGCTCTTGCTTTCTAGAGTCTCTAATACATCAGGAAACGTGAGTGTGCTTACAACAAAATAACGGTGTTTCCTACACATACGGACCATTGCTAGTTCAACTCTGCTTCTGAAACTGATACAAACCTCAAGTCATCTAACATCCAATGCTTTTCATTTAAGAGCAAGAAACGTGTGAGCTTCGTAAATGATTCATATTCATTTGAGCCTGACAGTGACTGCGTTTACCTGAAATGATGACTTGCTTGTAGTAAGATACAGAGCATGGGTTAACTCCATTTCTGAAGGGAAACACACAGCACTGTTTTCATGGATGAAACACAGTCTGCTTTAGAGCAAGAAGCACACTTGTGCTTTCTAGAATCTCTAATACATCAGGAAACGTGACTGTGGTCAGAACAAAAGAACGGTGTTTCCTAAACCTACAGACCATATGTAGTCCAACTCTACTTCTGAAACTGATACAAACCACAGTTCCTCTAATATCCAATGCTTGTCAGTTCGAGCAAGAAACGTGTGAGCTACGTAAGCGATATAGCTTTGTTTGAGCTCAAAGGTGACTGAGTTTACCTGAAACGAAGTCTTGCATGTAGGAAGACACAGAGCATGGGATTCAACTCCATTTCTGAAGGAAAACACACAGCACAGTTGTCATCCATGAAACACACTCTGCTGTAGTGCAAGAAGCACACTGGTGCTGTCTAGAGTCACTAATACAGAAGGGAACGTGAGTGTGCTCAGAACAAAAAAACGGTGTTTCCTGCACATATGGACCATTGCTAGTTCAACTCTGATTCTGAAGCTGATACAAACCACAGTTCTTCTAACATGCAATGCTTTTCAGTTAAGAGTGAGAAATGTGTGAGCATCGTAAACGATATATATTCATTGGAGCTGAAATGTGACTGCGTTTACCTGAATTGATGACTTGCTTGTAGGAAGACACAGAGCCTGGGATTTAACTCCATTTCTGAAGGGAAACACACAGCACAGTTTTCATCGATGAAACACAGTCTGCTTTAGAGAAAGAAGCACGCTCTTGCTTTCTAGAATCTCTAATACAGCAGGAAACGTGAGTGTTCTCAGAACAAAAGAACGGTGTTTCCTACACATACAGACCATATGTAGTCCAACTCTGCTTCTGAAACTGATACAAACCAGAGTTCCTCTAATATCCAATGCTTTACAGTTAAAGCAAGAAACGTATGAGCTACATAAACGATATAGCTTTGTTTGAGCTGAAAGGTGACTCAGTTTTCCTGAAACAAAGTCCTGCCTGTAGGAAGACACAGAGCCTTGGATTTAACTCCATTTCTGAAGGGAAACACACAGCACAGTTTTCATCGATGAAACACAGTCTGCTTTAGAGCAAGAAGCACGCTCTTGCTTTCTAGAGTCTCTAATACATCAGGAAACGTGAGTGTGCTTACAACAAAATAACGGTGTTTCCTACACATACGGACCATTGCTAGTTCAACTCTGCTTCTGAAACTGATACAAACCTCAAGTCATCTAACATCCAATGCTTTTCATTTAAGAGCAAGAAACGTGTGAGCTTCGTAAATGATTCATATTCATTTGAGCCTGACAGTGACTGCGTTTACCTGAAATGATGACTTGCTTGTAGTAAGATACAGAGCATGGGTTAACTCCATTTCTGAAGGGAAACACACAGCACTGTTTTCATCGATGAAACACAGTCTGCTTTAGAGCAAGAAGCACACTTGTGCTTTCTAGAATCTCTAATACATCAGGAAACGTGACTGTGGTCAGAACAAAAGAACGGTGTTTCCTAAACCTACAGACCATATGTAGTCCAACTCTACTTCTGAAACTGATACAAACCACAGTTCCTCTAATATCCAATGCTTGTCAGTTCGAGCAAGAAACGTGTGAGCTACGTAAGCGATATAGCTTTGTTTGAGCTCAAAGGTGACTGAGTTTACCTGAAACGAAGTCTTGCATGTAGGAAGACACAGAGCATGGGATTCAACTCCATTTCTGAAGGAAAACACACAGCACAGTTGTCATCCATGAAACACACTCTGCTGTAGTGCAAGAAGCACACTGGTGCTGTCTAGAGTCACTAATACAGAAGGGAACGTGAGTGTGCTCAGAACAAAAAAACGGTGTTTCCTGCACATATGGACCATTGCTAGTTCAACTCTGATTCTGAAGCTGATACAAACCACAGTTCTTCTAACATGCAATGCTTTTCAGTTAAGAGCGAGAAATGTGTGAGCATCGTAAACGATATATATTCATTGGAGCTGAAATGTGACTGCGTTTACCTGAATTGATGACTTGCTTGTAGGAAGACACAGAGCCTGGGATTTAACTCCATTTCTGAAGGGAATCACACAGCACAGTTTTCATCGATGAAACACAGTCTGCTTTAGAGAAAGAAGCACGCTCTTGCTTTCTAGAATCTCTAATACAGCAGGAAACGTGAGTGTTCTCAGAACAAAAGAACGGTGTTTCCTACACATACAGACCATATGTAGTCCAACTCTGCTTCTGAAACTGATACAAACCAGAGTTCCTCTAATATCCAATGCTTTACAGTTAAAGCAAGAAACGTATGAGCTACATAAACGATATAGCTTTGTTTGAGCTGAAAGGTGACTCAGTTTTCCTGAAACGAAGTCCTGCCTGTAGGAAGACACAGAGCCTTGGATTTAACTCCATTTCTGAAGGGAAACACACAGCACAGTTGTCATCCATGAAACAAACTCTGCTTTAGAGCAAGAAGCACACTGTTGCTGTCTAGAGTCTCTAATACAGAAGGGAACGTGAGTGTGCTGAGATCAAAAAATACGGTGTTTCCTACACATATGGACCATTGCTAGTTCAACTCTGATTCTGAAACTGATACAAACCACAGTTCTTCTAACATGCAATGCTTTTCAGTTAAGAGCGAGAAACGTGTGAGCTTCGTGAACGATTTATAATCATTTGAGCTGAAACGAGACTGTGTTTACCTGAAATGATGACTTGCTTGTTGGAAGATACAGAGCCTGGGATTTAACTCCATTTCTGAAGGGAAACACACAGCACAGTTTTCATCGATGAAACACAGTCTGCTTTAGAGCAAGAAGCACGCTCTTGCTTTCTAGAGTCTCTAAGACATCAGGAAACGTGAGTGTGCTTACAACAAAATAACGGTGTTTCCTACACATACGGACCATTGCTAGTTCAACTCTGCTTCTGAAACTGATACAAACCTCAAGTCATCTAACATCCAATGCTTTTCATTTAAGAGCAAGAAACGTGTGAGCTTCGTAAATGATTCATATTCATTTGAGCCTGACAGTGACTGCGTTTACCTGAAATGATGACTTGCTTGTAGTAAGATACAGAGCATGGGTTAACTCCATTTCTGAAGGGAAACACACAGCACTGTTTTCATCGATGAAACACAGTCTGCTTTAGAGCAAGAAGCACACTTGTGCTTTCTAGAATCTCTAATACATCAGGAAACGTGACTGTGGTCAGAACAAAAGAACGGTGTTTCCTAAACCTACAGACCATATGTAGTCCAACTCTACTTCTGAAACTGATACAAACCACAGTTCCTCTAATATCCAATGCTTGTCAGTTCGAGCAAGAAACGTGTGAGCTACGTAAGCGATATAGCTTTGTTTGAGCTCAAAGGTGACTGAGTTTACCTGAAACGAAGTCTTGCATGTAGGAAGACACAGAGCATGGGATTCAACTCCATTTCTGAAGGAAAACACACAGCACAGTTGTCATCCATGAAACACACTCTGCTGTAGTGCAAGAAGCACACTGGTGCTGTCTAGAGTCACTAATACAGAAGGGAACGTGAGTGTGCTCAGAACAAAAAAACGGTGTTTCCTGCACATATGGACCATTGCTAGTTCAACTCTGATTCTGAAGCTGATACAAACCACAGTTCTTCTAACATGCAATGCTTTTCAGTTAAGAGTGAGAAATGTGTGAGCATCGTAAACGATATATATTCATTGGAGCTGAAATGTGACTGCGTTTACCTGAATTGATGACTTGCTTGTAGGAAGACACAGAGCCTGGGATTTAACTCCATTTCTGAAGGGAATCACACAGCACAGTTTTCATCGATGAAACAAGTCTGCTTTAGAGAAAGAAGCACGCTCTTGCTTTCTAGAATCTCTAATACAGCAGGAAACGTGAGTGTTCTCAGAACAAAAGAACGGTGTTTCCTACACATACAGACCATATGTAGTCCAACTCTGCTTCTGAAACTGATACAAACCAGAGTTCCTCTAATATCCAATGCTTTACAGTTAAAGCAAGAAACGTATGAGCTACATAAACGATATAGCTTTGTTTGAGCTGAAAGGTGACTCAGTTTTCCTGAAACGAAGTCCTGCCTGTAGGAAGACACAGAGCCTTGGATTTAACTCCATTTCTGAAGGGAAACACACAGCACAGTTGTCATCCATGAAACAAACTCTGCTTTAGAGCAAGAAGCACACTGTTGCTGTCTAGAGTCTCTAATACAGAAGGGAACGTGAGTGTGCTGAGATCAAAAATACGGTGTTTCCTACACATATGGACCATTGCTAGTTCAACTCTGATTCTGAAACTGATACAAACCACAGTTCTTCTAACATGCAATGCTTTTCAGTTAAGAGCGAGAAATGTGTGAGCATCGTAAACGATATATATTCATTGGAGCTGAAATGTGACTGTGTTTACCTGAATTGATGACTTGCTTGTAGGAAGACACAGAGCCTGGGATTTAACTCCATTTCTGAAGGGAAACACACAGCACAGTTTTCATCGATGAAACACAGTATGCTTTAGAGAAAGAAGCACGCTCTTGCTTTCTAGAATCTCTAATACAGCAGGAAACGTGAGTGTTCTCAGAACAAAAGAACGGTGTTTCCTACACATACAGACCATATGTAGTCCAACTCTGCTTCTGAAACTGATACAAACCAGAGTTCCTCTAATATCCAATGCTTTACATTTAAAGCAAGAAACGTATGAGCTACATAAACGATATAGCTTTGTTTGAGCTGAAAGGTGACTCAGTTTTCCTGAAACAAAGTCCTGCCTGTAGGAAGACACAGAGCCTTGGATTTAACTCCATTTCTGAAGGGAAACACACAGCACAGTTTTCATCGATGAAACACAGTCTGCTTTAGAGCAAGAAGCACGCTCTTGCTTTCTAGAGTCTCTAATACATCAGGAAACGTGAGTGTGCTTACAACAAAATAACGGTGTTTCCTACACATACGGACCATTGCTAGTTCAACTCTGCTTCTGAAACTGATACAAACCTCAAGTCATCTAACATCCAATGCTTTTCATTTAAGAGCAAGAAACTTGTGAGCTTCGTAAATGATTCATATTCATTTGAGCCTGACAGTGACTGCGTTTACCTGACATGATGACTTGCTTGTAGTAAGATACAGAGCATGGGTTAACTCCATTTCTGAAGGGAAACACACAGCACTGTTTTCATCGATGAAACACAGTCTGCTTTAGAGCAAGAAGCACACTTGTGCTTTCTAGAATCTCTAATACATCAGGAAACGTGACTGTGGTCAGAACAAAAGAACGGTGTTTCCTAAACCTACAGACCATATGTAGTCCAACTCTACTTCTGAAACTGATACAAACCACAGTTCCTCTAATATCCAATGCTTGTCAGTTCGAGCAAGAAACGTGTGAGCTACGTAAGCGATATAGCTTTGTTTGAGCTCAAAGGTGACTGAGTTTACCTGAAACGAAATCTTGCATGTAGGAAGACACAGAGCATGGGATTCAACTCCATTTCTGAAGGAAAACACACAGCACAGTTGTCATCCATGAAACACACTCTGCTGTAGTGCAAGAAGCACACTGGTGCTGTCTAGAGTCACTAATACAGAAGGGAACGTGAGTGTGCTCAGAACAAAAAAACGGTGTTTCCTGCACATATGGACCATTGCTAGTTCAACTCTGATTCTGAAGCTGATACAAACCACAGTTCTTCTAACATGCAATGCTTTTCAGTTAAGAGCGAGAAATGTGTGAGCATCGTAAACGATATATATTCATTGGAGCTGAAATGTGACTGCGTTTACCTGAATTGATGACTTGCTTGTAGGAAGACACAGAGCCTGGGATTTAACTCCATTTCTGAAGGGAATCACACAGCACAGTTTTCATCGATGAAACAAGTCTGCTTTAGAGAAAGAAGCACGCTCTTGCTTTCTAGAATCTCTAATACAGCAGGAAACGTGAGTGTTCTCAGAACAAAAGAACGGTGTTTCCTACACATACAGACCATATGTAGTCCAACTCTGCTTCTGAAACTGATACAAACCAGAGTTCCTCTAATATCCAATGCTTTACAGTTAAAGCAAGAAACGTATGAGCTACATAAACGATATAGCTTTGTTTGAGCTGAAAGGTGACTCAGTTTTCCTGAAACGAATTCCTGCCTGTAGGAAGACACAGAGCCTTGGATTTAACTCCATTTCTGAAGGGAAACACACAGCACAGTTGTCATCCATGAAACAAACTCTGCTTTAGAGCAAGAAGCACACTGTTGCTGTCTAGAGTCTCTAATACAGAAGGGAACGTGAGTGTGCTGAGATCAAAAATACGGTGTTTCCTACACATATGGACCATTGCTAGTTCAACTCTGATTCTGAAACTGATACAAACCACAGTTCTTCTAACATGCAATGCTTTTCAGTTAAGAGCGAGAAACGTGTGAGCTTCGTGAACGATTTATAATCATTTGAGCTGAAACGAGACTGTGTTTACCTGAAATGATGACTTGCTTGTTGGAAGATACAGAGCCTGGGATTTAACTCCATTTCTGAAGGGAAACACACAGCACAGTTTTCATCGATGAAACACAGTCTGCTTTAGAGCAAGAAGCACGCTCTTGCTTTCTAGAGTCTCTAATACATCAGGAAACGTGAGTGTGCTTACAACAAAATAACGGTGTTTCCTACACATACGGACCATTGCTAGTTCAACTCTGCTTCTGAAACTGATACAAACCTCAAGTCATCTAACATCCAATGCTTTTCATTTAAGAGCAAGAAACGTGTGAGCTTCGTAAATGATTCATATTCATTTGAGCCTGACAGTGACTGCGTTTACCTGAAATGATGACTTGCTTATAGTAAGATACAGAGAATGGGTTAACTCCATTTCTGAAGGGAAACACACAGCACTGTTTTCATCGATGAAACACAGTCTGCTTTAGAGCAAGAAGCACACTTGTGCTTTCTAGAATCTCTAATACATCAGGAAACGTGACTGTGGTCAGAACAAAAGAACGGTGTTTCCTAAACCTACAGACCATATGTAGTCCAACTCTACTTCTGAAACTGATACAAACCACAGTTCCTCTAATATCCAATGCTTGTCAGTTCGAGCAAGAAACGTGTGAGCTACGTAAGCGATATAGCTTTGTTTGAGCTCAAAGGTGACTGAGTTTACCTGAAACGAAGTCTTGCATGTAGGAAGACACAGAGCATGGGATTCAACTCCATTTCTGAAGGAAAACACACAGCACAGTTGTCATCCATGAAACACACTCTGCTGTAGTGCAAGAAGCACACTGGTGCTGTCTAGAGTCACTAATACAGAAGGGAACGTGAGTGTGCTCAGAACAAAAAAACGGTGTTTCCTGCACATATGGACCATTGCTAGTTCAACTCTGATTCTGAAGCTGATACAAACCACAGTTCTTCTAACATGCAATGCTTTTCAGTTAAGAGCGAGAAATGTGTGAGCATCGTAAACGATATATATTCATTGGAGATGAAATGTGACTGCGTTTACCTGAATTGATGACTTGCTTGTAGGAAGACACAGAGCCTGGGATTTAACTCCATTTCTGAAGGGAAACACACAGCACAGTTTTCATCGATGAAACAAAGTCTGCTTTAGAGCAAGAAGCACGTTCTTGCTTACTGGAGTCTCTAATACAGCAGGAAACGTGAGTGTGCTTCGAACAAAAGAGCGGTGTTTCCTACACATACAGATCATATGTAGACCAACTCTGCTTCTGAAACTGATACAAACCACAGTAAGTCCAATATCGAATGCTTTTCAGTTAGAGCGAGAAACGTGTGAGCTACGTAAACGATGTAGCTTTGTTTGAGCTGAATGGTGACTGAGTTTACCTGAAACGAAGTCTTGCCTGTAGGAAGTCACAGAGCCTGGGATTTAACACCATTTCTGAAGGGAAAAACACAGCACAGTTATCATCCATGAAACACACTCTGCTTTAGACCAAGAAGCACGCCCTTGCTTTCAAGAGTCTCTAAAACATCAGGAAACGTGAGTGTGCTCATAACAAAAGAACGGTGTTTCCTACATGTATGGACCATTGCTAGTTCAACGCTGCTTCTGAAACAGATACAAACCCCAAGTCATCTAACATCCAATGCTTTTCAGTTAAGAGCAAGAAACGTGTGAGCTATGTAAAGGATTTATATTCATTTGACCTGAAAAGTGACTGCGTTTACCTGAAATGATGTCTTGCTTGTAGGAAGACACAGAACCTGGATTTAACTCCATTCCTGAAGGGAAACACACAGCATAGTTTTCATCGATGAAAAACAGTCTGCTGTAGAGCAAGAAGCACGCTCTTGCTTTCTAGAGTCTTTAATACATCAAGAAACGTGAGTGTGCCACAACAAAATAACGGTGTTTCCTACACATACGGACCATTGCTAGTTCAACTCTGCTTCTTAAACTGATACAAACCTCAAGTCATCTAACATCCAATGCTTTTCATTTAAGAGCAAGAAACGTGTGAGCTTCGTAAACGATTTATATTCATTTGAGCTGAAACGAGTCTGTGTTTACCTGAAATGATGACTTGCTTGTAGGAAGATACAGAGCCAGGGATTTAACTCCATTTCTGAAGGGAAACACACAGCACAGTTTTCATCGATGAAAAACAGTCTGCTTTAGAGCAAGAAGCACGCTCTTGCTTTCTAGAGTATCTAATACATCAAGAAACGTGAGTGTGCTCACAACAAAATAACGGTGTTTCCTACACATACGGACCATTGCTAGTTCAACACTGCTTCTTAAACTGATACAAACCTCAAGTCATCTAACATCCAATGCTTTTCATTTAAGAGCAAGAAACGTGTGACTTCGTAAATGATTCATATTCATTTGAGCCTGACAGTGACTGCGTTTACCTGAAATGATGACTTGCTTGTAGTAAGATACAGAGGCTGGGATTTAACTCCATTTCTGAAGGGAAACACACAGCACAGTTGTCATCCGTGAAACACACATTGCTTTAGAGCAAGAAGCACGCTCTTGCTTTCTAGAGTCTCTAATACATCAGGAAACGTGAGTGTGCTCACAACAAAATAACAGTGTTTCCTACACATACAGACCATTTCTAGTTCAACTCTGCTTCTGAAACTGATACAAACCTCAAGTCATCTAACATCCAATGCTTTTCATTTAAGAGCAAGAAACGTGTGAGCTTCGTAAATGATTCATATTCATTTGAGCCTGACAGTGACTGCGTTTACCTGAAATGATGACTTGCTTGTAGTAAGATACAGAGCCTGGGATTTAACTCCATTTCTGAAGGGAATCACACAGCACAGTTTTCATCGATGAAACACAGTCTGCTTTAGAGCAAGAATCACGCTCTTGCTTTCTAGAATCTCTAATACAGCAGGAAACGTGAGTGTTCTCAGAACAAAAGAACGGTGTTTCCTACACATACAGACCATATGTAGTCCAACTCTGCTTCTGAAACTGATACAAACCAGAATTCCTCTAATATCCAATGCTTTACAGTTAAAGCAAGAAACGTATGAGCTACATAAACGATATAGCTTTGTTTGAGCTGAAAGGTGACTCAGTTTTCCTGAAACGAAGTCCTGCCTGTAGGAAGACACAGAGCCTTGGATTTAACTCCATTTCTGAAGGGAAACACACAGCACAGTTGTCATCCATGAAACAAACTCTGCTTTAGAGCAAGAAGCACACTGTTGCTGTCTAGAGTCTCTAATACAGAAGGGAACGTTAGTGTGCTGAGATAAAAAATACGGTGTTTCCTACACATATGGACCATTGCTAGTTCAACTCTGATTCTGAAACTGATACAAACCACAGTTCTTCTAACATGCAATGCTTTTCAGTTAAGAGCGAGAAACGTGTGAGCTTCGTGAACGATTTATAATCATTTGAGCTGAAACGAGACTGTGTTTACCTGAAATGATGACTTGCTTGTTGGAAGATACAGAGCCTGGGATTTAACTCCATTTCTGAAGGGAAACACACAGCACAGTTTTCATCGATGAAACACAGTCTGCTTTAGAGCAAGAAGCACGCTCTTGCTTTCTAGAGTCTCTAATACATCAGGAAACGTGAGGGTGCTTTCAACAAAATAACGGTGTTTCCTACAAATACGGACCATTGCTAGTTCAACTCTGCTTCTGAAATTGATACAAACCTCAAGTCATCTAACATCCAATGCTTTTCATTTAAGAGCAAGAAACGTGTGAGCTTCGTAAATGATTCATATTCATTTGAGCCTGACAGTGACTGCGTTTACCTGAAATGATGACTTGCTTGTAGTAAGATACAGAGCATGGGTTAACTCCATTTCTGAAGGGAAACACACAGCACTGTTTTCATCGATGAAACACAGTCTGCTTTAGAGCAAGAAGCACACTTGTGCTTTCTAGAATCTCTAATACATCAGGAAACGTGACTGTGGTCAGAACAAAAGAACGGTGTTTCCTAAACCTACAGACCATATGTAGTCCAACTCTACTTCTGAAACTGATACAAACCACAGTTCCTCTAATATCCAATGCTTGTCAGTTCGAGCAAGAAACGTGTGAGCTACGTAAGCGATATAGCTTTGTTTGAGCTCAAAGGTGACTGAGTTTACCTGAAACGAAGTCTTGCATGTAGGAAGACACAGAGCATGGGATTCAACTCCATTTCTGAAGGAAAACACACAGCACAGTTGTCATCCATGAAACACACTCTGCTGTAGTGCAAGAAGCACACTGGTGCTGTCTAGAGTCACTAATACAGAAGGGAACGTGAGTGTGCTCAGAACAAAAAAAGGGTGTTTCCTGCACATATGGACCATTGCTAGTTCAACTCTGACTCTGAAGCTGATACAAACCACAGTTCTTCTAACATGCAATGCTTTTCAGTTAAGAGCGAGAAATGTGTGAGCATCGTAAACGATATATATTCATTGGAGCTGAAATGTGACTGCGTTTACCTGAATTGATGACTTGCTTGTAGGAAGACACAGAGCCTGGGATTTAACTCCATTTCTGAAGGGAATCACACAGCACAGTTTTCATCGATGAAACACAGTCTGCTTTAGGGCAAGAAGCACGCTCTTGCTTACTGGAGTCTCTAATACAGCAGGAAACGTGAGTGTGCTTCGAACAAAAGAGCGGTGTTTCCTACACATACAGATCATATGTAGACCAACTCTGCTTCTGAAACTGATACAAACCACAGTTCGTCCAATATCGAATGCTTTTCAGTTAGAGCGAGAAACGTGTGAGCTACGTAAACGATGTAGCTTTGTTTGAGCTGAATGGTGACTGAGTTTACCTGAAACGAAGTCTTGCCTGTAGGAAGTCACAGAGCCTGGGATTTAACACCATTTCTGAAGGAAAACACAGCACAGTTATCATCCATGAAACACACTCTGCTTTAGACCAAGAAGCACGCCCTTGCTTTCAAGAGTCTCTAAAACATCAGGAAACGTGAGTGTGCTCATAACAAAAGAACGGTGTTTCCTACATGTATGGACCATTGCTAGTTCAACGCTGCTTCTGAAACAGATACAAACCCCAAGTCATCTAACATCCAATGCTTTTCAGTTAAGAGCAAGAAACGTGTGAGCTATGTAAAGGATTTATATTCATTTGACCTGAAAAGTGACTGCGTTTACCTGAAATGATGTCTTGCTTGTAGGAAGACACAGAACCTGGATTTAACTCCATTCCTGAAGGGAAACACACAGCACAGTTTTCATCGATGAAAAACAGTCTGCTTTAGAGCAAGAAGCACGCTCTTGCTTTCTAGAGTCTTTAATACATCAAGAAACGTGAGTGTGCCACAACAAAATAACGGTGTTTCCTACACATACGGACCATTGCTAGTTCAACTCTGCTTCTTAAACTGATACAAACCTCAAGTCATCTAACATCCAATGCTTTTCATTTAAGAGCAAGAAACGTGTGAGCTTCGTAAACGATTTATATTCATTTGAGCTGAAACGAGACTGTGTTTACCTGAAATGATGACTTGCTTGTAGGAAGATACAGAGCCTGGGATTTAACTCCATTTCTGAAGGGAAACACACAGCACAGTTGTCATCCGTGAAACACACATTGCTTTAGAGCAAGAAGCACGCTCTTGCTTTCTAGAGTCTCTAATACATCAGGAAACTTGAGTGTGCTCACAACAAAATAACAGTGTTTCCTACACATACAGACCATTGCTAGTTCAACTCTGCTTCTGAAACTGATACAAACCTCAAGTCATCTAACATCCAATGCTTTTCATTTAAGAGCAAGAAACGTGTGAGCTTCGAAAATGATTCATATTCATTTGAGCCTGACAGTGACTGCGTTTACCTGAAATGATGACTTGCTTGTAGTAAGATACAGAGCCTGGGATTTTACTCCATTTCTGAAGGGAAACACACAGCACAGTTGTCATCCATGAAACAAACTCTGCTTTAGAGCAAGAAGCACACTGTTGCTGTCTAGAGTCTCTAATACAGAAGGGAACGTGAGTGTGCTGAGATCAAAAATACGGTGTTTCCTACACATATGGACCATTGCTAGTTCAACTCTGATTCTGAAACTGATACAAACCACAGTTCTTCTAACATGCAATTCTTTTCAGTTAAGAGCGAGAAACGTGTGAGCTTCGTAAACGATTTATAATCATTTGAGCTGAAACGAGACTGTGTTTACCTGAAATGATGATTTGCTTGTTGGAAGATACAGAGCCTGGGATTTAACTCCATTTCTGAAGGGAAACACACAGCACAGTTTTCATCGATGAAACACAGTCTGCTTTAGAGCAAGAAGCACGCTCTTGCTTTCTAGTGTCTCTAATACATCAGGAAACGTGAGTGTGCTTACAACAAAATAACGGTGTTTCCTACACATACGGACCATTGCTAGTTCAACTCTGCTTCTGAAACTGATACAAACCTCAAGTCATCTAACATCCAATGCTTTTCATTTAAGAGCAAGAAACGTGTGAGCTTCGTAAATGATTCATATTCATTTGAGCCTGACAGTGACTGCGTTTACCTGAAATGATGACTTGCTTGTAGTAAGATACAGAGGCTGGGATTTAACTCCATTTCTGAAGGGAAACACACAGCACAGTTGTCATCCGTGAAACACACATTGCTTTAGAGCAAGAAGCACGCTCTTGCTTTCTAGAGTCTCTAATACATCAGGAAACGTGAGTGTGCTCACAACAAAATAACAGTGTTTCCTACACATACAGACCATTTCTAGTTCAACTCTGCTTCTGAAACTGATACAAACCTCAAGTCATCTAACATCCAATGCTTTTCATTTAAGAGCAAGAAACGTGTGAGCTTCGTAAATGATTCATATTCATTTGAGCCTGACAGTGACTGCGTTTACCTGAAATGATGACTTGCTTGTAGTAAGATACAGAGCCTGGGATTTAACTCCATTTCTGAAGGGAATCACACAGCACAGTTTTCATCGATGAAACACAGTCTGCTTTAGAGCAAGAATCACGCTCTTGCTTCCTAGAATCTCTAATACAGCAGGAAACGTGAGTGTTCTCAGAACAAAAGAACGGTGTTTCCTACACATACAGACCATATGTAGTCCAACTCTGCTTCTGAAACTGATACAAACCAGAATTCCTCTAATATCCAATGCTTTACAGTTAAAGCAAGAAACGTATGAGCTACATAAACGATATAGCTTTGTTTGAGCTGAAAGGTGACTCAGTTTTCCTGAAACGAAGTCCTGCCTGTAGGAAGACACAGAGCCTTGGATTTAACTCCATTTCTGAAGGGAAACACACAGCACAGTTGTCATCCATGAAACAAACTCTGCTTTAGAGCAAGAAGCACACTGTTACTGTCTAGAGTCTCTAATACAGAAGGGAACGTGAGTGTGCTGAGATCAAAAATACGGTGTTTCCTACACATATGGACCATTGCTAGTTCAACTCTGATTCTGAAACTGATACAAACCACAGTTCTTCTAACATGCAATGCTTTTCAGTTAAGAGCGAGAAACGTGTGAGCTTCGTGAACGATTTATAATCATTTGAGGTGAAACGAGACTGTGTTTCCCTGAAATGATGACTTGCTTGTTGGAAGATACAGAGCCTGGGATTTAACTCCATTTCTGAAGGGAAACACACAGCACAGTTTTCATCGATGAAACACAGTCTGCTTTAGAGCAAGAAGCACGCTCTTGCTTTCTAGAGTCTCTAATACATCAGGAAACGTGAGTGTGCTTACAACAAAATAACGGTGTTTCCTACACATACGGACCATTGCTAGTTCAACTCTGCTTCTGAAATTGATACAAACCTCAAGCCATCTAACATCCAATGCTTTTCATTTAAGAGCAAGAAACGTGTGAGCTTCGTAAATGATTCATATTCATTTGAGCCTGACAGTGACTGCGTTTACCTGAAATGATGACTTGCTTGTAGTAAGATACAGAGCATGGGTTAACTCCATTTCTGAAGGGAAACACACAGCACTGTTTTCATCGATGAAACACAGTCTGCTTTAGAGCAAGAAGCACACTTGTGCTTTCTAGAATCTCTAATACATCAGGAAACGTGACTGTGGTCAGAACAAAAGAACGGTGTTTCCTAAACCTACAGACCATATGTAGTCCAACTCTACTTCTGAAACTGATACAAACCACAGTTCCTCTAATATCCAATGCTTGTCAGTTCGAGCAAGAAACGTGTGAGCTACGTAAGCGATATAGCTTTGTTTGAGCTCAAAGGTGACTGAGTTTACCTGAAACGAAGTCTTGCATGTAGGAAGACACAGAGCATGGGATTCAACTCCATTTCTGAAGGAAAACACACAGCACAGTTGTCATCCATGAAACACACTCTGCTGTAGTGCAAGAAGCACACTGGTGCTGTCTAGAGTCACTAATACAGAAGGGAACGTGAGTGTGCTCAGAACAAAAAAACGGTGTTTCCTGCACATATGGACCATTGCTAGTTCAACTCTGATTCTGAAGCTGATACAAACCACAGTTCTTCTAACATGCAATGCTTTTCAGTTAAGAGCGAGAAATGTGTGAGCATCGTAAACGATATATATTCATTGGAGCTGAAATGTGACTGCGTTTACCTGAATTGATGACTTGCTTGTAGGAAGACACAGAGCCTGGGATTTAACTCCATTTCTGAAGGGAATCACACAGCACAGTTTTCATCGATGAAACACAGTCTGCTTTAGGGCAAGAAGCACGCTCTTGCTTACTGGAGTCTCTAATACAGCAGGAAACGTGAGTGTGCTTCGAACAAAAGAGCGGTGTTTCCTACACATACAGATCATATGTAGACCAACTCTGCTTCTGAAACTGATACAAACCACAGTTCGTCCAATATCGAATGCTTTTCAGTTAGAGCGAGAAACGTGTGAGCTACGTAAACGATGTAGCTTTGTTTGAGCTGAATGGTGACTGAGTTTACCTGAAACGAAGTCTTGCCTGTAGGAAGTCACAGAGCCTGGGATTTAACACCATTTCTGAAGGGAAAAACACAGCACAGTTATCATCCATGAAACACACTCTGCTTTAGACCAAGAAGCACGCCCTTGCTTTCAAGAGTCTCTAAAACATCAGGAAACGTGAGTGTGCTCATAACAAAAGAACGGTGTTTCCTACATGTATGGACCATTGCTAGTTCAACGCTGCTTCTGAAACAGATACAAACCCCAAGTCATCTAACATCCAATGCTTTTCAGTTAAGAGCAAGAAACGTGTGAGCTATGTAAAGGATTTATATTCATTTGACCTGAAAAGTGACTGTGTTTACCTGAAATGATGTCTTGCTTGTAGGAAGACACAGAACCTGGATTTAACTCCATTCCTGAAGGGAAACACACAGCACAGTTTTCATCGATGAAAAACAGTCTGCTTTAGAGCAAGAAGCACGCTCTTGCTTTCTAGAGTCTTTAATACATCAAGAAACGTGAGTGTGCCACAACAAAATAACGGTGTTTCCTACACATACGGACCATTGCTAGTTCAACTCTGCTTCTTAAACTGATACAAACCTCAAGTCATCTAACATCCAATGCTTTTCATTTAAGAGCAAGAAACGTGTGAGCTTCGTAAACGATTTATATTCATTTGAGCTGAAACGAGACTGTTTACCTGAAATGATGACTTGCTTGTAGGAAGATACAGAGCCAGGGATTTAACTCCATTTCTGAAGGGAAACACACAGCACAGTTTTCATCGATGAAAAACAGTCTGCTTTAGAGCAAGAAGCACGCTCTTGCTTTCTAGAGTATCTAATACATCAAGAAACGTGAGTGTGCTCACAACAAAATAACGGTGTTTCCTACACATACGTACCATTGCTAGTTCAACTCTGCTTCTTAAACTGATACAAACCTCAAGTCATCTAACATCCAATGCTTTTCATTTAAGAGCAAGAAACGTGTGAGCTTCGTAAATGATTCATATTCATTTGAGCCTGACAGTGACTGCGTTTACCTGAAATGATGACTTGCTTGTAGTAAGATACAGAGGCTGGGATTTAACTCCATTTCTGAAGGGAAACACACAGCACAGTTGTCATCCGTGAAACACACATTGCTTTAGAGCAAGAAGCACGCTCTTGCTTTCTAGAGTCTCTAATACATCAGGAAACGTGAGTGTGCTCACAACAAAATAACAGTGTTTCCTACACATACAGACCATTGCTAGTTCAACTCTGCTTCTGAAACTGATACAAACCTCAAGTCATCTAACATCCAATGCTTTTCATTTAAGAGCAAGAAACGTGTGAGCTTCGTAAATGATTCATATTCATTTGAGCCTGACAGTGACTGCGTTTACCTGAAATGATGACTTGCTTGTAGTAAGATACAGAGCCTGGGATTTAACTCCATTTCTGAAGGGAATCACACAGCACAGTTTTCATCGATGAAACACAGTCTGCTTTAGAGCAAGAAGCACGCTCTTGCTTTCTAGAATCTCTAATACAGCAGGAAACGTGACTGTGGTCAGAACAAAAGAACGGTGTTTCCTACACATACAGACCATATGTAGTCCAACTCTGCTTCTGAAACTGATACAAACCAGAGTTCCTCTAATATCCAATGCTTTACAGTTAAAGCAAGAAACGTATGAGCTACATAAACGATATAGCTTTGTTTGAGCTGAAAGGTGACTCAGATTTCCTGAAACGAAGTCCTGCCTGTAGGAAGACACAGAGCCTTGGATTTAACTCCATTTCTGAAGGGAAACACACAGCACAGTTGTCATCCATGAAACAAACTCTGCTTTAGAGCAAGAAGCACACTATTGCTGTCTAGAGTCTCTAATACAGAAGGGAACGTGAGTGTGCTGAGATCAAAATTACGGTGTTTCCTACACATATGGACCATTGCTAGTTCAACTCTGATTCTGAAACTGATACAAACCACAGTTCTTCTAACATGCAATGCTTTTCACTTAAGAGCGAGAAACGTCTGAGCTTCGTAAACGATTTATATTCATTTGAGCTGAAACGAGACTGTGTTTACCTGAAATGATGACTTGCTTGTAGGAAGATACAGAGCCTGGGATTTAACTCCATTTCTGAAGGGAAACACACAGCACAGTTTTCATCGATGAAAAACAGTCTGCTTTAGAGCAAGAAGCACGCTCTTGCTTTCTAGATTCTCTAATACATCAAGAAACGTGAGTGTGCTCACAACAAAATAACGGTGTTTCCTACACATACGGATCATTGCTAGTTCAACTCTGCTTCTTAAACTGATACAAACCTCAAGTCATCTAACATCCACTGCTTTTCATTTAAGAGGAAGAAACGTGTGAGCTTCGTAAATGATTCATATTGATTTGAGCCTGACAGTGACTGCGTTTACCTGAAATGATGACTTGCTTGTGGTAAGATACAGAGGCTGGGATTTAACTCCATTTCTGAAGGGAAACACACAGCACAGTTGTCATCCGTGAAACACACATTGCTTTAGAGCAAGAAGCACGCACTTGCTTTCTAGAGTCTCTAATACATCAGAAAACTTGAGTGTGCTCACAACAAAATAACAGTGTTTCCTACACATACAGACCATTGCTAGTTCAACTCTGCTTCTGAAACTGATACAAAACTCAAGTCATCTAACATCCAATGCTTTTCATTTAAGAGCAAGAAACGTGTGAGCTTCGTAAATGATTCATATTCATTTGAGCCTGACAGTGACTGCGTTAACCTGAAATGATGACTTGCTTGTAGTAAGATACAGAGCCTGGGATTTAACTCCATTTCTGAAGGGAATCACACAGCACAGTTTTCATCGATGAAACACAGTCTGCTTTAGAGCAAGAAGCACGCTCTTGCTTTCTAGAATCTCTAATACAGCAGGAAACGTGAGTGTTCTCAGAACAAAAGAACGGTGTTTCCTACACATACAGACCATATGTAGTCCAACTCTGCTTCTGAAACTGATACAAACCAGAGTTCCTCTAATATCCAATGCTTTACAGTTAAAGCAAGAAACGTATGAGCTACATAAACGATATAGCTTTGTTTGAGCTGAAAGGTGACTCAGTTTTCCTGAAACGAATTCCTGCCTGTAGGAAGACACAGAGCCTTGGATTTAACTCCATTTCTGAAGGGAAACACACAGCACAGTTGTCATCCATGAAACAAACCCTGCTTTAGAGCAAGAAGCACACTGTTGCTGTCTAGAGTCTCTAATACAGAAGGGAACGTGAGTGTGCTGAGATCAAAAATACGGTGTTTCCTACACATATGGACCATTGCTAGTTCAACTCTGATTCTGAAACTGATACAAACCACAGTTCTTCTAACATGCAATTCTTTTCAGTTAAGAGCGAGAAACGTGTGAGCTTCGTAAACGATTTATAATCATTTGAGCTGAAACGAGACTGTGTTTACCTGAAATGATGATTTGCTTGTTGGAAGATACAGAGCCTGGGATTTAACTCCATTTCTGAAGGGAAACACACAGCACAGTTTTCATCGATGAAACACAGTCTGCTTTAGAGCAAGAAGCACGCTCTTGCTTTCTAGAGTCTCTAATACATCAGGAAACGTGAGTGTGCTTACAACAAAATAACGGTGTTTCCTACACATACGGACCATTGCTAGTTCAACTCTGCTTCTGAAACTGATACAAACCTCAAGTCATCTAACATCCAATGCTTTTCATTTAAGAGCAAGAAACGTGTGAGCTTCGTAAATGATTCATATTCATTTGAGCCTGACAGTGACTGCGTTTACCTGAAATGATGACTTGCTTGTAGTAAGATACAGAGCATGGGTTAACTCCATTTCTGAAGGGAAACACACAGCACTGTTTTCATCGATGAAACACAGTCTGCTTTAGAGCAAGAAGCACACTTGTGCTTTCTAGAATCTCTAATACATCAGGAAACGTGACTGTGGTCAGAACAAAAGAACGGTGTTTCCTAAACCTACAGACCATATGTAGTCCAACTCTACTTCTGAAACTGATACAAACCACAGTTCCTCTAATATCCAATGCTTGTCAGTTCGAGCAAGAAACGTGTGAGCTACGTAAGCGATATAGCTTTGTTTGAGCTCAAAGGTGACTGAGTTTACCTGAAACGAAGTCTTGCATGTAGGAAGACACAGAGCATGGGATTCAACTCCATTTCTGAAGGAAAACACACAGCACAGTTGTCATCCATGAAACACACTCTGCTGTAGTGCAAGAAGCACACTGGTGCTGTCTAGAGTCACTAATACAGAAGGGAACGTGAGTGTGCTCAGAACAAAAAAACGGTGTTTCCTGCACATATGGACCATTGCTAGTTCAACTCTGATTCTGAAGCTGATACAAACCACAGTTCTTCTAACATGCAATGCTTTTCAGTTAAGAGCGAGAAATGTGTGAGCATCGTAAACGATATATATTCATTGGAGCTGAAATGTGACTGTGTTTACCTGAATTGATGACTTGCTTGTAGGAAGACACAGAGCCTGGGATTTAACTCCATTTCTGAAGGGAATCACACAGCACAGTTTTCATCGATGAAACACAGTCTGCTTTAGAGAAAGAAGCACGCTCTTGCTTTCTAGAATCTCTAATACAGCAGGAAACGTGAGTGTTCTCAGAACAAAAGAACGGTGTTTCCTACACATACAGACCATATGTAGTCCAACTCTGCTTCTGAAACTGATACAAACCAGAGTTCCTCTAATATCCAATGCTTTACAGTTAAAGCAAGAAACGTATGAGCTACATAAACGATATAGCTTTGTTTGAGCTGAAAGGTGACTCAGTTTTCCTGAAACGAATTCCTGCCTGTAGGAAGACACAGAGCCTTGGATTTAACTCCATTTCTGAAGGGAAACACACAGCACAGTTGTCATCCATGAAACAAACTCTGCTTTAGAGCAAGAAGCACACTGTTGCTGTCTAGAGTCTCTAATACAGAAGGGAACGTGAGTGTGCTGAGATCAAAAATACGGTGTTTCCTACACATATGGACCATTGCTAGTTCAACTCTGATTCTGAAACTGATACAAACCACAGTTCTTCTAACATGCAATTCTTTTCAGTTAAGAGCGAGAAACGTGTGAGCTTCGTGAACGATTTATAATCATTTGAGCTGAAACGAGACTGTGTTTACCTGAAATGATGACTTGCTTGTTGGAAGATACAGAGCCTGGGATTTAACTCCATTTCTGAAGGGAAACACACAGCACAGTTTTCATCGATGAAACACAGTCTGCTTTAGAGCAAGAAGCACGCTCTTGCTTTCTAGAGTCTCTAATACATCAGGAAACGTGAGTGTGCTTACAACAAAATAACGGTGTTTCCTACACATACGGACCATTGCTAGTTCAACTCTGCTTCTGAAATTGATACAAACCTCAAGTCATCTAACATCCAATGCTTTTCATTTAAGAGCAAGAAACGTGTGAGCTTCGTAAATGATTCATATTCATTTGAGCCTGACAGTGACTGCGTTTACCTGAAATGATGACTTGCTTGTAGTAAGATACAGAGCATGGGTTAACTCCATTTCTGAAGGGAAACACACAGCACTGTTTTCATCGATGAAACACAGTCTGCTTTAGAGCAAGAAGCACACTTGTGCTTTCTAGAATCTCTAATACATCAGGAAACGTGACTGTGGTCAGAACAAAAGAACGGTGTTTCCTAAACCTACAGACCATATGTAGTCCAACTCTACTTCTGAAACTGATACAAACCACAGTTCCTCTAATATCCAATGCTTGTCAGTTCGAGCAAGAAACGTGTGAGCTACGTAAGCGATATAGCTTTGTTTGAGCTCAAAGGTGACTGAGTTTACCTGAAACGAAGTCTTGCATGTAGGAAGACACAGAGCATGGGATTCAACTCCATTTCTGAAGGAAAACACACAGCACAGTTGTCATCCATGAAACACACTCTGCTGTAGTGCAAGAAGCACACTGGTGCTGTCTAGAGTCACTAATACAGAAGGGAACGTGAGTGTGCTCAGAACAAAAAAACGGTGTTTCCTGCACATATGGACCATTGCTAGTTCAACTCTGATTCTGAAGCTGATACAAACCACAGTTCTTCTAACATGCAATGCTTTTCAGTTAAGAGCGAGAAATGTGTGAGCATCGTAAACGATATATATTCATTGGAGCTGAAATGTGACTGCGTTTACCTGAATTGATGACTTGCTTGTAGGAAGACACAGAGCCTGGGATTTAACTCCATTTCTGAAGGAAAACACACAGCACAGTTTTCATCGATGAAACAAAGTCTGCTTTAGAGCAAGAAGCACGCTCTTGCTTACTGGAGTCTCTAATACAGCAGGAAACGTGAGTGTGCTTCGAACAAAAGAGCGGTGTTTCCTACACATACAGATCATATGTAGACCAACTCTGCTTCTGAAACTGATACAAACCACAGTTCGTCCAATATCGAATGGTTTTCAGTTAGAGCGAGAAACGTGTGAGCTACGTAAATGATGTAGCTTTGTTTGAGCTGAATGGTGACTGAGTTTACCTGAAACGAAGTCTTGCCTGTAGGAAGTCACAGAGCCTGGGATTTAACACCATTTCTGAAGGGAAAGACACAGCACAGTTATCATCCATGAAACACACTCTGCTTTAGACCAAGAAGCACGCCCTTGCTTTCAAGAGTCTCTAATACATCAGGAAACGTGAGTGTGCTCTTAACAAAAGAACGGTGTTTCCTACATGTATGGACCATTGCTAGTTCAACACTGCTTCTGAAACAGATACAAACCCCAAGTCATCTAACATCCAATGCTTTTCAGTTAAGAGCAAGAAACGTGTGAGCTATGTAAAGGATTTATATTCATTTGAGCTGAAAAGTGACTGCGTTTACCTGAAATGATGTCTTGCTTGTAGGAAGACACAGAGCCTGGATTTAACTCCATTCCTGAAGGGAAACACACAGCACAGTTTTCATCGATGAAACACAGTCTGCTTTAGAGCAAGAAGCACGCTCTTGCTTTCTAGAATCTCTAATACAGCAGGAAACGTGACTGTGGTCAGAACAAAAGAACGGTGTTTCCTACACATACAGACCATATGTAGTCCAACTCTGCTTCTGAAACTGATACAAACCAGAGTTCCTCTAATATCCAATGCTTTACAGTTAAAGCAAGAAACGTATGAGCTACATAAACGATATAGCTTTGTTTGAGCTGAAAGGTGACTCAGATTTCCTGAAACCAAGTCCTGCCTGTAGGAAGACACAGAGCCTTGGATTTAACTCCATTTCTGAAGGGAAACACACAGCACAGTTGTCATCCATGAAACAAACTCTGCTTTAGAGCAAGAAGCACACTGTTGCTGTCTAGAGTCTCTAATACAGAAGGGAACGTGAGTGTGCTGAGATCAAAATTACGGTGTTTCCTACACATATGGACCATTGCTAGTTCAACTCTGATTCTGAAACTGATACAAACCACAGTTCTTCTAACATGCAATGCTTTTCACTTAAGAGCGAGAAACGTCTGAGCTTCGTAAACGATTTATATTCATTTGAGCTGAAAAGAGACTGTGTTTACCTGAAATGATGACTTGCTTGTAGGAAGATACAGAGCCTGGGATTTAACTCCATTTCTGAAGGGAAACACACAGCACAGTTTTCATCGATGAAAAACAGTCTGCTTTAGAGCAAGAAGCACGCTCTTGCTTTCTAGAGTCTCTAATACATCAAGAAACGTGAGTGTGCTCACAACAAAATAACGGTGTTTCCTACACATACGGATCATTGCTAGTTCAACTCTGCTTCTTAAACTGATACAAACCTCAAGTCATCTAACATCCACTGCTTTTCATTTAAGAGGAAGAAACGTGTGAGCTTCGTAAATGATTCATATTGATTTGAGCCTGACAGTGACTGCGTTTACCTGAAATGATGACTTGCTTGTAGTAAGATACAGAGGCTGGGATTTAACTCCATTTCTGAAGGGAAACACACAGCACAGTTGTCATCCGTGAAACACACATTGCTTTAGAGCAAGAAGCACGCTCTTGCTTTCTAGAGTCTCTAATACATCAGGAAACGTGAGTGTGCTCACAACAAAATAACAGTGTTTCCTACACATACAGACCATTGCTAGTTCAACTCTGCTTCTGAAACTGATACAAACCTCAAGTCATCTAACATCCAATGCTTTTCATTTAAGAGCAAGAAACGTGTGAGCTTCGTAAATGATTCATATTCATTTGAGCCTGACAGTGACTGCGTTTACCTGAAATGATGACTTGCTTGTAGTAAGATACAGAGCCTGGGATTTAACTCCATTTCTGAAGGGAATCACACAGCACAGTTTTCATCGATGAAACACAGTCTGCTTTAGAGCAAGAAGCACGCTCTTGCTTTCTAGAATCTCTAATACAGCAGGAAACGTGACTGTGGTCAGAACAAAAGAACGGTGTTTCCTACACATACAGACCATATGTAGTCCAACTCTGCTTCTGAAACTGATACAAACCAGAGTTCCTCTAATATCCAATGCTTTACAGTTAAAGCAAGAAACGTATGAGCTACATAAACGATATAGCTTTGTTTGAGCTGAAAGGTGACTCAGATTTCCTGAAACGAAGTCCTGCCTGTAGGAAGACACAGAGCCTTGGATTTAACTCCATTTCTGAAGGGAAACACACAGCACAGTTGTCATCCATGAAACAAACTCTGCTTTAGAGCAAGAAGCACACTATTGCTGTCTAGAGTCTCTAATACAGAAGGGAACGTGAGTGTGCTGAGATCAAAATTACGGTGTTTCCTACACATATGGACCATTGCTAGTTCAACTCTGATTCTGAAACTGATACAAACCACAGTTCTTCTAACATGCAATGCTTTTCACTTAAGAGCGAGAAACGTCTGAGCTTCGTAAACGATTTATATTCATTTGAGCTGAAACGAGACTGTGTTTACCTGAAATGATGACTTGCTTGTAGGAAGATACAGAGCCTGGGATTTAACTCCATTTCTGAAGGGAAACACACAGCACAGTTTTCATCGATGAAAAACAGTCTGCTTTAGAGCAAGAAGCACGCTCTTGCTTTCTAGATTCTCTAATACATCAAGAAACGTGAGTGTGCTCACAACAAAATAACGGTGTTTCCTACACATACGGATCATTGCTAGTTCAACTCTGCTTCTTAAACTGATACAAACCTCAAGTCATCTAACATCCACTGCTTTTCATTTAAGAGGAAGAAACATGTGAGCTTCGTAAATGATTCATATTGATTTGAGCCTGACAGTGACTGCGTTTACCTGAAATGATGACTTGCTTGTAGTAAGATACAGAGGCTGGGATTTAACTCCATTTCTGAAGGGAAACACACAGCACAGTTGTCATCCGTGAAACACACATTGCTTTAGAGCAAGAAGCACGCTCTTGCTTTCTAGAGTCTCTAATACATCAGGAAACGTGAGTGTGCTCACAACAAAATAACAGTGTTTCCTACACATACAGACCATTGCTAGTTCAACTCTGCTTCTGAAACTGATACAAACCTCAAGTCATCTAACATCCAATGCTTTTCATTTAAGAGCAAGAAACGTGTGAGCTTCGTAAATGATTCATATTCATTTGAGCCTGACAGTGACTGCGTTTACCTGAAATGATGACTTGCTTGTAGTAAGATACAGAGCCTGGGATTTAACTCCATTTCTGAAGGGAATCACACAGCACAGTTTTCATCGATGAAACACAGTCTGCTTTAGAGCAAGAAGCACGCTCTTGCTTTCTAGAATCTCTAATACAGCAGGAAACGTGACTGTGGTCAGAACAAAAGAACGGTGTTTCCTACACATACAGACCATATGTAGTCCAACTCTGCTTCTGAAACTGATACAAACCAGAGTTCCTCTAATATCCAATGCTTTACAGTTAAAGCAAGAAACGTATGAGCTACATAAACGATATAGCTTTGTTTGAGCTGAAAGGTGACTCAGATTTCCTGAAACGAAGTCCTGCCTGTAGGAAGACACAGAGCCTTGGATTTAACTCCATTTCTGAAGGGAAACACACAGCACAGTTGTCATCCATGAAACAAACTCTGCTTTAGAGCAAGAAGCACACTATTGCTGTCTAGAGTCTCTAATACAGAAGGGAACGTGAGTGTGCTGAGATCAAAATTACGGTGTTTCCTACACATATGGACCATTGCTAGTTCAACTCTGATTCTGAAACTGATACAAACCACAGTTCTTCTAACATGCAATGCTTTTCACTTAAGAGCGAGAAACGTCTGAGCTTCGTAAACGATTTATATTCATTTGAGCTGAAACGAGACTGTGTTTACCTGAAATGATGACTTGCTTGTAGGAAGATACAGAGCCTGGGATTTAACTCCATTTCTGAAGGGAAACACACAGCACAGTTTTCATCGATGAAAAACAGTCTGCTTTAGAGCAAGAAGCACGCTCTTGCTTTCTAGATTCTCTAATACATCAAGAAACGTGAGTGTGCTCACAACAAAATAACAGTGTTTCCTACACATACAGACCATTGCTAGTTCAACTCTGCTTCTGAAACTGATACAAACCTCAAGTCATCTAACATCCAATGCTTTTCATTTAAGAGCAAGAAACGTGTGAGCTTCGTAAATGATTCATATTCATTTGAGCCTGACAGTGACTGCGTTTACCTGAAATGATGACTTGCTTGCAGTAAGATACAGAGCCTGGGATTTAACTCCATTTCTGAAGGGAATCACACAGCACAGTTTTCATCGATGAAACACAGTCTGCTTTAGAGCAAGAAGCACGCTCTTGCTTTCTAGAATCTCTAATACAGCAGGAAACGTGACTGTGGTCAGAACAAAAGAACGGTGTTTCCTACACATACAGACCATATGTAGTCCAACTCTGCTTCTGAAACTGATACAAACCAGAGTTCCTCTAATATCCAATGCTTTACAGTTAAAGCAAGAAACGTATGAGCTACATAAACGATATAGCTTTGTTTGAGCTGAAAGGTGACTCAGATTTCCTGAAACGAAGTCCTGCCTGTAGGAAGACACAGAGCCTTGGATTTAACTCCATTTCTGAAGGGAAACACACAGCACAGTTGTCATCCATGAAACAAACTCTGCTTTAGAGCAAGAAGCACACTATTGCTGTCTAGAGTCTCTAATACAGAAGGGAACGTGAGTGTGCTGAGATCAAAAATACGGTGTTTCCTACACATATGGACCATTGCTAGTTCAACTCTGATTCTGAAACTGATACAAACCACAGTTCTTCTTACATGCAATGCTTTTCAGTTAAGAGCGAGAAACGTGTGAGCTTCGTGAACGATTTATAATCATTTGAGCTGAAACGAGACTGTGTTTACCTGAAATGATGACTTGCTTGTTGGAAGATACAGAGCCTGGGATTTAACTCCATTTCTGAAGGGAAACACACAGCACAGTTTTCATCGATGAAACACAGTCTGCTTTAGAGCAAGAAGCACGCTCTTGCTTTCTAGAGTCTCTAATACATCAGGAAACGTGAGTGTGCTTACAACAAAATAACGGTGTTTCCTACACATACGGACCATTGCTAGTTCAAC
Source organism: Onychomys leucogaster (assembly GCA_949786385.1). NCBI lineage: Eukaryota > Metazoa > Chordata > Mammalia > Rodentia > Cricetidae > Onychomys > Onychomys leucogaster. The sequence goes on along the minus strand of CATKUP010000107.1, from coordinate 1,436,465 downwards.
TCTGCTTCTGAAACTGATACAAACCTCAAGTCATCTAACATCCAATGCTTTTCATTTAAGAGCAAGAAACGTGTTAGCTTCGTAAATGATTCATATTCATTTGAGCCTGACAGTGACTGCGTTTACCTGAAATGATGACTTGCTTGTAGTAAGATACAGAGCATGGGTTAACTCCATTTCTGAAGGGAAACACACAGCACTGTTTTCATCGATGAAACACAGTCTGCTTTAGAGCAAGAAGCACACTTGTGCTTTCTAGAATCTCTAATACATCAGGAAACGTGACTGTGGTCAGAACAAAAGAACGGTGTTTCCTAAACCTACAGACCATATGTAGTCCAACTCTACTTCTGAAACTGATACAAACCACAGTTCCTCTAATATCCAATGCTTGTCAGTTCGAGCAAGAAACGTGTGAGCTACGTAAGCGATATAGCTTTGTTTGAGCTCAAAGGTGACTGAGTTTACCTGAAACGAAGTCTTGCATGTAGGAAGACACAGAGCATGGGATTCAACTCCATTTCTGAAGGAAAACACACAGCACAGTTGTCATCCATGAAACACACTCTGCTGTAGTGCAAGAAGCACACTGGTGCTGTCTAGAGTCACTAATACAGAAGGGAACGTGAGTGTGCTCAGAACAAAAAAACGGTGTTTCCTGCACATATGGACCATTGCTAGTTCAACTCTGATTCTGAAGCTGATACAAACCACAGTTCTTCTAACATGCAATGCTTTTCAGTTAAGAGTGAGAAATGTGTGAGCATCGTAAACGATATATATTCATTGGAGCTGAAATGTGACTGCGTTTACCTGAATTGATGACTTGCTTGTAGGAAGACACAGAGCCTGGGCTTTAACTCCATTTCTGAAGGGAATCACACAGCACAGTTTTCATCGATGAAACACAGTCTGCTTTAGAGAAAGAAGCACGCTCTTGCTTTCTAGAATCTCTAATACAGCAGGAAACGTGAGTGTTCTCAGAACAAAAGAACGGTGTTTCCTACACATACAGACCATATGTAGTCCAACTCTGCTTCTGAAACTGATACAAACCAGAGTTCCTCTAATATCCAATGCTTTACAGTTAAAGCAAGAAACGTATGAGCTACATAAACGATATAGCTTTGTTTGAGCTGAAAGGTGACTCAGTTTTCCTGAAACAAATTCCTGCCTGTAGGAAGACACAGAGCCTTGGATTTAACTCCATTTCTGAAGGGAAACACACAGCACAGTTGTCATCCATGAAACAAACTCTGCTTTAGAGCAAGAAGCACACTGTTGCTGTCTAGAGTCTCTAATACAGAAGGGAACGTGAGTGTGCTGAGATCAAAAATACGGTGTTTCCTACACATATGGACCATTGCTAGTTCAACTCTGATTCTGAAACTGATACAAACCACAGTTCTTCTAACATGCAATTCTTTTCAGTTAAGAGCGAGAAACGTGTGAGCTTCGTGAACGATTTATAATCATTTGAGCTGAAACGAGACTGTGTTTACCTGAAATGATGACTTGCTTGTTGGAAGATACAGAGCCTGGGATTTAACTCCATTTCTGAAGGGAAACACACAGCACAGTTTTCATCGATGAAACACAGTCTGCTTTAGAGCAAGAAGCACGCTCTTGCTTTCTAGAGTCTCTAATACATCAGGAAACGTGAGTGTGCTTACAACAAAATAACGGTGTTTCCTACACATACGGACCATTGCTAGTTCAACTCTGCTTCTGAAACTGATACAAACCTCAAGTCATCTAACATCCAATGCTTTTCATTTAAGAGCAAGAAACGTGTGAGCTTCGTAAATGATTCATATTCATTTGAGCCTGACAGTGACTGCGTTTACCTGAAATGATGACTTGCTTGTAGTAAGATACAGAGCATGGGTTAACTCCATTTCTGAAGGGAAACACACAGCACTGTTTTCATCGATGAAACACAGTCTGCTTTAGAGCAAGAAGCACACTTGTGCTTTCTAGAATCTCTAATACATCAGGAAACGTGACTGTGGTCAGAACAAAAGAACGGTGTTTCCTAAACCTACAGACCATATGTAGTCCAACTCTACTTCTGAAACTGATACAAACCACAGTTCCTCTAATATCCAATGCTTGTCAGTTCGAGCAAGAAACGTGTGAGCTACGTAAGCGATATAGCTTTGTTTGAGCTCAAAGGTGACTGAGTTTACCTGAAACGAAGTCTTGCATGTAGGAAGACACAGAGCATGGGATTCAACTCCATTTCTGAAGGAAAACACACAGCACAGTTGTCATCCATGAAACACACTCTGCTGTAGTGCAAGAAGCACACTGGTGCTGTCTAGAGTCACTAGTACAGAAGGGAACGTGAGTGTGCTCAGAACAAAAAAACGGTGTTTCCTGCACATATGGACCATTGCTAGTTCAACTCTGATTCTGAAGCTGATACAAACCACAGTTCTTCTAACATGCAATGCTTTTCAGTTAAGAGCGAGAAATGTGTGAGCATCGTAAACGATATATATTCATTGGAGCTGAAATGTGACTGCGTTTACCTGAATTGATGACTTGCTTGTAGGAAGACACAGAGCCTGGGATTTAACTCCATTTCTGAAGGGAAACACACAGCACAGTTTTCATCGATGAAACAAAGTCTGCTTTAGAGCAAGAAGCACGCTCTTGCTTACTGGAGTCTCTAATACAGCAGGAAACGTGAGTGTGCTTCGAACAAAAGAGCGGTGTTTCCTACACATACAGATCATATGTAGACCAACTCTGCTTCTGAAACTGATACAAACCACAGTTCGTCCAATATCGAATGGTTTTCAGTTAGAGCGAGAAACGTGTGAGCTACGTAAATGATGTAGCTTTGTTTGAGCTGAATGGTGACTGAGTTTACCTGAAACGAAGTCTTGCCTGTAGGAAGTCACAGAGCCTGGGATTTAACACCATTTCTGAAGGGAAAGACACAGCACAGTTATCATCCATGAAACACACTCTGCTTTAGACCAAGAAGCACGCCCTTGCTTTCAAGAGTCTCTAATACATCAGGAAACGTGAGTGTGCTCTTAACAAAAGAACGGTGTTTCCTACATGTATGGACCATTGCTAGTTCAACACTGCTTCTGAAACAGATACAAACCCCAAGTCATCTAACATCCAATGCTTTTCAGTTAAGAGCAAGAAACGTGTGAGCTATGTAAAGGATTTATATTCATTTGAGCTGAAAAGTGACTGCGTTTACCTGAAATGATGTCTTGCTTGTAGGAAGACACAGAGCCTGGATTTAACTCCATTCCTGAAGGGAAACACACAGCACAGTTTTCATCGATGAAACACAGTCTGCTTTAGAGCAAGAAGCACGCTCTTGCTTTCTAGAATCTCTAATACAGCAGGAAACGTGACTGTGGTCAGAACAAAAGAACGGTGTTTCCTACACATACAGACCATATGTAGTCCAACTCTGCTTCTGAAACTGATACAAACCAGAGTTCCTCTAATATCCAATGCTTTACAGTTAAAGCAAGAAACGTATGAGCTACATAAACGATATAGCTTTGTTTGAGCTGAAAGGTGACTCAGATTTCCTGAAACGAAGTCCTGCCTGTAGGAAGACACAGAGCCTTGGATTTAACTCCATTTCTGAAGGGAAACACACAGCACAGTTGTCATCCATGAAACAAACTCTGCTTTAGAGCAAGAAGCACACTGTTGCTGTCTAGAGTCTCTAATACAGAAGGGAACGTGAGTGTGCTGAGATCAAAATTACGGTGTTTCCTACACATATGGACCATTGCTAGTTCAACTCTGATTCTGAAACTGATACAAACCACAGTTCTTCTAACATGCAATGCTTTTCACTTAAGAGCGAGAAACGTCTGAGCTTCGTAAACGATTTATATTCATTTGAGCTGAAACGAGACTGTGTTTACCTGAAATGATGACTTGCTTGTAGGAAGATACAGAGCCTTGGATTTAACTCCATTTCTGAAGGGAAACACACAGCACAGTTTTCATCGATGAAAAACAGTCTGCTTTAGAGCAAGAAGCACGCTCTTGCTTTCTAGAGTCTCTAATACATCAAGAAACGTGAGTGTGCTCACAACAAAATAACGGTGTTTCCTACACATACGGATCATTGCTAGTTCAACTCTGCTTCTTAAACTGATACAAACCTCAAGTCATCTAACATCCACTGCTTTTCATTTAAGAGGAAGAAACGTGTGAGCTTCGTAAATGATTCATATTGATTTGAGACTGACAGTGACTGCGTTTACCTGAAATGATGACTTGCTTGTAGTAAGATACAGAGGCTGGGATTTAACTCCATTTCTGAAGGGAAACACACAGCACAGTTGTCATCCGTGAAACACACATTGCTTTAGAGCAAGAAGCACGCTCTTGCTTTCTAGAGTCTCTAATACATCAGAAAACTTGAGTGTGCTCACAACAAAATAACAGTGTTTCCTACACATACAGACCATTGCTAGTTCAACTCTGCTTCTGAAACAGATACAAACCTCAAGTCATCTAACATCCAATGCTTTTCAGTTAAGAGCAAGAAACGTGTGAGCTATGTAAAGGATTTATATTCATTTGAGCTGAAAAGTGACTGCGTTTACCTGAAATGATGTCTTGCTTGTAGGAAGACACAGAGCCTGGATTTAACTCCATTCCTGAAGGGAAACACACAGCACAGTTTTCATCGATGAAACACAGTCTGCTTTAGAGCAAGAAGCACGCTCTTGCTTTCTAGAATCTCTAATACAGCAGGAAACGTGACTGTGGTCAGAACAAAAGAACGGTGTTTCCTACACATACAGACCATATGTAGTCCAACTCTGCTTCTGAAACTGATACAAACCAGAGTTCCTCTAATATCCAATGCTTTACAGTTAAAGCAAGAAACGTATGAGCTACATAAACGATATAGCTTTGTTTGAGCTGAAAGGTGACTCAGATTTCCTGAAACGAAGTCCTGCCTGTAGGAAGACACAGAGCCTTGGATTTAACTCCATTTCTGAAGGGAAACACACAGCACAGTTGTCATCCATGAAACAAACTCTGCTTTAGAGCAAGAAGCACACTGTTGCTGTCTCGAGTCTCTAATACAGAAGGGAACGTGAGTGTGCTGAGATCAAAATTACGGTGTTTCCTACACATATGGACCATTGCTAGTTCAACTCTGATTCTGAAACTGATACAAACCACAGTTCTTCTAACATGCAATGCTTTTCACTTAAGAGCGAGAAACGTCTGAGCTTCGTAAACGATTTATATTCATTTGAGCTGAAACGAGACTGTGTTTACCTGAAATGATGACTTGCTTGTAGGAAGATACAGAGCCTGGGATTTAACTCCATTTCTGAAGGGAAACACACAGCACAGTTTTCATCGATGAAAAACAGTCTGCTTTAGAGCAAGAAGCACGCTCTTGCTTTCTAGAGTCTCTAATACATCAAGAAACGTGAGTGTGCTCACAACAAAATAACGGTGTTTCCTACACATACGGATCATTGCTAGTTCAACTCTGCTTCTTAAACTGATACAAACCTCAAGTCATCTAACATCCACTGCTTTTCATTTAAGAGGAAGAAACGTGTGAGCTTCGTAAATGATTCATATTGATTTGAGCCTGACAGTGACTGCGTTTACCTGAAATGATGACTTGCTTGTAGTAAGATACAGAGGCTGGGATTTAACTCCATTTCTGAAGGGAAACACACAGCACAGTTGTCATCCGTGAAACACACATTGCTTTAGAGCAAGAAGCACGCTCTTGCTTTCTAGAGTCTCTAATACATCAGGAAACGTGAGTGTGCTCACAACAAAATAACAGTGTTTCCTACACATACAGACCATTGCTAGTTCAACTCTGCTTCTGAAACTGATACAAACCTCAAGTCATCTAACATCCAATGCTTTTCATTTAAGAGCAAGAAACGTGTGAGCTTCGTAAATGATTCATATTCATTTGAGCCTGACAGTGACTGCGTTTACCTGAAATGATGACTTGCTTGCAGTAAGATACAGAGCCTGGGATTTAACTCCATTTCTGAAGGGAATCACACAGCACAGTTTTCATCGATGAAACACAGTGTGCTTTAGAGCAAGAAGCACGCTCTTGCTTTCTAGAATCTCTAATACAGCAGGAAACGTGACTGTGGTCAGAACAAAAGAACGGTGTTTCCTACACATACAGACCATATGTAGTCCAACTCTGCTTCTGAAACTGATACAAACCAGAGTTCCTCTAATATCCAATGCTTTACAGTTAAAGCAAGAAACGTATGAGCTACATAAACGATATAGCTTTGTTTGAGCTGAAAGGTGACTCAGATTTCCTGAAACGAAGTCCTGCCTGTAGGAAGACACAGAGCCTTGGATTTAACTCCATTTCTGAAGGGAAACACACAGCACAGTTGTCATCCATGAAACAAACTCTGCTTTAGAGCAAGAAGCACACTATTGCTGTCTAGAGTCTCTAATACAGAAGGGAACGTGAGTGTGCTGAGATCAAAATTACGGTGTTTCCTACACATATGGACCATTGCTAGTTCAACTCTGATTCTGAAACTGATACAAACCACAGTTCTTCTAACATGCAATGCTTTTCACTTAAGAGCGAGAAACGTCTGAGCTTCGTAAACGATTTATATTCATTTGAGCTGAAACGAGACTGTGTTTACCTGAAATGATGACTTGCTTGTAGGAAGATACAGAGCCTGGGATTTAACTCCATTTCTGAAGGGAAACACACAGCACAGTTTTCATCGATGAAAAACAGTCTGCTTTAGAGCAAGAAGCACGCTCTTGCTTTCTAGATTCTCTAATACATCAAGAAACGTGAGTGTGCTCACAACAAAATAACGGTGTTTCCTACACATACGGATCATTGCTAGTTCAACTCTGCTTCTTAAACTGATACAAACCTCAAGTCATCTAACATCCACTGCTTTTCATTTAAGAGGAAGAAACGTGTGAGCTTCGTAAATGATTCATATTGATTTGAGCCTGACAGTGACTGCGTTTACCTGAAATGATGACTTGCTTGTAGTAAGATACAGAGGCTGGGATTTAACTCCATTTCTGAAGGGAAACACACAGCACAGTTGTCATCCGTGAAACACACATTGCTTTAGAGCAAGAAGCACGCTCTTGCTTTCTAGAGTCTCTAATACATCAGAAAACTTGAGTGTGCTCACAACAAAATAACAGTGTTTCCTACACATACAGACCATTGCTAGTTCAACTCTGCTTCTGAAACTGATACAAACCTCAAGTCATCTAACATCCAATGCTTTTCATTTAAGAGCAAGAAACGTGTGAGCTTCGTAAATGATTCATATTCATTTGAGCCTGACAGTGACTGCGTTTACCTGAAATGATGACTTGCTTGTAGTAAGATACAGAGCCTGGGATTTAACTCCATTTCTGAAGGGAATCACACAGCACAGTTTTCATCGATGAAACACAGTCTGCTTTAGAGCAAGAAGCACGCTCTTGCTTTCTAGAATCTCTAATACAGCAGGAAACGTGAGTGTTCTCAGAACAAAAGAACGGTGTTTCCTACACATACAGACCATATGTAGTCCAACTCTGCTTCTGAAACTGATACAAACCAGAGTTCCTCTAATATCCAATGCTTTACAGTTAAAGCAAGAAACGTATGAGCTACATAAACGATATAGCTTTGTTTGAGCTGAAAGGTGACTCAGTTTTCCTGAAATGAAGTCCTGCCTGTAGGAAGACACAGAGCCTTGGATTTAACTCCATTTCTGAAGGGAAACACACAGCAAAGTTGTCATCCATGAAACAAACTCTGCTTTAGAGCAAGAAGCACACTGTTGCTGTCTAGAGTCTCTAATACAGAAGGGAACGTGAGTGTGCTGAGATCAAAAATACGGTGTTTCCTACACATATGGACCATTGCTAGTTCAACTCTGATTCTGAAACTGATACAAACCACAGTTCTTCTAACATGCAATGCTTTTCAGTTAAGAGCGAGAAACGTGTGAGCTTCGTGAACGATTTATAATCATTTGAGCTGAAACGAGACTGTGTTTACCTGAAATGATGACTTGCTTGTTGGAAGATACAGAGCCTGGGATTTAACTCCATTTCTGAAGGGAAACACACAGCACAGTTTTCATCGATGAAACACAGTCTGCTTTAGAGCAAGAAGCACGCTCTTGCTTTCTAGAGTCTCTAATACATCAGGAAACGTGAGTGTGCTTACAACAAAATAACGGTGTTTCCTACACATACGGACCATTGCTAGTTCAACTCTGCTTCTGAAACTGATACAAACCTCAAGTCATCTAACATCCAATGCTTTTCATTTAAGAGCAAGAAACGTGTGAGCTTCGTAAATGATTCATATTCATTTGAGCCTGACAGTGACTGCGTTTACCTGAAATGATGACTTGCTTGTAGTAAGATACAGAGCATGGGTTAACTCCATTTCTGAAGGGAAACACACAGCACTGTTTTCATCGATGAAACACAGTCTGCTTTAGAGCAAGAAGCACACTTGTGCTTTCTAGAATCTCTAATACATCAGGAAACGTGACTGTGGTCAGAACAAAAGAACAGTGTTTCCTAAACCTACAGACCATATGTAGTCCAACTCTACTTCTGAAACTGATACAAACCACAGTTCCTCTAATATCCAATGCTTGTCAGTTCGAGCAAGAAACGTGTGAGCTACGTAAGCGATATAGCTTTGTTTGAGCTCAAAGGTGACTGAGTTTACCTGAAACGAAGTCTTGCATGTAGGAAGACACAGAGCATGGGATTCAACTCCATTTCTGAAGGAAAACACACAGCACAGTTGTCATCCATGAAACACACTCTGCTTTAGAGCAAGAAGCACGCTCTTGCTTACTGGAGTCTCTAATACATCAGGAAACGTGAGTGTGCTCACAACAAAATAACAGTGTTTCCTACACATACAGACCATTGCTAGTTCAACTCTGCTTCTGAAACTGATACAAACCTCAAGTCATCTAACATCCAATGCTTTTCATTTAAGAGCAAGAAACGTGTGAGCTTCGTAAATGATTCATATTCATTTGAGCCTGACAGTGACTGCGTTTACCTGAAATGATGACTTGCTTGTAGTAAGATACAGAGCCTGGGATTTAACTCCATTTCTGAAGGGAATCACACAGCACAGTTTTCATCGATGAAACACAGTCTGCTTTAGAGCAAGAAGCACGCTCTTGCTTTCTAGAATCTCTAATACAGCAGGAAACGTGAGTGTTCTCAGAACAAAAGAACGGTGTTTCCTACACATACAGACCATATGTAGTCCAACTCTGCTTCTGAAACTGATACAAACCAGAGTTCCTCTAATATCCAATGCTTTACAGTTAAAGCAAGAAACATATGAGCTACATAAACGATATAGCTTTGTTTGAGCTGAAAGGTGACTCAGTTTTCCTGAAACGAAGTCCTGCCTGTAGGAAGACACAGAGCCTTGGATTTAACTCCATTTCTGAAGGGAAACACACAGCACAGTTGTCATCCATGAAACAAACTCTGCTTTAGAGCAAGAAGCACACTGTTGCTGTCTAGAGTCTCTAATACAGAAGGGAACGTGAGTGTGCTGAGATCAAAAATACGGTGTTTCCTACACATATGGACCATTGCTAGTTCAACTCTGATTCTGAAACTGATACAAACCACAGTTCTTCTAACATGCAATGCTTTTCAGTTAAGAGCGAGAAACGTGTGAGCTTCGTGAACGATTTATAATCATTTGAGCTGAAACGAGACTGTGTTTACCTGAAATGATGACTTGCTTGTTGGAAGATACAGAGCCTGGGATTTAACTCCATTTCTGAAGGGAAACACACAGCACAGTTTTCTTCGATGAAACACAGTCTGCTTTAGAGCAAGAAGCACGCTCTTGCTTTCTAGAGTCTCTAATACATCAGGAAACGTGAGTGTGCTTACAACAAAATAACGGTGTTTCCTACACATACGGACCATTGCTAGTTCAACTCTGCTTCTGAAACTGATACAAACCTCAAGTCATCTAACATCCAATGCTTTTCATTTAAGAGCAAGAAACGTGTGAGCTTCGTAAATGATTCATATTCATTTGAGCCTGACAGTGACTGCGTTTACCTGAAATGATGACTTGCTTGTAGTAAGATACAGAGCATGGGTTAACTCCATTTCTGAAGGGAAACACACAGCACTGTTTTCATCGATGAAACACAGTCTGCTTTAGAGCAAGAAGCACACTTGTGCTTTCTAGAATCTCTAATACATCAGGAAACGTGACTGTGGTCAGAACAAAAGAACGGTGTTTCCTAAACCTACAGACCATATGTAGTCCAACTCTACTTCTGAAACTGATACAAACCACAGTTCCTCTAATATCCAATGCTTGTCAGTTCGAGCAAGAAACGTGTGAGCTACGTAAGCGATATAGCTTTGTTTGAGCTCAAAGGTGACTGAGTTTACCTGAAACGAAGTCTTGCATGTAGGAAGACACAGAGCATGGGATTCAACTCCATTTCTGAAGGAAAACACACAGCACAGTTGTCATCCATGAAACACACTCTGCTGTAGTGCAAGAAGCACACTGGTGCTGTCTAGAGTCACTAATACAGAAGGGAACGTGAGTGTGCTCAGAACAAAAAAACGGTGTTTCCTGCACATATGGACCATTGCTAGTTCAACTCTGATTCTGAAGCTGATACAAACCACAGTTCTTCTAACATGCAATGCTTTTCAGTTAAGAGCGAGAAATGTGTGAGCATCGTAAACGATATATATTCATTGGAGCTGAAATGTGACTGAGTTTACCTGAATTGATGACTTGCTTGTAGGAAGACACAGAGCCTGGGATTTAACTCCATTTCTGAAGGGAAACACACAGCACAGTTTTCATCGATGAAACAAAGTCTGCTTTAGAGCAAGAAGCACGCTCTTGCTTACTGGAGTCTCTAATACAGCAGGAAACGTGAGTGTGCTTCGAACAAAAGAGCGGTGTTTCCTACACATACAGATCATATGTAGACCAACTCTGCTTCTGAAACTGATACAAACCACAGTTCGTCCAATATCGAATGGTTTTCAGTTAGAGCGAGAAACGTGTGAGCTACGTAAATGATGTAGCTTTGTTTGAGCTGAATGGTGACTGAGTTTACCTGAAACGAAGTCTTGCCTGTAGGAAGTCACAGAGCCTGGGATTTAACACCATTTCTGAAGGGAAAAACACAGCACAGTTATCATCCATGAAACACACTCTGCTTTAGACCAAGAAGCACGCCCTTGCTTTCAAGAGTCTCTAATACATCAGGAAACGTGAGTGTGCTCTTAACAAAAGAACGGTGTTTCCTACATGTATGGACCATTGCTAGTTCAACACTGCTTCTGAAATAGATACAAACCCCAAGTCATCTAACATCCAATGCTTTTCAGTTAAGAGCAAGAAACGTGTGAGCTATGTAAAGGATTTATATTCATTTGAGCTGAAAAGTGACTGCGTTTACCTGAAATGATGTCTTGCTTGTAGGAAGACACAGAGCCTGGATTTAACTCCATTCCTGAAGGGAAACACACAGCACAGTTTTCATCGATGAAACACAGTCTGCTTTAGAGCAAGAAGCACGCTCTTGCTTTCTAGAATCTCTAATACAGCAGGAAACGTGACTGTGGTCAGAACAAAAGAACGGTGTTTCCTACACATACAGACCATATGTAGTCCAACTCTGCTTCTGAAACTGATACAAACCAGAGTTCCTCTAATATCCAATGCTTTACAGTTAAAGCAAGAAACGTATGAGCTACATAAACGATATAGCTTTGTTTGAGCTGAAAGGTGACTCAGATTTCCTGAAACGAAGTCCTGCCTGTAGGAAGACACAGAGCCTTGGATTTAACTCCATTTCTGAAGGGAAACACACAGCACAGTTGTCATCCATGAAACAAACTCTGCTTTAGAGCAAGAAGCACACTGTTGCTGTCTAGAGTCTCTAATACAGAAGGGAACGTGAGTGTGCTGAGATCAAAATTACGGTGTTTCCTACACATATGGACCATTGCTAGTTCAACTCTGATTCTGAAACTGATACAAACCACAGTTCTTCTAACATGCAATGCTTTTCACTTAAGAGCGAGAAACGTCTGAGCTTCGTAAACGATTTATATTCATTTGTGCTGAAAGGAGACTGTGTTTACCTGAAATGATGACTTGCTTGTAGGAAGATACAGAGCCTTGGATTTAACTCCATTTCTGAAGGGAAACACACAGCACAGTTTTCATCGATGAAAAACAGTCTGCTTTAGAGCAAGAAGCACGCTCTTGCTTTCTAGAGTCTCTAATACATCAAGAAACGTGAGTGTGCTCACAACAAAATAACGGTGTTTCCTACACATACGGATCATTGCTAGTTCAACTCTGCTTCTTAAACTGATACAAACCTCAAGTCATCTAACATCCACTGCTTTTCATTTAAGAGGAAGAAACGTGTGAGCTTCGTAAATGATTCATATTGATTTGAGACTGACAGTGACTGCGTTTACCTGAAATGATGACTTGCTTGTAGTAAGATACAGAGGCTGGGATTTAACTCCATTTCTGAAGGGAAACACACAGCACAGTTGTCATCCGTGAAACACACATTGCTTTAGAGCAAGAAGCACGCTCTTGCTTTCTAGAGTCTCTAATACATCAGAAAACTTGAGTGTGCTCACAACAAAATAACAGTGTTTCCTACACATACAGACCATTGCTAGTTCAACTCTGCTTCTGAAACTGATACAAACCTCAAGTCATCTAACATCCAATGCTTTTCATTTAAGAGCAAGAAACGTGTGAGCTTCGAAAATGATTCATATTCATTTGAGCCTGACAGTGACTGCGTTTACCTGAAATGATGACTTGCTTGTAGTAAGATACAGAGCCTGGGATTTAACTCCATTTCTGAAGGGAATCAAACAGCACAGTTTTCATCGATGAAACACAGTCTGCTTTAGAGCAAGAAGCACGCTCTTGCTTTCTAGAATCTCTAATACAGCAGGAAACGTGAGTGTTCTCAGAACAAAAGAACGGTGTTTCCTACACATACAGACCATATGTAGTCCAACTCTGCTTCTGAAACTGATACAAACCAGAGTTCCTCTAATATCCAATGCTTTACAGTTAAAGCAAGAAACGTATGAGCTACATAAACGATATAGCTTTGTTTGAGCTGAAAGGTGACTCAGTTTTCCTGAAACGAAGTCCTGCCTGTAGGAAGACACAGAGCCTTGGATTTAACTCCATTTCTGAAGGGAAACACACAGCACAGTTGTCATCCATGAAACAAACTCTGCTTTAGAGCAAGAAGCACACTGTTGCTGTCTAGAGTCTCTAATACAGAAGGGAACGTGAGTGTGCTGAGATCAAAAATACGGTGTTTCCTACACATATGGACCATTGCTAGTTCAACTCTGATTCTGAAACTGATACAAACCACAGTTCTTCTAACATGCAATGCTTTTCAGTTAAGAGCGAGAAACGTGTGAGCTTCGTGAACGATTTATAATCATTTGAGCTGAAACGAGACTGTGTTTACCTGAAATGATGACTTGCTTGTTGGAAGATACAGAGCCTGGGATTTAACTCCATTTCTGAAGGGAAACACACAGCACAGTTTTCATCGATGAAACACAGTCTGCTTTAGAGCAAGAAGCACGCTCTTGCTTTCTAGAGTCTCTAATACATCAGGAAACGTGAGTGTGCTTACAACAAAATAACGGTGTTTCCTACACATACGGACCATTGCTAGTTCAACTCTGCTTCTGAAACTGATACAAACCTCAAGTCATCTAACATCCAATGCTTTTCATTTAAGAGCAAGAAACGTGTGAGCTTCGTAAATGATTCATATTCATTTGAGCCTGACAGTGACTGCGTTTACCTGAAATGATGACTTGCTTGTAGTAAGATACAGAGCATGGGTTAACTCCATTTCTGAAGGGAAACACACAGCACTGTTTTCATCGATGAAACACAGTCTGCTTTAGAGCAAGAAGCACACTTGTGCTTTCTAGAATCTCTAATACATCAGGAAACGTGACTGTGGTCAGAACAAAAGAACGGTGTTTCCTAAACCTACAGACCATATGTAGTCCAACTCTACTTCTGAAACTGATACAAACCACAGTTCCTCTAATATCCAATGCTTGTCAGTTCGAGCAAGAAACGTGTGAGCTACGTAAGCGATATAGCTTTGTTTGAGCTCAAAGGTGACTGAGTTTACCTGAAACGAAGTCTTGCATGTAGGAAGACACAGAGCATGGGATTCAACTCCATTTCTGAAGGAAAACACACAGCACAGTTGTCATCCATGAAACACACTCTGCTGTAGTGCAAGAAGCACACTGGTGCTGTCTAGAGTCACTAATACAGAAGGGAACGTGAGTGTGCTCAGAACAAAAAAACGGTGTTTCCTGCACATATGGACCATTGCTAGTTCAACTCTGATTCTGAAGCTGATACAAACCACAGTTCTTCTAACATGCAATGCTTTTCAGTTAAGAGCGAGAAATGTGTGAGCATCGTAAACGATATATATTCATTGGAGCTGAAATGTGACTGCGTTTACCTGAATTGATGACTTGCTTGTAGGAAGACACAGAGCCTGGGATTTAACTCCATTTCTGAAGGGAAACACACAGCACAGTTTTCATCGATGAAACAAAGTCTGCTTTAGAGCAAGAAGCACGCTCTTGCTTACTGGAGTCTCTAATACAGCAGGAAACGTGAGTGTGCTTCGAACAAAAGAGCGGTGTTTCCTACACATACAGATCATATGTAGACCAACTCTGCTTCTGAAACTGATACAAACCACAGTTCGTCCAATATCGAATGGTTTTCAGTTAGAGCGAGAAACGTGTGAGCTACGTAAATGATGTAGCTTTGTTTGAGCTGAATGGTGACTGAGTTTACCTGAAACGAAGTCTTGCCTGTAGGAAGTCACAGAGCCTGGGATTTAACACCATTTCTGAAGGGAAAAACACAGCACAGTTATCATCCATGAAACACACTCTGCTTTAGACCAAGAAGCACGCCCTTGCTTTCAAGAGTCTCTAATACATCAGGAAACGTGAGTGTGCTCTTAACAAAAGAACGGTGTTTCCTACATGTATGGACCATTGCTAGTTCAACACTGCTTCTGAAATAGATACAAACCCCAAGTCATCTAACATCCAATGCTTTTCAGTTAAGAGCAAGAAACGTGTGAGCTATGTAAAGGATTTATATTCATTTGAGCTGAAAAGTGACTGCGTTTACCTGAAATGATGTCTTGCTTGTAGGAAGACACAGAGCCTGGATTTAACTCCATTCCTGAAGGGAAACACACAGCACAGTTTTCATCGATGAAACACAGTCTGCTTTAGAGCAAGAAGCACGCTCTTGCTTTCTAGAATCTCTAATACAGCAGGAAACGTGACTGTGGTCAGAACAAAAGAACGGTGTTTCCTACACATACAGACCATATGTAGTCCAACTCTGCTTCTGAAACTGATACAAACCAGAGTTCCTCTAATATCCAATGCTTTACAGTTAAAGCAAGAAACGTATGAGCTACATAAACGATATAGCTTTGTTTGAGCTGAAAGGTGACTCAGATTTCCTGAAACGAAGTCCTGCCTGTAGGAAGACACAGAGCCTTGGATTTAACTCCATTTCTGAAGGGAAACACACAGCACAGTTGTCATCCATGAAACAAACTCTGCTTTAGAGCAAGAAGCACACTGTTGCTGTCTAGAGTCTCTAATACAGAAGGGAACGTGAGTGTGCTGAGATCAAAATTACGGTGTTTCCTACACATATGGACCATTGCTAGTTCAACTCTGATTCTGAAACTGATACAAACCACAGTTCTTCTAACATGCAATGCTTTTCACTTAAGAGCGAGAAACGTCTGAGCTTCGTAAACGATTTATATTCATTTGTGCTGAAAGGAGACTGTGTTTACCTGAAATGATGACTTGCTTGTAGGAAGATACAGAGCCTTGGATTTAACTCCATTTCTGAAGGGAAACACACAGCACAGTTTTCATCGATGAAAAACAGTCTGCTTTAGAGCAAGAAGCACGCTCTTGCTTTCTAGAGTCTCTAATACATCAAGAAACGTGAGTGTGCTCACAACAAAATAACGGTGTTTCCTACACATACGGATCATTGCTAGTTCAACTCTGCTTCTTAAACTGATACAAACCTCAAGTCATCTAACATCCACTGCTTTTCATTTAAGAGGAAGAAACGTGTGAGCTTCGTAAATGATTCATATTGATTTGAGACTGACAGTGACTGCGTTTACCTGAAATGATGACTTGCTTGTAGTAAGATACAGAGGCTGGGATTTAACTCCATTTCTGAAGGGAAACACACAGCACAGTTGTCATCCGTGAAACACACATTGCTTTAGAGCAAGAAGCACGCTCTTGCTTTCTAGAGTCTCTAATACATCAGAAAACTTGAGTGTGCTCACAACAAAATAACAGTGTTTCCTACACATACAGACCATTGCTAGTTCAACTCTGCTTCTGAAACTGATACAAACCTCAAGTCATCTAACATCCAATGCTTTTCATTTAAGAGCAAGAAACGTGTGAGCTTCGAAAATGATTCATATTCATTTGAGCCTGACAGTGACTGCGTTTACCTGAAATGATGACTTGCTTGTAGTAAGATACAGAGCCTGGGATTTAACTCCATTTCTGAAGGGAATCAAACAGCACAGTTTTCATCGATGAAACACAGTCTGCTTTAGAGCAAGAAGCACGCTCTTGCTTTCTAGAATCTCTAATACAGCAGGAAACGTGAGTGTTCTCAGAACAAAAGAACGGTGTTTCCTACACATACAGACCATATGTAGTCCAACTCTGCTTCTGAAACTGATACAAACCAGAGTTCCTCTAATATCCAATGCTTTACAGTTAAAGCAAGAAACGTATGAGCTACATAAACGATATAGCTTTGTTTGAGCTGAAAGGTGACTCAGTTTTCCTGAAACGAATTCCTGCCTGTAGGAAGACACAGAGCCTTGGATTTAACTCCATTTCTGAAGGGAAACACACAGCACAGTTGTCATCCATGAAACAAACTCTGCTTTAGAGCAAGAAGCACACTGTTGCTGTCTAGAGTCTCTAATACAGAAGGGAACGTGAGTGTGCTGAGATCAAAAATACGGTGTTTCCTACACATATGGACCATTGCTAGTTCAACTCTGATTCTGAAACTGATACAAACCACAGTTCTTCTAACATGCAATGCTTTTCAGTTAAGAGCGAGAAACGTGTGAGCTTCGTGAACGATTTATAATCATTTGAGCTGAAACGAGACTGTGTTTACCTGAAATGATGACTTGCTTGTTGGAAGATACAGAGCCTGGGATTTAACTCCATTTCTGAAGGGAAACACACAGCACAGTTTTCATCGATGAAACACAGTCTGCTTTAGAGCAAGAAGCACGCTCTTGCTTTCTAGAGTCTCTAATACATCAGGAAACGTGAGTGTGCTTACAACAAAATAACGGTGTTTCCTACACATACGGACCATTGCTAGTTCAACTCTGCTTCTGAAACTGATACAAACCTCAAGTCATCTAACATCCAATGCTTTTCATTTAAGAGCAAGAAACGTGTGAGCTTCGTAAATGATTCATATTCATTTGAGCCTGACAGTGACTGCGTTTACCTGAAATGATGACTTGCTTGTAGTAAGATACAGAGCATGGGTTAACTCCATTTCTGAAGGGAAACACACAGCACTGTTTTCATCGATGAAACACAGTCTGCTTTAGAGCAAGAAGCACACTTGTGCTTTCTAGAATCTCTAATACATCAGGAAACGTGACTGTGGTCAGAACAAAAGAACGGTGTTTCCTAAACCTACAGACCATATGTAGTCCAACTCTACTTCTGAAACTGATACAAACCACAGTTCCTCTAATATCCAATGCTTGTCAGTTCGAGCAAGAAACGTGTGAGCTACGTAAGCGATATAGCTTTGTTTGAGCTCAAAGGTGACTGAGTTTACCTGAAACGAAGTCTTGCATGTAGGAAGACACAGAGCATGGGATTCAACTCCATTTCTGAAGGAAAACACACAGCACAGTTGTCATCCATGAAACACACTCTGCTGTAGTGCAAGAAGCACACTGGTGCTGTCTAGAGTCACTAATACAGAAGGGAACGTGAGTGTGCTCAGAACAAAAAAACGGTGTTTCCTGCACATATGGACCATTGCTAGTTCAACTCTGATTCTGAAGCTGATACAAACCACAGTTCTTCTAACATGCAATGCTTTTCAGTTAAGAGCGAGAAATGTGTGAGCATCGTAAACGATATATATTCATTGGAGCTGAAATGTGACTGCGTTTACCTGAATTGATGACTTGCTTGTAGGAAGACACAGAGCCTGGGATTTAACTCCATTTCTGAAGGGAAACACACAGCACAGTTTTCATCGATGAAACAAAGTCTGCTTTAGAGCAAGAAGCACGCTCTTGCTTACTGGAGTCTCTAATACAGCAGGAAACGTGAGTGTGCTTCGAACAAAAGAGCGGTGTTTCCTACACATACAGATCATATGTAGACCAACTCTGCTTCTGAAACTGATACAAACCACAGTTCGTCCAATATCGAATGGTTTTCAGTTAGAGCGAGAAACGTGTGAGCTACGTAAATGATGTAGCTTTGTTTGAGCTGAATGGTGACTGAGTTTACCTGAAACGAAGATTTGCCTGTAGGAAGTCACAGAGCCTGGGATTTAACACCATTTCTGAAGGGAAAGACACAGCACAGTTATCATCCATGAAACACACTCTGCTTTAGATCAAGAAGCACGCCCTTGCTTTCAAGAGTCTCTAATACATCAGGAAACGTGAGTGTGCTCTTAACAAAAGAACGGTGTTTCCCACATGTATGGACCATTGCTAGTTCAACACTGCTTCTGAAACAGATACAAACCCCAAGTCATCTAACATCCAATGCTTTTCAGTTAAGAGCAAGAAACGTGTGAGCTATGTAAAGGATTTATATTCATTTGAGCTGAAAAGTGACTGCGTTTACCTGAAATGATGTCTTGCTTGTAGGAAGACACAGAGCCTGGATTTAACTCCATTCCTGAAGGGAAACACACAGCACAGTTTTCATCGATGAAAAACAGTCTGCTTTAGAGCAAGAAGAACGCTCTTGCTTTCTAGAGTCTTTAATACATCAAGAAACGTGAGTGTGCCACAATAAAATAACGGTGTTTCCTACACATACGGACCATTGCTAGTTCAACTCTGCTTCTTAAACTGATACAAACCTCAAGTCCTCTAACATCCAATGCTTTTCATTTAAGAGCAAGAAACGTGTGAGCTTCGTAAACGATTTATATTCATTTGAGCTGAAACGAGACTGTGTTTACCTGAAATGATGACTTGCTTGTAGGAAGATACAGAGCCAGGGATTTAACTCCATTTCTGAAGGGAAACACACAGCACAGTTTTCATCGATGAAAAACAGTCTGCTTTAGAGCAAGAAGCACGCTCTTGCATTCTAGAGTCTCTAATACATCAAGAAACGTGAGTGTGCTCACAACAAAATAACGGTGTTTCCTACACATACGGACCATTCCTAGTTCAACTCTGCTTCTTAAACTGATACAAACCTCAAGTCATCTAACATCCACTGCTTTTCATTTAAGAGGAAGAAACGTGTGAGCTTCGTAAATGATTCATATTGATTTGAGCCTGACAGTGACTGCGTTTACCTGAAATGATGACTTGCTTGTAGTAAGATACAGAGGCTGGGATTTAACTCCATTTCTGAAGGGAAACACACAGCACAGTTGTCATCCATGAAACACACATTGCTTTAGAGCAAGAAGCACGCTCTTGCTTTCTAGAGTCTCTAATACATCAGAAAACTTGAGTGTGCTCACAACAAAATAACAGTGTTTCCTACACATACAGACCATTGCTAGTTCAACTCTGCTTCTGAAACTGATACAAACCTCAAGTCATCTAACATCCAATGCTTTTCATTTAAGAGCAAGAAACGTGTGAGCTTCGAAAATGATTCATATTCATTTGAGCCTGACAGTGACTGCGTTTAACTGAAATGATGACTTGCTTGTAGTAAGATACAGAGCCTGGGATTTAACTCCATTTCTGAAGGGTATCAAACAGCACAGTTTTCATCGATGAAACACAGTCTGCTTTAGAGCAAGAAGCACGCTCTTGCTTTCTAGAATCTCTAATACAGCAGGAAACGTGAGTGTTCTCAGAACAAAAGAACGGTGTTTCCTACACATACAGACCATATGTAGTCCAACTCTGCTTCTGAAACTGATACAAACCAGAGTTCCTCTAATATCCAATGCTTTACAGTTAAAGCAAGAAACGTATGAGCTACATAAACGATATAGCTTTGTTTGAGCTGAAAGGTGACTCAGTTTTCCTGAAACGAAGTCCTGCCTGTAGGAAGACACAGAGCCTTGGATTTAACTCCATTTCTGAAGGGAAACACACAGCACAGTTGTCATCCATGAAACAAACTCTGCTTTAGAGCAAGAAGCACACTGTTGCTGTCTAGAGTCTCTAATACAGAAGGGAACGTGAGTGTGCTGAGATAAAAAATACGGTGTTTCCTACACATATGGACCATTGCTAGTTCAACTCTGATTCTGAAACTGATACAAACCACAGTTCTTCTAACATGCAATGCTTTTCAGTTAAGAGCGAGAAACGTGTGAGCTTCGTGAACGATTTATAATCATTTGAGCTGAAACGAGACTGTGTTTACCTGAAATGATGACTTGCTTGTTGGAAGATACAGAGCCTGGGATTTAACTCCATTTCTGAAGGGAAACACACAGCACAGTTTTCATCGATGAAACACAGTCTGCTTTAGAGCAAGAAGCACGCTCTTGCTTTCTAGAGTCTCTAATACATCAGGAAACGTGAGTGTGCTTACAACAAAATAACGGTGTTTCCTACACATACGGACCATTGCTAGTTCAACTCTGCTTCTGAAACTGATACAAACCTCAAGTCATCTAACATCCAATGCTTTTCATTTAAGAGCAAGAAACGTGTGAGCTTCGTAAATGATTCATATTCATTTGAGCCTGACAGTGACTGCGTTTACCTGAAATGATGACTTGCTTGTAGTAAGATACAGAGCATGGGCTAACTCCATTTCTGAAGGGAAACACACAGCACTGTTTTCATCGATGAAACACAGTCTGCTTTAGAGCAAGAAGCACACTTGTGCTTTCTAGAATCTCTAATACATCAGGAAACGTGACTGTGGTCAGAACAAAAGAACGGTGTTTCCTAAACCTACAGACCATATGTAGTCCAACTCTACTTCTGAAACTGATACAAACCACAGTTCCTCTAATATCCAATGCTTGTCAGTTCGAGCAAGAAACGTGTGAGCTACGTAAGCGATATAGCTTTGTTTGAGCTCAAAGGTGACTGAGTTTACCTGAAACGAAGTCTTGCATGTAGGAAGACACAGAGCATGGGATTCAACTCCATTTCTGAAGGAAAACACACAGCACAGTTGTCATCCATGAAACACACTCTGCTGTAGTGCAAGAAGCACACTGGTGCTGTCTAGAGTCACTAATACAGAAGGGAACGTGAGTGTGCTCAGAACAAAAAAACGGTGTTTCCTGCACATATGGACCATTGCTAGTTCAACTCTGATTCTGAAGCTGATACAAACCACAGTTCTTCTAACATGCAATGCTTTTCAGTTAAGAGCGAGAAATGTGTGAGCATCGTAAACGATATATATTCATTGGAGCTGAAATGTGACTGCATTTACCTGAATTGATGACTTGCTTGTAGTAAGATACAGAGCCTGGGATTTAACTCCATTTCTGAAGGGAATCACACAGCACAGTTTTCATCGATGAAACACAGTCTGCTTTAGAGCAAGAAGCACGCTCTTGCTTTCTAGAATCTCTAATACAGCAGGAAACGTGAGTGTTCTCAGAACAAAAGAACGGTGTTTCCTACACATACAGACCATATGTAGTCCAACTCTGCTTCTGAAACTGATACAAACCAGAGTTCCTCTAATATCCAATGCTTTACAGTTAAAGCAAGAAACGTATGAGCTACATAAACGATATAGCTTTGTTTGAGCTGAAAGGTGACTCAGTTTTCCTGAAACGAATTCCTGCCTGTAGGAAGACACAGAGCCTTGGATTTAACTCCATTTCTGAAGGGAAACACACAGCACAGTTGTCATCCATGAAACAAACTCTGCTTTAGAGCAAGAAGCACACTGTTGCTGTCTAGAGTCTCTAATACAGAAGGGAACGTGAGTGTGCTGAGATCAAAAATACGGTGTTTCCTACACATATGGACCATTGCTAGTTCAACTCTGATTCTGAAACTGATACAAACCACAGTTCTTCTAACATGCAATGCTTTTCAGTTAAGAGCGAGAAACGTGTGAGCTTCTTGAACGATTTATAATCATTTGAGCTGAAACGAGACTGTGTTTACCTGAAATGATGACTTGCTTGTTGGAAGATACAGAGCCTGGGATTTAACTCCATTTCTGAAGGGAAACACACAGCACAGTTTTCATCGATGAAACACAGTCTGCTTTAGAGCAAGAAGCACGCTCTTGCTTTCTAGAGTCTCTAATACATCAGGAAACGTGAGTGTGCTTACAACAAAATAACGGTGTTTCCTACACATACGGACCATTGCTAGTTCAACTCTGCTTCTGAAACTGATACAAACCTCAAGTCATCTAACATCCAATGCTTTTCATTTAAGAGCAAGAAACGTGTGAGCTTCGTAAATGATTCATATTCATTTGAGCCTGACAGTGACTGCGTTTACCTTAAATGATGACTTGCTTGTAGTAAGATACAGAGCATGGGTTAACTCCATTTCTGAAGGGAAACACACAGCACTGTTTTCATCGATGAAACACAGTCTGCTTTAGAGCAAGAAGCACACTTGTGCTTTCTAGAATCTCTAATACATCAGGAAACGTGACTGTGGTCAGAACAAAAGAACGGTGTTTCCTAAACCTACAGACCATATGTAGTCCAACTCTACTTCTGAAACTGATACAAACCACAGTTCCTCTAATATCCAATGCTTGTCAGTTCGAGCAAGAAACGTGTGAGCTACGTAAGCGATATAGCTTTGTTTGAGCTCAAAGGTGACTGAGTTTACCTGAAACGAAGTCTTGCATGTAGGAAGACACAGAGCATGGGATTCAACTCCATTTCTGAAGGAAAACACACAGCACAGTTGTCATCCATGAAACACACTCTGCTGTAGTGCAAGAAGCACACTGGTGCTGTCTAGAGTCACTAATACAGAAGGGAACGTGAGTGTGCTCAGAACAAAAAAACGGTGTTTCCTGCACATATGGACCATTGCTAGTTCAACTCTGATTCTGAAGCTGATACAAACCACAGTTCTTCTAACATGCAATGCTTTTCAGTTAAGAGCGAGAAATGTGTGAGCATCGTAAACGATATATATTCATTGGAGATGAAATGTGACTGCGTTTACCTGAATTGATGACTTGCTTGTAGGAAGACACAGAGCCTGGGATTTAACTCCATTTCTGAAGGGAAACACACAGCACAGTTTTCATCGATGAAACAAAGTCTGCTTTAGAGCAAGAAGCACGCTCTTGCTTACTGGAGTCTCTAATACAGCAGGAAACGTGAGTGTGCTTCGAACAAAAGAGCGGTGTTTCCTACACATACAGATCATATGTAGACCAACTCTGCTTCTGAAACTGATACAAACCACAGTTCGTCCAATATCGAATGCTTTTCAGTTAGAGCGAGAAACGTGTGAGCTACGTAAACGATGTAGCTTTGTTTGAGCTGAATGGTGACTGAGTTTACCGGAAACGAAGTCTTGCCTGTAGGAAGTCACAGAGCCTGGGATTTAACACCATTTCTGAAGGGAAAAACACAGCACAGTTATCATCCATGAAACACACTCTGCTTTAGACCAAGAAGAACGCCCTTGCTTTCAAGAGTCTCTAATACATCAGGAAACGTGAGTGTGCTCTTAACAAAAGAACGGTGTTTCCTACATGTATGGACCATTGCTAGTTCAACACTGCTTCTGAAACAGATACAAACCCCAAGTCATCTAACATCCAATGCTTTTCAGTTAAGAGCAAGAAACGTGTGAGCTATGTAAAGGATTTATATTCATTTGAGCTGAAAAGTGACTGCGTTTACCTGAAATGATGTCTTGCTTGTAGGAAGACACAGAGCCTGGATTTAACTCCATTCCTGAAGGGAAACACACAGCACAGTTTTCATCGATGAAAAACAGTCTGCTTTAGAGCAAGAAGCACGCTCTTGCTTTCTAGAGTCTTTAATACATCAAGAAACGTGAGTGTGCCACAACAAAATAACGGTGTTTCCTACACATACGGACCATTGCTAGTTCAACTCTGCTTCTTAAACTGATACAAACCTCAAGTCATCTAACATCCAATGCTTTTCATTTAAGAGCAAGAAACGTGTGAGCTTCGTAACGATTTATATTCATTTGAGCTGAAATGAGACTGTGTTTACCTGAAATGATGACTTGCTTGTAGGAAGATACAGAGCCAGGGATTTAACTCCATTTCTGAAGGGAAACACACAGCACAGTTTTCATCGATGAAAAACAGTCTGCTTTAGAGCAAGAAGCACACTCTTGCTTTCTAGAGTATCTAATACATCAAGAAACGTGAGTGTGCTCACAACAAAATAACGGTGTTTCCTACACATACGGACCATTGCTAGTTCAACTCTGCTTCTTAAACTGATACAAAACTCAAGTCATCTAACATCCAATGCTTTTCATTTAAGAGCAAGAAACGTGTGACCTTCGTAAATGATTCATATTCATTTGAGCCTGACAGTGACTGCGTTTACCTGAAATGATGACTTGCTTGTAGTAAGATACAGAGGCTGGGATTTAACTCCATTTCTGAAGGGAAACACACAGCACAGTTGTCATCCGCGAAACACACATTGCTTTAGAGCAAGAAGCACGATCTTGCTTTCTAGAGTCTCTAATACATCAGGAAACGTGAGTGTGCTCACAACAAAATAACAGTGTTTCCTACACATACAGACCATTGCTAGTTCAACTCTGCTTCTGAAACTGATACAAACCTCAAGTCATCTAACATCCAATGCTTTTCATTTAAGAGCAAGAAACGTGTGAGCTTCGAAAATGATTCATATTCATTTGAGCCTGACAGTGACTGCGTTTAACTGAAATGATGACTTGCTTGTAGTAAGATACAGAGCCTGGGATTTAACTCCATTTCTGAAGGGTATCAAACAGCACAGTTTTCATCGATGAAACACAGTCTGCTTTAGAGCAAGAAGCACGCTCTTGCTTTCTAGAATCTCTAATACAGCAGGAAACGTGAGTGTTCTCAGAACAAAAGAACGGTGTTTCCTACACATACAGACCATATGTAGTCCAACTCTGCTTCTGAAACTGATACAAACCAGAGTTCCTCTAATATCCAATGCTTTACAGTTAAAGCAAGAAACGTATGAGCTACATAAATGATATAGCTTTGTTTGAGCTGAAAGGTGACTCAGTTTTCATGAAACGAAGTCCTGCCTGTAGGAAGACACGGAGCCTTGGATTTAACTCCATTTCTGAAGGGAAACACACAGCACAGTTGTCATCCATGAAACAAACTCTGCTTTAGAGCAAGAAGCACACTGTTGCTGTCTAGAGTCTCTAATACAGAAGGGAACGTGAGTGTGCTGAGATCAAAAATACGGTGTTTCCTACACATATGGACCATTGCTAGTTCAACTCTGATTCTGAAACTGATACAAACCACAGTTCTTCTAACATGCAATGCTTTTCAGTTAAGAGCGAGAAACGTGTGAGCTTCGTGAACGATTTATAATCATTTGAGCTGAAACGAGACTGTGTTTACCTGAAATGATGACTTGCTTGTTGGAAGATACAGAGCCTGGGATTTAACTCCATTTCTGAAGGGAAACACACAGCACAGTTTTCATCGATGAAACACAGTCTGCTTTAGAGCAAGAAGCACGCTCTTGCTTTCTAGAGTCTCTAATACATCAGGAAACGTGAGTGTGCTTACAACAAAATAACGGTGTTTCCTACACATACGGACCATTGCTAGTTCAACTCTGCTTCTGAAACTGATACAAACCTCAAGTCATCTAACATCCAATGCTTTTCATTTAAGAGCAAGAAACGTGTGAGCTTCGTAAATGATTCATATTCATTTGAGCCTGACAGTGACTGCGTTTACCTGAAATGATGACTTGCTTGTAGTAAGATACAGAGCATGGGTTAACTCCATTTCTGAAGGGAAACACACAGCACTGTTTTCATCGATGAAACACAGTCTGCTTTAGAGCAAGAAGCACACTTGTGCTTTCTAGAATCTCTAATACATCAGGAAACGTGACTGTGGTCAGAACAAAAGAACGGTGTTTCCTAAACCTACAGACCATATATAGTCCAACTCTACTTCTGAAACTGATACAAACCACAGTTCCTCTAATATCCAATGCTTGTCAGTTCGAGCAAGAAACGTGTGAGCTACGTAAGCGATATAGCTTTGTTTGAGCTCAAAGCTGACTGAGTTTACCTGAAACGAAGTCTTGCATGTAGGAAGACACAGAGCATGGGATTCAACTCCATTTCTGAAGGAAAACACACAGCACAGTTGTCATCCATGAAACACACTCTGCTGTAGTGCAAGAAGCACACTGGTGCTGTCTAGAGTCACTAATACAGAAGGGAACGTGAGTGTGCTCAGAACAAAAAAACGGTGTTTCCTGCACATATGGACCATTGCTAGTTCAACTCTGATTCTGAAGCTGATACAAACCACAGTTCTTCTAACATGCAATGCTTTTCAGTTAAGAGCGAGAAATGTGTGAGCATCGTAAACGATATATATTCATTGGAGCTTAAATGTGACTGCGTTTACCTGAATTGATGACTTGCTTGTAGTAAGATACAGAGCCTGGGATTTAACTCCATTTCTGAAGGGAATCACACAGCACAGTTTTCATCGATGAAACACAGTCTGCTTTAGAGCAAGAAGCACGCTCTTGCTTTCTAGAATCTCTAATACAGCAGGAAACGTGAGTGTTCTCAGAACAAAAGAACGGTGTTTCCTACACATACAGACCATATGTAGTCCAACTCTGCTTCTGAAACTGATACAAACCAGAGTTCCTCTAATATCCAATGCTTTACAGTTAAAGCAAGAAACGTATGAGCTACATAAATGATATAGCTTTGTTTGAGCTGAAAGGTGACTCAGTTTTCCTGAAACGAATTCCTGCCTGTAGGAAGACACAGAGCCTTGGATTTAACTCCATTTCTGAAGGGAAACACACAGCACAGTTGTCATCCATGAAACAAACTCTGCTTTAGAGCAAGAAGCACACTGTTGCTGTCTAGAGTCTCTAATACAGAAGGGAACGTGAGTGTGCTGAGATCAAAAATACGGTGTTTCCTACACATATGGACCATTGCTAGTTCAACTCTGATTCTGAAACTGATACAAACCACAGTTCTTCTAACATGCAATGCTTTTCAGTTAAGAGCGAGAAACGTGTGAGCTTCGTGAACGATTTATAATCATTTGAGCTGAAACGAGACTGTGTTTACCTGAAATGATGACTTGCTTGTTGGAAGATACAGAGCCTGGGATTTAACTCCATTTCTGAAGGGAAACACACAGCACAGTTTTCATCGATGAAACACAGTCTGCTTTAGAGCAAGAAGCACGCTCTTGCTTTCTAGAGTCTCTAATACATCAGGAAACGTGAGTGTGCTTACAACAAAATAACGGTGTTTCCTACACATACGGACCATTGCTAGTTCAACTCTGCTTCTGAAACTGATACAAACCTCAAGTCATCTAACATCCAATGCTTTTCATTTAAGAGCAAGAAACGTGTGAGCTTCGTAAATGATTCATATTCATTTGAGCCTGACAGTGACTGCGTTTACCTGAAATGATGACTTGCTTGTAGTAAGATACAGAGCATGGGTTAACTCCATTTCTGAAGGGAAACACACAGCACTGTTTTCATCGATGAAACACAGTCTGCTTTAGAGCAAGAAGCACACTTGTGCTTTCTAGAATCTCTAATACATCAGGAAACGTGACTGTGGTCAGAACAAAAGAACGGTGTTTCCTAAACCTACAGACCATATGTAGTCCAACTCTACTTCTGAAACTGATACAAACCACAGTTCCTCTAATATCCAATGCTTGTCAGTTCGAGCAAGAAACGTGTGAGCTACGTAAGCGATATAGCTTTGTTTGAGCTCAAAGGTGACTGAGTTTACCTGAAACGAAGTCTTGCATGTAGGAAGACACAGAGCATGGGATTCAACTCCATTTCTGAAGGAAAACACACAGCACAGTTGTCATCCATGAAACACACTCTGCTGTAGTGCAAGAAGCACACTGGTGCTGTCTAGAGTCACTAATACAGAAGGGAACGTGAGTGTGCTCAGAACAAAAAAACGGTGTTTCCTGCACATATGGACCATTGCTAGTTCAACTCTGATTCTGAAGCTGATACAAACCACAGTTCTTCTAACATGCAATGCTTTTCAGTTAAGAGCGAGAAATGTGTGAGCATCGTAAACGATATATATTCATTGGAGCTGAAATGTGACTGCGTTTACCTGAATTGATGACTTGCTTGTAGGAAGACACAGAGCCTGGGATTTAACTTCATTTCTGAAGGGAAACACACAGCACAGTTTTCATCGATGAAACAAAGTCTGCTTTAGAGCAAGAAGCACGCTCTTGCTTACTGGAGTCTCTAATACAGCAGGAAACGTGAGTGTGCTTCGAACAAAAGAGCGGTGTTTCCTACACATACAGATCATATGTAGACCAACTCTGCTTCTGAAACTGATACAAACCACAGTTCGTCCAATATCGAATGCTTTTCAGTTAGAGCGAGAAACGTGTGAGCTACGTAAACGATGTAGCTTTGTTTGAGCTGAATGGTGACTGAGTTTACCTGAAACGAAGTCTTGCCTGTAGGAAGTCACAGAGCCTGGGATTTAACACCATTTCTGAAGGGAAAAACACAGGAGAGTTATCATCCATGAAACACACTCTGCTTTAGACCAAGAAGAACGCCCTTGCTTTCAAGAGTCTCTAATACATCAGGAAACGTGAGTGTGCTCTTAACAAAAGAACGGTGTTTCCTACATGTATGGACCATTGCTAGTTCAACACTGCTTCTGAAACAGATACAAACCCCAAGTCATCTAACATCCAATGCTTTTCAGTTAAGAGCAAGAAACGTGTGAGCTATGTAAAGGATTTATATTCATTTGAGCTGAAAAGTGACTGCGTTTACCTGAAATGATGTCTTGCTTGTAGGAAGACACAGAGCCTGGATTTAACTCCATTCCTGAAGGGAAACACACAGCACAGTTCTCATCCTTGAAACACACTCTGCTTTAGAGCAAGAAGCACGCTTTTGGTTTTTTAGAGTCTCTAATACAGCAGGAAATGTGACTGTGGGCAGAACAAAATAACGGTGTTTCCTACACTTACGGAACATTGCTACTTCAACTCTGCTTCTGAAACTGATACAAAACACAAGTCATCCTACATCCAATGCTTTTCAGTTAAGAGCAAGAAACGTGTGAGCTTCGTAAACGATTTATATTCATTTGAGCTGAAACGAGACTGAGTTTACCTGAAATGATGACTTGCTTGTAGGAAGATACAGAGCCAGGGATTTAACTCCATTTCTGAAGGGAAACACACAGCACAGTTCTCATCGATGAAACACAGTCTGCTTTAGAGCAAGAAGCACGCTCTTGCTTTCTAGAGTCTCTAATACATCAGGAAACGTGAGTGTGCTTACAACAAAATAACGGTGTTTCCTACACATACGGACCATTGCTAGTTCAACTCTGCTTCTGAAACTGATACAAACCTCAAGTCATCTAACATCCAATGCTTTACATTTAAGAGCAAGAAACGTGTGAGCTTCGTAAATGATTCATATTCATTTGAGCCTGACAGTGACTGCGTTTACCTGAAATGATGACTTGCTTGTAGTAAGATACAGAGCATGGGTTAACTCCATTTCTGAAGGGAAACACACAGCACTGTTTTCATCGATGAAACACAGTCTGCTTTAGAGCAAGAAGCACACTTGTGCTTTCTAGAATCTCTAATACATCAGGAAACGTGACTGTGGTCAGAACAAAAGAACGGTGTTTCCTAAACCTACAGACCATATGTAGTCCAACTCTACTTCTGAAACTGATACAAACCACAGTTCCTCTAATATCCAATGCTTGTCAGTTCGAGCAAGAAACGTGTGAGCTACGTAAGCGATATAGCTTTGTTTGAGCTCAAAGGTGACTGAGTTTACCTGAAACGAAGTCTTGCATGTAGGAAGACACAGAGCATGGGATTCAACTCCATTTCTGAAGGAAAACACACAGCACAATTGTCATCCATGAAACACACTCTGCTGTAGTGCAAGAAGCACACTGGTGCTGTCTAGAGTCACTAATACAGAAGGGAACGTGAGTGTGCTCAGAACAAAAAAACGGTGTTTCCTGCACATATGGACCATTGCTAGTTCAACTCTGATTCTGAAGCTGATACAAACCACAGTTCTTCTAACATGCAATGCTTTTCAGTTAAGAGCGAGAAATGTGTGAGCATCGTAAACGATATATATTCATTGGAGCTGAAATGTGACTGCGTTTACCTGAATTGATGACTTGCTTGTAGGAAGACACAGAACCTGGGATTTAACTCCATTTCTGAAGGGAAACACACAGCACAGTTTTCATCGATGAAACAAAGTCTGCTTTAGAGCAAGAAGCACGCTCTTGCTTACTGGAGTCTCTAATACAGCAGGAAACGTGAGTGTGCTTCGAACAAAAGAGCGGTGTTTCCTACACATACAGATCATATGTAGACCAACTCTGCTTCTGAAACTGATACAAACCACAGTTCGTCCAATATCGAATGGTTTTCAGTTAGAGCGAGAAACGTGTGAGCTACGTAAATGATGTAGCTTTGTTTGAGCTGAATGGTGACTGAGTTTACCTGAAATGAAGTCTTGCCTGTAGGAAGTCACAGAGCCTGGGATTTAACACCATTTCTGAAGGGAAAAACACAGCACAGTTATCATCCATGAAACACACTCTGCTTTAGACCAAGAAGCACGCCCTTGCTTTCAAGAGTCTCTAATACATCAGGAAACGTGAGTGTGCTCTTAACAAAAGAACGGTGTTTCCTACATGTATGGACCATTGCTAGTTCAACACTGCTTCTGAAACAGATACAAACCCCAAGTCATCTAACATCCAATGCTTTTCAGTTAAGAGCAAGAAACGTGTGAGCTATGTAAAGGATTTATATTCATTTGAGCTGAAAAGTGACTGCGTTTACCTGAAATGATGTCTTGCTTGTAGGAAGACACAGAGCCTGGATTTAACTCCATTCCTGAAGGGAAACACACAGCACAGTTCTCATGCTTGAAACACACTCTGCTTTAGAGCAAGAAGCACGCTTTTGGTTTTTAGAGTCTCTAATACAGCAGGAAACGTGACTGTGGGCAGAACAAAATAACGGTGTTTCCTACACTTACGGAACATTGCTACTTCAACTCTGCTTCTGAAACTGATACAAACCACAAGTCATCCTACATCCAATGCTTTTCAGTTAAGAGCAAGAAACGTGTGAGCTTCGTAAACGATTTATATTCATTTGAGCTGAAAGGAGACTGTGTTTACCTGAAATGATGACTTGCTTGTAGGAAGATACAGAGCCAGGGATTTAACTCCATTTTTGAAGGGAAACACACAGCACAGTTTTCATCGATGAAACACAGTCTGCTTTAGAGCAAGAAGCACGCTCTTGCTTTCTAGAATCTCTAATACAGCAGGAAACGTGACTGTGGTCAGAACAAAAGAACGGTGTTTCCTACACATACAGACCATATGTAGTCCAACTCTGCTTCTGAAACTGATACAAACCAGAGTTCCTCTAATATCCAATGCTTTACAGTTAAAGCAAGAAACGTATCAGCTACATAAACGATATAGCTTTGTTTGAGCTGAAAGGTGACTCAGTTTTCCTGAAACGAAGTCCTGCCTGTTGGAAGACACAGAGCCTTGGATTTAACTCCATTTCTGAAGGGAAACACACAGCACAGTTGTCATCCATGAAACAAACTCTGCTTTAGAGCAAGAAGCACACTGTTGCTGTCTAGAGTCTCTAATACAGAAGGGAACGTGAGTGTGCTGAGATCAAAAATACGGTGTTTCCTACACATATGGACCATTGCTAGTTCAACTCTGATTCTGAAACTGATACAAACCACAGTTCTTCTAACATGCAATGCTTTTCAGTTAAGAGCGAGAAACGTGTGAGCTTCGTGAACGATTAATAATCATTTGAGCTGAAACGAGACTGTGTTTACTTGAAATGATGACTTGCTTGTTGGAAGATACAGAGCCTGGGATTTAACTCCATTTCTGAAGGGAAACACACAGCACAGTTTTCATCGATGAAACACAGTCTGCTTTAGAGCAAGAAGCACGCTCTTGCTTTCTAGAGTCTCTAATACATCAGGAAACGTGAGTGTGCTTACAACAAAGTAACGGTGTTTCCTACACATACGGACCATTGCTAGTTCAACTCTGCTTCTGAAACTGATACAAACCTCAAGTCATCTAACATCCAATGCTTTTCATTTAAGAGCAAGAAACGTGTGAGCTTCGTAAATGATTCATATTCATTTGAGCCTGACAGTGACTGCGTTTACCTGAAATGATGACTTGCTTGTAGTAAGATACAGAGGCTGGGATTTAACTCCATTTCTGAAGGGAAACACACAGCACAGTTGTCATCCGTGAAACACACATTGCTTTAGAGCAAGAAGCACGCTCTTGCTTTCTAGAGTCTCTAATACATCAGGAAACGTGAGTGTGCTCACAACCAAATAACAGTGTTTCCTACACATACAGAACATTGCTAGTTCAACTCTGCTTCTGAAACTGATACAAACCTCAAGTCATCTAACATCCAATGCTTTTCATTTAAGAGCAAGAAACGTGTGAGCTTCGTAAATGATTCATATTCATTTGATCCTGACAGTGACTGCGTTTACCTGAAATGATGACTTGCTTGTAGTAAGATACAGAGCCTGGGATTTAACTCCATTTCTGAAGGGAATCACACAGCACAGTTTTCATCGATGAAACACAGTCTGCTTTAGAGCAAGAAGCACGCTCTTGCTTTCTAGAATCTCTAATACAGCAGGAAACGTGACTGTGGTCAGAACAAAAGAACGGTGTTTCCTACACATACAGACCATATGTAGTCCAACTCTGCTTCTGAAACTGATACAAACCAGAGTTCCTCTAATATCCAATGCTTTACAGTTAAAGCAAGAAATGTATGAGCTACATAAACGATATAGCTTTGTTTGAGCTGAAAGGTGACTCAGATTTCCTGAAACGAAGTCCTGCCTGTAGGAAGACACAGAGCCTTGGATTTAACTCCATTTCTGAAGGGAAACACACAGCACAGTTGTCATCCATGAAACAAACTCTGCTTTAGAGCAAGAAGCACACTGTTGCTGTCTAGAGTCTCTAATACAGAAGGGAACGTGAGTGTGCTGAGATCAAAAATACGGTGTTTCCTACACATATGGACCATTGCTAGTTCAACTCTGATTCTGAAACTGATACAAACCACAGTTCTTCTAACATGCAATGCTTTTCAGTTAAGAGCGAGAAACGTGTGAGCTTCGTAAACGATTTATATTCATTTGAGCTGAAACGAGACTGTGTTTACCTGAAATGATGACTTGCTTGTAGGAAGATACAGAGCCAGGGATTTAACTCCATTTCTGAAGGGAAACACACAGCACAGTTTTCATCGATGAAACACAGTCTGCTTTAGAGCAAGAAGCACGCTCTTGCTTTCTAGAGTCTCTAATACATCAGGAAACGTGAGTGTGCTTACAACAAAGTAACGGTGTTTCCTACACATACGGACCATTGCTAGTTCAACTCTGCTTCTGAAACTGATACAAACCTCAAGTCATCTAACATCCAATGCTTTTCATTTAAGAGCAAGAAACGTGTGAGCTTCGTAAATGATTCATATTCATTTGAGCCTGACAGTGACTGCGTTTACCTGAAATGATGACTTGCTTGTAGTAAGATACAGAGGCTGGGATTTAACTCCATTTCTGAAGGGAAACACACAGCACAGTTGTCATCCGTGAAACACACATTGCTTTAGAGCAAGAAGCACGCTCTTGCTTTCTAGAGTCTCTAATACATCAGGAAACGTGAGTGTGCTCACAACAAAATAACAGTGTTTCCTACACATACAGACCATTGCTAGTTCAACTCTGCTTCTGAAACTGATACAAACCTCAAGTCATCTAACATCCAATGCTTTTCATTTAAGAGCAAGAAACGTGTGAGCTTCGTAAATGATTCATATTCATTTGAGCCTGACAGTGACTGCGTTTACCTGAAATGATGACTTGCTTGTAGTAAGATACAGAGCCTGGGATTTAACTCCATTTCTGAAGGGAATCACACAGCACAGTTTTCATCGATGAAACACAGTCTGCTTTACAGCAAGAAGCATGCTCTTGCTTTCTAGAATCTCTAATACAGCAGGAAACGTGACTGTGGTCAGAACAAAAGAACGGTGTTTCCTACACATACAGACCATATGTAGTCCAACTCTG
The DNA here is from genome assembly GCA_949786385.1 of Onychomys leucogaster. Lineage (NCBI taxonomy): Eukaryota > Metazoa > Chordata > Mammalia > Rodentia > Cricetidae > Onychomys > Onychomys leucogaster. The sequence goes on along the minus strand of CATKUP010000107.1, from coordinate 1,401,682 downwards.
CTTCTGAAACTGATACAAACCAGAGTTCCTCTAATATCCAATGCTTTACAGTTAAAGCAAGAAATGTATGAGCTACATAAACGATATAGCTTTGTTTGAGCTGAAAGGTGACTCAGATTTCCTGAAACGAAGTCCTGCCTGTAGGAAGACACAGAGCCTTGGATTTAACTCCATTTCTGAAGGGAAACACACAGCACAGTTGTCATCCATGAAACAAACTCTGCTTTAGAGCAAGAAGCACACTGTTGCTGTCTAGAGTCTCTAATACAGAAGGGAACGTGAGTGTGCTGAGATCAAAAATACGGTGTTTCCTACACATATGGACCATTGCTAGTTCAACTCTGATTCTGAAACTGATACAAACCACAGTTCTTCTAACATGCAATGCTTTTCAGTTAAGAGCGAGAAACGTGTGAGCTTCGTAAACGATTTATATTCATTTGAGCTGAAACGAGACTGTGTTTACCTGAAATGATGACTTGCTTGTAGGAAGATACAGAGCCAGGGATTTAACTCCATTTCTGAAGGGAAACACACAGCACAGTTTTCATCGATGAAAAACAGTCTGCTTTAGAGCAAGAAGCACGCTCTTGCTTTCTAGAGTCTCTAATACATCAAGAAACGTGAGTGTGCTCACAACAAAATAACGGTGTTTCCTACACATACGGACCATTGCTAGTTCAACTCTGCTTCTTAAACTGATACAAACCTCAAGTCATCTAACATCCACTGCTTTTCATTTAAGAGGAAGAAACGTGTGAGCTTCGTAAATGATTCATATTGATTTGAGCCTGACAATGACTGCGTTTACCTGAAATGATGACTTGCTTGTAGTAAGATACAGAGGCTGAGATTTAACTCCATTTCTGAAGGGAAACACACAGCACAGTTGTCATCCGTGAAACACACATTGCTTTAGAGCAAGAAGCACGCTCTTGCTTTCTAGAGTCTCTAATACATCAGGAAACTTGAGTGTGCTCACAACAAAATAACAGTGTTTCCTACACATACAGACCATTGCTAGTTCAACTCTGCTTCTGAAACTGATACAAACCTCAAGTCATCTAACATCCAATGCTTTTCAGTTAAGAGCAAGAAACGTGTGAGCTTCGAAAATGATTAATATTCATTTGAGCCTGACAGTGACTGCGTTTACCTGAAATGATGACTTGCTTGTAGTAAGATACAGAGCCTGGGATTTAACTCCATTTCTGAAGGGAATCAAATAGCACAGTTTTTATCGATGAAACACAGTCTGCTTTAGAGCAAGAAGCACGCTCTTGCTTTCTAGAATCTCTAATACAGCAGGAAACGTGACTGTGGTCAGAACAAAAGAACGGTGTTTCCTACACATACAGACCATATGTAGTCCAACTCTGCTTCTGAAACTGATAAAAACCAGAGTTCCTCTAATATCCAATGCTTTACAGTTAAGCAAGAAACGTATGAGCTACATAAACGATATAGCTTTGTTTGAGCTGAAAGGTGACTCAGTTTTCCTGAAACGAAGTCCTGCCTGTTGGAAGACACAGAGCCTTGGATTTAACTTCATTTCTGAAGGGAAACACACAGCACAGTTGTCATCCATGAAACAAACTCTGCTTTAGAGCAAGAAGCACACTGTTGCTGTCTAGAGTCTCTAATACAGAAGGGAACGTGAGTGTGCTGAGATCAAAAATACGTTGTTTCCTACACATATGGACCATTGCTAGTTCAACTCTGATTCTGAAACTGATACAAACCACAGTTCTTCTAACATGCAATGCTTTTCAGTTAAGAGCGAGAAACGTGTGAGCTTCGTGAACGATTTATAATCATTTGAGCTGAAACGAGACTGTGTTTACCTGAAATGATGACTTGCATGTTGGAAGATACAGAGCCTGGGATTTAACTCCATTTCTGAAGGGAAACACACAGCACAGTTTTCATCGATGAAACACAGTCTGCTTTAGAGCAAGAAGCATGCTCTTGCTTTCTAGAGTCTCTAATACATCAGGAAACGTGAGTGTGCTTACAACAAAGTAACGGTGTTTCCTACACATACGGACCATTGCTAGTTCAACTCTGCTTCTGAAACTGATACAAACCTCAAGTCATCTAACATCCAATGCTTTTCATTTAAGAGCAAGAAACGTGTGAGCTTCGTAAATGATTCATATTCATTTGAGCCTGAAAGTGACTGCGTTTACCTGAAATGATGACTTGCTTGTAGTAAGATACAGAGGCTGGGATTTAACTCCATTTCTGAAGGGAAACACACAGCACAGTTGTCATCCGTGAAACACACATTGCTTTAGAGCAAGAAGCACGCTCTTGCTTTCTAGAGTCTCTAATACATCAGGAAACGTGAGTGTGCTCACAACAAAATAACAGTGTTTCCTACACATACAGACCATTGCTAGTTCAACTCTGCTTCTGAAACTGATACAAACCTCAAGTCATCTAACATCCAATGCTTTTCATTTAAGAGCAAGAAACGTGTGAGCTTCGTAAATGATTCATATTCATTTGAGCCTGACAGTGACTGCGTTTACCTGAAATGATGACTTGCTTGTAGTAAGATACAGAGGCTGGGATTTAACTCCATTTCTGAAGGGAATCACACAGCACAGTTTTCATCGATGAAACACAGTCTGCTTTAGAGCAAGAAGCACGCTCTTGCTTTCTAGAATCTCTAATACAGCAGGAAACGTGACTGTGGTCAGAACAAAAGAACGGTGTTTCCTACACATACAGACCATATGTAGTCCAACTCTGCTTCTGAAACTGATACAAACCAGAGTTCCTCTAATATCCAATGCTTTACAGTTAAAGCAAGAAATGTATGAGCTACATAAATGATATAGCTTTGTTTGAGCTGAAAGGTGACTCAGTTTTCCTGAAACGAAATCCTGCCTGTTGGAAGACACAGAGCCTTGGATTTAACACCATTTCTGAAGGGAAACACACAGCACAGTTGTCATCCATGAAACAAACTCTGCTTTAGAGCAAGAAGCACACTGTTGCTGTCTAGAGTCTCTAATACAGAAGGGAACGTGAGTGTGCTGAGATCAAAAATACGGTGTTTCCTACACATATGGACCATTGCTAGTTCAACTCTGATTCTGAAACTGATACAAACCACAGTTCTTCTAACATGCAATGCTTTTCAGTTAAGAGCAAGAAACGTGTGAGCTTCGTGAACGATTTATAATCATTTGAGCTGAAACGAGACTGTGTTTACCTGAAATGATGACTTGCTTGTTGGAAGATACAGAGCCTGGGATTTAACTCCATTTCTGAAGGGAAACACACAGCACAGTTTTCATCGATGAAACACAGTCTGCTTTAGAGCAAGAAGCACGCTCTTGCTTTCTAGAGTCTCTAATACATCAGGAAACGTGAGTGTGCTTACAACAAAATAACGGTGTTTCCTACACATACGGACCATTGCTAGTTCAACTCTGCTTCTGAAACTGATACAAACCTCAAGTCATCTAACATCCAATGCTTTTCATTTAAGAGCAAGAAACGTGTGAGCTTCGTAAATGATTCATATTCATTTGAGCCTGACAGTGACTGCGTTTACCTGAAATGATGACTTGCTTGTAGTAAGATACAGAGCATGGGTTAACTCCATTTCTGAAGGGAAACACACAGCACTGTTTTCATCGATGAAACACAGTCTGCTTTAGAGCAAGAAGCACACTTGTGCTTTCTAGAATCTCTAATACATCAGGAAACGTGACTGTGGTCAGAACAAAAGAACGGTGTTTCCTAAACCTACAGACCATATGTAGTCCAACACTACTTCTGAAACTGATACAAACCACAGTTCCTCTAATATCCAATGCTTGTCAGTTAGAGCGAGAAACGTGTGAGCTACGTAAACGATGTAGCTTTGTTTGAGCTGAATGGTGACTGAGTTTACATGAAACGAAGTCTTGCCTGTAGGAAGTCATAGAGCCTGGGATTTAACACCATTTCTGAAGGGAAAAACACAGCACAGTTATCATCCATGAAACACACTCTGCTTTAGACCAAGAAGCACGCCCTTGCTTTCAAGAGTCTCTAATACATCAGGAAACGTGAGTGTGCTCATTACAAAAGAACGGTGTTTCCTACATGTATGGACCATTGCTAGTTCAACGCTGCTTCTGAAACAGATACAAACCCCAAGTCATCTAACATCCAATGCTTTTCAGTTAAGAGCAAGAAACGTGTGAGCTATGTAAAGGATTTATATTCATTTGACCTGAAAAGTGACTGCGTTTACCTGAAATGATGTCTTGCTTGTAGGAAGACACAGAGCCTGGATTTAACTCCATTCCTGAAGGGAAACACACAGCACAGTTCTCATCCTTGAAACACACTCTGCTTTAGAGCAAGAAGCACGCTTTTGGTTTTTTAGAGTCTCTAATACAGCAGGAAACGTGACTGTGGGCAGAACAAAATAACGGTGTTTCCTACACTTACGGAACATTCCTAGTTCAACTCTGCTTCTGAAACTGATACAAACCACAAGTCATCTAACATCCAATGCTTTTCAGTTAAGAGCAAGAAACGTGTGAGCTTCGTAAATGATTCATATTCATTTGAGCCTGAAAGTGACTGCGTTTACCTGAAATGATGACTTGCTTGTAGTAAGATACAGAGCCTGGGATTTAACTCCATTTCTGAAGGGAATCACACAGCACAGTTTTCATCGATGAAACACAGTCTGCTTTAGAGCAAGAAGCACGCTCTTGCTTTCTAGAATCTCTAATACAGCAGGAAACCTGACTGTGGTCAGAACAAAAGAACTGTGTTTCCTACACATACAGACCATATGTAGTCCAACTCTGCTTCTGAAACTGATACAAACCAGAGTTCCTCTAATATCCAATGCTTTACAGTTAAAGCAAGAAACGTATGAGCTACATAAATGATATAGCTTTGTTTGAGCTGAAAGGTGACTCAGTTTTCCTGAAACGAAGTCTTGCCTGTAGGAAGACACAGAGCCTGGGATTTAACTCCATTTCTGAAGGGAAACACACAAAACAGTTGTCATCCGTGAAACACACATTGCTTTAGAGCAAGAAGCACGCTCTTGCTTTCTAGAGTCTCTAATACATCAGGAAACTTGTGTGTGCTCACAACAAAATAACAGTGTTTCCTACACATACAGACCATTGCTAGTTCAACTCTGCTTCTGAAACTGATACAAACCTCAAGTCATCTAACATCCAATGCTTTTCATTTAAGAGCAAGAAACGTGTGAGCTTCGTAAATGATTCATATTCATTTGAGCCTGACAGTGACTGCGTTTACCTGAAATGATGACTTGCTTGTAGTAAGATACAGAGCCTGGGATTTAACTCCATTTCTGAAGGGAATCACACAGCACAGTTTTCATCGATGAAACACAGTCTGCTTTAGAGCAAGAAGCACGCACTTGCTTTCTAGAATCTCTAATACAGCAGGAAACGTGACTGTGGTCAGAAGAAAAGAACGGTGTTTCCTACACATACAGACCATATGTAGTCCAACTCTGCTTCTGAAACTGATACAAACCAGAGTTCCTCTAATATCCAATGCTTTACAGTTAAAGCAAGAAATGTATGAGCTACATAAACGATATAGCTTTGTTTGAGCTGAAAGGTGACTCAGATTTCCTGAAACGAAGTCCTGCCTGTAGGAAGACACAGAGCCTTGGATTTAACTCCATTTCTGAAGGGAAACACACAGCACAGTTGTCATCCATGAAACAAACTCTGCTTTAGAGCAAGAAGCACACTGTTGCTGTCTAGAGTCTCTAATACAGAAGGGAACGTGAGTGTGCTGAGATCAAAAATACGGTGTTTCCTACACATATGGACCATTGCTAGTTCAACTCTGATTCTGAAACTGATACAAACCACAGTTCTTCTAACATGCAATGCTTTTCAGTTAAGAGCGAGAAACGTGTGAGCTTCGTAAACGATTTATATTCATTTGAGCTGAAAAGAGACTGTGTTTACCTGAAATGATGACTTGCTTGTAGGAAGATACAGAGCCAGGGATTTAACTCCATTTCTGAAGGGAAACACACAGCACAGTTTTCATCGATGAAAAACAGTCTGCTTTAGAGCAAGAAGCACGCTCTTGCTTTCTAGAGTCTCTAATACATCAAGAAACGTGAGTGTGCTCACAACAAAATAACGGTGTTTCCTACACATACGGACCATTGCTAGTTCAACTCTGCTTCTTAAACTGATACAAACCTCAAGTCATCTAACATCCACTGCTTTTCATTTAAGAGGAAGAAACGTGTGAGCTTCGTAAATGATTCATATTGATTTGAGCCTGACAGTGACTGCGTTTACCTGAAATGATGACTTGCTTGTAGTAAGATACAGAGGCTGGGATTTAACTCCATTTCTGAAGGGAAACACACAGCACAGTTGTCATCCGTGAAACACACATTGCTTTAGAGCAAGAAGCACGCTCTTGCTTTCTAGAGTCTCTAATACATCAGGAAACTTGAGTGTGCTCACAACAAAATAACAGTGTTTCCTACACATACAGACCATTGCTAGTTCAACTCTGCTTCTGAAACTGATACAAACCTCAAGTCATCTAACATCCAATGCTTTTCATTTAAGAGCAAGAAACGTGTGAGCTTCGAAAATGATTCATATTCATTTGAGCCTGACAGTGACTGCGTTTACCTGAAATGATGACTTGCTTGTAGTAAGATACAGCGCCTGGGATTTAACTCCATTTCTGAAGGGAATCAAATAGCACAGTTTTTATCGATGAAACACAGTCTGCTTTAGAGCAAGAAGCACGCTCTTGCTTTCTAGAATCTCTAATACAGCAGGAAACGTGACTGTGGTCAGAACAAAAGAACGGTGTTTCCTACACATACAGACCATATGTAGTCCAACTCTGCTTCTGAAACTGATACAAACCAGAGTTCCTCTAATATCCAATGCTTTACAGTTAAAGCAAGAAACGTATGAGCTACATAAACGATATACCTTTGTTTGAGCTGAAAGGTGACTCAGTTTTCCTGAAACGAAGTCCTGCCTGTTGGAAGACACAGAGCCTTGGATTTAACTCCATTTCTGAAGGGAAACACACAGCACAGTTGTCATCCATGAAACAAACTCTGCTTTAGAGCAAGAAGCACACTGTTGCTGTCTAGAGTCTCTAATACAGAAGGGAACGTGAGTGTGCTGAGATCAAAAATACGGTGTTTCCTACACATATGGACCATTGCTAGTTCAACTCTGATTCTGAAACTGATACAAACCACAGTTCTTCTAACATGCAATGCTTTTCAGTTAAGAGCGAGAAACGTGTGAGCTTCGTGAACGATTTATAATCATTTGAGCTGAAACGAGACTGTGTTTACCTGAAATGATGACTTGCTTGTTGGAAGACACAGAGCCTGGGATTTAACTCCATTTCTGAAGGGAAACACACAGCACAGTTTTCATCGATGAAACACAGTCTGCTTTAGAGCAAGAAGCACGCTCTTGCTTTCTAGAGTCTCTAATACATCAGGAAACGTGAGTGTGCTTACAACAAAATAACGGTGTTTCCTACACATACGGACCATTGCTAGTTCAACTCTGCTTCTGAAACTGATACAAACCTCAAGTCATCTAACATCCAATGCTTTTCATTTAAGAGCAAGAAACGTGTGAGCTTCGTAAATGATTCATATTCATTTGAGCCTGAAAGTGACTGCGTTTACCTGAAATGATGACTTGCTTGTAGTAAGATACAGAGGCTGGGATTTAACTCCATTTCTGAAGGGAATCAAATAGCACAGTTTTTATCGATGAAACACAGTCTGCTTTAGAGCAAGAAGCACGCTCTTGCTTTCTAGAATCTCTAATACAGCAGGAAACGTGACTGTGGTCAGAACAAAAGAACGGTGTTTCCTACACATACAGACCATATGTAGTCCAACTCTGCTTCTGAAACTGATACAAACCAGAGTTCCTCTAATATCCAATGCTTTACAGTTAAAGCAAGAAACGTATGAGCTACATAAACGATATAGCTTTGTTTGAGCTGAAAGGTGACTCAGTTTTCCTGAAACGAAGTCCTGCCTGTTGGAAGACACAGAGCCTTGGATTTAACTCCATTTCTGAAGGGAAACACACAGCACAGTTGTCATCCATGAAACAAACTCTGCTTTAGAGCAAGAAGCACACTGTTGCTGTCTAGAGTCTCTAATACAGAAGGGAACGTGAGTGTGCTGAGATCAAAAATACGGTGTTTCCTACACATATGGACCATTGCTAGTTCAACTCTGATTCTGAAACTGATACAAACCACAGTTCTTCTAACATGCAATGCTTTTCAGTTAAGAGCGAGAAACGTGTGAGCTTCGTGAACGATTTATAATCATTTGAGCTGAAACGAGACTGTGTTTACCTGAAATGATGACTTGCTTGTTGGAAGATACAGAGCCTGGGATTTAACTCCATTTCTGAAGGGAAACACACAGCACAGTTTTCATCGATGAAACACAGTCTGCTTTAGAGCAAGAAGCACGCTCTTGCTTTCTAGAGTCTCTAATACATCAGGAAACGTGAGTGTGCTCACAACAAAATAACAGTGTTTCCTACACATACAGACCATTGCTAGTTCAACTCTGCTTCTGAAACTGATACAAACCTCAAGTCATCTAACATCCAATGCTTTTCATTTAAGAGCAAGAAACGTGTGAGCTTCGTAAATGATTCATATTCATTTGAGCCTGACAGTGACTGCGTTTACCTGAAATGATGACTTGCTTGTAGTAAGATACAGAGGCTGGGATTTAACTCCATTTCTGAAGGGAATCACACAGCACAGTTTTCATCGATGAAACACAGTCTGCTTTAGAGCAAGAAGCACGCTCTTGCTTTCTAGAATCTCTAATACAGCAGGAAACGTGACTGTGGTCAGAACAAAAGAACGGTGTTTCCTACACATACAGACCATATGTAGTCCAACTCTGCTTCTGAAACTGATACAAACCAGAGTTCCTCTAATATCCAATGCTTTACAGTTAAAGCAAGAAATGTATGAGCTACATAAATGATATAGCTTTGTTTGAGCTGAAAGGTGACTCAGTTTTCCTGAAACGAAGTCCTGCCTGTTGGAAGACACAGAGCCTTGGATTTAACTCCATTTTTGAAGGGAAACACACAGCACAGTTGTCATCCATGGAACAAACTCTGCTTTAGAGCAAGAAGCACACTGTTGCTGTCTAGAGTCTCTAATACAGAAGGGAACGTGAGTGTGCTGAGATCAAAAATACGGTGTTTCCTACACATATGGACCATTGCTAGTTCAACTCTGATTCTGAAACTGATACAAACCACAGTTCTTCTAACATGCAATGCTTTTCAGTTAAGAGCAAGAAACGTGTGAGCTTCGTGAACGATTTATAATCATTTGAGCTGAAACGAGACTGTGTTTACCTGAAATGATGACTTGCTTGTTGGAAGATACAGAGCCTGGGATTTAACTCCATTTCTGAAGGGAAACACACAGCACAGTTTTCATCGATGAAACACAGTCTGCTTTAGAGCAAGAAGCACGCTCTTGCTTTCTAGAGTCTCTAATACATCAGGAAACGTGAGTGTGCTTACAACAAAATAACGGTGTTTCCTACACATACGGACCATTGCTAGTTCAACTCTGCTTCTGAAACTGATACAAACCTCAAGAAATCTAACATCCAATGCTTTTCATTTAAGAGCAAGAAACGTGTGAGCTTCGTAAATGATTCATATTCATTTGAGCCTGACAGTGACTGCGTTTACCTGAAATGATGACTTGCTTGTAGTAAGATACAGAGCATGGGTTAACTCCATTTCTGAAGGGAAACACACAGCACTGTTTTCATCGATGAAACACAGTCTGCTTTAGAGCAAGAAGCACACTTGTGCTTTCTAGAATCTCTAATACATCAGGAAACGTGACTGTGGTCAGAACAAAAGAACGGTGTTTCCTAAACCTACAGACCATATGTAGTCCAACACTACTTCTGAAACTGATACAAACCACAGTTCCTCTAATATCCAATGCTTGTCAGTTAGAGCGAGAAACGTGTGAGCTACGTAAACGATGTAGCTTTGTTTGAGCTGAATGGTGACTGAGTTTACATGAAACGAAGTCTTGCCTGTAGGAAGTCATAGAGCCTGGGATTTAACACCATTTCTGAAGGGAAAAACACAGCACAGTTATCATCCATGAAACACACTCTGCTTTAGACCAAGAAGCACGCCCTTGCTTTCAAGAGTCTCTAATACATCAGGAAACGTGAGTGTGCTCATTACAAAAGAACGGTGTTTCCTACATGTATGGACCATTGCTAGTTCAACGCTGCTTCTGAAACAGATACAAACCCCAAGTCATCTAACATCCAATGCTTTTCAGTTAAGAGCAAGAAACGTGTGAGCTATGTAAAGGATTTATATTCATTTGACCTGAAAAGTGACTGCGTTTACCTGAAATGATGTCTTGCTTGTAGGAAGACACAGAGCCTGGATTTAACTCCATTCCTGAAGGGAAACACACAGCACATTTCTCATCCTTGAAACACACTCTGCTTTAGAGCAAGAAGCACGCTTTTGGTTTTTTAGAGTCTCTAATACAGCAGGAAACGTGACTGTGGGCAGAACAAAATAACGGTGTTTCCTACACTTACGGAACATTCCTAGTTCAACTCTGCTTCTGAAACTGATACAAACCACAAGTCATCTAACATCCAATGCTTTTCAGTTAAGAGCAAGAAACGTGTGAGCTTCGTAAATGATTCATATTCATTTGAGCCTGAAAGTGACTGCGTTTACCTGAAATGATGACTTGCTTGTAGTAAGATACAGAGCCTGGGATTTAACTCCATTTCTGAAGGGAATCACACAGCACAGTTTTCATCGATGAAACACAGTCTGCTTTAGAGCAAGAAGCACGCTCTTGCTTTCTAGAATCTCTAATACAGCAGGAAACGTGACTGTGGTCAGAACAAAAGAACTGTGTTTCCTACACATACAGACCATATGTAGTCCAACTCTGCTTCTGAAACTGATACAAACCAGAGTTCCTCTAATATCCAATGCTTTACAGTTAAAGCAAGAAACGTATGAGCTACATAAATGATATAGCTTTGTTTGAGCTGAAAGGTGACTCAGTTTTCCTGAAACGAAGTCTTGCCTGTAGGAAGACACAGAGCCTGGGATTTAACTCCATTTCTGAAGGGAAACACACAAAACAGTTGTCATCCGTGAAACACACATTGCTTTAGAGCAAGAAGCACGCTCTTGCTTTCTAGAGTCTCTAATACATCAGGAAACTTGTGTGTGCTCACAACAAAATAACAGTGTTTCCTACACATACAGACCATTGCTAGTTCAACTCTGCTTCTGAAACTGATACAAACCTCAAGTCATCTAACATCCAATGCTTTTCATTTAAGAGCAAGAAACGTGTGAGCTTCGTAAATGATTCATATTCATTTGAGCCTGACAGTGACTGCGTTTACCTGAAATGATGACTTGCTTGTAGTAAGATACAGAGCCTGGGATTTAACTCCATTTCTGAAGGGAATCACACAGCACAGTTTTCATCGATGAAACACAGTCTGCTTTAGAGCAAGAAGCACGCACTTGCTTTCTAGAATCTCTAATACAGCAGGAAACGTGACTGTGGTCAGAAGAAAAGAACGGTGTTTCCTACACATACAGACCATATGTAGTCCAACTCTGCTTCTGAAACTGATACAAACCAGAGTTCCTCTAATATCCAATGCTTTACAGTTAAAACAAGAAATGTATGAGCTACATAAACGATATAGCTTTGTTTGAGCTGAAAGGTGACTCAGATTTCCTGAAACGAAGTCCTGCCTGTAGGAAGACACAGAGCCTTGGATTTAACTCCATTTCTGAAGGGAAACACACAGCACAGTTGTCATCCATGAAACAAACTCTGCTTTAGAGCAAGAAGCACACTGTTGCTGTCTAGAGTCTCTAATACAGAAGGGAACGTGAGTGTGCTGAGATCAAAAATACGGTGTTTCCTACACATATGGACCATTGCTAGTTCAACTCTGATTCTGAAACTGATACAAACCACAGTTCTTCTAACATGCAATGCTTTTCAGTTAAGAGCGAGAAACGTGTGAGCTTCGTAAACGATTTATATTCATTTGAGCTGAAAAGAGACTGTGTTTACCTGAAATGATGACTTGCTTGTAGGAAGATACAGAGCCAGGGATTTAACTCCATTTCTGAAGGGAAACACACAGCACAGTTTTCATCGATGAAAAACAGTCTGCTTTAGAGCAAGAAGCACGCTCTTGCTTTCTAGAGTCTCTAATACATCAAGAAACGTGAGTGTGCTCACAACAAAATAACGGTGTTTCCTACACATACGGACCATTGCTAGTTCAACTCTGCTTCTTAAACTGATACAAACCTCAAGTCATCTAACATCCACTGCTTTTCATTTAAGAGGAAGAAACGTGTGAGCTTCGTAAATGATTCATATTGATTTGAGCCTGACAGTGACTGCGTTTACCTGAAATGATGACTTGCTTGTAGTAAGATACAGAGGCTGGGATTTAACTCCATTTCTGAAGGGAAACACACAGCACAGTTGTCATCCGTGAAACACACATTGCTTTAGAGCAAGAAGCACGCTCTTGCTTTCTAGAGTCTCTAATACATCAGGAAACTTGAGTGTGCTCACAACAAAATAACAGTGTTTCCTACACATACAGACCATTGCTAGTTCAACTCTGCTTCTGAAACTGATACAAACCTCAAGTCATCTAACATCCAATGCTTTTCATTTAAGAGCAAGAAACGTGTGAGCTTCGAAAATGATTCATATTCATTTGAGCCTGACAGTGACTGCGTTTACCTGAAATGATGACTTGCTTGTAGTAAGATACAGCGCCTGGGATTTAACTCCATTTCTGAAGGGAATCAAATAGCACAGTTTTTATCGATGAAACACAGTCTGCTTTAGAGCAAGAAGCACGCTCTTGCTTTCTAGAATCTCTAATACAGCAGGAAACGTGACTGTGGTCAGAACAAAAGAACGGTGTTTCCTACACATACAGACCATATGTAGTCCAACTCTGCTTCTGAAACTGATACAAACCAGAGTTCCTCTAATATCCAATGCTTTACAGTTAAAGCAAGAAACGTATGAGCTACATAAACGATATACCTTTGTTTGAGCTGAAAGGTGACTCAGTTTTCCTGAAACGAAGTCCTGCCTGTTGGAAGACACAGAGCCTTGGATTTAACTCCATTTCTGAAGGGAAACACACAGCACAGTTGTCATCCATGAAACAAACTCTGCTTTAGAGCAAGAAGCACACTGTTGCTGTCTAGAGTCTCTAATACAGAAGGGAACGTGAGTGTGCTGAGATCAAAAATACGGTGTTTCCTACACATATGGACCATTGCTAGTTCAACTCTGATTCTGAAACTGATACAAACCACAGTTCTTCTAACATGCAATGCTTTTCAGTTAAGAGCGAGAAACGTGTGAGCTTCGTGAACGATTTATAATCATTTGAGCTGAAACGAGACTGTGTTTACCTGAAATGATGACTTGCTTGTTGGAAGACACAGAGCCTGGGATTTAACTCCATTTCTGAAGGGAAACACACAGCACAGTTTTCATCGATGAAACACAGTCTGCTTTAGAGCAAGAAGCACGCTCTTGCTTTCTAGAGTCTCTAATACATCAGGAAACGTGAGTGTGCTTACAACAAAATAACGGTGTTTCCTACACATACGGACCATTGCTAGTTCAACTCTGCTTCTGAAACTGATACAAACCTCAAGTCATCTAACATCCAATGCTTTTCATTTAAGAGCAAGAAAAGTGTGAGCTTCGTAAATGATTCATATTCATTTGAGCCTGACAGAGACTGCGTTTACCTGAAATGATGACTTGCTTGTAGTAAGATACAGAGCCTGGGATTTAACTCCATTTCTGAAGGGAATCAAATAGCACAGTTTTTATCGATGAAACACAGTCTGCTTTAGAGCAAGAAGCACGCTCTTGCTTTCTAGAATCTCTAATACAGCAGGAAACGTGACTGTGGTCAGAACAAAAGAACGGTGTTTCCTACACATACAGACCATATGTAGTCCAACTCTGCTTCTGAAACTGATACAAACCAGAGTTCCTCTAATATCCAATGCTTTACAGTTAAAGCAAGAAACGTATGAGCTACATAAACGATATAGCTTTGTTTGAGCTGAAAGGTGACTCAGTTTTCCTGAAACGAAGTCCTGCCTGTTGGAAGACACAGAGCCTTGGATTTAACTCCATTTCTGAAGGGAAACACACAGCACAGTTGTCATCCATGAAACAAACTCTGCTTTAGAGCAAGAAGCACACTGTTGCTGTCTAGAGTCTCTAATACAGAAGGGAACGTGAGTGTGCTGAGATCAAAAATACGGTGTTTCCTACACATATGGACCATTGCTAGTTCAACTCTGATTCTGAAACTGATACAAACCACAGTTCTTCTAACATGCAATGCTTTTCAGTTAAGAGCGAGAAACGTGTGAGCTTCGTGAACGATTTATAATCATTTGAGCTGAAACGAGACTGTGTTTACCTGAAATGATGACTTGCTTGTTGGAAGATACAGAGCCTGGGATTTAACTCCATTTCTGAAGGGAAACACACAGCACAGTTTTCATCGATGAAACACAGTCTGCTTTAGAGCAAGAAGCACGCTCTTGCTTTCTAGAGTCTCTAATACATCAGGAAACGTGAGTGTGCTTACAACAAAATAACGGTGTTTCCTACACATACGGACCATTGCTAGTTCAACTCTGCTTCTGAAACTGATACAAACCTCAAGTCATCTAACATCCAATGCTTTTCATTTAAGAGCAAGAAACGTGTGAGCTTCGTAAATGATTCATATTCATTTGAGCCTGACAGTGACTGCGTTTACCTGAAATGATGACTTGCTTGTAGTAAGATACAGAGGCTGGGATTTAACTCCATTTCTGAAGGGAAACACACAGCACAGTTGTCATCCGTGAAACACACATTGCTTTAGAGCAAGAAGCACGCTCTTGCTTTCTAGAGTCTCTAATACATCAGGAAACGTGAGTGTGCTCACAACAAAATAACAGTGTTTCCTACACATACAGACCATTGCTAGTTCAACTCTGCTTCTGAAACTGATACAAACCTCAAGTTATCTAACATCCAATGCTTTTCATTTAAGAGCAGGAAACGTGTGAGCTTCGTAAATGATTCATATTCATTTGAGCCTGACAGTGACTGCGTTTACCTGAAATGATGACTTGCTTGTAGTAAGATACAGAGCCTGGGATTTAACTCCATTTCTGAAGGGAATCACACAGCACAGTTTTCATCGATGAAACACAGTCTGCTTTAGAGCAAGAAGCACACTCTTGCTTTCTAGAATCTCTAATACAGCAGGAAATGTGACTGTGGTCAGAACAAAAGAACGGTGTTTCCTACACATACAGACCATATGTAGTCCAACTCTGCTTCTGAAACTGATACAAACCAGAGTTCCTCTAATATCCAATGCTTTACAGTTAAAGCAAGAAACGTATGAGCTACATAAACGATATAGCTTTGTTTGAGCTGAAAGGTGACTCAGTTTTCCTGAAACGAAGTCCTGCCTGTTGGAAGACACAGAGCCTTGGATTTAACTCCATTTCTGAAGGGAAACACACAGCACAGTTGTCATCCATGAAACAAACTCTGCTTTAGAGCAAGAAGCACACTGTTGCTGTCTAGAGTCTCTAATACAGAAGGGAACGTGAGTGTGCTGAGATCAAAAATACGGTGTTTCCTACACATATGGACCATTGCTAGTTCAACTCTGATTCTGAAACTGATACAAACCACAGTTCTTCTAACATGCAATGCTTTTCAGTTAAGAGCGAGAAACGTGTGAGCTTCGTGAACGATTTATAATCATTTGAGCTGAAACGAGACTGTGTTTACCTGAAATGATGACTTGCTTGTTGGAAGATACAGAGCCTGGGATTTAACTCCATTTCTGAAGGGAAACACACAGCACAGTTTTCATCGATGAAACACAGTCTGCTTTAGAGCAAGAAGCACGCTCTTGCTTTCTAGAATCTCTAATACAGCAGGAAACGTGACTGTGTTCAGAACAAAAGAACGGTGTTTCCTAAACCTACAGACCATATGTAGTCCAACACTACTTCTGAAACTGATACAAACCACAGTTCCTCTGATATCCAATGCTTGTCAGTTAGAGCGAGAAACGTGTGAGCTACGTAAACGATGTAGCTTTGTTTGAGCTGAATGGTGACTGAGTTTACATGAAACGAAGTCTTGCCTGTAGGAAGTCACAGAGCCTGGGATTTAACACCATTTCTGAAGGGAAAAACACAGCACAGTTATCATCCATGAAACACACTCTGCTTTAGACCAAGAAGCACGCCCTTGCTTTCAAGAGTCTCTAATACATCAGGAAACGTGAGTGTGCTCATTACAAAAGAACGGTGTTTCCTACATGTATGGACCATTGCTAGTTCAACGCTGCTTCTGAAACAGATACAAACCCCAAGTCATCTAACATCCAATGCTTTTCAGTTAAGAGCAAGAAACGTGTGAGCTATGTAAAGGATTTATATTCATTTGACCTGAAAAGTGACTGCGTTTACCTGAAATGATGTCTTGCTTGTAGGAAGACACAGAGCCTGGATTTAACTCCATTCCTGAAGGGAAACACACAGCACAGTTCTCATCCTTGAAACACACTCTGCTTTAGAGCAAGAAGCACGCTTTTGGTTTTTTAGAGTCTCTAATACAGCAGGAAACGTGACTGTGGGCAGAACAAAATAATGGTGTTTCCTACACTTACGGAACATTCCTAGTTCAACTCTGCTTCTGAAACTGATACAAACCACAAGTCATCTAACATCCAATGCTTTTCAGTTAAGAGCAAGAAACGTGTGAGCTTCGTAAATGATTCATATTCATTTGAGCCTGAAAGTGACTGCGTTTACCTGAAATGATGACTTGCTTGTAGTAAGATACAGAGCCTGGGATTTAACTCCATTTCTGAAGGGAATCACACAGCACAGTTTTCATCGATGAAACACAGTCTGCTTTAGAGCAAGAAGCACGCTCTTGCTTTCTAGAATCTCTAATACAGCAGGAAACGTGACTGTGGTCAGAACAAAAGAACTGTGTTTCCTACACATACAGACCATATGTAGTCCAACTCTGCTTCTGAAACTGATACAAACCAGAGTTCCTCTAATATCCAATGCTTTACAGTTAAAGCAAGAAACGTATGAGCTACATAAATCATATAGCTTTGTTTGAGCTGAAAGGTGACTCAGTTTTCCTGAAACGAAGTCTTGCCTGTAGGAAGACACAGAGCCTGGGATTTAACTCCATTTCTGAAGGGAAACACACAAAACAGTTGTCATCCGTGAAACACACATTGCTTTAGAGCAAGAAGCACGCTCTTGCTTTCTAGAGTCTCTAATATATCAGGAAACGTGAGTGTGCTCACAAAAAAATAACAGTGTTTCCTACACATGCGGACCATTGCTAGTTCAACTCTGATTCTGAAACTGATACAAACCACAGTTCTTCTAACATGCAATGCTTTTCAGTTAAGAGCGAGAAACGTGTGAGCTTCGTGAACGATTTATAATCATTTGAGCTGAAACGAGACTGTGTTTACCTGAAATGATGACTTGCTTGTTGGAAGATACAGAGCCTGGGATTTAACTCCATTTCTGAAGGGAAACACACAGCACAGTTTTCATCGATGAAACACAGTCTGCTTTAGAGCAAGAAGCACGCTCTTGCTTTCTAGAGTCTCTAATACATCAGGAAACGTGAGTGTGCTTACAACAAAATAACGGTGTTTCCTACACATACGGACCATTGCTAGTTCAACTCTGCTTCTGAAACTGATACAAACCTCAAGTCATCTAACATCCAATGCTTTTCATTTAAGAGCAAGAAACGTGTGAGCTTCGTAAATGATTCATATTCATTTGAGCCTGACAGTGACTGCGTTTACCTGAAATGATGACTTGCTTGTAGTAAGATACAGAGGCTGGGATTTAACTCCATTTCTGAAGGGAAACACACAGCACAGTTGTCATCCGTGAAACACACATTGCTTTAGAGCAAGAAGCACGCTCTTGCTTTCTAGAGTCTCTAATACATCAGGAAACGTGAGTGTGCTCACAACAAAATAACAGTGTTTCCTACACATACAGACCATTGCTAGTTCAACTCTGCTTCTGAAACTGATACAAACCTCAAGTCATCTAACATCCAATGCTTTTCATTTAAGAGCAAGAAACATGTGAGCTTCGTAAATGATTCATATTCATTTGAGCCTGACAGTGACTGCGTTTACCTGAAATGATGACTTGCTTGTAGTAAGATACAGAGCCTGGGATTTAACTCCATTTCTGAAGGGAATCACACAGCACAGTTTTCATCGATGAAACACAGTCTGCTTTAGAGCAAGAAGCACGCTCTTGCTTTCTAGAATCTCTAATACAGCAGGAAACGTGACTGTGGTCAGAACAAAAGAACGGTGTTTCCTACACATACAGACCATATGTAGTCCAACTCTGCTTCTGAAACTGATACAAACCAGAGTTCCTCTAATATCCAATGCTTTACAGTTAAAGCAAGAAATGTATGAGCTACATAAACGATATAGCTTTGTTTGAGCTGAAAGGTGACTCAGATTTCCTGAAACGAAGTCCTGCCTGTAGGAAGACACAGAGCCTTGGATTTAACTCCATTTCTGAAGGGAAACACACAGCACAGTTGTCATCCATGAAACAAACTCTGCTTTAGAGCAAGAAGCACATTGTTGCTGTCTAGAGTCTCTAATACAGAAGGGAACGTGAGTGTGCTGAGATCAAAAATACGGTGTTTCCTACACATATGGACCATTGCTAGTTCAACTCTGATTCTGAAACTGATACAAACCACAGTTCTTCTAACATGCAATGCTTTTCAGTTAAGAGCAAGAAATGTGTGAGCTTCGTAAACGATTTATATTCATTTGAGCTGAAACGAGACTGTGTTTACCTGAAATGATGACTTGCTTGTAGGAAGATACAGAGCCAGGGATATAACTCCATTTCTGAAGGGAAACACACAGCACAGTTTTCATCGATGAAAAACAGTCTGCTTTAGTGCAAGAAGCACGCTCTTGCTTTCTAGAGTCTCTAATACATCAAGAAACGTGAGTGTGCTCACAACAAAATAACGGTGTTTCCTACACATACGGACCATTGCTAGTTCAACTCTGCTTCTTAAACTGATACAAACCTCAAGTCATCTAACATCCACTGCTTTTCATTTAAGAGGAAGAAATGTGTGAGCTTCGTAAATGATTCATATTGATTTGAGCCTGACAGTGACTGCTTTTACCTGAAATGATGACTTGCTTGTAGTAAGATACAGAGGCTGGGATTTAACTCCATTTCTGAAGGGAAACACACAGCACAGTTGTCATCCGTGAAACACACATTGCTTTAGAGCAAGAAGCACGCTCTTGCTTTCTAGAGTCTCTAATACATCAGGAAACTTGAGTGTGCTCACAACAAAATAACAGTGTTTCCTACACATACAGACCATTGCTAGTTCAACTCTGCTTCTGAAACTGATACAAACCTCAAGTCATCTAACATCCAATGCTTTTCATTTAAGAGCAAGAAACGTGTGAGCTTCGAAAATGATTCATATTCATTTGAGCCTGACAGTGACTGCGTTTACCTGAAATGATGACTTGCTTGTAGTAAGATACAGAGCCTGGGATTTAACTCCATTTCTGAAGGGAATCAAATAGCACAGTTTTTATCGATGAAACACAGTCTGCTTTAGAGCAAGAAGCACGCTCTTGCTTTCTAGAATCTCTAATACAGCAGGAAACGTGACTGTGGTCAGAACAAAAGAACGGTGTTTCCTACACATACAGACCATATGTAGTCCAACTCTGCTTCTGAAACTGATACAAACCAGAGTTCCTCTAATATCCAATGCTTTACAGTTAAAGCAAGAAACGTATGAGCTACATAAACGATATAGCTTTGTTTGAGCTGAAAGGTGACTCAGTTTTCCTGAAACGAAGTCCTGCCTGTTGGAAGACACAGAGCCTTGGATTTAACTCCATTTCTGAAGGGAAACACACAGCACAGTTGTCATCCATGAAACAAACTCTGCTTTAGAGCAAGAAGCACACTGTTGCTGTCTAGAGTCTCTAATACAGAAGGGAACGTGAGTGTGCTGAGATCAAAAATACGGTGTTTCCTACACATATGGACCATTGCTAGTTCAACTCTGATTCTGAAACTGATACAAACCACAGTTCTTCTAACATGCAATGCTTTTCAGTTAAGAGCGAGAAACGTGTGAGCTTCGTGAACGATTTATAATCATTTGAGCTGAAACGAGACTGTGTTTACCTGAAATGATGACTTGCTTGTTGGAAGATACAGAGCCTGGGATTTAACTCCATTTCTGAAGGGAAACACACAGCACAGTTTTCATCGATGAAACACAGTCTGCTTTAGAGCAAGAAGCACGCTCTTGCTTTCTAGAATCTCTAATACAGCAGGAAACGTGACTGTGGTCAGAACAAAAGAACGGTGTTTCCTAAACCTACAGACCATATGTAGTCCAACACTCCTTCTGAAACTGATACAAACCACAGTTCCTCTAATATCCAATGCTTGTCAGTTAGAGCGAGAAACGTGTGAGCTACGTAAACGATGTAGCTTTGTTTGAGCTGAATGGTGACTGAATTTACATGAAACGAAGTCTTGCCTGTAGGAAGTCACAGAGCCTGGGATTTAACACCATTTCTGAAGGGAAAAACACAGCACAGTTATCATCCATGAAACACACTCTGCTTTAGACCAAGAAGCACGCCCTTGCTTTCAAGAGTCTCTAATACATCAGGAAACGTGAGTGTGCTCATTACAAAAGAACGGTGTTTCCTACATGTATGGACCATTGCTAGTTCAACGCTGCTTCTGAAACAGATACAAACCCCAAGTCATCTAACATCCAATGCTTTTCAGTTAAGAGCAAGAAACGTGTGAGCTATGTAAAGGATTTATATTCATTTGACCTGAAAAGTGACTGCGTTTACCTGAAATGATGTCTTGCTTGTAGGAAGACACAGAGCCTGGATTTAACTCCATTCCTGAAGGGAAACACACAGCACAGTTCTCATCCTTGAAACACACTCTGCTTTAGAGCAAGAAGCACGCTTTTGGTTTTTTAGAGTCTCTAATACAGCAGGAAACGTGACTGTGGGCAGAACAAAATAATGGTGTTTCCTACACTTACGGAACATTCCTAGTTCAACTCTGCTTCTGAAACTGATACAAACCACAAGTCATCTAACATCCAATGCTTTTCAGTTAAGAGCAAGAAACGTGTGAGCTTCGTAAATGATTCATATTCATTTGAGCCTGAAAGTGACTGCGTTTACCTGAAATGATGACTTGCTTGTAGTAAGATACAGAGCCTGGGATTTAACTCCATTTCTGAAGGGAATCACACAGCACAGTTTTCATCGATGAAACACAGTCTGCTTTAGAGCAAGAAGCACGCTCTTGCTTTCTAGAATCTCTAATACAGCAGGAAACGTGACTGTGGTCAGAACAAAAGAACTGTGTTTCCTACACATACAGACCATATGTAGTCCAACTCTGCTTCTGAAACTGATACAAACCAGAGTTCCTCTAATATCCAATGCTTTACAGTTAAAGCAAGAAACGTATGAGCTACATAAATCATATAGCTTTGTTTGAGCTGAAAGGTGACTCAGTTTTCCTGAAACGAAGTCTTGCCTGTAGGAAGACACAGAGCCTGGGATTTAACTCCATTTCTGAAGGGAAACACACAAAACAGTTGTCATCCGTGAAACACACATTGCTTTAGAGCAAGAAGCACGCTCTTGCTTTCTAGAGTCTCTAATATATCAGGAAACGTGAGTGTGCTCACAAAAAAATAACAGTGTTTCCTACACATGCGGACCATTGCTAGTTCAACTCTGATTCTGAAACTGATACAAACCACAGTTCTTCTAACATGCAATGCTTTTCAGTTAAGAGCGAGAAACGTGTGAGCTTCGTGAACGATTTATAATCATTTGAGCTGAAACGAGACTGTGTTTACCTGAAATGATGACTTGCTTGTTGGAAGATACAGAGCCTGGGATTTAACTCCATTTCTGAAGGGAAACACACAGCACAGTTTTCATCGATGAAACACAGTCTGCTTTAGAGCAAGAAGCACGCTCTTGCTTTCTAGAGTCTCTAATACATCAGGAAACGTGAGTGTGCTTACAACAAAATAACGGTGTTTCCTACACATACGGACCATTGCTAGTTCAACTCTGCTTCTGAAACTGATACAAACCTCAAGTCATCTAACATCCAATGCTTTTCATTTAAGAGCAAGAAACGTGTGAGCTTCGTAAATGATTCATATTCATTTGAGCCTGACAGTGACTGCGTTTACCTGAAATGATGACTTGCTTGTAGTAAGATACAGAGGCTGGGATTTAACTCCATTTCTGAAGGGAATCACACAGCACAGTTTTCATCGATGAAACACAGTCTGCTTTAGAGCAAGAAGCACGCTCTTGCTTTCTAGAATCTCTAATACAGCAGGAAACGTGACTGTGGTCAGAACAAAAGAACGGTGTTTCCTACACATACAGACCATATGTAGTCCAACTCTGCTTCTGAAACTGATACAAACCAGAGTTCCTCTAATATCCAATGCTTTCCAGTTAAAGCAAGAAATGTATGAGCTACATAAAAGATATAGCTTTGTTTGAGCTGAAAGGTGACTCAGTTTTCCTGAAACGAAGTCCTGCCTGTAGGAAGACACAGAGCCTTGGATTTAACTCCATTTCTGAAGGGAAACACACAGCACAGTTGTCATCCATGAAACAAACTCTGCTTTAGAGCAAGAAGCACACTGTTGCTGTCTAGAGTCTCTAATACAGAAGGGAACGTGAGTGTGCTGAGATCAAAAATACGGTGTTTCCTACACATATGGACCATTGCTAGTTCAACTCTGATTCTGAAACTGATACAAACCACAGTTCTTCTAACATGCAATGCTTTTCAGTTAAGAGCGAGAAACGTGTGAGCTTCGTAAACGATTTATATTCATTTGAGCTGAAATGAGACTGTGTTTACCTGAAATGATGACTTGCTTGTAGGAAGATACAGAGCCAGGGATTTAACTCCATTTCTGAAGGGAAACACACAGCACAGTTTTCATCGATGAAAAACAGTCTGCTTTAGAGCAAGAAGCACGCTCTTGCTTTCTAGAGTCTCTAATACATCAAGAAACGTGAGTGTGCTCACAACAAAATAACGGTGTTTCCTACACATACGGACCATTGCTAGTTCAACTCTGCTTCTTAAACTGATACAAACCTCAAGTCATCTAACATCCACTGCTTTTCATTTAAGAGGAAGAAACGTGTGAGCTTCGTAAATGATTCATATTGATTTGAGCCTGACAGTGACTGCGTTTACCTGAAATGATGACTTGCTTGTAGTAAGATACAGAGGCTGGGATTTAACTCCATTTCTGAAGGGAAACACACAGCACAGTTGTCATCCGTGAAACACACATTGCTTTAGAGCAAGAAGCACGCTCTTGCTTTCTAGAGTCTCTAATACATCAGGAAACTTGAGTGTGCTCACAACAAAATAACAGTGTTTCCTACACATACAGACCATTGCTAGTTCAACTCTGCTTCTGAAACTGATACAAACCTCAAGTCATCTAACATCCAATGCTTTTCATTTAAGAGCAAGAAACGTGTGAGCTTCGTAAATGATTCATATTCATTTGAGCCTGACAGTGACTGCGTTTACCTGAAATGATGACTTGCTTGTAGTAAGATACAGAGCCTGGGATTTAACTCCATTTCTGAAGGGAATCAAATAGCACAGTTTTTATCGATGAAACACAGTCTGCTTTAGAGCAAGAAGCACGCTCTTGCTTTCTAGAATCTCTAATACAGCTTGAAACGTGACTGTGGTCAGAACAAAAGAACGGTGTTTCCTACACATACAGACCATATGTAGTCCAATTCTGCTTCTGAAACTGATACAAACCAGAGTTCCTCTAATATCCAATGCTTTACAGTTAAAGCAAGAAACGTATGAGCTACATAAACGATATAGCTTTGTTTGAGCTGAAAGGTGACTCAGTTTTCCTGAAACGAAGTCCTGCCTGTTGGAAGACACAGAGCCTTGGATTTAACTCCATTTCTGAAGGGAAACACACAGCACAGTTGTCATCCATGAAACAAACTCTGCTTTAGAGCAAGAAGCACACTGTTGCTGTCTAGAGTCTCTAATACAGAAGGGAACGTGAGTGTGCTGAGATCAAAAATACGGTGTTTCCTACACATATGGACCATTGCTAGTTCAACTCTGATTCTGA
Organism: Onychomys leucogaster; assembly: GCA_949786385.1. NCBI lineage: Eukaryota > Metazoa > Chordata > Mammalia > Rodentia > Cricetidae > Onychomys > Onychomys leucogaster. The sequence goes on along the minus strand of CATKUP010000107.1, from coordinate 1,377,208 downwards.
AACTGATACAAACCACAGTTCTTCTAACATGCAATGCTTTTCAGTTAAGAGCGAGAAACGTGTGAGCTTCGTGAACGATTTATAATCATTTGAGCTGAAACGAGACTGTGTTTACCTGAAATGATGACTTGCTTGTTGGAAGACACAGAGCCTGGGATTTAACTCCATTTCTGAAGGGAAACACACAGCACAGTTTTCATCGATGAAACACAGTCTGCTTTAGAGCAAGAAGCACGCTCTTGCTTTCTAGAGTCTCTAATACATCAGGAAACGTGAGTGTGCTTACAACAAAATAACGGTGTTTCCTACACATACGGACCATTGCTAGTTCAACTCTGCTTCTGAAACTGATACAAACCTCAAGTCATCTAACATCCAATGCTTTTCATTTAAGAGCAAGAAACGTGTGAGCTTCGTAAATGATTCATATTCATTTGAGCCTGACAGTGACTGCGTTTACCTGAAATGATGACTTGCTTGTAGTAAGATACAGAGCATGGGTTAACTCCATTTCTGAAGGGAAACACACAGCACTGTTTTCATCGATGAAACACAGTCTGCTTTAGAGCAAGAAGCACACTTGTGCTTTCTAGAATCTCTAATACAGCAGGAAATGTGACTGTGGTCAGAACAAAAGAACGGTGTTTCCTAAACCTACAGACCATATGTAGTCCAACACTACTTCTGAAACTGATACAAACCACAGTTCCTCTAATATCCAATGCTTGTCAGTTAGAGCGAGAAACGTGTGAGCTACGTAAACGATGTAGCTTTGTTTGAGCTGAATGGTGACTGAGTTTACATGAAACGAAGTCTTGCCTGTAGGAAGTCACAGAGCCTGGGATTTAACACCATTTCTGAAGGGAAAAACACAGCACAGTTATCATCCATGAAACACACTCTGCTTTAGACCAAGAAGCACGCCCTTGCTTTCAAGAGTCTCTAATACATCAGGAAACGTGAGTGTGCTCATTACAAAAGAACGGTGTTTCCTACATGTATGGACCATTGCTAGTTCAACGCTGCTTCTGAAACAGATACAAACCCCAAGTCATCTAACATCCAATGCTTTTCAGTTAAGAGCAAGAAACGTGTGAGCTTCGTAAATGATTCATATTCATTTGAGCCTGAAAGTGACTGCGTTTACCTGAAATGATGACTTGCTTGTAGTAAGATACAGAGCCTGGGATTTAACTCCATTTCTGAAGGGAATCACACAGCACAGTTTTCATCGATGAAACACAGTCTGCTTTAGAGCAAGAAGCACGCTCTTGCTTTCTAGAATCTCTAATACAGCAGGAAACGTGACTGTGGTCAGAACAAAAGAACTGTGTTTCCTACACATACAGACCATATGTAGTCCAACTCTGCTTCTGAAACTGATACAAACCAGAGTTCCTCTAATATCCAATGCTTTACAGTTAAAGCAAGAAACGTATGAGCTACATAAATCATATAGCTTTGTTTGAGCTGAAAGGTGACTCAGTTTTCCTGAAACGAAGTCTTGACTGTAGGAAGACACAGAGCCTGGGATTTAACTCCATTTCTGAAGGGAAACACACAAAACAGTTGTCATCCGTGAAACACACATTGCTTTAGAGCAAGAAGCACGCTCTTGCTTTCTAGAGTCTCTAATATATCAGGAAACGTGAGTGTGCTCACAAAAAAATAACAGTGTTTCCTACACATGCGGACCATTGCTAGTTCAACTCTGATTCTGAAACTGATACAAACCACAGTTCTTCTAACATGCAATGCTTTTCAGTTAAGAGCGAGAAACGTGTGAGCTTCGTGAACGATTTATAATCATTTGAGCTGAAACGAGACTGTGTTTACCTGAAATGATGACTTGCTTGTTGGAAGATACAGAGCCTGGGATTTAACTCCATTTCTGAAGGGAAACACACAGCACAGTTTTCATCGATGAAACACAGTCTGCTTTAGAGCAAGAAGCACGCTCTTGCTTTCTAGAGTCTCTAATACATCAGGAAACGTGAGTGTGCTTACAACAAAATAACGGTGTTTCCTACACATACAGACCATTGCTAGTTCAACTCTGCTTCTGAAACTGATACAAACCTCAAGTCATCTAACATCCAGTGCTTTTCATTTAAGAGCAAGAAACGTGTGAGCTTCGTAAATGATTCATATTCATTTGAGCCTGACAGTGACTGCGTTTACCTGAAATGATGACTTGCTTGTAGTAAGATACAGAGGCTGGGATTTAACTCCATTTCTGAAGGGAAACACACAGCACAGTTGTCATCCGTGAAACACACATTGCTTTAGAGCAAGAAGCACGCTCTTGCTTTCTAGAGTCTCTAATACATCAGGAAACGTGAGTGTGCTCACAACAAAATAACAGTGTTTCCTACACATACAGACCATTGCTAGTTCAACTCTGCTTCTGAAACTGATACAAACCTCAAGTCATCTAACATCCAATGCTTTTCATTTAAGAGCAAGAAACGTGTGAGCTTCGTAAATGATTCATATTCATTTGAGCCTGACAGTGACTGCGTTTACCTGAAATGATGACTTGCTTGTAGTAAGATACAGAGCCTGGGATTTAACTTCATTTCTGAAGGGAATCACACAGCACAGTTTTCATCGATGAAACACAGTCTGCTTTAGAGCAAGAAGCACGCTCTTGCTTTCTAGAATCTCTAATACAGCAGGAAACGTGACTGTGGTCAGAACAAAAGAACGGTGTTTCCTACACATACAGACCATATGTAGTCCAACTCTGCTTCTGAAACTGATACAAACCAGAGTTCCTCTAATATCCAATGCTTTACAGTTAAAGCAAGAAATGTATGAGCTACATAAACGATATAGCTTTGTTTGAGCTGAAAGGTGACTCAGATTTCCTGAAACGAAGTCCTGCCTGTAGGAAGACACAGAGCCTTGGATTTAACTCCATTTCTGAAGGGAAACACACAGCACAGTTGTCATCCATTAAACAAACTCTGCTTTAGAGCAAGAAGCACACTGTTGCTGTCTAGAGTCTCTAATACAGAAGGGAACGTGAGTGTGCTGAGATAAAAAATACGGTGTTTCCTACACATATGGACCATTGCTAGTTCAACTCGGATTCTGAAACTGATACAAACCACAGTTCTTCTAACATGCAATGCTTTTCAGTTAAGAGCGAGAAACGTGTGAGCTTCGTAAACGATTTATATTCATTTGAGCTGAAACGAGACTGTGTTTACCTGAAATGATGACTTGCTTGTAGGAAGATACAGAGCCAGGGATTTAACTCCATTTCTGAAGGGAAACACACAGCACAGTTTTCATCGATGAAAAACAGTCTGCTTTAGAGCAAGAAGCACGCTCTTGCTTTCTAGAGTCTCTAATACATCAAGAAACGTGAGTGTGCTCACAACAAAATAACGGTGTTTCCTACACATACGGACCATTGCTAGTTCAACTCTGCTTCTTAAACTGATACAAACCTCAAGTCATCTAACATCCAATGCTTTTCATTTAAGAGGAAGAAACGTGTGAGCTTCGTAAATGATTCATATTGATTTGAGCCTGACAGTGACTGCGTTTACCTGAAATGATGACTTGCTTGTAGTAAGATACAGAGGCTGGGATTTAACTCCATTTCTGAAGGGAAACACACAGCACAGTTGTCATCCGTGAAACACACATTGCTTTAGAGCAAGAAGCACGCTCTTGCTTTCTAGAGTCTCTAATACATCAGGAAACTTGAGTGTGCTCACAACAAAATAACAGTGTTTCCTACATATACAGACCATTGCTAGTTCAACTCTGCTTCTGAGACTGATACAAACCTCAAGTCATCTAACATCCAATGCTTTTCATTTAAGAGCAAGAAACGTGTGAGCTTCGAAAATGATTCATATTCATTTGAGCCTGACAGTGACTGCGTTTACCTGAAATGATGACTTGCTTGTAGTAAGATACAGAGCCTGGGATTTAACTCCATTTCTGAAGGGAATCAAATAGCACAGTTTTTATCGATGAAACACAGTCTGCTTTAGAGCAAGAAGCACGCTCTTGCTTTCTAGAATCTCTAATACAGCAGGAAACGTGACTGTGGTCAGAACAACAGAACGGTGTTTCCTACACATACAGACCATATGTAGTCCAATTCTGATTCTGAAACTGATACAAACCAGAGTTCCTCTAATATCCAATGCTTTACAGTTAAAGCAAGAAACGTATGAGCTACATAAACGATATAGCTTTGTTTGAGCTGAAAGGTGACTCAGTTTTCCTGAAGCGAAGTCCTGCCTGTTGGAAGACACAGAGCCTTGGATTTAACTCCATTTCTGAAGGGAAACACACAGCACAGTTGTCATCCATGAAACAAACTCTGCTTTAGAGCAAGAAGCACACTGTTGCTGTCTAGAGTCTCTAATACAGAAGGGAACGTGAGTGTGCTGAGATCAAAAATACGGTGTTTCCTACACATATGGACCATTGCTAGTTCAACTCTGATTCTGAAACTGATACAAACCACAGTTCTTCTAACATGCAATGCTTTTCAGTTAAGAGCGAGAAACGTGTGAGCTTCGTGAACGATTTATAATCATTGGAGCTGAAACGAGACTGTGTTTACCTCAAATGATGACTTGCTTGTTGGAAGACACAGAGCCTGGGATTTAACTCCATTTCTGAAGGGAAACACACAGCACAGTTTTCATCGATGAAACACAGTCTGCTTTAGAGCAAGAAGCACGCTCTTGCTTTCTAGAGTCTCTAATACATCAGGAAACGTGAGTGTGCTTACAACAAAATAACGGTGTTTCCTACACATACGGACCATTGCTAGTTCAACTCTGCTTCTGAAACTGATACAAACCTCAAGTCATCTAACATCCAATGCTTTTCATTTAAGAGCAAGAAACGTGTGAGCTTCGTAAATGATTCATATTTATTTTGGCCTGACATTGACTGCGTTTACCTGAAATGATGACTTGCTTGTAGTAAGATACAGAGCATGGGTTAACTCCATTTCTGAAGGGAAACACACAGCACTGTTTTCATCGATGAAACACAGTCTGCTTTAGAGCAAGAAGCACACTTGTGCTTTCTAGAATCTCTAATACAGCAGGAAACGTGACTGTGGTCAGAACAAAAGAACGGTGTTTCCTAAACCTACAGACCATATGTAGTCCAACACTACTTCTGAAACTGATACAAACCACAGTTCCTCTAATATCCAATGCTTGTCAGTTAGAGCGAGAAACGTGTGAGCTACGTAAACGATGTAGCTTTGTTTGAGCTGAATGGTGACTGAGTTTACATGAAACGAAGTCTTGCCTGTAGGAAGTCACAGAGCCTGGGATTTAACACCATTTCTGAAGGGAAAAACACAGCACAGTTATCATCCATGAAACACACTCTGCTTTAGACCAAGAAGCACGCCCTTGCTTTCAAGAGTCTCTAATACATCAGGAAACGTGAGTGTGCTCATTACAAAAGAACGGTGTTTCCTACATGTATGGACCATTGCTAGTTCAACGCTGCTTCTGAAACAGATACAAACCCCAAGTCATCTAACATCCAATGCTTTTCAGTTAAGAGCAAGAAACGTGTGAGCTATGTAAAGGATTTATATTCATTTGACCTGAAAAGTGACTGCGTTTACCTGAAATGATGTCATGCTTGTAGGAAGACACAGAGCCTGGATTTAACTCCATTCCTGAAGGGAAACACACAGCACAGTTCTCATCCTTGAAACACACTCTGCTTTAGAGCAAGAACCACGCTTTTGGTTTTTTTAGAGTCTCTAATACAGCAAGAAACGTGACTGTGGGCAGAACAAAATAACGGTGTTTCCTACACTTACGGAACATTCCTAGTTCAACTCTGCTTCTGAAACTGATACAAACCACAAGTCATCTAACATCCAATGCTTTTCAGTTAAGAGCAAGAAACGTGTGAGCTTCGTAAATGATTCATATTCATTTGAGCCTGAAAGTGACTGCGTTTACCTGAAATGATGACTTGCTTGTAGTAAGATACAGAGCCTGGGATTTAACTCCATTTCTGAAGGGAATCACACAGCACAGTTTTCATCGATGAAACACAGTCTGCTTTAGAGCAAGAAGCACGCTCTTGCTTTCTAGAATCTCTAATACAGCAGGAAACGTGACTGTGGTCAGAACAAAAGAACTGTGTTTCCTACACATACAGACCATATGTAGTCCAACTCTGCTTCTGAAACTGATACAAACCAGAGTTCCTCTAATATCCAATGCTTTACAGTTAAAGCAAGAAAGGTATGAGCTACATAAATCATATAGCTTTGTTTGAGCTGAAAGGTGACTCAGTTTTCCTGAAACGAAGTCTTGCCTGTAGGAAGACACAGAGCCTGGGATTTAACTCCATTTCTGAAGGGAAACACACAAAACAGTTGTCATCCGTGAAACACACATTGCTTTAGAGCAAGAAGCACGCTCTTGCTTTCTAGAGTCTCTAATATATCAGGAAACGTGAGTGTGCTCACAAAAAAATAACAGTGTTTCCTACACATGCGGACCATTGCTAGTTCAACTCTGATTCTGAAACTGATACAAACCACAGTTCTTCTAACATGCAATGCTTTTCATTTAAGAGCAAGAAACGTGTGAGGTTCGTAAATGATTTATATTCATTTGAGCTGAAAAGTGACTGTGTTTACCTGAATTGATGTCTTGCATGTAGGAAGATACAGAGCCTGGGATTTAACTCCATTTCTGAAGGGAAACACACAGCACAGTTTTCATCGATGAAACACAGTCTGCTTTAGAGCAAGAAGCACACTCTTGCTTTCAAGAGTCTCTAATACATCAGGAAACGCAAGTGTGCTCACAACAAAATAACGGTGTTTCCTACACATACGGACCATTGCTAGTTCGACTCTGATTCTGAAACTGATACAAACCTCAAGTCATCTAACATCCAATGCTTTTCATTTAAGAGCAAGAAACGTGTGAGCTTCGCAAATGATTCATATTCATTTGAGCCTGACAGTGACTGCGTTTACCTGAAATGATGACTTGCTTCTAGTAAGATACAGAGCATGGGATTTAACTCCATTTCTGAAGGGAAACACACAGCACTGTTTTCATCGATGAAACACACTCTGCTTTAGTGCAAGAAGCACGCTGTTGATGTCTAGAGTCACTAATACAGAAGGGAACGTGAGGGTGCTCAGAACAAAAAAACGGTGTTTCCTGCACATATGGACCATTGCTAGTTCAACTCTGATTCTGAAGCTGATACAAACCACAGTTCTTCTAACATGCAATGCTTTTCAGTTAAGAGCGAATAACGTGTGAGCTTCGTAAACGATATATATTCATTGGAGCTGAAATGTGACTGCGTTTACCTGAATTGATGACTTGCTTGTAGGAAGATACAGAGCGTGGGATTTAACTCCATTTATGAAGGGAAACACACAGCACAGTTTTCATCGATGAAACAAAGTCTGCTTTAGAGCAAGAAGCACGCTCTTGCTTACTGGAGTCTCTAATACAGCAGGAAACGTGAGTGTGCTTCGAACAAAAGAGCGGTGTTTCCTACACATACAGACCTTATGTAGACCAACTCTGCTTCTGAAACTGATACAAACCACATTTCCTATAATATCCAATGCTTTTCAGTTAGAGCGAGAAACGTGTGAGCTACGTAAACGATGTAGCATTGTTTGAGCTGAATGGTGACTGAGTTTACCTGAAACGAAGTCTTGCCTGTAGGAAGACACAGAGCCTGGGATTTAACACCATTTCTGAAGGGAAACACATAGCACAGTGGTCATCCGTGAAACACACTCTACTTTAGAGCAAGAAGCATGCTCTTGCTTTCAATTGTCTCTAATATATCAGGAAACGTGTGTGTGCTCATAACAAAAGAACGGTGTTTCCTACACGTACGGACCATTGCTAGTTCAACGCTGCTTATGAAACAGATACAAACCCCAAGTCATCTAACATCCAATGCTTTTCAGTTAAGAGCAAGAAACGTGTGAGCTATGTAAACGATTTATATTCATTTGAGCTGAAAAGTGACTGCGATTACCTGAAATTATGTCTTGCTTGTAGGAAGACACAGAGCCTGGATTTAACTCCATTCATGAAGGAAAACACACAGCACAGTTTTCATCGATGAAACACAGTCTGCTTTAGAGCAAGATGCATGCTCTTTCTTACTAGAATCTCTAATACAGCAGGAAACGTGAGTGTGCTCTGAACAAAGAATGGTGTTTCCTACACATACAGATAATATGTAGACAAACTCTGCTTCTGAAACTGATAGAAACCACAGGTCCTCTAACATCCAATGCTTTTCAAGATACGTGTGAGCTTCGTAAACAATTTATATTCATTTGAGCTGAAACGTGGCTGTGTTGAAATGACATGATGACTTGCTTGTCGGTAGATACAGAGTTTGGGATTTCACTCCATTTCTGAAGGGAAACACACAGCACAGTTTTCATCGATGAAGCACCGTCTGCTTTAGAGCAAGAAGCAAGCTCTTGCTTTCTAGAATCTCTAATACAGAAGGAAACGTGACTGTGATCAGAAGAAAACAACGGTGTTTCCTTCATCTACAGATCATATGTAGTTCAAATCTGCTTCTGAAACTGATACAAACCACAGTTCCTCTAATATCCAATGATTTTCAGTTAGAGCAAGAAACGTGTGAGCTATGTAAACGATATAGCTTTGTTTGAGCTGAAAGCTGATGTGTTTACCTGAAATGAAGTCTTGCCTGTAGGAAGACAGAGAGCCTGGGATTTAAATCCATTTCTGAAGGGAAACACACAGCACAGTTTTCATCGATGAAACACAGTCTGATTTAGATCAAGAAGCACGCTCTTGCTTTCTAGAGTCTCTTATACATCAGGAAACGTGAGTGTGCTCTGAACAAAAGAACGGTGTTTCCTACACGTACGGAACATTGCTATTTCAACGCTGCTTCTGAAACAGATACAAACCCCAAGTCTTCAAATATCCAATGCTTTTCAGTTAAGAGCAAGAAACGTGTGAGCTTCGTAAACAATTTATATTCATTTGAGCTGAAAAGTGACTGCGTTTATCTGAAATGATGTCTTGCTTGTAGGAAGACAGAGAGCCTGGATTTAACTCCAGTCATGAAGGAAAACAAGCAGCAGAGTTCTCATCCATGAAGCACACTCTGGTTTAGAGCAAGAAGCACGCTCTTGCTTTCTCAGAGTCTCTAATACAGCAGGAAACGTGACTGTGGTCACAACAAAATAGCGGTGTTTCCTACACATACGGACCATTGCTAGTTCAACTGTGCTTCTGAAACTGATACAAAACACAAGTCATCTAACATCCAATGCTTTTCAGTTAAGAGCAAGAAACGTGTGAGCTTCGTAAACGATTTATATTCATTGGAGCTGAAAAGTGACTGAGTTTACCTGAAATGATGACTTGCTTGTAGGAAGATACAGAGCCTGGGATTTAACTCCCTTTCTGAAGGGAAACATACAGCACAGTTTTCTTCGATGAAACACAGTCTGCTTTAGAGCAAGAAGCACGCTCTTGCTTACTAGAGTCTCTAATACAGCAGGAAACGTGAGTGTGCTCAGAACAAGAGAACGGTGTTTCCAACACATACAGACCATATGTAGTCCAACTCTGCTTCTGAAACTGAAACAAACCACAAGTTATCTAACATGCAATGCTTTTCAGTTAAGAGCAAGAAACGTGTGAGCTTTGTAAACAATTTATATTCATTTGAGCTGCAAAGTGTCTGCGTTTACCTGAAACAATGTCTTGCTTGTAGGATGATACAGAGCCTGGGATTTAACTCCATTTCTGAAGGGAAACAGACAGCACAGTTGTCATCCGTGAAACACACATTTATTTAGAGCAAGAAGCACGCTCTTGCTTTCTAGAGTCTCTAATACATCAGGAAACGTGTGTGTGCTCAGAACAAAATAACGGTGTTTCCTACACATACGGACCATTGCTAGTTAAACTCTGCTTCTGAAACTCATACAAACCTCAAGTCATCTAACATCCAATGCTTTTCATTTATGGGCAAGAAACGTGTGAGCTTCTTAAATGATTCATATTCATTTGAGCTGAAAAGTGACTGCGTTTACCTGAAATGATGACTTGCAGGTAGGCAGATAGACAGCATGGAATTTAACTCCATTTCTGAAGGGAAACACACAGCACTGTTGTCATCCGTGAAACACACTCTGCTTTAGAGCAAGAAGCACGCTCTTGCTTTCAAGAATCTCTAATACATCAGGAAACATGAGTGTGCTCGGAACAAAAGAACGGTGTTTCCTACACATACAGACTATATGTAGACCAACTCTGCTTCTGAAACTGATAGAAACCACAGTTCCTCTAATATCCAATGCTTTTCAGTTAGAGCGAGAAACATGTGAGCTACATAAACAATGCAGCTTTGTTTGAGCTGAATGGTGACTGAGTTTACTGAAACGAAGTCTTGCCTGTAGGAAGACACAGAGCCTGGGATTTAACACCATTTCTGAAGGGAAACACACAGCACTGTTGTCATCCGTGAAACACCCTCTGCTTTAGATCAAGAAGCACGCTCTTGCTTTCAAGAGTCTCTAATACATCAGGAAACGTAAGTGTGCTCATAACAAAAGAACGGTGTTTCCTACACGTAAGGACCATTGCTAGTTCAACGCTGCTTCTGAAACAGATACAAACCCCAAGTCATCTAATATCCAATGCTTTTCAGTTAAGAGCAAGAAACGTGTGAGCTTCGTAAACGATTTATATTCATTTGAGCTGAAAAGTGACTGCATTTACCTGAAATGATGTCTTGCTTGTAGGAAGACACAGAGCCTGGATTTAACTCCATTCATGAAGGAAAACACACAGCACAGTTCTCATCCATGAAGCACACTCTGGTTTAGAGCAAGAAGCACGCTCTTGCTTTCTAAGAGTCTCTAATACAGCAGGAAACGTGACTATGATCACAACAAAATAGCGGTGTTTCCTACACATACGGACCATTGCTAGTTCAACTCTGCTTCTGAAACTGATACAAACCACAAGTCATCTAACATCCAATGCTTTTCAGTTAAGAGCAAGAAACCTGTGGGCTACGTAAGCGATATAGCTTTGTTTGAGCTGAAAGGTGACTGTGTTTGCCTGAAACGAATTCTTGCATGTAGGAAGACACAGAGCCTGGGATTTAACTCCATTTTTGAAGGGAAACACACAGCACAGTTGTCATCCGTGAAACACACTCTGCTTTAGAGCAAGGAGCACGCTCTTGCTTTCTAGAATCTCTAATACAGCTGGAAACGTGAGTGTGCTCAGAAAAAAAAAAACGGTGTTTCCTACACATACAGACCATATGTAGTGCAACTCAGCTTCTGAAACTGATACAAATCACAGTTTGTCTGATATCTAAAGCTTTTAAGTTAGAGCAAGAAACGTGTGAGGTTTCTAAACGATATAGCTTTGTTTGAGCTGAAAGGTGACAGTGTTTACCTAAACGAAGTCTTGCCTGTAGGAAGACAAAGCGCCTGGGATTTAACTCCATTTCTGAAGGGAAACACAAAGCACAGTTTTCATCGATGAAGCACAGTCTACATTATAGCAAGAAGCACGTTCTTGCTTTCAGGAATCTCTAATACAGCAGGAAAGGTAACTGTGCTCAGAACAAAAGAACGGTGTTTCCTACACTACAGACCATATGTAGTCCAACTCTGCTTCTGAAAATGAAACAAACCACAAGTAATCTAATAGCCAATGCTTTTAGTTAAGAGCAAGAAACGTGTGAGCTTCGTAAACAATTTATATTCATTTGAGCTGAAAAGTGTCTGCGTTTACCTGAAATGATATCTTGCTTGTAGGAAGATACAGAGCCTGGGATTTAACTCCATTTCTGAAGGGAATCACACAGCACAGTTTTCCTTGATGAAACACAGTCTGCTTTAGAGCAAGAAGCACGCTCTTGCTTACTAGAGTCTCTAATACATCAGGAAACGTGAGTGTGCTCAGAACAAAAGAACGGTGTTTCCTACACGTACGGACCATTGCTATTTCAACGCTGCTTCTGAAACAGATACAAACCCCAAGTCATCTAACATCCAATGCTTTTCAGTTAAGAGCAAGAAACCTGTGGGCTACGTAAGCGATATAGCTTTGTTTGAGCTGAAAGGTGACTGTGTTTGCCTGAAACGAATTCTTGCATGTAGGAAGACACAGAGCCTGGGATTTAACTCCATTTTTGAAGGGAAACACACAGCACAGTTCTCATCCATGAAGCACACTCTGGTTTAGAGCAAGAAGCACGCTCTTGCTTTCTAAGAGTCTCTAATACAGCAGGAAACGTGACTATGATCACAACAAAATAGCGGTGTTTCCTACACATACGGACCATTGCTAGTTCAACTCTGCTTCTGAAACTGATACAAACCACAAGTCATCTAACATCCAATGCTTTTCAGTTAAGAGCAAGAAACCTGTGGGCTACGTAAGCGATATAGCTTTGTTTGAGCTAAAAGATGACTGTGTTTGCCTGAAACGAATTCTTGCATGTAGGAAGACACAGAGCCTGGGATTTAACTCCATTTTTGAAGGGAAACACACAGCACAGTTGTCATCCGTGAAACACACTCTGCTTTAGAGCAAGGAGCACGCTCTTGCTTTCTAGAATCTCTAATACAGCTGGAAACGTGAGTGTGCTCAGAAAAAAAAAAAACGGTGTTTCCTACACATACAGACCATATGTAGTGCAACTCAGCTTCTGAAACTGATACAAATCACAGTTTGTCTGACATCTAAAGCTTTTAAGTTAGAGCAAGAAACGTGTGAGGTTTCTAAACGATATAGCTTTGTTTGAGCTGAAAGGTGACAGTGTTTACCTAAACGAAGTCTTGCCTGTAGGAAGACAAAGCGCCTGGGATTTAACTCCATTTCTGAAGGGAAACACAAAGCACAGTTTTCATCGATGAAGCACAGTCTACATTATAGCAAGAAGCACGTTCTTGCTTTCAGGAATCTCTAATACAGCAGGAAAGGTAACTGTGCTCAGAACAAAAGAACGGTGTTTCCTACACTACAGACCATATGTAGTCCAACTCTGCTTCTGAAAATGAAACAAACCACAAGTAATCTAATAGCCAATGCTTTTAGTTAAGAGCAAGAAACGTGTGAGCTTCGTAAACAATTTATATTCATTTGAGCTGAAAAGTGTCTGCGTTTACCTGAAATGATATCTTGCTTGTAGGAAGATACGGAGCCTGGGATTTAACTCCATTTCTGAAGGGAAACACACAGCACAGTTTTCATTGATGAAACACAGTCTGCTTTAGAGCAAGAAGCACGCTCTTGCTTACTAGAGTCTCTAATACAGCAGGAAACGTGAGTGTGCTTCGAACAAAGGAACGGTGTTTCCTACACATACAGAGCATATGTAGACCAACTCTGCTTCTGAAACTGATACAAACCACAGTTCCTCTAATATCCAATGCTTTTCAGTTAGAGCGAGAAACGTGTGAGCTACGTAAATGATGTAGCTTTGTTTGAGCTGCATGGTGACTGAGTTTACCTGAAACGAATTCCTGCCTGTAAGAAGACACAGAGCCTGGGATTTAACACCATTTCTGAAGGGAAACACACAGCACAGTTTTCATCCGTGAAACACACTCTGCTTTAGAGGAAGAAGCATGCTCTTGCTTTCAAGAGTCTCTAATACATCAGGAAACGTGAGTGTGCTCAGAACAAAAGAACGGTGTTTCCTACACGTACGGACCATTGCTATTTCAACGCTGCTTCTGAAACAGATACAAACCCCAAGTCATCTAACATCCAATGTTTTTCAGTTAGAGCAAGAAACTTGTGAGCTACGTAAGCGATATAGCTTTGTTTGAGCTGAAAGGTGACTGTGTTTACCTGAAACGAATTATTGCATGTAGGAAGACACAGAACCTGGGATTTAACTCCATTTCTGAAGGGAAACACACAGCACAGTTGTCATCCGTGAAACACACTCTACTTTAGTGCAAGAAGCACGCTGTTGCTGTCTAGAGTCACTAATACAGAAGGAAACGTGAGTGTGCTTAGAACAAAAAAAACGATGTTTCCTACACATATGGACCATTGCTAGTTCAACTCTGATTCTGAAACTGATACAAACCACAGTTCTTCTAAAATGCAATTCTTTTCTGTTAAGAGCGAGAAACGTGTGACCTATGTAAACGATTTATATTCATTTGCGGTGAAAAGTGACTGCGTTTACCTGAAATGATGTCTTGCTTGTAGGAAGACACAGAGCCTGGAATTTAACTCCATTCCTGAAGGGAAACACACAGCACATTGTCATCCGTGAAACACACTCTGCTTTAGAGCAAGAAGCACGCTCTTGCTTTATAAGAGGCTCTAATACAGCAAGAAATGTGAGTGTGCTCAGAACAAAGTAACGATGTTTCCTGCACATACAGACCATTGCTAGTCCAACTCTGCTTTGAAACTGAAACAAACCACAAGTTATCTAACATCCAATGCTTTTAGTTAAGAGCAAGAAACGTGTGAGCTTCCTAAACAATTTGTATTCATTTGAGCTGAAAAGTGTCTGCGTTTACCTGAAATGATGTCTTGCTTGTAGGAAGATACAGAGCCTGGGATTTAATTCCATTTCTGAATGGAAACCCACAGCACAGTTTTCATCGATGAAACACATTCTGCTTTAGAGCAAGAAGCACGCTCTTGCTTACTAGAGTCTCTAATACAGCAGGAAACATGAGTGTGCTCGGAACAAAGGAACGGTGTTTCCTACACATACAGACATTATGTAGACCAACTCTGCTTCTGAAACTGATAGAAACCACAGTTCCTCTAATATCCAATGCTTTTCAGTTAGAGCAAGAAACGTGTGAGCTACATAAACAATGTAGCTTTGTTTGAGCTGAATGGTGACTGAGTTTACTGAAACGAAGTCTTGCCTGTAGGAAGACACAGAGCCTGGATTTAACTCCATTCATGAAGGAAAACACACAGCACAGTTCTCATCCATGAAGCACACTCTGGTTTAGAGCAAGAAGCACGCTCTTGCTTTCTAAGAGTCTCTAATACAGCAGGAAACGTGACTATGATCACAACAAAATAGCGGTGTTTCCTACACATACGGAACATTGCTAGTTCAACTCTGCTTCTGAAACTGATACAAACCACAAGTCATCTAACATCCAATGCTTTTCAGTTAAGAGCAAGAAACCTGTGGGCTACGTAAGCGATATAGCTTTGTTTGAGCTGAAAGGTGACTGTGTTTACCTGAAACGAATTCTTGCATGTAGGAAGACACAGAGCCTGGGATTTAACTCCATTTTTGAAGGGAAACACACAGCACAGTTGTCATCCGTGAAACACACTCTGCTTTAGAGCAAGGAGCACGCTCTTGCTTTCTAAAATCTCTAATACAGCTGGAAACGTGAGTGTGCTCAGAACAAAAGAACGGTGTTTCCCACACATACAGACCATATGTACTGCAACTCAGCTTCTGAAACTGATACAAATCACAGTTTCTCTGATATCTAAAGCTTTTAAGTTAGAGCAAGAAACGTGCGAGGTTTCTAAATGATATAGTTTTGTTTGAGCTGAAAGGTGACAGTGTTTATCTAAACGAAGTCTTGCCTGTAGGAAGACAAAGCGCCTGGGATTTAACTCCATTTCTGAAGGGAAACACAAAGCACAGTTTTCATAGATGAAACACAGTCTACTTTATAGCAAGAAGCACGTTCTTGCTTTCTAGAATCTCTAATACAGCAGGAAACGTAACTGTGCTCAGAACAAAAGAACGGTGTTTCCTACACTACAGACCATATGTAGTCCAACTCTGCTTCTTAAAATGAAACAAACCACAAGTAATCTAATAGCCAATGCTTTCAGTTAAGAGCAAGAAACGTGTGAGCTTCGTAAACAATTTATATTCATTTGAGCTGAAAGGTGTCTGCGTTTACCTGAAATGATATCTTGCTTGTAGGAAGATACAGAGCCTGGGATTTAACACCATTTCTTAAGGGAAACACACAGCACAGTTTTCATTGATGAAACACAGTCTGCTTTAGAGCAAGAAGCACGCTCTTGCTTACTAGAGTCTCTAATAGAGCAGGAAACGTGAGTGTGCTTCGAACAAAGGAACGGTCTTTCCTACACATACAGAGCATATGTAGACCAACTCTGCTTCTGAAACTGATACAAACCACAGTTCCTCTAATATCCAATGCTTTTCAGTTAGAGCGAGAAACGTGTGAGCTACGTAAATGATGTAGCTTTGTTTGAGCTGCATGGTGACTGAGTTTACCTGAAACGAATCCTGCCTGTAGGAAGACACAGAGCCTGGGATTTAACAACATTTCTGAAGGGAAACACACAGGACAGTTTTCATCCGTGAAACACACTCTGCTTTAGAGGAAGAAGCATGCTCTTGCTTTCAAGAGTCTCTAATACATCAGGAAACGTGAGTGTGCTCCGAACAAAAGAACGGTGTTTCCTACACATACAGACCATATGTAGTCCAACTCTGCTTCTGAAACTGATACAAACCAAAGTTCCTCTAATATCCAATGCTTTTCAGTTAGAGCAAGAAACGTGTGAGCTACGTAAGCGATATAGCTTTGTTTGAGCTGAAAGGTGACTGTGTTTACCTGAAACAAATTCTTGCATGTAGGAAGACACAGAACCTGGGATTTAACTCCATTTCTGAAGGGAAACACACAGCACAGTTGTCATCCGTGAAACACACTCTACTTTAGTGCAAGAAGCACGCTGTTGCTGTCTAGAGTCACTAATACAGAAGGGAACGTGAGTGTGCTCAGAACAAAAAAAACGATGTTTCCTACACATATGGACCATTGCTAGTTCAACTCTGATTCTGAAACTGATACAAACCACAGTTCTTCTAAAATGCAATGCTTTTCCGTTAAGAGCGAGAAACGTGTGAGCTTCGTAAATGATTTATATTCATTTGAGGTGAAAAGTGACTGCGTTTACCTGAAAAGATGTCTTGCTTGTAGGAAGACACAGAGCCTGGAATTTAACTCCATTCCTGAAGGGAAACACACAGCACAGTTGTCGTCCGTGAAACACACTCTGCTTTAGAGGAAGAAGCATGCTCTTGCTTTATAAGAGGCTCTAATACAGCAAGAAATGTGAGTGTGCTCAGAACAAAGTAACGATGTTTCCTGCACATACAGACCATTGCTAGTCCAACTCTGCTTTGAAACGGAAACAAACCACAAGTTATCTAACATCCAATGCTTTTAGTTAAGAGCAAGAAACGTGTGAGCTTCCTAAACAATTTGTATTCATTTGAGCTGAAAAGTGTCTGCGTTTACCTGAAATGATGTCTTGCTTGTAGGAAGATACAGAGCCTGGGATTTAATTCCATTTCTGAATGGAAACACACAGCACAGTTTTCATCGATGAAACACATTCTGCTTTAGAGAAAGAAGCACGCTCTTGCTTACTAGAGTCTCTAATACAGCAGGAAACATGAGTGTGCTCGGAACAAAGGAACGGTGTTTCCTACACATACAGACTATATGTAGACCAACTCTGCTTCTGAAACTGATAGAAACCACAGTTCCTCTAATATCCAATGCTTTTCAGTTAGAGCGAGAAACATGTGAGCTACATAAACAATGTAGCTTTGTTTGAGCTGAATGGTGACTGAGTTTACTGAAACGAAGTCTTGCCTGTAGGAAGACACAGAGCCTGGGATTTAACACCATTTCTGAAGGGAAACACACAGCACTGTTGTCATCCGTGAAACACACTCTGCTTTAGATCAAGAAGCACGCTCTTGCTTTCAAGAGTCTCTAATACATCAGGAAACGTAAGTGTGCTCATAACAAAAGAACGGTGTTTCCTACACGTAAGGACCATTGCTAGTTCAACGCTGCTTCTGAAACAGATACAAACCCCAAGTCATCTAATATCCAATGCTTTTCAGTTAAGAGCAAGAAACGTGTGAGCTTCGTAAACGATTTATATTCATTTGAGCTGAAAAGTGACTGCGTTTACCTGAAATGATGTCTTGCTTGTAGGAAGACACAGAGCCTGGATTTAACTCCATTCATGAAGGAAAACACACAGCACAGTTCTCATCCATGAAGCACACTCTGGTTTAGAGCAAGAAGCACGCTCTTGCTTTCTAAGAGTCTCTAATACAGCAGGAAACGTGACTATGATCACAACAAAATAGCGGTGTTTCCTACACATACGGACCATTGCTAGTTCAACTCTGCTTCTGATACTGATACAAACCACAAGTCATCTAACATCCAATGCTTTTCAGTTAAGAGCAAGAAACCTGTGGGCTACGTAAGCGATATAGCTTTGTTTGAGCTGAAAGGTGACTGTGTTTACCTGAAACGAATTCTTGCATGTAGGAAGACACAGAGCCTGGGATTTAACTCCATTTTTGAAGGGAAACACACAGCACAGTTGTCATCCGTGAAACACACTCTGCTTTAGAGCAAGGAGCACGCTCTTGCTTTCTAGAATCTCTAATACAGCTGGAAACGTGAGTGTGCTCAGAACAAAAGAACGGTGTTTCCTACACATACAGACCATATGTAGTGCAACTCAGCTTCTGAAACTGATACAAATCACAGTTTCTCTGATATCTAAAACTTTTAAGTTAGAGCAAGAAACGTGTGAGGTTTCTAAACGATATAGCTTTGTTTGAGCTGAAAGGTGACAGTGTTTACCTAAACGAAGTCTTGCCTGTAGGAAGACAAAGTGCCTGGGATTTAACTCCATTTCTGAAGGGAAACACAAAGCACAGTTTTCATCGATGAAACACAGTCTACTTTATAGCAAGAAGCACGTTCTTGCTTTCTAGAATCTCTAATACAGCAGGAAACGTAACTGTGCTCAGAACAAAAGAACGGTGTTTCCTACACTACAGACCATATGTAGTCCAACTCTGCTTCTGAAAATGAAACAAACCACAAGTAATCTTATAGCCAATGCTTTTAGTTAAGAGCAAGAAACGTGTGAGCTTCGTAAACAATTTATATTCATTTGAGCTGAAAAGTGTCTGCGTTTACCTGAAATGATATCTTGCTTGTAGGAAGATACAGAGCCTGGGATTTAACTCCATTTCTGAAGGGAAACACACAGCACAGTTTTCATTGATGAAACACAGTCTGCTTTAGAGCAAGAAGCACGCTCTTGCTTACTAGAGTCTCTAATACAGCAGGAAACGTGAGTGTGCTTCGAACAAAGGAACGGTGTTTCCTACACATACAGAGCATATGTAGACCAACTCTGCTTCTGAAACTGATACAAACCACAGTTCCTCTAATATCCAATGCTTTTCAGTTAGAGCGAGAAACGTTTGAGCTATTTAAACGATGTAGCTTTGTTTGAGCTGAAAGGTGACTGAGTTTACCTGAAATGAAGTCTTGACTGTAGGAAGACACAGAGCCTGGGATTTAACACCATGTCTGAAGGGAAACACACAGCACAGTTGTCATCCGTGAAACACACTCTGCTTTAGAGGAAGAAGCATGCTCTTGCTTTCAAGATTCTCTAATACATCAGGAAACGTGAGTGTGCTCAGAACAAAAGAACGGTGTTTCCTACACGTACGGACCATTGCTATTTCAACGCTGCTTCTGAAACAGATACAAACCCCAAGTCATCTAACATCCAATACTTTTCAGTTAAGAGCAAGTAACGTGTGAGCTATGTAAACGATTTATATTCATTTGAGCTGAAAAGTGACTGTGTTTACCTGAAATGATGTCTTGCTTGTAGGAAGACACAGAACCTGGGATTTAACTCCATTTCTGAAGGGAAACACACAGCACAGTTGTCATCCGTGAAACACACTCTACTTTAGTGCAAGAAGCACGCTGTTGCTGTCTAGAGTCACTAATACAGAAGGGAACGTGAGTGTGCTCAGAACAAAAAAAACGATGTTTCCTACACATATGGACCATTGCTAGTTCAACTCT
The DNA here is from genome assembly GCA_949786385.1 of Onychomys leucogaster. Classification (NCBI taxonomy): domain Eukaryota; kingdom Metazoa; phylum Chordata; class Mammalia; order Rodentia; family Cricetidae; genus Onychomys; species Onychomys leucogaster. Next base: position 1,357,254 of record CATKUP010000107.1, on the reverse strand, counting down.
GATTCTGAAACTGATACAAACCACAGTTCCTCTAAAATGCAATGCTTTTCCGTTAAGAGCGAGAAACGTGTGAGCTCGTAAACGATTTATATTCATTTGAGGTGAAAAGTGACTGCGTTTACCTGAAATGATGTCTTGCTTGTAGGAAGACACAGAGCCTGGAATTTAACTCCATTCCTGAAGGGAAACACACAGCACAGTTGTCATCCGTGAAACACACTCTGCTTTAGAGCAAGAAGCACGCTCTTGCTTTATAAGAGGCTCTAATACAGCAAGAAATGTGAGTGAGCTCAGAACAAAGTAACGATGTTTCCTACACATATGGACCATTGCTAGTTCAACTCTGATTCTGAAACTGATACAAACCACAGTTCCTCTAAAATGCAATGCTTTTCCGTTAAGAGCGAGAAACGTGTGAGCTCGTAAACGATTTATATTCATTTGAGGTGAAAAGTGACTGCGTTTACCTGAAATGATGTCTTGCTTGTAGGAAGACACAGAGCCTGGAATTTAACTCCATTCCTGAAGGGAAACACACAGCACAGTTGTCATCCGTGAAACACACTCTGCTTTAGAGCAAGAAGCATGCTCTTGCTTTATAAGAGGCTCTAATACAGCAAGAAATGTGAGTGTGCTCAGAACAAAGTAACGATGTTTCCTGCACATACAGACCATTGCTAGTCCAACTCTGCTTTGAAACTGAAACAAACCACAAGTTATCTAACATCCAATGCTTTTAGTTAAGAGCAAGAAACGTGTGAGCTTCCTAAACAATTTGTATTCATTTGAGCTGAAAAGTGTCTGCGTTTACCTGAAATGATGTCTTGCTTGTAGGAAGATACAGAGCCTGGGATTTAATTCCATTTCTGAATGGAAACACACAGCACAGTTTTCATCGATGAAACACATTCTGCTTTAGGGAAAGAAGCACGCTCTTGCTTACTAGAGTCTCTAATACAGCAGGAAACATGAGTGTGCTCGGAACAAAAGAACGGTGTTTCCTACACATACAGACTATATGTAGACCAACTCTGCTTCTGAAACTGATACAAACAACAAGTCATCTAACATCCAATGCTTTTCAGTTAGAGCGAGAAACATGTGAGCTACATAAACAATGTAGCTTTGTTTGAGCTGAATGGTGACTGAGTTTACTGAAACGAAGTCTTGCCTGTAGGAAGACACAGAGCCTGGGATTTAACACCATTTCTGAAGGGAAACACACAGCACTGTTGTCATCCGTGAAACACACTCTGCTTTAGATCAAGAAGCACGCTCTTGCTTTCAAGAGTCTCTAATACATCAGGAAACGTAAGTGTGCTCATAACAAAAGAACGGTGTTTCCTACACGTAAGGACCATTGCTAGTTCAACGCTGCTTCTGAAACAGATACAAACCCCAAGTCATCTAATATCCAATGCTTTTCAGTTAAGAGCAAGAAACGTGTGAGCTTCGTAAACGATTTATATTCATTTGAGCTGAAAAGTGACTGCGTTTACCTGAAATGATGTCTTGCTTGTAGGAAGACACAGAGCCTGGATTTAACTCCATTCATGAAGGAAAACACACAGCACAGTTCTCATCCATGAAGCACACTCTGGTTTAGAGCAAGAAGCACGCTCTTGCTTTCTAAGAGTCTCTAATACAGCAGGAAACGTGACTATGATCACAACAAAATAGCGGTGTTTCCTACACATACGGACCATTGCTAGTTCAACTCTGCTTCTGAAACTGATACAAACCACAAGTCATCTAACATCCAATGCTTTTCAGTTAAGAGCAAGAAACCTGTGGGCTACGTAAGCGATATAGCTTTGTTTGAGCTGAAAGGTGACTGTGTTTACCTGAAACGAATTCTTGCATGTAGGAAGACACAGAGCCTGGGATTTAACTCCATTTTTGAAGGGAAACACACAGCACAGTTGTCATCCGTGAAACACACTCTGCTTTAGAGCAAGGAGCACGCTCTTGCTTTCTAGAATCTCTAATACAGCTGGAAACGTGAGTGTGCTCAGAACAAAAGAACGGTGTTTCCTACACATACAGACCATATGTAGTGCAACTCAGCTTCTGAAACTGATACAAATCACAGTTTCTCTGATATCTAAAGCTTTTCATTTAGAGCAAGAAACGTGTGAGGTTTCTAAATGATATAGCTTTGTTTGAGCTGAAAGGTGACAGTGTTTACCTAAACGAAGTCTTGCCTGTAGGAAGACAAAGCGCCTGGGATTTAACTCCATTTCTGAAGGGAAACACAAAGCACAGTTTTCATCGATGAAACACAGTCAACTTTATAGCAAGAAGCACGTTCTTGCTTTCTAGAATCTCTAATACAGCAGGAAACGTAACTGTGCTCAGAACAAAAGAACGGTGTTTCCTACACTACAGACCATATGTAGTCCAACTCTGCTTCTGAAAATGAAACAAACCACAAGTAATCTAATAGCCAATGCTTTTAGTTAAGAGCAAGAAACGTGTGAGCTTCGTAAACAATTTATATTCATTTGAGCTGAAAGGTGTCTGCGTTTACCTGAAATGATATCTTGCTTGTAGGAAGATACAGAGCCTGGGATTTAACTCCATTTCTGAAGGGAAACACACAGCACAGTTTTCATTGATGAAACACAGTCTGCTTTAGAGCAAGAAGCACGATCTTGCTTTCTAGAGTCCCTAATACAGCAGGAAACATGAGTGTGCTCGGAACAAAAGAACGGTGTTTCCTACACATACAGACTATATGTAGACCAACTCTGCTTCTGAAACTGATAGAAACCACAGTTCCTCTAATATCCAATGCTTTTCAGTTAGAGCGAGAAACGTTTGAGCTATTTAAACGATGTAGCTTTGTTTGAGCTGAAAGGTGACTGAGTTTACCTGAAATGAAGTCTTGACTGTAGGAAGACACAGAGCCTGGGATTTAACACCATGTCTGAAGGGAAACACACAGCACAGTTGTCATCCGTGAAACACACTCTGCTTTAGAGGAAGAAGCATGCTCTTGCTTTCAAGATTCTCTAATACATCAGGAAACGTGAGTGTGCTCAGAACAAAAGAACAGTGTTTCCTACACGTACGGACCATTGCTATTTCAACGCTGCTTCTGAAACAGATACAAACCCCAAGTCATCTAACATCCAATACTTTTCAGTTAAGAGCAAGTAACGTGTGAGCTATGTAAACGATTTATATTCATTTGAGCTGAAAAGTGACTGTGTTTACCTGAAATGATGTCTTGCTTGTAGGAAGACACAGAGCCTGGATTTAACTCCATTCCTGAAGGGAAATACACAGCACAGTTGTCATCCGTGAAACACACTCTGCTTTAGAACAAGAAGCACGATCTTGCTTTCTAGAGTCCCTAATACAGCATGAAACATGAGTGTGCTCCGTACAAAAGAACGGTGTTTCCTACACATACAGACCATATGAAGTCCAACTCTGCTTCTGAAACTGATACAAACCAAAGTTCCTCTAATATCCAATTCTTTTCAGTTAGAGCAAGAAACGTGTGAGCTACGTAAGCGATATAGCTTTGTTTGAGCTGAAAGGTGACTGTGTTTACCTGAAACGAATTCTTGCATGTAGGAAGACACAGAACCTGGGATTTAACTCCATTTCTGAAGGGAAACACACAGCACAGTTGTCATCCGTGAAACACACTCTACTTTAGTGCAAGAAGCACGCTGTTGCTGTCTAGAGTCACTAATACAGAAGGGAACGTGAGTGTGCTCAGAACAAAAAAAACGATGTTTCCTACACATATGGACCATTGCTAGTTCAACTCTGATTCTGAAACTGATACAAACCACAGTTCCTCTAAAATGCAATGCTTTTCCGTTAAGAGCGAGAAACGTGTGAGCTCGTAAACGATTTATATTCATTTGAGGTGAAAAGTGACTGCGTTTACCTGAAATGATGTCTTGCTTGTAGGAAGACACAGAGCCTGGAATTTAACTCCATTCCTGAAGGGAAACACACAGCACAGTTGTCATCCGTGAAACACACTCTGCTTTAGAGCAAGAAGCACGCTCTTGCTTTATAAGAGGCTCTAATACAGCAAGAAATGTGAGTGTGCTCAGAACAAAGTAACGATGTTTCCTGCACATACAGACCATTGCTAGTCCAACTCTGCTTTGAAACTGAAACAAACCACAAGTTATCTAACATCCAATGCTTTTAGTTAAGAGCAAGAAACATGTGAGCTTCCTAAACAATTTGTATTCATTTGAGCTGAAAAGTGTCTGCGTTTACCTGAAATGATGTCTTGCTTGTAGGAAGATACAGAGCCTGGGATTTAATTCCATTTCTGAATGGAAACACACAGCACAGTTTTCATCGATGAAACACATTCTGCTTTAGGGAAAGAAGCACGCTCTTGCTTACTAGAGTCTCTAATACAGCAGGAAACATGAGTGTGCTCGGAACAAAAGAACGGTGTTTCCTACACATACAGACTATATGTAGACCAACTCTGCTTCTGAAACTGATACAAACCACAAGTCATCTAACATCCAATGCTTTTCAGTTAGAGCGAGAAACATGTGAGCTACATAAACAATGTAGCTTTGTTTGAGCTGAATGGTGACTGAGTTTACTGAAACGAAGTCTTGCCTGTAGGAAGACACAGAGCCTGGGATTTAACACCATTTCTGAAGGGAAACACACAGCACTGTTGTCATCCGTGAAACACACTCTGCTTTAGATCAAGAAGCACGCTCTTGCTTTCAAGAGTCTCTAATACATCAGGAAACGTAAGTGTGCTCATAACAAAAGAACGGTGTTTCCTACACGTAAGGACCATTGCTAGTTCAACGCTGCTTCTGAAACAGATACAAACCCCAAGTCATCTAATATCCAATGCTTTTCAGTTAAGAGCAAGAAACGTGTGAGCTTCGTAAACGATTTATATTCATTTGAGCTGAAAAGTGACTGCGTTTACCTGAAATGATGTCTTGCTTGTAGGAAGACACAGAGCCTGGATTTAACTCCATTCATGAAGGAAAACACACAGCACAGTTCTCATCCATGAAGCACACTCTGGTTTAGAGCAAGAAGCACGCTCTTGCTTTCTAAGAGTCTCTAATACAGCAGGAAACGTGACTATGATCACAACAAAATAGCGGTGTTTCCTACACATACGGACCATTGCTAGTTCAACTCTGCTTCTGAAACTGATACAAACCACAAGTCATCTAACATCCAATGCTTTTCAGTTAAGAGCAAGAAACCTGTGGGCTACGTAAGCGATATAGCTTTGTTTGAGCTGAAAGGTGACTGTGTTTACCTGAAACGAATTCTTGCATGTAGGAAGACACAGAGCCTGGGATTTAACTCCATTTTTGAAGGGAAACACACAGCACAGTTGTCATCCGTGAAACACACTCTGCTTTAGAGCAAGGAGCACGCTCTTGCTTTCTAGAATCTCTAATACAGCTGGAAACGTGAGTGTGCTCAGAACAAAAGAACGGTGTTTCCTACACATACAGACCATATGTAGTGCAACTCAGCTTCTGAAACTGATACAAATCACAGTTTCTCTGATATCTAAAGCTTTTCATTTAGAGCAAGAAACGTGTGAGGTTTCTGAATGATATAGCTTTGTTTGAGCTGAAAGGTGACAGTGTTTACCTAAACGAAGTCTTGCCTGTAGGAAGACAAAGCGCCTGGGATTTAACTCCATTTCTGAAGGGAAACACAAAGCACAGTTTTCATCGATGAAACACAGTCAACTTTATAGCAAGAAGCACGTTCTTGCTTTCTAGAATCTCTAATACAGCAGGAAACGTAACTGTGCTCAGAACAAAAGAACGGTGTTTCCTACACTACAGACCATATGTAGTCCAACTCTGCTTCTGAAAATGAAACAAACCACAAGTAATCTAATAGCCAATGCTTTTAGTTAAGAGCAAGAAACGTGTGAGCTTCGTAAACAATTTATATTCATTTGAGCTGAAAGGTGTCTGCGTTTACCTGAAATGATATCTTGCTTGTAGGAAGATACAGAGCCTGGGATTTAACTCCATTTCTGAAGGGAAACACACAGCACAGTTTTCATTGATGAAACACAGTCTGCTTTAGAGCAAGAAGCACGATCTTGCTTTCTAGAGTCCCTAATACAGCAGGAAACATGAGTGTGCTCGGAACAAAAGAACGGTGTTTCCTACACATACAGACTATATGTAGACCAACTCTGCTTCTGAAACTGATAGAAACCACAGTTCCTCTAATATCCAATGCTTTTCAGTTAGAGCGAGAAACGTTTGAGCTATTTAAACGATGTAGCTTTGTTTGAGCTGAAAGGTGACTGAGTTTACCTGAAATGAAGTCTTGACTGTAGGAAGACACAGAGCCTGGGATTTAACACCATGTCTGAAGGGAAACACACAGCACAGTTGTCATCCGTGAAACACACTCTGCTTTAGAGGAAGAAGCATGCTCTTGCTTTCAAGATTCTCTAATACATCAGGAAACGTGAGTGTGCTCAGAACAAAAGAACGGTGTTTCCTACACGTACGGACCATTGCTATTTCAACGCTGCTTCTGAAATAGATACAAACCCCAAGTCATCTAACATCCAATACTTTTCAGTTAAGAGCAAGTAACGTGTGAGCTATGTAAACGATTTATATTCATTTGAGCTGAAAAGTGACTGTGTTTACCTGAAATGATGTCTTGCTTGTAGGAAGACACAGAGCCTGGATTTAACTCCATTCCTGAAGGGAAATACACAGCACAGTTGTCATCCGTGAAACACACTCTGCTTTAGAACAAGAAGCACGATCTTGCTTTCTAGAGTCCCTAATACAGCAGGAAACATGAGTGTGCTCCGTACAAAAGAACGGTGTTTCCTACACATACAGACCATATGAAGTCCAACTCTGCTTCTGAAACTGATACAAACCAAAGTTCCTCTAATATCCAATTCTTTTCAGTTAGAGCAAGAAACGTGTGAGCTACGTAAGCGATATAGCTTTGTTTGAGCTGAAAGGTGACTGTGTTTACCTGAAACGAATTCTTGCATGTAGGAAGACACAGAACCTGGGATTTAACTCCATTTCTGAAGGGAAACACACAGCACAGTTGTCATCCGTGAAACACACTCTACTTTAGTGCAAGAAGCACGCTGTTGCTGTCTAGAGTCACTAATACAGAAGGGAACGTGAGTGTGCTCAGAACAAAAAAAACGATGTTTCCTACACATATGGACCATTGCTAGTTCAACTCTGATTCTGAAACTGATACAAACCACAGTTCCTCTAAAATGCAATGCTTTTCCGTTAAGAGCGAGAAACGTGTGAGCTCGTAAACGATTTATATTCATTTGAGGTGAAAAGTGACTGCGTTTACCTGAAATGATGTCTTGCTTGTAGGAAGACACAGAGCCTGGAATTTAACTCCATTCCTGAAGGGAAACACACAGCACAGTTGTCATCCGTGAAACACACTCTGCTTTAGAGCAAGAAGCACGCTCTTGCTTTATAAGAGGCTCTAATACAGCAAGAAATGTGAGTGTGCTCAGAACAAAGTAACGATGTTTCCTGCACATACAGACCATTGCTAGTCCAACTCTGCTTTGAAACTGAAACAAACCACAAGTTATCTAACATCCAATGCTTTTAGTTAAGAGCAAGAAACATGTGAGCTTCCTAAACAATTTGTATTCATTTGAGCTGAAAAGTGTCTGCGTTTACCTGAAATGATGTCTTGCTTGTAGGAAGATACAGAGCCTGGGATTTAATTCCATTTCTGAATGGAAACACACAGCACAGTTTTCATCGATGAAACACATTCTGCTTTAGGGAAAGAAGCACGCTCTTGCTTACTAGAGTCTCTAATACAGCAGGAAACATGAGTGTGCTCGGAACAAAAGAACGGTGTTTCCTACACATACAGACTATATGTAGACCAACTCTGCTTCTGAAACTGATACAAACCACAAGTCATCTAACATCCAATGCTTTTCAGTTAGAGCGAGAAACATGTGAGCTACATAAACAATGTAGCTTTGTTTGAGCTGAATGGTGACTGAGTTTACTGAAACGAAGTCTTGCCTGTAGGAAGACACAGAACCTGGGATTTAACACCATTTCTGAAGGGAAACACACAGCACTGTTGTCATCCGTGAAACACACTCTGCTTTAGATCAAGAAGCACGCTCTTGCTTTCAAGAGTCTCTAATACATCAGGAAACGTAAGTGTGCTCATAACAAAAGAATGGTGTTTCCTACACGTAAGGACCATTGCTAGTTCAACGCTGCTTCTGAAACAGATACAAACCCCAAGTCATCTAATATCCAATGCTTTTCAGTTAAGAGCAAGAAACGTGTGAGCTTCGTAAACGATTTATATTCATTTGAGCTGAAAAGTGACTGCGTTTACCTGAAATGATGTCTTGCTTGTAGGAAGACACAGAGCCTGGATTTAACTCCATTCATGAAGGAAAACACACAGCACAGTTCTCATCCATGAAGCACACTCTGGTTTAGAGCAAGAAGCACGCTCTTGCTTTCTAAGAGTCTCTAATACAGCAGGAAACGTGACTATGATCACAACAAAATAGCGGTGTTTCCTACACATACGGACCATTGCTAGTTCAACTCTGCTTCTGAAACTGATACAAACCACAAGTCATCTAACATCCAATGCTTTTCAGTTAAGAGCAAGAAACCTGTGGGCTACTTAAGCGATATAGCTTTGTTTGAGCTGAAAGGTGACTGTGTTTACCTGAAACGAATTCTTGCATGTAGGAAGACACAGAGCCTGGGATTTAACTCCATTTTTGAAGGGAAACACACAGCACAGTTGTCATCCGTGAAACACACTCTGCTTTAGAGCAAGGAGCACGCTCTTGCTTTCTAGAATCTCTAATACAGCTGGAAACGTGAGTGTGCTCAGAACAAAAGAACGGTGTTTCCTACACATACAGACCATATGTAGTGCAACTCAGCTTCTGAAACTGATACAAATCACAGTTTCTCTGATATCTAAAGCTTTTCATTTAGAGCAAGAAACGTGTGAGGTTTCTAAATGATATAGCTTTGTTTGAGCTGAAAGGTGACAGTGTTTACCTAAACAAAGTCTTGCCTGTAGGAAGACAAAGCGCCTGGGATTTAACTCCATTTCTGAAGGGAAACACAAAGCACAGTTTTCATCGATGAAACACAGTCTACTTTATAGCAAGAAGCACGTTCTTGCTTTCTAGAATCTCTAATACAGCAGGAAACGTAACTGTGCTCAGAACAAAAGAACGGTGTTTCCTACACTACAGACCATATGTAGTCCAACTCTGCTTCTGAAAATGAAACAAACCACAAGTAATCTAATAGCCAATGCTTTTAGTTAAGAGCAAGAAACGTGTGAGCTTCGTAAACAATTTATATTCATTTGAGCTGAAAGGTGTCTGCGTTTACCTGAAATGATATCTTGCTTGTAGGAAGATACAGAGCCTGGGATTTAACTCCATTTCTGAAGGGAAACACACAGCACAGTTTTCATTGATGAAACACAGTCTGCTTTAGAGCAAGAAGCACGCTCTTGCTTACTAGAGTCTCTAATACAGCAGGAAACGTGAGTGTGCTTCGAACAAAGGAACGGTGTTTCCTACACATACAGAGCATATGTAGACCAACTCTGCTTCTGAAACTGATACAAACCACAGTTCCTCTAATATCCAATGCTTTTCAGTTAGAGCGAGAAACGTGTGAGCTACGTAAATGATGTAGCTTTGTTTGAGCTGCATGGTGACTGAGTTTACCTGAAACGAATCCTGCCTGTAGGAAGACACAGAGCCTGGGATTTAACACCATTTCTGAAGGGAAACACACAGCACAGTTTCCATCCGTGAAACACACTCTGCTTTAGAGGAAGAAGCATGCTCTTGCTTTCAAGATTCTCTAATACATCAGGAAACGTGAGTGTGCTCAGAACAAAACAACGGTGTTTCCTACACGTACGGACCATTGCTATTTCAACGCTGCTTCTGAAACAGATACAAACCCCAAGTCATCTAATATCCAATGCTTTTCAGTTAAGAGCAAGTAACGTGTGAGCTATGTAAACGATTTATATTCATTTGAGCTGAAAAGTGACTGCTTTTCCCTGAAATGATGTCTTGCTTGTAGGAAGACACAGAGCCTGGATTTAACTCCATTCCTGAAGGAAAATACACAGCACAGTTGTCATCCGTGAAACACACTCTGCTTTAGAGCAAGAAGCACGATCTTGCTTTCGAGATTCCCTAATACAGCAGGAAACATGAGTGTGCTCCGAACAAAAGAACGGTGTTTCCTACACATACAGACCATATGTAGTCCAACTCTGCTTCTGAAACTGATACACACCTAAGTTCCTCTAATATCCAATGCTTTTCAGTTAGAGCAAGAAACGTGTGAGCTACGTAAGCGATATAGCTTTGTTTGAGCTGAAAGGTGACTGTGTTTACCTGAAACAAATTCTTGCATGTAGGAAGACACAGAACCTGGGATTTAACTCCATTTCTGAAGGGAAACACACAGCACAGTTGTCATCCGTGAAACACACTCTACTTTAGTGCAAGAAGCACGCTGTTGCTGTCTAGAGTCACTAATACAGAAGGGAACGTGAGTGTGCTCAGAACAAAAAAAACGATGTTTCCTACACATATGGACCATTGCTAGTTCAACTCTGATTCTGAAACTGATACAAACCACAGTTCTTCTAAAATGCAATGCTTTTCCGTTAAGAGCGAGAAACGTGTGAGCTTCGTAAATGATTTATATTCATTTGAGGTGAAAAGTGACTGCGTTTACCTGAAAAGATGTCTTGCTTGTAGGAAGACACAGAGCCTGGAATTTAACTCCATTCCTGAAGGGAAACACACAGCACAGTTGTCGTCCGTGAAACACACTCTGCTTTAGAGGAAGAAGCATGCTCTTGCTTTATAAGAGGCTCTAATACAGCAAGAAATGTGAGTGTGCTCAGAACAAAGTAACGATGTTTCCTGCACATACAGACCATTGCTAGTCCAACTCTGCTTTGAAACGGAAACAAACCACAAGTTATCTAACATCCAATGCTTTTAGTTAAGAGCAAGAAACGTGTGAGCTTCCTAAACAATTTGTATTCATTTGAGCTGAAAAGTGTCTGCGTTTACCTGAAATGATGTCTTGCTTGTAGGAAGATACAGAGCCTGGGATTTAATTCCATTTCTGAATGGAAACACACAGCACAGTTTTCATCGATGAAACACATTCTGCTTTAGAGAAAGAAGCACGCTCTTGCTTACTAGAGTCTCTAATACAGCAGGAAACATGAGTGTGCTCGGAACAAAAGAACGGTGTTTCCTACACATACAGACTATATGTAGACCAACTCTGCTTCTGAAACTGATAGAAACCACAGTTCCTCTAATATCCAATGCTTTTCAGTTAGAGCGAGAAACATGTGAGCTACATAAACAATGTAGCTTTGTTTGAGCTGAATGGTGACTGAGTTTACTGAAACGAAGTCTTGCCTGTAGGAAGACACAGAGCCTGGGATTTAACACCATTTCTGAAGGGAAACACACAGCACTGTTGTCATCCGTGAAACACACTCTGCTTTAGATCAAGAAGCACGCTCTTGCTTTCAAGAGTCTCTAATACATCAGGAAACGTAAGTGTGCTCATAACAAAAGAACGGTGTTTCCTACACGTAAGGACCATTGCTAGTTCAACGCTGCTTCTGAAACAGATACAAATCCCAAGTCATCTAATATCCAATGCTTTTCAGTTAAGAGCAAGAAACGTGTGAGCTTCGTAAACAATTTATATTCATTTGAGCTGAAAAGTGACTGCGTTTACCTGAAATGATGTCTTGCTTGTAGGAAGACACAGAGCCTGGATTTAACTCCATTCATGAAGGAAAACACACAGCACAGTTCTCATCCATGAAGCACACTCTGGTTTAGAGCAAGAAGCACGCTCTTGCTTTCTAAGAGTCTCTAATACAGCAGGAAACGTGACTATGATCACAACAAAATAGCGGTGTTTCCTACACATACGGACCATTGCTAGTTCAACTCTGCTTCTGATACTGATACAAACCACAAGTCATCTAACATCCAATGCTTTTCAGTTAAGAGCAAGAAACCTGTGGGCTACGTAAGCGATATAGCTTTGTTTGAGCTGAAAGGTGACTGTGTTTACCTGAAACGAATTCTTGCATGTAGGAAGACACAGAGCCTGGGATTTAACTCCATTTTTGAAGGGAAACACACAGCACAGTTGTCATCCGTGAAACACACTCTGCTTTAGAGCAAGGAGCACGCTCTTGCTTTCTAGAATCTCTAATACAGCTGGAAACGTGAGTGTGCTCAGAACAAAAGAACGGTGTTTCCTACACATACAGACCATATGTAGTGCAACTCAGCTTCTGAAACTGATACAAATCACAGTTTCTCTGATATCTAAAGCTTTTAAGTTAGAGCAAGAAACGTGTGAGGTTTCTAAACGATATAGCTTTGTTTGAGCTGAAAGGTGACAGTGTTTACCTAAACGAAATCTTGCCTGTAGGAAGACAAAGTGCCTGGGATTTAACTCCATTTCTGAAGGGAAACACAAAGCACAGTTTTCATCGATGAAACACAGTCTACTTTATAGCAAGAAGCACGTTCTTGCTTTCTAGAATCTCTAATACAGCAGGAAACGTAACTGTGCTCAGAACAAAAGAACGGTGTTTCCTACACTACAGACCATATGTAGTCCAACTCTGCTTCTGAAAATGAAACAAACCACAAGTAGTCTTATAGCCAATGCTTTTAGTTAAGAGCAAGAAACGTGTGAGCTTCGTAAACAATTTATATTCATTTGAGCTGAAAAGTGTCTGCGTTTACCTGAAATGATATCTTGCTTGTAGGAAGATACAGAGCCTGGGATTTAACTCCATTTCTGAAGGGAAACACACAGCACAGTTTTCATTGATGAAACACAGTCTGCTTTAGAGCAAGAAGCACGCTCTTGCTTACTAGAGTCTCTAATACAGCAGGAAACGTGAGTGTGCTTCGAACAAAGGAACGGTGTTTCCTACACATACAGAGCATATGTAGACCAACTCTGCTTCTGAAACTGATACAAACCACAGTTCCTCTAATATCCAATGCTTTTCAGTTAGAGCGAGAAACGTTTGAGCTATTTAAACGATGTAGCTTTGTTTGAGCTGAAAGGTGACTGAGTTTACCTGAAATGAAGTCTTGACTGTAGGAAGACACAGAGCCTGGGATTTAACACCATGTCTGAAGGGAAACACACAGCACAGTTGTCATCCGTGAAACACACTCTGCTTTAGAGGAAGAAGCATGCTCTTGCTTTCAAGATTCTCTAATATATCAGGAAACGTGAGTGTGCTCAGAACAAAAGAATGGTGTTTCCTACACGTACGGACCATTGCTATTTCAACGCTGCTTCTGAAACAGATACAAACCCCAAGTCATCTAACATCCAATACTTTTCAGTTAAGAGCAAGTAACGTGTGAGCTATGTAAACGATTTATATTCATTTGAGCTGAAAAGTGACTGTGTTTACCTGAAATGATGTCTTGCTTGTAGGAAGACACAGAACCTGGGATTTAACTCCATTTCTGAAGGGAAACACACAGCACAGTTGTCATCCGTGAAACACACTCTACTTTAGTGCAAGAAGCACGCTGTTGCTGTCTAGAGTCACTAATACAGAAGGGAACGTGAGTGTGCTCAGAACAAAAAAAACGATGTTTCCTACACATATGGACCATTGCTAGTTCAACTCTGATTCTGAAACTGATACAAACCACAGTTCCTCTAAAATGCAATGCTTTTCCGTTAAGAGCGAGAAACGTGTGAGCTCGTAAACGATTTATATTCATTTGTGGTGAAAAGTGACTGCGTTTACCTGAAATGATGTCTTGCTTGTAGGAAGACACAGAGCCTGGAATTTAACTCCATTCCTGAAGGGAAACACACAGCACAGTTGTCATCCGTGAAACACACTCTGCTTTAGAGCAAGAAGCACGCTCTTGCTTTATAAGAGGCTCTAATACAGCAAGAAATGTGAGTGAGCTCAGAACAAAGTAACGATGTTTCCTACACATATGGACTATTGCTAGTTCAACTCTGATTCTGAAACTGATACAAACCACAGTTCCTCTAAAATGCAATGCTTTTCCGTTAAGAGCGAGAAACGTGTGAGCTCGTAAACGATTTATATTCATTTGAGGTGAAAAGTGACTGCGTTTACCTGAAATGATGTCTTGCTTGTAGGAAGACACAGAGCCTGGAATTTAACTCCATTCCTGAAGGGAAACACACAGCACAGTTGTCATCCGTGAAACACACTCTGCTTTAGAGCAAGAAGCACGCTCTTGCTTTATAAGAGGCTCTAATACAGCAAGAAATGTGAGTGTGCTCAGAACAAAGTAACGATGTTTCCTGCACATACAGACCATTGCTAGTCCAACTCTGCTTTGAAACTGAAACAAACCACAAGTTATCTAACATCCAATGCTTTTAGTTAAGAGCAAGAAACGTGTGAGCTTCCTAAACAATTTGTATTCATTTGAGCTGAAAAGTGTCTGCGTTTACCTGAAATGATGTCTTGCTTGTAGGAAGATACAGAGCCTGGGATTTAATTCCATTTCTGAATGGAGACACACAGCACAGTTTTCATCGATGAAACACATTCTGCTTTAGGGAAAGAAGCACGCTCTTGCTTACTAGAGTCTCTAATACAGCAGGAAACATGAGTGTGCTCGGAACAAAAGAACGGTGTTTCCTACACATACAGACTATATGTAGACCAACTCTGCTTCTGAAACTGATACAAACCACAAGTCATCTAACATCCAATGCTTTTCAGTTAGAGCGAGAAACATGTGAGCTACATAAACAATGTAGCTTTGTTTGAGCTGAATGGTGACTGAGTTTACTGAAACGAAGTCTTGCCTGTAGGAAGACACAGAGCCTGGGATTTAACACCATTTCTGAAGGGAAACACACAGCACTGTTGTCATCCGTGAAACACACTCTGCTTTAGATCAAGAAGCACGCTCTTGCTTTCAAGAGTCTCTAATACATCAGGAAACGTAAGTGTGCTCATAACAAAAGAACGGTGTTTCCTACACGTAAGGACCATTGCTAGTTCAACGCTGCTTCTGAAACAGATACAAACCCCAAGTCATCTAATATCCAATGCTTTTCAGTTAAGAGCAAGAAACGTGTGAGCTTCGTAAACGATTTATATTCATTTGAGCTGAAAAGTGACTGCGTTTACCTGAAATGATGTCTTGCTTGTAGGAAGACACAGAGCCTGGATTTAACTCCATTCATGAAGGAAAACACACAGCACAGTTCTCATCCATGAAGCACACTCTGGTTTAGAGCAAGAAGCACGCTCTTGCTTTCTAAGAGTCTCTAATACAGCAGGAAACGTGACTATGATCACAACAAAATAGCGGTGTTTCCTACACATACGGACCATTGCTAGTTCAACTCTGCTTCTGAAACTGATACAAACCACAAGTCATCTAACATCCAATGCTTTTCAGTTAAGAGCAAGAAACCTGTGGGCTACGTAAGCGATATAGCTTTGTTTGAGCTGAAAGGTGACTGTGTTTACCTGAAACGAATTCTTGCATGTAGGAAGACACAGAGCCTGGGATTTAACTCCATTTTTGAAGGGAAACACACAGCACAGTTGTCATCCGTGAAACACACTCTGCTTTAGAGCAAGGAGCACGCTCTTGCTTTCTAGAATCTCTAATACAGCTGGAAACGTGAGTGTGCTCAGAACAAAAGAACGGTGTTTCCTACACATACAGACCATATGTAGTGCAACTCAGCTTCTGAAACTGATACAAATCACAGTTTCTCTGATATCTAAAGCTTTTCATTTAGAGCAAGAAACGTGTGAGGTTTCTAAATGATATAGCTTTGTTTGAGCTGAAAGGTGACAGTGTTTACCTAAACGAAGTCTTGCCTGTAGGAAGACAAAGCGCCTGGGATTTAACTCCATTTCTGAAGGGAAACACAAAGCACAGTTTTCATCGATGAAACACAGTCAACTTTATAGCAAGAAGCACGTTCTTGCTTTCTAGAATCTCTAATACAGCAGGAAACGTAACTGTGCTCAGAACAAAAGAACGGTGTTTCCTACACTACAGACCATATGTAGTCCAACTCTGCTTCTGAAAATGAAACAAACCACAAGTAATCTAATAGCCAATGCTTTTAGTTAAGAGCAAGAAACGTGTGAGCTTCGTAAACAATTTATATTCATTTGAGCTGAAAGGTGTCTGCGTTTACCTGAAATGATATCTTGCTTGTAGGAAGATACAGAGCCTGGGATTTAACTCCATTTCTGAAGGGAAACACACAGCACAGTTTTCATTGATGAAACACAGTCTGCTTTAGAGCAAGAAGCACGATCTTGCTTTCTAGAGTCCCTAATACAGCAGGAAACATGAGTGTGCTCGGAACAAAAGAACGGTGTTTCCTACACATACAGACTATATGTAGACCAACTCTGCTTCTGAAACTGATAGAAACCACAGTTCCTCTAATATCCAATGCTTTTCAGTTAGAGCGAGAAACGTTTGAGCTATTTAAACGATGTAGCTTTGTTTGAGCTGAAAGGTGACTGAGTTTACCTGAAATGAAGTCTTGACTGTAGGAAGACACAGAGCCTGGGATTTAACACCATGTCTGAAGGGAAACACACAGCACAGTTGTCATCCGTGAAACACACTCTGCTTTAGAGGAAGAAGCATGCTCTTGCTTTCAAGATTCTCTAATACATCAGGAAACGTGAGTGTGCTCAGAACAAAAGAACGGTGTTTCCTACACGTACGGACCATTGCTATTTCAACGCTGCTTCTGAAACAGATACAAACCCCAAGTCATCTAACATCCAATACTTTTCAGTTAAGAGCAAGTAACGTGTGAGCTATGTAAACGATTTATATTCATTTGAGCTGAAAAGTGACTGTGTTTACCTGAAATGATGTCTTGCTTGTAGGAAGACACAGAGCCTGGATTTAACTCCATTCCTGAAGGGAAATACACAGCACAGTTGTCATCCGTGAAACACACTCTGCTTTAGAACAAGAAGCACGATCTTGCTTTCTAGAGTCCCTAATACAGCAGGAAACATGAGTGTGCTCCGTACAAAAGAACGGTGTTTCCTACACATACAGACCATATGAAGTCCAACTCTGCTTCTGAAACTGATACAAACCAAAGTTCCTCTAATATCCAATTCTTTTCAGTTAGAGCAAGAAACGTGTGAGCTACGTAAGCGATATAGCTTTGTTTGAGCTGAAAGGTGACTGTGTTTACCTGAAACGAATTCTTGCATGTAGGAAGACACAGAACCTGGGATTTAACTCCATTTCTGAAGGGAAACACACAGCACAGTTGTCATCCGTGAAACACACTCTACTTTAGTGCAAGAAGCACGCTGTTGCTGTCTAGAGTCACTAATACAGAAGGGAACGTGAGTGTGCTCAGAACAAAAAAAACGATGTTTCCTACACATATGGACCATTGCTAGTTCAACTCTGATTCTGAAACTGATACAAACCACAGTTCCTCTAAAATGCAATGCTTTTCCGTTAAGAGCGAGAAACGTGTGAGCTCGTAAACGATTTATATTCATTTGAGGTGAAAAGTGACTGCGTTTACCTGAAATGATGTCTTGCTTGTAGGAAGACACAGAGCCTGGAATTTAACTCCATTCCTGAAGGGAAACACACAGCACAGTTGTCATCCGTGAAACACACTCTGCTTTAGAGCAAGAAGCACGCTCTTGCTTTATAAGAGGCTCTAATACAGCAAGAAATGTGAGTGTGCTCAGAACAAAGTAACGATGTTTCCTGCACATACAGACCATTGCTAGTCCAACTCTGCTTTGAAACTGAAACAAACCACAAGTTATCTAACATCCAATGCTTTTAGTTAAGAGCAAGAAACATGTGAGCTTCCTAAACAATTTGTATTCATTTGAGCTGAAAAGTGTCTGCGTTTACCTGAAATGATGTCTTGCTTGTAGGAAGATACAGAGCCTGGGATTTAATTCCATTTCTGAATGGAAACACACAGCACAGTTTTCATCGATGAAACACATTCTGCTTTAGGGAAAGAAGCACGCTCTTGCTTACTAGAGTCTCTAATACAGCAGGAAACATGAGTGTGCTCGGAACAAAAGAACGGTGTTTCCTACACATACAGACTATATGTAGACCAACTCTGCTTCTGAAACTGATACAAACCACAAGTCATCTAACATCCAATGCTTTTCAGTTAGAGCGAGAAACATGTGAGCTACATAAACAATGTAGCTTTGTTTGAGCTGAATGGTGACTGAGTTTACTGAAACGAAGTCTTGCCTGTAGGAAGACACAGAGCCTGGGATTTAACACCATTTCTGAAGGGAAACACACAGCACTGTTGTCATCCGTGAAACACACTCTGCTTTAGATCAAGAAGCACGCTCTTGCTTTCAAGAGTCTCTAATACATCAGGAAACGTAAGTGTGCTCATAACAAAAGAACGGTGTTTCCTACACGTAAGGACCATTGCTAGTTCAACGCTGCTTCTGAAACAGATACAAACCCCAAGTCATCTAATATCCAATGCTTTTCAGTTAAGAGCAAGAAACGTGTGAGCTTCGTAAACGATTTATATTCATTTGAGCTGAAAAGTGACTGCGTTTACCTGAAATGATGTCTTGCTTGTAGGAAGACACAGAGCCTGGATTTAACTCCATTCATGAAGGAAAACACACAGCACAGTTCTCATCCATGAAGCACACTCTGGTTTAGAGCAAGAAGCACGCTCTTGCTTTCTAAGAGTCTCTAATACAGCAGGAAACGTGACTATGATCACAACAAAATAGCGGTGTTTCCTACACATACGGACCATTGCTAGTTCAACTCTGCTTCTGAAACTGATACAAACCACAAGTCATCTAACATCCAATGCTTTTCAGTTAAGAGCAAGAAACCTGTGGGCTACGTAAGCGATATAGCTTTGTTTGAGCTGAAAGGTGACTGTGTTTACCTGAAACGAATTCTTGCATGTAGGAAGACACAGAGCCTGGGATTTAACTCCATTTTTGAAGGGAAACACACAGCACAGTTGTCATCCGTGAAACACACTCTGCTTTAGAGCAAGGAGCACGCTCTTGCTTTCTAGAATCTCTAATACAGCTGGAAACGTGAGTGTGCTCAGAACAAAAGAACGGTGTTTCCTACACATACAGACCATATGTAGTGCAACTCAGCTTCTGAAACTGATACAAATCACAGTTTCTCTGATATCTAAAGCTTTTCATTTAGATCAAGAAACGTGTGAGGTTTCTAAATGATATAGCTTTGTTTGAGCTGAAAGGTGACAGTGTTTACCTAAACAAAGTCTTGCCTGTAGGAAGACAAAGCGCCTGGGATTTAACTCCATTTCTGAAGGGAAACACAAAGCACAGTTTTCATCGATGAAACACAGTCAACTTTATAGCAAGAAGCACGTTCTTGCTTTCTAGAATCTCTAATACAGCAGGAAACGTAACTGTGCTCAGAACAAAAGAACGGTGTTTCCTACACTACAGACCATATGTAGTCCAACTCTGCTTCTGAAAATGAAACAAACCACAAGTAATCTAATAGCCAATGCTTTTAGTTAAGAGCAAGAAACGTGTGAGCTTCGTAAACAATTTATATTCATTTGAGCTGAAAGGTGTCTGCGTTTACCTGAAATGATATCTTGCTTGTAGGAAGATACAGAGCCTGGGATTTAACTCCATTTCTGAAGGGAAACACACAGCACAGTTTTCATTGATGAAACACAGTCTGCTTTAGAGCAAGAAGCACGCTCTTGCTTACTAGAGTCTCTAATAGAGCAGGAAACGTGAGTGTGCTTCGAACAAAGGAACGGTGTTTCCTACACATACAGACCACATGTAGTCCAACTCTGCTTCTGAAACTGATACAAACCAAAGTTCCTCTAATATCCAATGCTTTTCAGTTAGAGCAAGAAACGTGTGAGCTACGTAAGCGATATAGCTTTGTTTGAGCTGAAAGTGAATGTGTTTACCTGAAACGAATTCTTGCATGTAGGAAGACACAGAACCTGGGATTTAACTCCATTTCTGAAGGAAAACACACAGCACAGTTGTCATCCCTGAAACACACTCTACTTTAGTGCAAGAAGCACGCTGTTGCTGTCTAGAGTCACTAATACAGAAGGGAACGTGAGTGTGCTCAGAACAAAAAAAACGATGTTTCCTACACATATGGACCATTGCTAGTTCAACTCTGATTCTGAAACTGATACAAACCACAGTTCTTCTAAAATGCAATGCTTTTCCGTTAAGAGCGAGAAACGTGTGAGCTTTGTAAATGATTTATATTCATTTGAGGTGAAAAGTGACTGCGTTTACCTGAAATGATGTCTTGCTTGTAGGAAGACACAGAGCCTGGAATTTAACTCCATTCCTGAAGGGAAACACACAGCACAGTTGTCATCCGTGAAACACACTCTCCTTTAGAGCAAGAAGCATGCTCTTGCTTTATAAGAGGCTCTAATACAGCAAGAAATGTGAGTGTGCTCAGAACAAAGTAACGATGTTTCCTGCACATACAGACCATTGCTAGTCCAACTCTGCTTTGAAACTGAAACAAACCACAAGTTATCTAACATCCAATGCTTTTAGTTAAGAGCAAGAAACGTGTGAGCTTCCTAAACAATTTGTATTCATTTGAGCTGAACAGTGTCTGCGTTTACCTGAAATGATGTCTTGCTTGTAGGAAGATACAGAGCCTGGGATTTAACTCCATTTCTGAAGGGAAACACACAGCACAGTTTTCATTGATGAAACACAGTCTGCTTTAGAGCAAGAAGCACGATCTTGCTTTCTAGAGTCCCTAGTACAGCAGGAAACGTGAGTGTGCTTCGAACAAAGAACGGTGTTTCCTACACATACAGACCATATGTAGTCCAACTCTGCTTCTGAAACTGATACAAACCAAAGTTCCTCTAATATCCAATGCTTTTCAGTTAGAGCAAGAAACGTGTGAGCTACGTAAGCGATATAGCTTTGTTTGAGCTGAAAGGTGACAGTGTTTACCTGAAACGAATTCTTGCATGTAGGAAGACACAGAACCTGGGATTTAACTCCATTTCTGAAGGGAAACACACAGCACAGTTGTCATCCGTGAAACACACTCTACTTTAGTGCAAGAAGCACGCTGTTGCTGTCTAGAGTCACTAATACAGAAGGGAACGTGAGTGTGCTCAGAACAAAAAAAACGATGTTTCCTACACATATGGACCATTGCTAGTTCAACTCTGATTCTGAAACTGATCCAAACCACAGTTCTTCTAAAATGCAATGCTTTTCCTTTAAGAGCGAGAAACGTGTGAGCTTCGTAAATGATTTATATTCATTTGAAGTGAAAAGTGACTGCGTTTACCTGAAATGATGTCTTGCTTGTAGGAAGACACAGAGCCTGGAATTTAACTCCATTCCTGAAGGGAAACACACAGCACAGTTGTCATCCGTGAAACACACTCTGCTTTAGAGCAAGAAGCATGCTCTTGCTTTATAAGAGGCTCTAATACAGCAAGAAATGTGAGTGTGCTCAGAACAAAGTAACGATGTTTCCTGCACATACAGACCATTGCTAGTCCAACTCTGCTTTGAAACTGAAACAAACCACAAGTTATCTAACATCCAATGCTTTTAGTTAAGAGCAAGAAACGTGTGAGCTTCCTAAACAATTTGTATTCATTTGAGCTGAAAAGTGTCTGCGTTTACCTGAAATGATGTCTTGCTTGTAGGAAGATACAGAGCCTGGGATTTAATTCCATTTCTGAATGGAAACACACAGCACAGTTTTCATCGATGAAACACATTCTGCTTTAGAGCAAGAAGCACGCTCTTGCTTACTAGAGTCTCTAATACAGCAGGAAACATGAGTGTGCTCGGGACAAAAGAACGGTGTTTCCTACACATACAGACTATATGTAGACCAACTCTGCTTCTGAAACTGATAGAAACCACAGTTCCTCTAATATCCAATGCTTTTCAGTTAGAGCGAGAAACATGTGAGCTACATAAACAATGTAGCTTTGTTTGAGCTGAATGGTGACTGAGTTTACTGAAACGAAGTCTTGCCTGTAGGAAGACACAGAGCCTGGGATTTAACACCATTTCTGAAGGGAAACACACAGCACTGTTGTCATCCGTGAAACACACTCTGCTTTAGATCAAGAAGCACGCTCTTGCTTTCAAGAGTCTCTAATACATCAGGAAACGTAAGTGTGCTCATAACAAAAGAACGGTGTTTCCTACACGTAAGGACCATTGCTAGTTCAACGCTGCTTCTGAAACAGATACAAACCCCAAGTCATCTAATATCCAATGCTTTTCAGTTAAGAGCAAGAAACGTGTGAGCTTCGTAAACGATTTATATTCATTTGAGCTGAAAAGTGACTGCGTTTACCTGAAATGATGTCTTGCTTGTAGGAAGACACAGAGCCTGGATTTAACTCCATTCATGAAGGAAAACACACAGCACAGTTCTCATCCATGAAGCACACTCTGGTTTAGAGCAAGAAGCACGCTCTTGCTTTCTAAGAGTCTCTAATACAGCAGGAAACGTGACTATGATCACAACAAAATAGCGGTGTTTCCTACACATACGGACCATTGCTAGTTCAACTCTGCTTCTGAAACTGATACAAACCACAAGTCATCTAACATCCAATGCTTTTCAGTTAAGAGCAAGAAACCTGTGGGCTACGTAAGCGATATAGCTTTGTTTGAGCTGAAAGGTGACTGTGTTTACCTGAAACGAATTCTTGCATGTAGGAAGACACAGAGCCTGGGATTTAACTCCATTTTTGAAGGGAAACACACAGCACAGTTGTCATCCGTGAAACACACTCTGCTTTAGAGCAAGGAGCACGCTCTTGCTTTCTAGAATCTCTAATACAGCTGGAAACGTGAGTGTGCTCAGAACAAAAGAACGGTGTTTCCTACACATACAGACCGTATGTAGTGCAACTCAGCTTCTGAAACTGATACAAATCACAGGTTCTCTGATATCTAAAGATTTTAAGTTAGAGCAAGAAACGTGTGAGGTTTCTAAATGATACAGCTTTGTTTGAGCTGAAAGGTGAGCCTGTAGGAAGACAAAGCGCCTGGGATTTAACTCCATTTCTGAAGGGAAACACAAAGCACAGTTTTCTTCGATGAAACACAATCTACTTTATAGCAAGAAGCACGTTCTTGCTTTCTAGAATCTCTAATACAGCAGGAAACGTAACTGTGCTCAGAACAAAAGAACGGTGTTTCCTACACTACAGACCATATGTAGTCCAACTCTGCTTCTGAAAATGAAACAAACCACAAGTAATATAATAGCCAATGCTTTTAGTTAAGAGCAAGAAACGTGTGAGCTTCGTAAACAATTTATATTCATTTGAGCTGAAAGGTGTCTGCGTTTACCTGAAATGATATCTTGCTTGTAGGAAGATAAAGAGCCTGGGATTTAACTCCATTTCTGAAGGGAAACACACAGCACAGTTTTCATTGATGAAACACAGTCTGCTTTAGAGCAAGAAGCACGATCTTGCTTTCTAGAGTCCCTAATACAGCAGGAAACGTGAGTGTGCTTCGAACAAAGAACGGTGTTTCCTACACATACAGACCATATGTAGTCCAACTCTGCTTCTGAAACTGATACAAACCAAAGTTCCTCTAATATCCAATGCTTTTCAGTTAGAGCAAGAAACGTGTGAGCTACGTAAGCGATATAGCTTTGTTTGAGCTGAAAGGTGACAGTGTTTACCTGAAACGAATTCTTGCATGTAGGAAGACACAGAACCTGGGATTTAACTCCATTTCTGAAGGGAAACACACAGCACAGTTGTCATCCGTGAAACACACTCTACTTTAGTGCAAGAAGCACGCTGTTGCTGTCTAGAGTCACTAATACAGAAGGGAACGTGAGTGTGCTCAGAACAAAAAAAACGATGTTTCCTACACATATGGACCATTGCTAGTTCAACTCTGATTCTGAAACTGATACAAACCACAGTTCTTCTAAAATGCAATGCTTTTCCTTTAAGAGCGAGAAACGTGTGAGCTTCGTAAATGATTTATATTCATTTGAAGTGAAAAGTGACTGCGTTTACCTGAAATGATGTCTTGCTTGTAGGAAGACACAGAGCCTGGAATTTAACTCCATTCCTGAAGGGAAACACACAGCACAGTTGTCATCCGTGAAACACACTCTGCTTTAGAGCAAGAAGCATGCTCTTGCTTTATAAGAGGCTCTAATACAGCAAGAAATGTGAGTGTGCTCAGAACAAAGTAACGATGTTTCCTGCACATACAGACCATTGCTAGTCCAACTCTGCTTTGAAACTGAAACAAACCACAAGTTATCTAACATCCAATGCTTTTAGTTAAGAGCAAGAAACGTGTGAGCTTCCTAAACAATTTGTATTCATTTGAGCTGAAAAGTGTCTGCGTTTACCTGAAATGATGTCTTGCTTGTAGGAAGATACAGAGCCTGGGATTTAATTCCATTTCTGAATGGAAACACACAGCACAGTTTTCATCGATGAAACACATTCTGCTTTAGAGCAAGAAGCACGCTCTTGCTTACTAGAGTCTCTAATACAGCAGGAAACATGAGTGTGCTCGGAACAAAAGAACGGTGTTTCCTACACATACAGACTATATGTAGACCAACTCTGCTTCTGAAACTGATAGAAACCACAGTTCCTCTAATATCCAATGCTTTTCAGTTAGAGCGAGAAACATGTGAGCTACATAAATAATGTAGCTTTGTTTGAGCTGAATGGTGACTGAGTTTACTGAAACGAAGTCTTGCCTGTAGGAAGACACAGAGCCTGGGATTTAACACCATTTCTGAAGGGAAACACACAGCACTGTTGTCATCCGTGAAACACACTCTGCTTTAGAGCAAGAAGCACGCTCTTGCTTTCTAAAAGTCTCTAATACAGCAGGAAACGTGACTATAATCACAACAAAATAGCGGTGTTTCCTACACATACGGACCATTGCTAGTTCAACTCTGCTTCTGAAACTGATACAAACCACAAGTCATCTAACATCCAATGCTTTTCAGTTAAGAGCAAGAAACCTGTGGGCTACGTAAGCGATATAGCTTTGTTTGAGCTGAAAGGTGACTGTGTTTACATGAAACGAATTCTTGAATGTAGGAAGACACAGAGCCTGGGATTTAACTCCATTTTTGAAGGGAAACACACAGCACAGTTGTCATCCGTGAAACACACTCTGCTTTAGAGCAAGGAGCACGCTCTTGCTTTCTAGAATCTCTAATACAGCTGGAAACGTGAGTGTGCTCAGAACAAAAGAACGGTGTTTCCTGCACATACAGACCATATGTAGTGCAACTCAGCTTCTGAAACTGATACAAATCACAGGTTCTCTGATATCTAAAGATTTTAAGTTAGAGCAAGAAACGTGTGAGGTTTCTAAATGATACAGCTTTGTTTGAGCTGAAAGGTGACAGTGTTTACCTAAACGAAGTCTTGCCTGTAGGAAGACAAAGCGCCTGGGATTTAACTCCATTTCTGAAGGGAAACACAAAGCACAGTTTTCATCGATGAAACACAATCTACTTTATAGCAAGAAGCACGTTCTTGCTTTCTAGAATCTCTAATACAGCAGGAAACGTAACTGTGCTCAGAACAAAAGAACGGTGTTTCCTACACTACAGACCATATGTAGTCCAACTCTGCTTCTGAAAATGAAACAAACCACAAGTAATATAATAGCCAATGCTTTTAGTTAAGAGCAAGAAACGTGTGAGCTTCGTAAACAATTTATATTCATTTGAGCTGAAAGGTGTCTGCGTTTACCTGAAATGATATCTTGCTTGTAGGAAGATAAAGAGCCTGGGATTTAACTCCATTTCTGAAGGGAAACACACAGCACAGTTTTCATTGATGAAACACAGTCTGCTTTAGAGCAAGAAGCACGATCTTGCTTTCTAGAGTCCCTAATACAGCAGGAAACGTGAGTGTGCTTCGAACAAAGAACGGTGTTTCCTACACATACAGACCATATGTAGTCCAACTCTGCTTCTGAAACTGATACAAACCAAAGTTCCTCTAATATCCAATGCTTTTCAGTTAGAGCAAGAAACGTGTGAGCTACGTAAGCGATATAGCTTTGTTTGAGCTGAAAGGTGACAGTGTTTACCTGAAACGAATTCTTGCATGTAGGAAGACACAGAACCTGGGATTTAACTCCATTTCTGAAGGGAAACACACAGCACAGTTGTCATCCGTGAAACACACTCTACTTTAGTGCAAGAAGCACGCTGTTGCTGTCTAGAGTCACTAATACAGAAGGGAACGTGAGTGTGCTCAGAACAAAAAAAACGATGTTTCCTACACATATGGACCATTGCTAGTTCAACTCTGATTCTGAAACTGATACAAACCACAGTTCTTCTAAAATGCAATGCTTTTCCTTTAAGAGCGAGAAACGTGTGAGCTTCGTAAATGATTTATATTCATTTGAAGTGAAAAGTGACTGCGTTTACCTGAAATGATGTCTTGCTTGTAGGAAGACACAGAGCCTGGAATTTAACTCCATTCCTGAAGGGAAACACACAGCACAGTTGTCATCCGTGAAACACACTCTGCTTTAGAGCAAGAAGCATGCTCTTGCTTTATAAGAGGCTCTAATACAGCAAGAAATGTGAGTGTGCTCAGAACAAAGTAACGATGTTTCCTGCACATACAGACCATTGCTAGTCCAACTCTGCTTTGAAACTGAAACAAACCACAAGTTATCTAACATCCAATGCTTTTAGTTAAGAGCAAGAAACGTGTGAGCTTCCTAAACAATTTGTATTCATTTGAGCTGAAAAGTGTCTGCGTTTACCTGAAATGATGTCTTGCTTGTAGGAAGATACAGAGCCTGGGATTTAATTCCATTTCTGAATGGAAACACACAGCACAGTTTTCATCGATGAAACACATTCTGCTTTAGAGCAAGAAGCACGCTCTTGCTTACTAGAGTCTCTAATACAGCAGGAAACATGAGTGTGCTCGGAACAAAAGAACGGTGTTTCCTACACATACAGACTATATGTAGACCAACTCTGCTTCTGAAACTGATAGAAACCACAGTTCCTCTAATATCCAATGCTTTTCAGTTAGAGCGAGAAACATGTGAGCTACATAAACAATGTAGCTTTGTTTGAGCTGAATGGTGACTGAGTTTACTGAAACGAAGTCTTGCCTGTAGGAAGACACAGAGCCTGGGATTTAACACCATTTCTGAAGGGAAACACACAGCACTGTTGTCATCCGTGAAACACACTCTGCTTTAGAGCAAGAAGCACGTTCTTGCTTTCTAAAAGTCTCTAATACAGCAGGAAACGTGAGTATAATCACAACAAAATAGCGGTGTTTCCTACACATACGGACCATTGCTAGTTCAACTCTGCTTCTGAAACTGATACAAACCACAAGTCATCTAACATCCAATGCTTTTCAGTTAAGAGCAAGAAACCTGTGGGCTACGTAAGCGATATAGCTTTGTTTGAGCTGAAAGGTGACTGTGTTTACCTGAAACGAATTCTTGCATGTAGGAAGACACAGAGCCTGGGATTTAACTCCATTTTTGAAGGGAAACACACAGCACAGTTGTCATCCGTGAAACACACTCTGCTTTAGAGCAAGGAGCACGCTCTTGCTTTCTAGAATCTCTAATACAGCTGGAAACGTGAGTGTGCTCAGAACAAAAGAACGGTGTTTCCTACACATACAGACCATATGTAGTGCAACTCAGCTTCTGAAACTGATACAAATCACAGTTTCTCTGATATCTAAAGCTTTTAAGTTAGAGCAAGAAACGTGTGAGGTTTCTAAACGATATAGCTTTGTTTGAGCTGAAAGGTGACAGTGTTTACCTAAACGAAGTCTTGCCTGTAGGAAGACAAAGCGCCTGGGATTTAACTCCATTTCTGAAGGGAAACACAAAGCACAGTTTTCATCGATGAAGCACACTCTACTTTATAGCAAGAAGCACGTTCTTGCTTTCTAGAATCTCTAATACATCAGGAAACGTAAGTGTGCTCATAACAAAAGAACGGTGTTTCCTACACGTAAGGACCATTGGTAGTTCAACGCTGCTTCTGAAACAGATACAAACCCCAAGTCATCTAATATCCAATGCTTTTCAGTTAAGAGCAAGAAACGTGTGAGCTTCGTAAACGATTTATATTCATTTGAGCTGAAAAGTGCCTGCGTTTACCTGAAATGATGTCTTGCTTGTAGGAAGACACAGAGTCTGGATTTAACTCCATTCATGAAGGAAAACACACAGCACAGTTCTCATCCATGAAGCACACTCAAGTTTAGAGCAAGAAGCACGCTCTTGCTTTCTAAGAGTCTCTAATACAGAAGGAAACGTGACTATGATCACAACAAAATAGCGGTGTTTCCTACACATACGGACCATTGCTAGTTCAACTCTGCTTCTTAAACTGATACAAACCACAAGTCATCTAACATCCAATGCTTTTCAGTTAAGAGCAAGAAACGTGTGAGCTACGTAAGCGATATAGCTTTGTTTGAGCTGAAAGGTGACTGTGTTTACCTGAAATGAATTCTTGCATGTAGGAAGACACAGAGCCTGGGATTTAACTCCATTTTTGAAGGGAAACACACAGCACAGTTGTCACCTGTGAAACATACTCTAATTTAGAGCAAGGAGCACGCTCTTGCTTACTAGAGTCTCTAATACAGCAGGGAACGTGAATGTGCTTCGAACAAAAGAACAGTGTTTCCTACACATACAGAGCATATGTAGACCAACTCTGCTTCTGAAACTGATACAAACCACAGTTCCTCTAATATCCAATGCTTTTCATTTAGAGCGAGAAACGTGTGAGCTACGTAAATGATGTAGCTTTGTTTGAGCTGAATGGTGACTGAGTTTACTTGAAACGAAGTCTTGCCTGTAGGAAGACACAGAGCCTGGGATTTAACACCATTTCTGAAGGGAAACGCACAGCACAGTTGTCATCCATGAAACACACTCTGCTTTAGAGCAAGAAGCATGCTCTTGCTGTCAAGATTCTCTAATACATCAGGAAACATGAGTGTGCTCATAACAAAAGAATGGTGTTTCCTACACGTACGGACCACTGCTATTTCAACGCTGCTTCTGAAACAGATACAAACCCCAAGTCATCTAACATCCAATGGTTTTCCATTAAGAGAGAGAAACGTGTGAGCTTCGTAAACGATTTATATTCATTTGAGGTGAAAAGTGACTGCGTTTACCTGAAATGATGTCTTGCTTGTAGGAAGACACAGAGCCTGGAATTTAACTCCATTCCTGCAGGGAAAAAGACAGCACAGTTGTCATCCATGAAACACACTCTGCTTTAGAGCAAGAAGCACGCTCTTGCTTTATAAGAGGCTCTAATACAGAAAGAAATGTGAGTGTGCTCAGAACAAAGTAACGATGTTTCCTGCACATACAGACCATTGCTAGTCCACCTCTGCTTTGAAACTGAAACAAACCACAAGTTATCTAACATCCAATGCTTTTAGTTAAGAGCAAGAAACGTGTGAGCTTCCTAAACAATTTGTATTCATTTGAGCTGAAAAGTGTCTGCGTTTACCTGAAATGATGTCTTGCTTGTAGGAAGATACAGAGCCTGGGATTTAATTCCATTTCTGAATGGAAACACACAGCACAGTTTTCATCGATGAAACACATTCTGCTTTAGAGCAAGAAGCACGCTCTTGCTTACTAGAGTCTCTAATACAGCAGGAAACATGAGTGTGCTTCAAACAAAATAACGGTGTTTCCTACACATACAGACTATATATAGACCAACTCTGCTTCTGAAACTGATAGAAACCACAGTTCCTCTAATATCCAATGCTTTTCAGTTAGAGCGAGAAACATGAGAGCTACATAAACAATGTAGCTTTGTTTGAGCTGAATGGTGACTGAGTTTACTGAAACGAAGTCTTGCCTGTAGGAAGACACAGAGCCTGGGATTTAACACCGTTTCTGAAGGGAAACACACAGCACTGTTGTCATCTGTGAAACACACTCTGCTTTAGATCAAGAAGCACACTCTTGCTTTCAAGAGTCTCTAATACATCAGGAAACGTAAGTGTGCTCATAACAAAAGAACGGTGATTCCTACACGTAAGGACCAGTGGTAGTTCAACGCTGCTTCTGAAACAGATACAAACCCCAAGTCATCTAATATCCAATGCTTTTCAGTTAAGAGCAAGAAACGTGTGAGCTTCGTAAACGATTTATATTCATTTGAGCTGAAAAGTGACTGCGTTTACCTGAAATGATGTCTTGCTTGTAGGAAGACACAGAGTCTGGATTTAACTCCATTCATGAAGGAAAACACACAGCACAGTTCTCATCCATGAAGCACACTCAAGTTTAGAGCAAGAAGCACGCTCTTGCTTTCTAAGAGTCTCTAATACAGAAGGAAACGTGACTATGATCACAACAAAATAGCGGTGTTTCCTACACATACGGACCATTGCTAGTTCAACTCTGCTTCTTAAACTGATACAAACCACAAGTCATCTAACATCCAATGCTTTTCAGTTAAGAGCAAGAAACGTGTGAGCTACGTAAGCGATATAGCTTTGTTTGAGCTGAAAGGTGACTGTGTTTACCTGAAATGAATTCTTGCATGTAGGAAGACACAGAGCCTGGGATTTAACTCCATTTTTGAAGGGAAACACACAGCACAGTTGTCACCTGTGAAACATACTCTAATTTAGAGCAAGGAGCACGCTCTTGCTTTCTAGAATCTCTAATACAGCTGGAAACGTGAGTGTGCTCAGAAAAAAAGAACGGGGTTTCCTACACATACAGACCATATGTAGTGCAACTCTGCCTCTGAAACTGATACAAATCACAGTTTCTCTAATATCTAAAGCTTTTGAGTTAGAGCAAGAAACGTGTGAGGTTTCTAAACGATATAGCTTTGTTTGAGCTGAAAGGTGACAGTGTTTACCTAAACGAAGTCTTGCCTGTAGGAAGACAAAGCGCCTGGGATTTAACTCCATTTCTGAAGGGAAACACAAAGCACAGTTTTCATCGATGAAACACAGTCTACTTTATAGCAAGAAGCACGTTCTAGCTTTCTAGAATCTCTAATACAGCAGGAAACTTAACTGTGCTCAGAACAAAAGAACGGTGTTTCCTACACTACAGACCATATGTAGTCCAACTCTGCTTCTGAAACTGAAACAAACCACAAGTAATCTAATAGCCAATGCTTTTAGTTAAGAGCAAGAAACGTGTGAGCTTCCTAAACAATTTATATTCATTTGTGCTGAAAAGTGTCTGCGTTTACCTGAAATGATATCTTGCTTGTAGGAAGATACAGAGCCTGGGATTTAACTCCATTTCTGAAGGGAAACACACAGCACAGTTTTCATCGATGAAACACAGTCTGCTTTAGAGCAAGAAGCACGCTCTTGCTTACTAGAGTCTCTAATACAGCAGGAAACGTGAGTGTGCTTCGAAGAAAGGAACGGTGTTTCCTACACATACAGGGCATATGTAGACCAACTCTGCTTCTGAAACTGATACAAACCACAGTTCCTCTAATATCCAATGCTTTTCAGTTAGAGCGAGAAAAGTGTGAGCTATGTAAATGATGTAGCTTTGTTTGAGCTGAATGGTGACTGAGTTTACCTGAAACGAAGTCCTGCCTGTAGGAAGACACAGAGCCTGGGATTTAACACCATTTCTGAAGGGAAACACACAGCACAGTTTTCATCCGTGAAACACACTCTGCTTTAGATGAAGAAGCATGCTCTTGCTTTCAAGAGTCTCTAATACATCAGGAAACGTGAGTGTGCTCAGAACAAAAGAACGGTGTTTCCTACACGTAAGGACCATTGCTAGTTCAACGCTGCTTCTGAAACAGATACAAACCCCAAGTCATCTAATATCCAATGCTTTTCAGTTAAGAGCAAGAAACGTGTGAGCTTCGTAAACGATTTATATTCATTTGAGCTGAAAAGTGCCTGCGTTTACCTGTAATGATGTCTTGCTTGTAGGAAGACACAGAGCCTGGATTTAACTCCATTCATGAAGGAAAACACACAGCACAGTTCTCATCCATGAAGCACACTCTGGTTTAGAGCAAGAAGCACGCTCTTGCTTTCTAAGAGTCTCTAATACAGCAGGAAACGTGACTATGATCACAACAAAATAGCGGTGTTTCCTACACATACGGACGATTGCGAGTTCAACTCTGCTTCTAAAACTGATACAAACCACAAGTCATCTAACATCCAATGCTTTTCAGTTAAGAGCAAGAAACGTGTGGGCTACGTAAGCGATATAGCTTTGTTTGAGCTGAAAGGTGACTGTGTTTACTGAAACGAATTCTTGCATGTAGGAAGACACAGAGCCTGGGATTTAACTCCATTTTTGAAGGGAAACACACAGCACAGTTGTCATCTGTGAAACACACTCTGCTTTAGAGCAAGGAGCACGCTCTTGCTTTCTAGAATCTCTAATACAGCTGGAAACATGAGTGTGCTCCGAACAAAAGAACGGTGTTTCCTACACATACAGACCATATGTAGTCCAACTCTGCTTCTGAAACTGATACAAACCAAAGTTCCTCTAATATCCAATGCTTTTCAGTTAGAGCAAGAAACGTGTGAGCTACGTAAGCGATATAGCTTTGTTTGAGCTGAAAGGTGACTGTGTTTACCTGAAACGAATTCTTGCATGTAGAAAGACACAGAGGGTGGGAATAAACATCATTTCTGAAGGGAAACAATCAGCACAGTTGTCATCCATGAAACACACTCTGCTTTAGAGCAAGAAGCACACTCTTGCTTTCTAAAAGTCTCTAATACAGCAGGAAACGTGACTATGGTCCCAACAAAATAGCGGTGTTTCCTACCCATACGGACCATTGCTAGTTCAACTCTACTTTTGAAACTGATACAAACCACAAGTCATCTAACATCCAATGCTTTTCAGTTAAGAGCAAGAAACGTGTGAGCTACGTAAGCGATATAGCTTTGTTTGAGCTGAAAGGTGACTGTGTTTGCCTGAAACGAATTCTTGCATGTAGGAAGACACAGAGCCTGGGATTTAACTCCATTTCTGAAGGGAAACACACAGCACAGTTTTCATCGATGTAACACAGTCTGCTTTAGAGCAAGAAGCACGCTCTTGCTTACTAGAGTCTCTAATACAGCAGGGAACATGAGTGTGCTTCGAACAAAAGAACAGGGTTTCCTACACATACAGAGCATATGTAGACCAACTCTGCTTCTGAAACTGATACAAACCACAGTTCCTCTAATATCCAATGCTTTTCATTTAGGGCGAGAAACGTGTGAGCTACGTAAATGATGTAGCTTTGTTTGAGCTGAATGGTGACTGAGTTTACTTGAAACGAAGTCTTGCCTGTAGGAAGACACAGAGCCTGGGATTTAACACCATTTCTTAAGGGAAACACACAGCACAGTTGTCATCCATGAAACACACTCTGCTTTAGAGCAAGAAGCATGCTCTTGCTGTCAAGAGTCTCTAATACATCAGGAAACGTGAGTGTGCTCATAACAAAAGAACGGTGTTTCCTACACATACGGACCATTGCTATTTCAACGCTGCTTCTGAAACAGATACAAACCCCAAGTCATCTAACATCCAATGCTTTTCAGTTAAGAGCAAGTAACGTGTGAGCTATGTAAAGGATTTATATTCATTTGAGCTGAAAAGTGACTGCGTTTACCTGAAATGATGTCTTGCTTGTAGGAAGACACAGAGCCTGGATGTCACTCCATTCCTGAAGGGAAATACACAGCACAGTTGTCATCCGTGAAACACACTCTGCTTTAGAGCAAGAAGCACACTCTTGCTTTCTAGAGTCTCTAATACAGCAGGAAACATGAGTGTGCTCCGAACAAAAGAATGGTGTTTCCTACACGTACGGACCACTGCTATTTCAACGCTGCTTCTGAAACAGATACAAACCCCAAGTCATCTAACATCCAATGGTTTTCCATTAAGAGAGAGAAACGTGTGAGCTTCGTAAACGATTTATATTCATTTGAGGTGAAAAGTGACTGCGTTTACCTGAAATGATGTCTTACTTGTAGGAAGACACAGAGCCTGGAATTTAACTCCATTCCTGCAGGGAAAAAGACAGCACAGTTGTCATCCATGAAACACACTCTGCTTTAGAGCAAGAAGCACGCTCTTGCTTTCTAAGAGGCTCTAATACAGAAAGAAATGTGAGTGTGCTCAGAACAAAGTAACGATGTTTCCTGCACATAGAGACCATTGCTAGTCCACCTCTGCTTTGAAACTGAAACAAACCACAAGTTATCTAACATCCAATGCTTTTAGTTAAGAGCAAGAAACGTGTGAGCTTCCTAAACAATTTGTATTCATTTGAGCTGAAAAGTGTCTGCGTTTACCTGAAATGATGTCTTGCTTGTAGGAAGATACAGAGCCTGGGATTTAATTCCATTTCTGAATGGAAACACACAGCACAGTTTTCATCGATGAAACACATTCTGCTTTAGAGCAAGAAGCACGCTCTTGCTTACTAGAGTCTCTAATACAGCAGGAAACATGAGTGTGCTTCAAACAAAATAACGGTGTTTCCTACACATACAGACTATATATAGACCAACTCTGCTTCTGAAACTGATAGAAACCACAGTTCCTCTAATATCCAATGCTTTTCAGTTAGAGCGAGAAACATGTGAGCTACATAAACAATGTAGCTTTGTTTGAGCTGAATGGTGACTGAGTTTACTGAAACGAAGTCTTGCCTGTAGGAAGACACAGAGCCTGGGATTTAACACCATTTCTGAAGGGAAACACACAGCACTGTTGTCATCTGTGAAACACACTCTGCTTTAGATCAAGAAGCACACTCTTGCTTTCAAGAGTCTCTAATACATCAGGAAACGTAAGTGTGCTCATAACAAAAGAACGGTGATTCCTACACGTAAGGACCAGTGGTAGTTCAACGCTGCTTCTGAAACAGATACAAACCCCAAGTCATCTAATATCCAATGCTTTTCAGTTAAGAGCAAGAAACGTGTGAGCTTCGTAAACGATTTATATTCATTTGAGCTGAAAAGTGACTGCGTTTACCTGAAATGATGTCTTGCTTGTAGGAAGACACAGAGTCTGGATTTAACTCCATTCATGAAGGAAAACACACAGCACAGTTCTCATCCATGAAGCACACTCAAGTTTAGAGCAAGAAGCACGCTCTTGCTTTCTAAGAGTCTCTAATACAGAAGGAAACGTGACTATGATCACAACAAAATAGCGGTGTTTCCTACACATACGGACCATTGCTAGTTCAACTCTGCTTCTTAAACTGATACAAACCACAAGTCATCTAACATCCAATGCTTTTCAGTTAAGAGCAAGAAACGTGTGAGCTACGTAAGCGATATAGCTTTGTTTGAGCTGAAAGGTGACTGTGTTTACCTGAAATGAATTCTTGCATGTAGGAAGACACAGAGCCTGGGATTTAACTCCATTTTTGAAGGGAAACACACAGCACAGTTGTCACCTGTGAAACATACTCTAATTTAGAGCAAGGAGCACGCTCTTGCTTTCTAGAATCTCTAATACAGCTGGAAACGTGAGTGTGCTCAGAACAAAAGAACGGGGTTTCCTACACATACAGACCATATGTAGTGCAACTCTGCCTCTGAAACTGATACAAATCACAGTTTCTCTAATATCTAAAGCTTTTGAGTTAGAGCAAGAAACGTGTGAGGTTTCTAAACGATATAGCTTTGTTTGAGCTGAAAGGTGACAGTGTTTACCTAAACGAAGTCTTGCCTGTAGGAAGACAAAGCGCCTGGGATTTAACTCCATTTCTGAAGGGAAACACAAAGCACAGTTTTCATCGATGAAACACAGTCTACTTTATAGCAAGAAGCACGTTCTAGCTTTCTAGAATCTCTAATACAGCAGGAAACTTAACTGTGCTCAGAACAAAAGAACGGTGTTTCCGACACTACAGACCATATGTAGTCCAACTCTGCTTCTGAAACTGAAACAAACCACAAGTAATCTAATAGCCAATGCTTTTAGTTAAGAGCAAGAAACGTGTGAGCTTCCTAAACAATTTATATTCATTTGTGCTGAAAAGTGTCTGCGTTTACCTGAAATGATATCTTGCTTGTAGGAAGATACAGAGCCTGGGATTTAACTCCATTTCTGAAGGGAAACACACAGCACAGTTTTCATCGATGAAACACAGTCTGCTTTAGAGCAAGAAGCACGCTCTTGCTTACTAGAGTCTCTAATACAGCAGGAAACGTGAGTGTGCTTCGAACAAAGGAACGGTGTTTCCTACACATACAGGGCATATGTAGACCAACTCTGCTTCTGAAACTGATACAAACCACAGTTCCTCTAATATCCAATGCTTTTCAGTTAGAGCGAGAAACGTGTGAGCTATGTAAATGATGTAGCTTTGTTTGAGCTGAATGGTGACTGAGTTTACCTGAAACGAAGTCCTGCCTGTAGGAAGACACAGAGCCTGGGATTTAACACCATTTCTGAAGGGAAACACACAGCACAGTTGTCATCCGTGAAACACACTCTGCTTTAGATGAAGAAGCATGCTCTTGCTTTCAAGAGTCTCTAATACATCAGGAAACGTGAGTGTGCTCAGAACAAAAGAACGGTGTTTCCTACACGTAAGGACCATTGCTAGTTCAACGCTGCTTCTGAAACAGATACAAACCCCAAGTCATCTAATATGCAATGCTTTTCAGTTAAGAGCAAGAAACGTGTGAGCTTCGTAAACGATTTATATTCATTTGAGCTGAAAAGTGACTGCGTTTACCTGTAATGATGTCTTGCTTGTAGGAAGACACAGAGCCTGGATTTAACTCCATTCATGAAGGAAAACACACAGCACAGTTCTCATCCATGAAGCACACTCTGGTTTAGAGCAAGAAGCACGCTCTTGCTTTCTAAGAGTCTCTAATACAGCAGGAAACGTGACTATGATCACAACAATATAGCGGTGTTTCCTACACATACGGACCATTGCGAGTTCAACTCTGCTTCTAAAACTGATACAAACCACAAGTCATCTAACATCCAATGCTTTACATTTAAGAGCAAGAAACGTGTGGGCTACGTAAGCGATATAGCTTTGTTTGAGCTGAAAGGTGACTGTGTTTACCTGAAACGAATTCTTGCATGTAGGAAGACACAGAGCCTGGGATTTAACTCCATTTTTGAAGGGAAACACACAGCACAGTTGTCATCTGTGAAACACACTCTGCTTTAGAGCAAGGAGCACGCTCTTGCTTTCTAGAATCTCTAATACAGCTGGAAACATGAGTGTGCTCCGAACAAAAGAACGGTGTTTCCTACACATACAGACCATATGTAGTCCAACTCTGCTTCTGAAACTGATACAAACCAAAGTTCCTCTAATATCCAATGCTTTTCAGTTAGAGCAAGAAACGTGTGAGCTACGTAAGCGATATAGCTTTGTTTGAGCTGAAAGGTGACTGTGTTTACCTGAAACGAATTCTTGCATGTAGAAAGACACAGAGGGTGGGAATAAACATCATTTCTGAAGGGAAACAATCAGCACAGTTGTCATCCATGAAACACACTCTGCTTTAGAGCAAGAAGCACACTCTTGCTTTCTAAAAGTCTCTAATACAGCAGGAAACGTGACTATGGTCCCAACAAAATAGCGGTGTTTCCTACCCATACGGACCATTGCTAGTTCAACTCTACTTTTGAAACTGATACAAACCACAAGTCATCTAACATCCAATGCTTTTCAGTTAAGAGCAAGAAACGTGTGAGCTACGTAAGCGATATAGCTTTGTTTGAGCTGAAAGGTGACTGTGTTTGCCTGAAACGAATTCTTGCATGTAGGAAGACACAGAGCCTGGGATTTAACTCCATTTCTGAAGGGAAACACACAGCACAGTTTTCATCGATGTAACACAGTCTGCTTTAGAGCAAGAAGCACGCTCTTGCTTACTAGAGTCTCTAATACAGCAGGGAACATGAGTGTGCTTCGAACAAAAGAACAGTGTTTCCTACACATACAGAGCATATGTAGACCAACTCTGCTTCTGAAACTGATACAAACCACAGTTCCTCTAATATCCAATGCTTTTCATTTAGGGCGAGAAACGTGTGAGCTACGTAAATGATGTAGCTTTGTTTGAGCTGAATGGTGACTGAGTTTACTTGAAACGAAGTCTTGCCTGTAGGAAGACACAGAGCCTGGGATTTAACACCATTTCTGAAGGGAAACACACAGCACAGTTGTCATCCATGAAACACACTCTGCTTTAGAGCAAGAAGCATGCTCTTGCTGTCAAGAGTCTCTAATACATCAGGAAACGTGAGTGTGCTCATAACAAAAGAACGGTGTTTCCTACACATACGGACCATTGCTATTTCAACGCTGCTTCTGAAACAGATACAAACCCCAAGTCATCTAACATCCAATGCTTTTCAGTTAAGAGCAAGTAACGTGTGAGCTATGTAAACGATTTATATTCATTTGAGCTGAAAAGTGACTGCGTTTACCTGAAATGATGTCTTGCTTGTAGGAAGACACAGAGCCTGGATGTCACTCCATTCCTGAAGGGAAATACACAGCACAGTTGTCATCCGTGAAACACACTCTGCTTTAGAGCAAGAAGCACGCTCTTGCTTTCTAGAGTCTCTAATACAGCAGGAAACTTGAGTGTGCTCCGAACAAAAGAATGGTGTTTCCTACACATATGGACCATTGCTAGTTCAACTCTGATTCTGAAACTGATAAAAACCACAGTTCTTCTAAAATGCAATGCTTTTCCGTTAAGAGTGAGAAACGTGTGAGCTTCGTAAACGATTTATATTCATTTGAGGTGAAAAGTGACTGCGTTTACCTGAAATGATGTCTTGCTTGTAGGAAGACACAGAGCCTGGAATTTAACTCCATTCCTGCAGGGAAAAAGACAGCACAGTTGTCATCCATGAAACACACTCTGCTTTAGAGCAAGAAGCACGCTCTTGCTTTCTAGAGTCTCTAATACAGCAGGAAACTTGAGTGTGCTCCGAACAAAAGAATGGTGTTTCCTACACATATGGACCATTGCTAGTTCAACTCTGATTCTGAAACTGATACAAACCACAGTTCTTCTAAAATGCAATGCTTTTCCGTTAAGAGTGAGAAACGTGTGAGCTTCGTAAACGATTTATATTCATTTGAGGTGAAAAGTGACTGCGTTTACCTGAAATGATGTCTTGCTTGTAGGAAGACACAGAGCCTGGAATTTAACTCCATTCCTGCAGGGAAAAAGACAGCACAGTTGTCATCCATGAAACACACTCTGCTTTAGAGCAAGAAGCACGCTCTTGCTTTATAAGAGGCTCTAATACAGCAAGAAATGTGAGTGTGCTCAGAACAAAGTAACGATGTTTCCTGCACATACAGACCATTGCTAGTCCAACTCTGCTTTGAAACTGAAACAAACCACAAGTTATCTAACATCCAATGCTTTTAGTTAAGAACAAGAAACGTGTGAGGTTTCTAAACAATTTGTATTCATTTGAGCTGAAAAGTGTCTGCGTTTACCTGAAATGATGTCTTGCTTGTAGGAAGATACAGAGCCTGGGATTTAATTCCATTTCTGAATGGAAACACACAGCACAGTTTTCATCGATGAAACACAGTCTACTTTATAGCAAGAAGCACGTTCTAGCTTTCTAGAATCTCTAATACAGCAGGAAACTTAACTGTGCTCAGAACAAAAGAACGGTGTTTCCTACACTACAGACCATATGTAGTCCAACTCTGCTTCTGAAACTGAAACAAACCACAAGTAATCTAATAGCCAATGCTTTTAGTTAAGAGCAAGAATCGTGTGAGCTTCCTAAACAATTTATATTCATTTGTGCTGAAAAGTGTCTGCGTTTACCTGAAATGATATCTTGCTTGTAGGAAGATACAGAGCCTGGGAGTTAACTCCATTTCTGAAGGGAAACACACAGCACAGTTTTCATCGATGAAACACAGTCTGCTTTAGAGCAAGAAGCACGCTCTTGCTTTCTAAAAGTCTCTAATACAGCAGGAAACGTGACTATGGTCCCAACAAAATAGCGGTGTTTCCTACCCATACGGACCATTGCTAGTTCAACTCTACTTTTGAAACTGATACAAACCACAAGTCATCTAACATCCAATGCTTTTCAGTTAAGAGCAAGAAACGTGTGAGCTACGTAAGCGATATAGCTTTGTTTGAGCTGAAAGGTGACTGTGTTTGCCTGAAACGAATTCTTGCATGTAGGAAGACACAGAGCCTGGGATTTAACTCCATTTCTGAAGGGAAACACACAGCACAGTTTTCATCGATGTAACACAGTCTGCTTTAGAGCAAGAAGCACGCTCTTGCTTACTAGAGTCTCTAATACAGCAGGGAACATGAGTGTGCTTCGAACAAAAGAACAGTGTTTCCTACACATACAGAGCATATGTAGACCAACTCTGCTTCTGAAACTGATACAAACCACAGTTCCTCTAATATCCAATGCTTTTCATTTAGGGCGAGAAACGTGTGAGCTACGTAAATGATGTAGCTTTGTTTGAGCTGAATGGTGACTGAGTTTACTTGAAACGAAGTCTTGCCTGTAGGAAGACACAGAGCCTGG
Source organism: Onychomys leucogaster (assembly GCA_949786385.1). Lineage (NCBI taxonomy): Eukaryota > Metazoa > Chordata > Mammalia > Rodentia > Cricetidae > Onychomys > Onychomys leucogaster. The sequence continues at coordinate 1,316,508 of CATKUP010000107.1, read as the reverse complement.
GATTTAACACCATTTCTGAAGGGAAACACACAGCACAGTTGTCATCCATGAAACACACTCTGCTTTAGAGCAAGAAGCATGCTCTTGCTGTCAAGAGTCTCTAATACATCAGGAAACGTGAGTGTGCTCATAACAAAAGAACGGTGTTTCCTACACATACGGACCATTGCTATTTCAACGCTGCTTCTGAAACAGATACAAACCCCAAGTCATCTAACATCCAATGCTTTTCAGTTAAGAGCAAGTAACGTGTGAGCTATGTAAACGATTTATATTCATTTGAGCTGAAAAGTGACTGCGTTTACCTGAAATGATGTCTTGCTTGTAGGAAGACACAGAGCCTGGATGTCACTCCATTCCTGAAGGGAAATACACAGCACAGTTGTCATCCGTGAAACACACTCTGCTTTAGAGCAAGAAGCACGCTCTTGCTTTCTAGAGTCTCTAATACAGCAGGAAACTTGAGTGTGCTCCGAACAAAAGAATGGTGTTTCCTACACATATGGACCATTGCTAGTTCAACTCTGATTCTGAAACTGATAAAAACCACAGTTCTTCTAAAATGCAATGCTTTTCCGTTAAGAGTGAGAAACGTGTGAGCTTCGTAAACGATTTATATTCATTTGAGGTGAAAAGTGACTGCGTTTACCTGAAATGATGTCTTGCTTGTAGGAAGACACAGAGCCTGGAATTTAACTCCATTCCTGCAGGGAAAAAGACAGCACAGTTGTCATCCATGAAACACACTCTGCTTTAGAGCAAGAAGCACGCTCTTGCTTTCTAGAGTCTCTAATACAGCAGGAAACTTGAGTGTGCTCCGAACAAAAGAATGGTGTTTCCTACACATATGGACCATTGCTAGTTCAACTCTGATTCTGAAACTGATACAAACCACAGTTCTTCTAAAATGCAATGCTTTTCCGTTAAGAGTGAGAAACGTGTGAGCTTCGTAAACGATTTATATTCATTTGAGGTGAAAAGTGACTGCGTTTACCTGAAATGATGTCTTGCTTGTAGGAAGACACAGAGCCTGGAATTTAACTCCATTCCTGCAGGGAAAAAGACAGCACAGTTGTCATCCATGAAACACACTCTGCTTTAGAGCAAGAAGCACGCTCTTGCTTTATAAGAGGCTCTAATACAGCAAGAAATGTGAGTGTGCTCAGAACAAAGTAACGATGTTTCCTGCACATACAGACCATTGCTAGTCCAACTCTGCTTTGAAACTGAAACAAACCACAAGTTATCTAACATCCAATGCTTTTAGTTAAGAACAAGAAACGTGTGAGGTTTCTAAACAATTTGTATTCATTTGAGCTGAAAAGTGTCTGCGTTTACCTGAAATGATGTCTTGCTTGTAGGAAGATACAGAGCCTGGGATTTAATTCCATTTCTGAATGGAAACACACAGCACAGTTTTCATCGATGAAACACAGTCTACTTTATAGCAAGAAGCACGTTCTAGCTTTCTAGAATCTCTAATACAGCAGGAAACTTAACTGTGCTCAGAACAAAAGAACGGTGTTTCCTACACTACAGACCATATGTAGTCCAACTCTGCTTCTGAAACTGAAACAAACCACAAGTAATCTAATAGCCAATGCTTTTAGTTAAGAGCAAGAATCGTGTGAGCTTCCTAAACAATTTATATTCATTTGTGCTGAAAAGTGTCTGCGTTTACCTGAAATGATATCTTGCTTGTAGGAAGATACAGAGCCTGGGAGTTAACTCCATTTCTGAAGGGAAACACACAGCACAGTTTTCATCGATGAAACACAGTCTGCTTTAGAGCAAGAAGCACGCTCTTGCTTTCTAAAAGTCTCTAATACAGCAGGAAACGTGACTATGGTCCCAACAAAATAGCGGTGTTTCCTACCCATACGGACCATTGCTAGTTCAACTCTACTTTTGAAACTGATACAAACCACAAGTCATCTAACATCCAATGCTTTTCAGTTAAGAGCAAGAAACGTGTGAGCTACGTAAGCGATATAGCTTTGTTTGAGCTGAAAGGTGACTGTGTTTGCCTGAAACGAATTCTTGCATGTAGGAAGACACAGAGCCTGGGATTTAACTCCATTTCTGAAGGGAAACACACAGCACAGTTTTCATCGATGTAACACAGTCTGCTTTAGAGCAAGAAGCACGCTCTTGCTTACTAGAGTCTCTAATACAGCAGGGAACATGAGTGTGCTTCGAACAAAAGAACAGTGTTTCCTACACATACAGAGCATATGTAGACCAACTCTGCTTCTGAAACTGATACAAACCACAGTTCCTCTAATATCCAATGCTTTTCATTTAGGGCGAGAAACGTGTGAGCTACGTAAATGATGTAGCTTTGTTTGAGCTGAATGGTGACTGAGTTTACTTGAAACGAAGTCTTGCCTGTAGGAAGACACAGAGCCTGGGATTTAACACCATTTCTGAAGGGAAACACACAGCACAGTTGTCATCCATGAAACACACTCTGCTTTAGAGCAAGAAGCATGCTCTTGCTGTCAAGAGTCTCTAATACATCAGGAAACGTGAGTGTGCTCATAACAAAAGAACGGTGTTTCCTACACATACGGACCATTGCTATTTCAACGCTGCTTCTGAAACAGATACAAACCCCAAGTCATCTAACATCCAATGCTTTTCAGTTAAGAGCAAGTAACGTGTGAGCTATGTAAACGATTTATATTCATTTGAGCTGAAAAGTGACTGCGTTTACCTGAAATGATGTCTTGCTTGTAGGAAGACACAGAGCCTGGAATTTAACTCCATTCCTGCAGGGAAAAAGACAGCACAGTTGTCATCCGTGAAACACACTCTGCTTTAGAGCAAGAAGCACGCTCTTGCTTTCTAGAGTCTCTAATACAGCAGGAAACTTGAGTGTGCTCCGAACAAAAGAATGGTGTTTCCTACACATATGGACCATTGCTAGTTCAACTCTGATTCTGAAACTGATAAAAACCACAGTTCTTCTAAAATGCAATGCTTTTCCGTTAAGAGTGAGAAACGTGTGAGCTTCGTAAACGATTTATATTCATTTGAGGTGAAAAGTGACTGCGTTTACCTGAAATGATGTCTTGCTTGTAGGAAGACACAGAGCCTGGAATTTAACTCCATTCCTGCAGGGAAAAAGACAGCACAGTTGTCATCCATGAAACACACTCTGCTTTAGAGCAAGAAGCACGCTCTTGCTTTCTAGAGTCTCTAATACAGCAGGAAACTTGAGTGTGCTCCGAACAAAAGAATGGTGTTTCCTACACATATGGACCATTGCTAGTTCAACTCTGATTCTGAAACTGATACAAACCACAGTTCTTCTAAAATGCAATGCTTTTCCGTTAAGAGTGAGAAACGTGTGAGCTTCGTAAACGATTTATATTCATTTGAGGTGAAAAGTGACTGCGTTTACCTGAAATGATGTCTTGCTTGTAGGAAGACACAGAGCCTGGAATTTAACTCCATTCCTGCAGGGAAAAAGACAGCACAGTTGTCATCCATGAAACACACTCTGCTTTAGAGCAAGAAGCACGCTCTTGCTTTATAAGAGGCTCTAATACAGCAAGAAATGTGAGTGTGCTCAGAACAAAGTAACGATGTTTCCTGCACATACAGACCATTGCTAGTCCAACTCTGCTTTGAAACTGAAACAAACCACAAGTTATCTAACATCCAATGCTTTTAGTTAAGAACAAGAAACGTGTGAGGTTTCTAAACAATTTGTATTCATTTGAGCTGAAAAGTGTCTGCGTTTACCTGAAATGATGTCTTGCTTGTAGGAAGATACAGAGCCTGGGATTTAATTCCATTTCTGAATGGAAACACACAGCACAGTTTTCATCGATGAAACACAGTCTACTTTATAGCAAGAAGCACGTTCTAGCTTTCTAGAATCTCTAATACAGCAGGAAACTTAACTGTGCTCAGAACAAAAGAACGGTGTTTCCTACACTACAGACCATATGTAGTCCAACTCTGCTTCTGAAACTGAAACAAACCACAAGTAATCTAATAGCCAATGCTTTTAGTTAAGAGCAAGAATCGTGTGAGCTTCCTAAACAATTTATATTCATTTGTGCTGAAAAGTGTCTGCGTTTACCTGAAATGATATCTTGCTTGTAGGAAGATACAGAGCCTGGGAGTTAACTCCATTTCTGAAGGGAAACACACAGCACAGTTTTCATCGATGAAACACAGTCTGCTTTAGAGCAAGAAGCACGCTCTTGCTTTCTAAAAGTCTCTAATACAGCAGGAAACGTGACTATGGTCCCAACAAAATAGCGGTGTTTCCTACCCATACGGACCATTGCTAGTTCAACTCTACTTTTGAAACTGATACAAACCACAAGTCATCTAACATCCAATGCTTTTCAGTTAAGAGCAAGAAACGTGTGAGCTACGTAAGCGATATAGCTTTGTTTGAGCTGAAAGGTGACTGTGTTTGCCTGAAACGAATTCTTGCATGTAGGAAGACACAGAGCCTGGGATTTAACTCCATTTCTGAAGGGAAACACACAGCACAGTTTTCATCGATGTAACACAGTCTGCTTTAGAGCAAGAAGCACGCTCTTGCTTACTAGAGTCTCTAATACAGCAGGGAACATGAGTGTGCTTCGAACAAAAGAACAGTGTTTCCTACACATACAGAGCATATGTAGACCAACTCTGCTTCTGAAACTGATACAAACCACAGTTCCTCTAATATCCAATGCTTTTCATTTAGGGCGAGAAACGTGTGAGCTACGTAAATGATGTAGCTTTGTTTGAGCTGAATGGTGACTGAGTTTACTTGAAACGAAGTCTTGCCTGTAGGAAGACACAGAGCCTGGGATTTAACACCATTTCTGAAGGGAAACACACAGCACAGTTGTCATCCATGAAACACACTCTGCTTTAGAGCAAGAAGCATGCTCTTGCTGTCAAGAGTCTCTAATACATCAGGAAACGTGAGTGTGCTCATAACAAAAGAACGGTGTTTCCTACACATACGGACCATTGCTATTTCAACGCTGCTTCTGAAACAGATACAAACCCCAAGTCATCTAACATCCAATGCTTTTCAGTTAAGAGCAAGTAACGTGTGAGCTATGTAAACGATTTATATTCATTTGAGCTGAAAAGTGACTGCGTTTACCTGAAATGATGTCTTGCTTGTAGGAAGACACAGAGCCTGGATGTCACTCCATTCCTGAAGGGAAATACACAGCACAGTTGTCATCCGTGAAACACACTCTGCTTTAGAGCAAGAAGCACGCTCTTGCTTTCTAGAGTCTCTAATACAGCAGGAAACTTGAGTGTGCTCCGAACAAAAGAATGGTGTTTCCTACACATATGGACCATTGCTAGTTCAACTCTGATTCTGAAACTGATAAAAACCACAGTTCTTCTAAAATGCAATGCTTTTCCGTTAAGAGTGAGAAACGTGTGAGCTTCGTAAACGATTTATATTCATTTGAGGTGAAAAGTGACTGCGTTTACCTGAAATGATGTCTTGCTTGTAGGAAGACACAGAGCCTGGAATTTAACTCCATTCCTGCAGGGAAAAAGACAGCACAGTTGTCATCCATGAAACACACTCTGCTTTAGAGCAAGAAGCACGCTCTTGCTTTATAAGAGGCTCTAATACAGCAAGAAATGTGAGTGTGCTCAGAACAAAGTAACGATGTTTCCTGCACATACAGACCATTGCTAGTCCAACTCCGCTGAAACTGAAACAAACCACAAGTTATCTAACATCCAATGCTTTTAGTTAAGAACAAGAAACGTGTGAGGTTTCTAAACAATTTGTATTCATTTGAGCTGAAAAGTGTCTGCGTTTACCTGAAATGATGTCTTGCTTGTAGGAAGATACAGAGCCTGGGATTTAATTCCATTTCTGAATGGAAACACACAGCACAGTTTTCATCGATGAAACACAGTCTACTTTATAGCAAGAAGCACGTTCTAGCTTTCTAGAATCTCTAATACAGCAGGAAACTTAACTGTGCTCAGAACAAAAGAACGGTGTTTCCTACACTACAGACCATATGTAGTCCAACTCTGCTTCTGAAACTGAAACAAACCACAAGTAATCTAATAGCCAATGCTTTTAGTTAAGAGCAAGAAACGTGTGAGCTTCCTAAACAATTTATATTCATTTGTGCTGAAAAGTGTCTGCGTTTACCTGAAATGATATCTTGCTTGTAGGAAGATACAGAGCCTGGGATTTAACTCCATTTCTGAAGGGAAACACACAGCACAGTTTTCATCGATGAAACACAGTCTGCTTTAGAGCAAGAAGCACGCTCTTGCTTACTAGAGTCTCTAATACAGCAGGAAACGTGAGTGTGCTTCGAACAAAGGAACGGTGTTTCCTACACATACAGGGCATATGTAGACCAACTCTGCTTCTGAAACTGATACAAACCACAGTTCCTCTAATATCCAATGCTTTTCAGTTAGAGCGAGAAACGTGTGAGCTATGTAAATGATGTAGCTTTGTTTGAGCTGAATGGTGACTGAGTTTACCTGAAACGAAGTCCTGCCTGTAGGAAGACACAGAGCCTGGGATTTAACACCATTTCTGAAGGGAAACACACAGCACAGTTGTCATCCGTGAAACACACTCTGCTTTAGATGAAGAAGCATGCTCTTGCTTTCAAGAGTCTCTAATACATCAGGAAACGTGAGTGTGCTCAGAACAAAAGAACGGTGTTTCCTACACGTAAGGACCATTGCTAGTTCAACGCTGCTTCTGAAACAGATACAAACCCCAAGTCATCTAATATGCAATGCTTTTCAGTTAAGAGCAAGAAACGTGTGAGCTTCGTAAACGATTTATATTCATTTGAGCTGAAAAGTGACTGCGTTTACCTGTAATGATGTCTTGCTTGTAGGAAGACACAGAGCCTGGATTTAACTCCATTCATGAAGGAAAACACACAGCACAGTTCTCATCCATGAAGCACACTCTGGTTTAGAGCAAGAAGCACGCTCTTGCTTTCTAAGAGTCTCTAATACAGCAGGAAACGTGACTATGATCACAACAATATAGCGGTGTTTCCTACACATACGGACCATTGCGAGTTCAACTCTGCTTCTAAAACTGATACAAACCACAAGTCATCTAACATCCAATGCTTTACATTTAAGAGCAAGAAACGTGTGGGCTACGTAAGCGATATAGCTTTGTTTGAGCTGAAAGGTGACTGTGTTTACCTGAAACGAATTCTTGCATGTAGGAAGACACAGAGCCTGGGATTTAACTCCATTTTTGAAGGGAAACACACAGCACAGTTGTCATCTGTGAAACACACTCTGCTTTAGAGCAAGGAGCACGCTCTTGCTTTCTAGAATCTCTAATACAGCTGGAAACATGAGTGTGCTCCGAACAAAAGAACGGTGTTTCCTACACATACAGACCATATGTAGTCCAACTCTGCTTCTGAAACTGATACAAACCAAAGTTCCTCTAATATCCAATGCTTTTCAGTTAGAGCAAGAAACGTGTGAGCTACGTAAGCGATATAGCTTTGTTTGAGCTGAAAGGTGACTGTGTTTACCTGAAACGAATTCTTGCATGTAGAAAGACACAGAGGGTGGGAATAAACATCATTTCTGAAGGGAAACAATCAGCACAGTTGTCATCCATGAAACACACTCTGCTTTAGAGCAAGAAGCACACTCTTGCTTTCTAAAAGTCTCTAATACAGCAGGAAACGTGACTATGGTCCCAACAAAATAGCGGTGTTTCCTACCCATACGGACCATTGCTAGTTCAACTCTACTTTTGAAACTGATACAAACCACAAGTCATCTAACATCCAATGCTTTTCAGTTAAGAGCAAGAAACGTGTGAGCTACGTAAGCGATATAGCTTTGTTTGAGCTGAAAGGTGACTGTGTTTGCCTGAAACGAATTCTTGCATGTAGGAAGACACAGAGCCTGAGATTTAACTCCATTTCTGAAGGGAAACACACAGCACAGTTTTCATCGATGTAACACAGTCTGCTTTAGAGCAAGAAGCACGCTCTTGCTTACTAGAGTCTCTAATACAGCAGGGAACATGAGTGTGCTTCGAACAAAAGAACAGTGTTTCCTACACATACAGAGCATATGTAGACCAACTCTGCTTCTGAAACTGATACAAACCACAGTTCCTCTAATATCCAATGCTTTTCATTTAGGGCGAGAAACGTGTGAGCTACGTAAATGATGTAGCTTTGTTTGAGCTGAATGGTGACTGAGTTTACTTGAAACGAAGTCTTGCCTGTAGGAAGACACAGAGCCTGGGATTTAACACCATTTCTGAAGGGAAACACACAGCACAGTTGTCATCCATGAAACACACTCTGCTTTAGAGCAAGAAGCATGCTCTTGCTGTCAAGAGTCTCTAATACATCAGGAAACGTGAGTGTGCTCATAACAAAAGAACGGTGTTTCCTACACATACGGACCATTGCTATTTCAACGCTGCTTCTGAAACAGATACAAACCCCAAGTCATCTAACATCCAATGCTTTTCAGTTAAGAGCAAGTAACGTGTGAGCTATGTAAACGATTTATATTCATTTGAGCTGAAAAGTGACTGCGTTTACCTGAAATGATGTCTTGCTTGTAGGAAGACACAGAGCCTGGATGTCACTCCATTCCTGAAGGGAAATACACAGCACAGTTGTCATCCGTGAAACACACTCTGCTTTAGAGCAAGAAGCACGCTCTTGCTTTCTAGAGTCTCTAATACAGCAGGAAACTTGAGTGTGCTCCGAACAAAAGAATGGTGTTTCCTACACATATGGACCATTGCTAGTTCAACTCTGATTCTGAAACTGATACAAACCACAGTTCTTCTAAAATGCAATGCTTTTCCGTTAAGAGTGAGAAACGTGTGAGCTTCGTAAACGATTTATATTCATTTGAGGTGAAAAGTGACTGCGTTTACCTGAAATGATGTCTTGCTTGTAGGAAGACACAGAGCCTGGAATTTAACTCCATTCCTGCAGGGAAAAAGACAGCACAGTTGTCATCCATGAAACACACTCTGCTTTAGAGCAAGAAGCACGCTCTTGCTTTATAAGAGGCTCTAATACAGCAAGAAATGTGAGTGTGCTCAGAACAAAGTAACGATGTTTCCTGCACATACAGACCATTGCTAGTCCAACTCTGCTTTGAAACTGAAACAAACCACAAGTTATCTAACATCCAATGCTTTTAGTTAAGAACAAGAAACGTGTGAGGTTTCTAAACAATTTGTATTCATTTGAGCTGAAAAGTGTCTGCGTTTACCTGAAATGATGTCTTGCTTGTAGGAAGATACAGAGCCTGGGATTTAATTCCATTTCTGAATGGAAACACACAGCACAGTTTTCATCGATGAAACACATTCTGCTTTAGAGCAAGAAGCACGCTCTTGCTTACTAGAGTCTCTAATACAGCAGGAAACATGAGTGTGCTTCGAACAAATGAACGGTGTTTCCTACACATACAGACTATATGTAGACCAACTCTGCTTCTGAAACTGATAGAAACCACAGTTCCTCTAATATCTAATGCTTTTCAGTTAGAGCGAGAAACATGTGAGCTACATAAACAATGTAGCTTTGTTTGAGCTGAATGGTGACTGAGTTTACTGAAACGAAGTCTTGCCTGTAGGAAGACACAGAGCCTGGGATTTAACACCGTTTCTGAAGGGAAACACACAGCACTGTTGTCATCCGTGAAACACACTCTGCTTTAGATCAAGAAGCACGCTCTTGCTTTCAAGAGTCTCTAATACATCAGGAAACGTAAGTGTGCTCATAACAAAAGAACGGTGTTTCCTACACATAAGGACCATTGCTAGTTCAACGCTGCTTCTGAAACAGATACAAACCCCAAGTCATCTAATATCCAATGCTTTTCAGTTAAGAGCAAGAAACGTGTGAGCTTCGTAAACGATTTATATTCATTTGAGCTGAAAAGTGATTGCGTTTACCTGAAATGATGTCTTGCTTGTAGGAAGACACAGAGCCTGGATTTAACTCCATTTTTGAAGGGAAACACACAGCACAGTTGTCACCTGTGAAACACACTCTGCTTTAGAGCAAGGAGCACGCTCTTGCTTTCTAAGAGTCTCTAATACAGCAGGAAACGTGACTATGATCACAACAAAATAGCGGTGTTTCCTACACATATGGACCATTGCTAGTTCAACTCTGCTTCTGAAACTGATACAAACCACAAGTCATCTAACATCCAATGCTTTTCAGTTAAGAGCAAGAAACGTGTGAGCTACGTAAGCGATATAGCTTTGTTTGAGCTGAAAGGTGACTGTGTTTAACTGAAATGAATTCTTGCATGTAGGAAGACACAGAGCCTGGGATTTAACTCCATTTTTGAAGGGAAACACACAGCACAGTTGTCACCTGTGAAACACACTCTGCTTTAGAGCAAGGAGCACGCTCTTGCTTTCTAGAATCTCTAATACAGCTGGAAACGTGAGTGTGCTCAGAACAAAAGAACGGTGTTTCCTACAGGTACAGACCATATGTAGTGCAACTCTGCTTCTGAAACTGATACAAATCACAGTTTCTCTAATATCTAAAGCTTTTAAGTTAGAGCAAGAAACGTTTGAGGTTTCTAAACGATATAGCTTTGTTTGAGCTGAAAGGTGACAGTGTTTACCTAAACGAAGTCTTGCCTGTAGGAAGACAAAGCGCCTGGGATTTAACTCCATTTCTGAAGGGAAACACAAAGCACAGTTTTCATCGATGAAACACAGTCTACTTTATAGCAAGAACCACGTTCTAGCTTTCTAGAATCTCTAATACAGCAGGAAACTTAACTGTGCTCAGAACAAAAGAACGGTGTTTCCTAAACTACAGACCATATGTAGTCCAACTCTGCTTCTGAAACTGAAACAAACCACAAGTAATCTAATAGCCAATGCTTTTAGTTAAGAGCAAGAAACGTGTGAGCTTCCTAAACAATTTATATTCATTTGTGCTGAAAAGTGTCTGCGTTTACCTGAAATGATATCTTGCTTGTAGGAAGATACAGAGCCTGGCATTTAACTCCATTTCTGAAGGGAAACACACAGCACAGTTTTCATCGATGACACAGTCTGCTTTAGAGCAAGAAGCATGCTCTTGCTTACTAGATTCTCTAATACAGCAGGAAACGTGAGTGTGCTTCGAACAAAGGAACGGTGTTTCCTACACATACAGGGCATATGTAGACCAACTCTGCTTCTGAAACTGATACAAACCACAGTTTCTCTAATATCCAATGCTTTTCAGTTAGAGCGAGAAACGTGTGAGCTATGTAAATGATGTAGCTTTGTTTGAGCTGAATGGTGACTGAGTTTACCTGTAACGTAGTCCTGCCTGTAGGAAGACACAGAGCCTGGGATTTAACACCATTTCTGAAGGGAAACACACAGCACAGTTTTCATCCGTGAAACACACTCTGCTTTAGAGGAAGAAGCATGCTCTTGCTTTCAAGAGTCTCTAATACATCAGGAAATGTGAGTGTGCTCAGAACAAAAGACCGGTGTTTCCTACACGTACGGACCATTGCTATTTCAACGCTGCTTCTGAAACAGATACAAACCCCAAGTCATCTAACATCCAATGCTTTTCAGATAAGAGCAAGTAACGTGTGAGCTATGTAAACGATTTATATTCATTTGAGCTGTAAAGTGACCATGTTTACCTGAAATGATGTCTTGCTTGTAGGAAGACACAGAGCCTGGATTTAACTCCATTCCTGAAGCGAAATACACAGCACAGTTGTCATCCGTGAAACACACTCTGCTTTAGAGCAAGAAGCACGATCTTGCTTTCTAGAGTCCCTAATACAGCAGGAAACATGAGTGTGCTCCGAACAAAAGAACGGTGTTTCCTACACATACAGACCATATGTAGTCCAACTCTGCTTCTGAAACTGATACAAACCAAAGTTCCTCTAAAATCCAGTGCTTTTCATTAGAGCAAGAAACGTGTGAGCTACGTAAGTGATATAGCTTTGTTAGAGCTGAAAGGTGACTGTGTTTACCTGAAACGAATTCTTGCATGTAGGAAGACACAGAGGGTGGGATTTAACATCATTTCTGAAGAGAAACACACAGCACAGTTGTCGTCCGTGAAACACACTCTACTTTAGTGCAAGAAGCACGCTGTTGCTGTCTAGAGTCACTAATACAGAAGGGAACGTGAGTGTGCTCAGAACAAAAAAAAAACGATTTTTCCTACACATATGGACCATTGCTAGTGCAACTCTGATTCTGAAACTGATTCACACCACAGTTCTTCTAAAATGCAATGCTTTTCCGTTAAGAGCGAGAAACGTGTGCGCTTCGTCAACGATTTATATTCATTTGAGCTGAAAAATTACTGCGTTTATCTGAAATGATATCTTGCTTGTAGGAAGACACAGAACCTGGAATTTAACTCCATTCCTGAAGGGAAACAATCAGCACAGTTGTCATCCGTGAAACACACTCTGCTTTAGAGCAAGAAGCACGCTCTTGCTTTCTAAGAGTCTCTAATACAGCAGGAAACGTGACTATGGTCCCATCAAAATAGCGGTGTTTCCTACCCATACGGACCATTGCTAGTTCAACTCTGTTTCTGAAACTGATACAAACCACAAGTCATCTAACATCCAATGCTTTTCAGTTAAGAGCAAGAAACGTGTGAGCTACGTAAGCGATATAGCTTTGTTTGAGCTGAAAAGTGACTGTGTTTACCTGAAACGAATTCTTGCATGGAGGAAGACACAGAGCCTGGGATTTAACTCCATTTCTGAAGGGAAACACACAGCACAGTTTTCATCGATGAAACACAGTCTGCTTTAGAGCAGGAAGCACGCTCTTGCTTACTAGAGTCTCTAATACAGCAGGGAATGTGAGTGTGCTTCGAACAAAAGAACAGTGTTTCCTACACATACAGAGTATATGTAGACCAACTCTGCTTCTGAAACTGATACAAACCACAGTTCCTCTAATATCCAATGCTTTTCATTTAGAGCGAAAAACGTGTGAGCTACGTAAATGATGTAGCTTTGTTTGAGCTGAATGGTGACTGAGTTTACTTGAAACGAAGTCTTGCCTGTAAGAAGACACAGAGCCTGGGATTTAACACCATTTCTGAAGGGAAACACACAGCACAGTTGTCATCCATGAAGCACACTCTGCTTTAGATCAAGAAGCATGCTCTTGCTTTCAAGAGTCTCTAATACATCAGGAAACGAGAGTGTGCTCATAACAAAAGAACGGTGTTTCCTACACATACGGACCATTGCTATTTCAACGCTGCTTCTGAAACAGATACAAACCCCAAGTCATCTAACATCCAATGGTTTTCAGTTAAGAGCAAGTAACGTGTGAGCTATGTAAACGATTTATATTCATTTGAGCTGAAAAGTGACTGCGTTTACCTGAAATGATGTCTTGCTTGTAGGAAGACACAGAGCCTGGATGTCACTCCATTCCTGAAGGGAAATACACAGCACAGTTGTCATCCGTGAAACACACTCTGCTTTAGAGCAAGAAGCACGCTCTTGCTTTCTAGAGTCTCTAATACAGCAGGAAACTTGAGTGTGCTCCGAACAAAAGAACGGTGTTTCCTACACATATGGACCATTGCTAGTTCAAATCTGATTCTGAAACTGATACAAACCACAGTTCTTCTAAAATGCAATGCTTTTCCGTTAAGAGTGAGAAACGTGTGAGCTTTGTAAACGATTTATATTCATTTGAGGTGAAAAGTGACTGCGTTTACCTGAAATGATGTCTTGCTTGTAGGAAGACACAGAGCCTGGAATTTAACTCCATTCCTGAAGGGAAACACACAGCACAGTTGTCATCCGTGAAACACACTCTGCTTTAGAGCAAGAAGCACGCTCTTGCTTTATAAGAGGCTCTAATACAGCAAGAAATGTGAGTGTGCTCAGAACAAAGTAACGATGTTTCCTGCACATACAGACCATTGCTAGTCCACCTCTGCTTTGAAACTGAAACAAACCACAAGTTATCTAACATCCAATGCTTTTAGTTAAGAGCAAGAAACGTGTGAGCTTCCTAAACAATTTGTATTCATTTGAGCTGAAAAGTGTCTGCGTTTACCTGAAATGATGTCTTGCTTGTAGGAAGATACAGAGCCTGGGATTTAATTCCATTTCTGAATGGAAACACACAGCACAGTTTTCATCGATGAAACACATTCTGCTTTAGAGCAAGAAGCACGCTCTTGCTTACTAGAGTCTCTAATACAGCAGGAAACATGAGTGTGCTTCGAACAAAAGAACGGTGGTTCCTACACATACAGAGCATATGTAGACCAACTCTGCTTCTGAAACTGATACAAACCACAGTTCCGCTAATATCCAATGCTTTTCAGTTAGAGCGAGAAACGTGTGAGCTACGGAAACGATATAGCTTTGTTTGAGCTGAATGGTGACTGAGTTTACCGAAAGGAAGACTTGCCTGTAGGAAGACACAGAGCCTGGGATTTAACTCCATTACTGAAGGGAAACACACAGCATAGTTGTCATCCGTGAAACACACTCTGCTTTAGAACAAGAAGCATGCTCTTGCTTTCTAGAATCTCTAATAGAGCCAGAAACTTGAGGGTACTCAGAACAAATGAACGGTGTTTCCTACACATACGGATCATTGTTAGTTCAACTCTGCTTGTGAAACTGATACAAACCACAGTTCCTCTAACATCCAATGCTTTACATTTAAGAGCCAGAAACGTGTGAGCTACTTGAACAATGCAGCTTTGTTCCAGGTGAAAAGTGACTGAGTTTACCTGAATCGAAGTTTTGCCTGTAGGAAGACACAGAGCCTGGGATTTCACTCCATTTCTGAAGGAAAACACACAGCACAGTTGTTTTCCGTGAATCACACTCTGCTTTGCAGCAAGAAGCACACTCTTGCTGTCTAGAGTCTCTAATAAAGCAGGAAATGTGAGTGTGCTCAGAACCAAAGAATTGTGTTTCTCACACATATGGACCATTGCTAGTTCAACTCTGATTCTGAAACTGATACAAACCACAGTTCATCTAATATCCAATGCTTTTCAGTTAGAGCAAGAAATGTGTGAGCTACGCAAACGATATAGCTTTGTTTGAGCTGAAAGGTGACTGAGTTTACCTGAAACGAAGTCTTGCCTGTAGGAATACACAGAGCCTGGGATTTAACTCCATTTCTGAATGGAAACACACAGCACAGTTGTCATCCGTGAAACACACTATTCTTTAGAACAAGAAGCATGCTCTTGCTTTCTAGAGTCTCTAATAGAGCCAGAAACTAGAGGGTACTCAGAACAAAAGAATGGTGTTTCCTACACAAAGGAACCATTGCTAGTTCAAATCTGCTTGTGAAACTGATACAAACCACAGTTCTTCTAACATGCATTGCTTTTCAGTTAATAGCGAGAAACGTGTGAGCTTTGTAAACGATTTATATTCATTTGAGCTGTAAAGTGACTGTGTTTACCTGAAATGATGTATTGATTGTAGGAAGACACAGAGCCTGTAATTGAACTGCATTCCTGAAGGGAAACACACAGCACAGTTGTCATCCATGAAACACACTCTGCTTTAGAGCAAGAAGCACGCTCTTGCTTTCTAGAATCTCTAATACAGCAGGAAACGTGAGTGTGCTCAGAACAAAAGAACGGTGTTTCCTACACATACAGACCATATGTAGTCCAACTCTGCTTCTGAAACTGATGCAAACCACGGATCCTCTAATATCCAATGCTTTTCAGTTAGAGCAAGAAACGTGTGAGCTACGTAAACGATATAGCTTTATTTGAGCTGAAAGATGACTGTGTTTACCTGAAATGAAGTCCTGCCTGTAGGAAGACACAGAGCCTGGGATTTAAGACCATTTCTGAGGGAAACACACAGCACAGTTGTCATCCGTGAAACACACTCTGCTTTAGAGCAAGAAGCACGCTCTTGCTTTCTAGAGTCTCTAATACAGCAGGAAACGTGAGTGTGCTCCGAACATAAGAACGGTGTTTCCTACACATACAGATAATATGTAGACCAACTCCGCTTCTGAAACTGATACAAACCACAGTTCCTATAATATCCAATGCTTTTCAGTTAGAGCAAGAAACGTGTGAGCTACGCAAACGATATAGCTTTGTTTGAGCTGAAGGTGACTGAGTTTACCTGAAACGAAGTCTTGCCTGTAGGAAGACACAGGGCCTGGGATTTAACTCCATTTCTGAAGGGAAGCACACAGCACAGTTTTCATGGATAAAACACAGTCTGCTTTAGAGCAAGAAGCACGCTCTTGCTTTCTAGAATCTGTAATACAGCAGGAAACGTGAGTGTGCTCAGAACAAAAGAACGGTGTTTCCTATACATACAGACCATATGTAGTCCAACTCTGCTTCTGAAACTGATACAAACCCCAGTTCCTCTAATATCCAATGCTTTTCAGTTAGAGCAAGAAACGTGTGAGCTACTTAAACTGTATAGCTTTGTTTGAGCTGAAAGGTGACTGTGTTTACCTGAAACGATGTCTTGCCTGTAGGAAGACACAGAGCCTGGGATTTAAGACCATTTCAGAAGGGAAGGACACAGCACAGTTGTCATCCGTGAAACACACTCTGCTTTAGAGCAAGAATCACTGTTGCTGTCTAGAATCTCTAATACAGAAGGGAATGTGAGTATGCTCAGAACAAAAGAATGGTGTTTCCTACACATAGAGACCATATGTCATCCAACTCTGCTAATGAAACTGATACAAACCACAGTTTCTCTAATATCCAATGATTTTTAAGTTAGAGCAAGAAACGTGTGAGCTACGTAAATGATATAGCTTTGTTTGAACTGAAAGGTGACTGAGGTTACCTAAACCAAATCTTGCCTGTAGAAAGACAAAGAGGCTGGGATTTAACTCCAATTCTGAAGGGAAACACACAGCACAGTTGTCATCAGTGAAACACACTCTGCTTTAGAACAAGAAGCATGCTCTTGCTTACTAGAGTCTCTAATAGAGCCAGAAACTTGATGGTACTCAAACAAAAGAACGGTGTTTCCTACACATACGGACCATTGCTAGTTCAACTCTGCTTCTGAAACTGATACAAACCACAGGTCCTCTAACATCCAATGCTTTATATTTAAGAGCAAGAGACATGTGAGCTACTTGAACGATGTAGCTTTGTTTGAGGTGAGAAGTGACTGAGTTTACCTGAATCGAGGTTTTGCCTGTAGGAAGACACAGAGCCTGGGACTTAACTCCATTTCTGAAGGGAAACACACAGCACAGTTGTCATCCATGGAATACACTCTGCTTTAGAGCAAGAAGCACTGTTGCTGTCTAGAGTCTCAAATACAGAAGGGAACGTGAGTGCGCTCAGAACAAAAAACAAATGGACCGTTGCTAGTTCAACTCTGATTCTGAAACTGATACAAACCACAGTTCTTCTAACATGCATTGCTTTTCACTTAAGAGCGAGAAACGTGTGAGCTTCGTAAACGATTTATATTCATTTGAGCTGAAAAGTGACTGCGTTTACCTGAAAAGATGACTTGCCTGTAGGAATATACAGAGCCTGTAATCGAAGTGTGTTCCTGAAGGGAAACACACAGCACAGTTGTCATTCGTGAAACACACATTGCTTTAGAGCAAGAAGCACATAATTGCTTTCTAGAGTCTCTAATACAGCAGGAAACTTGACTGTGCTCAGAACAAAAGAACAGATTTCCTACACATACAGACCATATGTAGTGCAACTGTGCTTCTGAAACTGATACAAACCACAGTTCCTCTAATATCCAATGCTTTTCAGTTAGAGCAAGAAACGTGTGAGCTACGTAAACAATATAGCTTTGTTTGAGCTGAAAGGTGACTGTGTTTACCTGAAACGAAGTCTTGCCTGTAGGAAGACACAGAGCCTGGGATTTAAGACCATTTCTGAAGGGAAACACACAGCACAGTTTTCATCCGTGAAACACACTCTGCTTTAGAGCAAGAAGCACGCTCTTGCTTTCTAGAGTCTCTAATACATCCGGAGACGTGAGTGTGCTCATAACAAAAGAACGGTGTTTCCTACACGTATGGATCATTGCTAGTTCAACGCTGCTTCTGAAACTCATTCAAACCCCAAGTCATCTAACATCCAATGCTTTTCAGTTAAGAGCAAGAAACGTGTGAGCTTCTTAAATGATTTATATTCATTTGAGCTGAAAAGTGACTGCGTGTACCTGAAATGATGTCTTGCTTGTAGGAAGACACAGAGCCTGGATTTAACTCCATGCATGAAGGAAAACACACAGCACAGTTTTCATCGATGAAACACAGTCTGCTTTAGAGCAAGATGCATGCTCTTGCTTACTAGAATCTCTAATACAGCAGGAAACGTGAGTGTGCTCCGAACAAAAGAATGGTGTTTCCTACATATACAGATAATATGTAGACCAACTCTGCTTCTGAAACTGATAGAAACCACAGGTCCTCTAACATGCAATGCTTTCAAGTTAAGAGCAAGAAATGTGTGAGCTACTTGAACGATGTAGCTGTGTTTGAGCTGAAAAGTGACTGAGTTTACCTGAAACGAAGTTTTGCCTCTAGGAAGAAACAGAGCCTGGGATTTCACTCCATTTCTGAAGGAAAACACACAGCACAGTTGTTTTCCGTGAACCACACTCTGCTTTACAGCAAGAAGCACGCACTTGCTGTCTAGAGTCTCTAATACAGCAGGAAATGTGAGTGTGCTCAGAAAAAAGAACGGTGTTTCTTACACATATGGACCATTGCTAGTTCAACTCTGATTCTGAAACTGATACAAACCACAGTTCATCTAATATCCAATGCTTTTCAGTTAGAGCAAGAAACGTGTGAGCTATGCTAACGATATAGCTTTGTTTGAGCTGAAAGGTGATTGAGTTTACCTGAAACGAAGTCTTGCCTGTAAGAATACACAGAGCCTGTGATTTAACTCCATTTCTGAATGGAAACAAACAGCACAGTTGTCATCCGTGAAACACACTATGCTTTAGAAAAAGAAGCATGCTCTTGCTTTCTAGAGTCTCTAATAGGGCCAGAAACTTGAGGGTACTCAGAACAAAAGAACGGTGTTTCCTACACATATGAACCATTGCTAGTTCAACTCTGCTCCTGAAACTGATACAAACCACAGGTCCTCTAACATCCAATGATTTACATTTAAGAGCAAGAAACGTGTGAGCTACTTGAACGATGTAGCTTTGTTTGTGGTGAAATGTGACTGAGTTTACCTGAATCGAGGTTTTGCCTGTAGGAAGACACAGAGCCTGGGATTTAACTCCATTTCTGAAGGGAAACACACAGCACAGTTGTCATCCATGGAACACACTCTGCTTTAGAGCAAGAAGCACTGTTGCTGTCTAGAGTCTCTAATACAGAAGGGAACGTGAGTGTGCTCGGAACAAAAAAACGGTGTTTCCTACACAAATGGACCATTGCTAGTTCAACTCTGATTCTGAAACTGATACAAACCACAGTTCTTCTAACATGCATTGCTTTTCACTTAAGAGCGAGAAACGTGTGAGCTTCGTAAACGATTTATATTCATTTGAGCTGAAAAGTGACTGCGTTTACCTGAAAAGATGACTTGCCTGTAGGAATATACAGAGCCTGTAATCGAAGTGCATTCCTGAAGGGAAACACACAGCACAGTTGTCATGCGTGAAACACACTCTGCTTTAGAGCAAGAAGCATGCTCTTGCTTTCTAGAATCTCTACTACAGCAGGAAACGTGAGTGTGCACAGAACAAAAGAACTTTGTTTCCTACACATACAGACCATATGTAGACCAACTCTGCTTCTGAAACTGATACAAACCACAGTTCCTCTAATATCCAATGCTTTTCAGTTGGAGCAGGAAACGTGTGAGCTACGTAAACAATATAGCTTTGTTTGAGCTGAAAGGTAACTGAGTTTACCTGAAGCAAAGTCTTGCCTGTAGGAAGACACCGAGCCTGGTATTTAACACCATTTCTGAAGGGAAACACAGAGCACAGTTGTCATCCATGAAACACCCTCTACTTTAGAGCAAGAAGCACGCTCTTGCTTTGTAGAGTCTAATACAGCAGGAAACATGACTGTGGTCAGAACAAATTTGCAGTGTTTACTAAACATACGGAACATTGCTAGTTCAACTGTGCTTCTGAAACTGATACAAACCACAGTTCCTCTAACATCCAATGCTTTTCAGTTATAGCAAGAAACGTGTGAGCTACGTAAACAATATAGCTTTGTTTGAGCTGAAAGGTGACTGAGTTTACCTGAAAAGAAGTCTTGCCTGTAGGAAGACACAGAGCCTGGGATTTAATTCCATTTTTGAAGGGAAACACACAGCACTGTTGTCATTCGTGAAACACACATTTCTTTAGAGCAAGAAGCACATACTTGCTTTCTAGAGTCTCTAATACAGCAGGAAACTTGACTGTGCTCAGAACAAAAGAACAGATTTCCTACACATACAGACCATATGTAGTGCAACTGTGCTTCTGAAACTGATACAAACCACAGTTCCTCTAATATCCAATGCTTTTCAGTTAGAGCAAGAAACGTGTGAGCTATGTAAACAATATAGCTTTGTTTGAGCTGAAAGGTGACTGTGTTTACCTGAAACGAAGTCTTGCCTGTAGGAAGACACAGAGCCTGGGATTTAAGACCATTTCTGAAGGGAACCACACAGCACAGTTTTCATCCGTGAAACACACTCTGCTTTAGAGCAAGAAGCACGCTCTTGCTTTCTAGAGTCTCTAATACATTCGGAGACGTGAGTTTGCTCATAAAAAAAGAACGGTGTTTCCTACACGTATGGATCATTGCTAGTTCAACGCTGCTTCTGAAACTGATTCAAACCCCAAGTCATCTAACATCTAATGCTTTTCAGTTAAGAGCAAGAAACGTGTGAGCTTCTTAAATGATTTATATTCATTTGAGCTGAAAAGTGACTGCGTGTACCTGAAATGATGTCTTGCTTGTAGGAAGACACAGAGCCTGGATTTACCTCCATGCATGAAGGAAAACACACAGCACAGTTTTCATCGATGAAACACAGTCTGCTTTAGAGCAAGATGCATGCTCTTGCTTACTAGAATCTCTAATACAGCAGGAAACGTGAGTGTGCTCCGAACAAAAGAATGGTGTTTCCTACATATACAGATAATATGTAGACCAACTCTGCTTCTGAAACTGATAGAAACCACAGGTCCTCTAACATCCAATGCTTTACATTTAAGAGCAAGAAACGTGTGAGCTACTTGAACGATGTAGCTTTGTTTGAGCTGAAAAGTGACTGAGTTTACCTGAAACGAAGTTTTGCCTCTAGGAAGAAACAGAGCCTGGGATTTCACTCCATTTCTGAAGGAAAACACACAGCACAGTTGTTTTCCGTAACCACACTCTGCTTTACAGCAAGAAGCACGCACTTGCTGTCTAGATTCTTTAATACAGCAGGAAACGTGACTGTGGTCAGAACAAAATTGCGGTGTTTCCTAAACATACGGACCATTGCTAGTTCAACTCTGCTTCTGAAACTGATACAAACCACAAATCATCTAACATCCAATACTTTTCAGTTAAGAGCAAGAAACGTGTGAGCTACTTAAACAATATAGCATTGTTTGAGCTGAAAGGTGACTGAGTTTACCTGAAACGAAGTCTTGCCTGTAGGAAGACACAGAGCCTGGGATTTAAGACCATTTCAGAAGGGAAACACTCAGCACAGTTGTCATCCGTGAAACACACTCTGCTTTAGAGCAAGAAGCACGCTCTTGCTTTCTAGAGTCTCTAATACATCAGGAAACGTGAGTGTGCTCATAACAAAACAACGGTGTTTCCTACACATACGGACCATTATTAGTTCAACGCTGCTTCTGAAACTCATTCAAACCCCAAGTCATCTAACATCCAGTGCTTTTCAGTTGAGAGCAAGAAACGTGTGAGCTTCAAAAACGATTTATATTTATTTGAGCTGAAAAGTGACTGCGTGTACCTGAAATGATGTCTTGCTTGTAGGAAGACACAGAGCCTGGATTTAACTCCATTCATGAATGAAAACACACAGCCCAGTTTTCTCGATGAAACACAGTCTGCTTTAGAGCAAGAAGCACGCACTTGCTTACTAGAATCTCTAATACAGCAGGAAACATGAGTGTGCTCCGAACAAAAGAACAGTGTTTCCTACACATACAGAAAATGTGTAGACCAACTCTGCTTCTGAAACTGATACAAACCACAGTTCCTCTAATATCCAATGCTTTTCATTTAGAGCAAGAAACGTGTGAGCTACGTAAACGATATAGCTTTGTTTGAGCTGAAAGGTGACTAAGTTTAACTGAAACGAAGACTTGCCTATAGGAAGACACAGAGCCTGGGATTTAACTCCATTTTTGAAGGGAAACACACAGCACAGTTGTCATTCGTGAAACACACATTGCTTTAGATCAAGAAGCACGCACTTGCTTTCTAGAGTCTCTAATACAGCAGGAAACTTGAGTGTGCTCAGAACAAAAGTATGGTGCTTCCTACACATACAGACCATATATAGTGCAACTGTGCTTCTGAAACTGATACAAACCACAGTTCCTCTAATATCCAATGCTTTTCAGTTAGAGCAAGAAACGTGTGAGCTACGCAAACGATATAGCTTTGTTTGAGCTGAAGGTGACTGAGTTTACCTGAAACGAAGACTTGCCTGTAGGAAGACACAAAGCCTGGGATTTAACTCCATTACTGAAGGGAAACACACAGCATAGTTGTCATCCGTGAAACACACTATGCTTTAGAATAAGAAGCATGCTCTTGCTTTCTAGAATCTCTAATAGAGCCAGAAACTTGAGGGTACTCAGAACAAAAGAACGGTGTTTCCTACACATATGGACCATTGATAGTTCAACTCTGCTTGTGAAACTGATACAAACCACAGGTCCTCTAAAATCCAATGCTTTACATTTAAGAGCAAGAAACGTGTGAGCTACTTGAACAATGCAGCTTTGTTCGAGGTGAAAAGTGACTGAGTTTACCTGAATCGAAGTTTTGCCTGTAGGAAGACACAGAGTCTGGGATTTAACTCCATATCTGAAGGGAAACACACAGCAGAGTTGTCATCCGTGAAACACACTCTGCTTTAGAGCAAGAAGCACTGTTGCTGTCTAGAATCTCTATTACAGAAGGGAACGTGAGTGTGCTCCGAACAAAAGAACGGTGTTTCCTACACATACAGACCTTATGTCGTCCAACTCTGCTAATGAAACTCATACAAACCACAGTTTCTCTAATATCCAATGATTTTTAAGTTAGAGCAAGAAACGTGTGAGCTACGTAAATGATTTAGCTTTGTTTGAACTGAAAGGTGACTGAGGTTACCTAAACTAAGTCTTGCCTGTAGAAAGACAAAGAGGCTGGGATTTAACTCCATTTCTGAAGGGAAACACACAGCACAGTTGTTTTCCGTGAACCACACTCTGCTTTACAGCAAGAAGCATGCTCTTGCTGTCTAGAGTCTCTAATACAGCACGAAACTTGACTGTGCTCAGAACAAAAGAACGGTGTTTCTTACACATATGGACCATTGCTAGTTCAACTCTGATTCTGAAACTGATACAAACCCCAGTTCATCTAATATCCAATGCTTTTCAGTTAGAGCAAGAAATGTGTGAGCTATGCAAACGATATAGCTTTGTTTGAGCTGAAAGGTGACTGAGTTTACCTGAAACGAAGTCTTGCCTGTAGGAATACACAGGGCCTTGGATTTAACTCCATTTCTGAATGGAAACACACAGCACAGTTGTTTTCTGTGAAACACACTCTGCTTTACAGCAAGAAGCACGCTCTTGCTTTCTAGAGTCTCTAATACAGCTGGAAACGTGAGTGTGCTCAGAAAAAAAAAAAGGTGTGTCCTACACATAAGGACCATTGCTAGTTCAACTCTGCTTGTGAAACTGATACAAACCACAGGTCCTCTAACATCCAATGCTTTACATTTAAGAGCAAGAATCGTGTGAGCTACTTGAACAATGTAGCTTTGTTTGAGGTGAAAAGTGACTGAGTTTACCTGGATCGAAGTTTTGCCTGTAGGAAGACACAGAGCCTGGGATTTAACTCCATTTCTGAAGGGAAACACACAGCAGAGTTGTCATCCGTGAAACACACTCTGCTTTAGAGCAAGAAGCACTGTTGCTGTCTAGAGTCTCTAATACAGAAGGGAACGTGAGTGTGCTCAGAACAAAAAAACGGTGTTTCCTACACATATGGACCATTGATGGTTCAACTCTGATTCTGAAACTGATACAAACCACAGTTCTTCTAACATACATTGCTTTTCAGTTAAGAGCAATAAACGTGTTAGCTTCGTAAACGATTTATATTCATTTGAGCTGAAAAGTGACTGCGTTTACCTGAAATGATGTCTTGCTTGTAGGAAGACACAGAGCCTGGATTTAACTCCATTCATGAAGGAAAACACACAGCACAGTTCTCATCCATGAAGCACACTCTGCTTTAGAGCAAGAAGCACGCTCTTGCTTTCTAAGAGTCTCTAATACAGCAGGAAACGTGACTGTGGTCACAACAAAATAGCGGTGTTTCCTACAAATACAGACCATTGCTAGTTCAACTCTGCTTCTGAAACTGATACAAACCACACGTCATCTAACATCCAATACTTTTCAGTTAAGGGCAAGAAAAGTGTGAGCTTCGTAAACGATTTATATTCATTTGAGCTGAAAAGTGACTGCGTTTACCTGAAATGATGACTTGCCTGTAGGAAGATACAGAACCTCGGATTTAACTCCATTTCTGAAGGGAAACACACAGCACAGTTTTCATGGATGAAACACAGTCTGCTTTAGAGCAAGAAGGACGCTCTTGCTTTCTAGAATCTCTAATACAGCAGGAAACGTGAGTGTGCTCAGAACAAAAGAACGGTGTTTCCTACACATACAGACCATATGTAGTCCAACTCTGCTTCTGAAACTGATACAAACCACAGTTCCTCTAATATCCAATGCTTTTCAGTTAGAGCAAGAAACGTGTGAGCTACGTAAACAATATAGCTTTGTTTGAGCTGAAAGGTGACTGTGTTTACCTGAAACGAAGTCTTGCCTGTAGGAAGACACAGAGCCTGGGATTTAAGACCATTTGTGAAGGGAAACACACAGCACAGTTGTCATCCGTGAAACACACTCTGCTTTAGAGCAAGAAGCACGCTCTTGCTTTCTAGAGTCTCTAATACATCAGGAGACGTGAGTGTGCTCATAACAAAAGAACGGTGTTTCCTACACGTACGGATCATTGCTAGTTCAACGCTGCTTCTGAAACTGATTCAAACCCCAAGTCATCTAACATCCAATGCTTTTCAGTTAAGAGCAAGAAACGTGTGAGCTTCTTAAACGATTTATATTCATTTGAGCTGAAACGTGACTGTGTGTACCTGAAATGATGTCTTGCTTGTAGGAAGACACAGAGCCTGGATTTAACTCCATTCATGAAGGAAAACACACAGCACAGTTTTCATCGATGAAACACAGTCTGCTTTAGAGCAAGATGCATGCTCTTGCTTACTAGAATCTCTAATACAGCAGGAAACGTGAGTGTGCTCTGAACAAAAGAATGGTGTTTCCTACACATACAGATAATATGTAGACCAACTCTGCTTCTGAAACTGATAGAAACCACAGGTCCTCTAACATCCAATGCTTTACATTTAAGAGCAAGAAACGTGTGAGCTACTTGAACGATGTAGCTTTGTTTGAGCTGAAAAGTGACTGAGTTTACCTGAAACGAAGTTTTGCCTCTAGGAAGAAACAGAGCCTGGGATTTCACTCCATTTCTGAAGGAAAACACACAGCACAATTGTTTTCCGTGAACCACACTCTGCTGTACAGCAAGAAGCACACACTTGCTGTCTAGAGTCTCTAATACAGCAGGAAATGTGAGTGTGCTCAGAACAAAAGAACGGTGTTTCTTACACATATGGACCATTGCTAGTTCAACTCTGATTCTGAAACAGATACAAACCACAGTTCATCTAATATCCAATGCTTTTCAGTTAGAGCAAGAAACGTGTGAGCTACGCAAACGATATAGCTTTGTTTGAGCTGAAAGGTGACTGAGTTTACCTGAAACGAAGTCTTGCCTGTAAGAATACACAGAGCCTGTGATTTAACTCCATTTCTGAATGGAAACACACAGCACAGTTGTCATCCGTGAAACACACTATGCTTTAGAACAAGAAGCATGCTCTTGCTTTCTAGAGTCTCTAATAGGGCCAGAAACTTGAGGGTACTCAGAACAAAAGAACGGTGTTTCCTACACATATGAACCATTGATAGTTCAACTCTGCTTGTGAAACTGATACAAACCACAGGTCCTCTAAAATCCAATGCTTTACATTTAAGAGCAAGAAACGTGTGAGCTACTTGAACAATGCAGCTTTGTTCGAGGTGAAAAGTGACTGAGTTTACCTGAATCGAAGTTTTGCCTGTAGGAAGACACAGAGTCTGGGATTTAACTCCATATCTGAAGGGAAACACACAGCAGAGTTGTCATCCGTGAAACACACTCTGCTTTAGAGCAAGAAGCACTGTTGCTGTCTAGAATCTCTATTACAGAAGGGAACGTGAGTGTGCTCCGAACAAAAGAACGGTGTTTCCTACACATACAGACCTTATGTCGTCCAACTCTGCTAATGAAACTCATACAAACCACAGTTTCTCTAATATCCAATGATTTTTAAGTTAGAGCAAGAAACGTGTGAGCTACGTAAATGATTTAGCTTTGTTTGAACTGAAAGGTGACTGAGGTTACCTAAACCAAGTCTTGCCTGTAGAAAGACAAAGAGGCTGGGATTTAACTCCATTTCTGAAGGGAAACACACAGCACAGTTGTTTTCCGTGAACCACACTCTGCTTTACAGCAAGAAGCATGCTCTTGCTGTCTAGAGTCTCTAATACAGCACGAAACTTGACTGTGCTCAGAACAAAAGAACGGTGTTTCTTACACATATGGACCATTGCTAGTTCAACTCTGATTCTGAAACTGATACAAACCCCAGTTCATCTAATATCCAATGCTTTTCAGTTAGAGCAAGAAATGTGTGAGCTATGCAAACGATATAGCTTTGTTTGAGCTGAAAGGTGACTGAGTTTACCTGAAACGAAGTCTTGCCTGTAGGAATACACAGGGCCTTGGATTTAACTCCATTTCTGAATGGAAACACACAGCACAGTTGTTTTCTGTGAAACACACTCTGCTTTACAGCAAGAAGCACGCTCTTGCTTTCTAGAGTCTCTAATACAGCTGGAAACGTGAGTGTGCTCAGAAAAAAAAAAAGGTGTGTCCTACACATAAGGACCATTGCTAGTTCAACTCTGCTTGTGAAACTGATACAAACCACAGGTCCTCTAACATCCAATGCTTTACATTTAAGAGCAAGAATCGTGTGAGCTACTTGAACAATGTAGCTTTGTTTGAGGTGAAAAGTGACTGAGTTTACCTGGATCGAAGTTTTGCCTGTAGGAAGACACAGAGCCTGGGATTTAACTCCATTTCTGAAGGGAAACACACAGCAGAGTTGTCATCCGTGAAACACACTCTGCTTTAGAGCAAGAAGCACTGTTGCTGTCTAGAGTCTCTAATACAGAAGGGAACGTGAGTGTGCTCAGAACAAAAAAACGGTGTTTCCTACACATATGGACCATTGATGGTTCAACTCTGATTCTGAAACTGATACAAACCACAGTTCTTCTAACATACATTGCTTTTCAGTTAAGAGCAATAAACGTGTTAGCTTCGTAAACGATTTATATTCATTTGAGCTGAAAAGTGACTGCGTTTACCTGAAATGATGTCTTGCTTGTAGGAAGACACAGAGCCTGGATTTAACTCCATTCATGAAGGAAAACACACAGCACAGTTCTCATCCATGAAGCACACTCTGCTTTAGAGCAAGAAGCACGCTCTTGCTTTCTAAGAGTCTCTAATACAGCAGGAAACGTGACTGTGGTCACAACAAAATAGCGGTGTTTCCTACAAATACAGACCATTGCTAGTTCAACTCTGCTTCTGAAACTGATACAAACCACACGTCATCTAACATCCAATACTTTTCAGTTAAGGGCAAGAAAAGTGTGAGCTTCGTAAACGATTTATATTCATTTGAGCTGAAAAGTGACTGCGTTTACCTGAAATGATGACTTGCCTGTAGGAAGATACAGAACCTCGGATTTAACTCCATTTCTGAAGGGAAACACACAGCACAGTTTTCATGGATGAAACACAGTCTGCTTTAGAGCAAGAAGGACGCTCTTGCTTTCTAGAATCTCTAATACAGCAGGAAACGTGAGTGTGCTCAGAACAAAAGAACGGTGTTTCCTACACATACAGACCATATGTAGTCCAACTCTGCTTCTGAAACTGATACAAACCACAGTTCCTCTAATATCCAATGCTTTTCAGTTAGAGCAAGAAACGTGTGAGCTACGTAAACAATATAGCTTTGTTTGAGCTGAAAGGTGACTGTGTTTACCTGAAACGAAGTCTTGCCTGTAGGAAGACACAGAGCCTGGGATTTAAGACCATTTGTGAAGGGAAACACACAGCACAGTTGTCATCCGTGAAACACACTCTGCTTTAGAGCAAGAAGCACGCTCTTGCTTTCTAGAGTCTCTAATACATCAGGAGACGTGAGTGTGCTCATAACAAAAGAACGGTGTTTCCTACACGTACGGATCATTGCTAGTTCAACGCTGCTTCTGAAACTGATTCAAACCCCAAGTCATCTAACATCCAATGCTTTTCAGTTAAGAGCAAGAAACGTGTGAGCTTCTTAAACGATTTATATTCATTTGAGCTGAAACGTGACTGTGTGTACCTGAAATGATGTCTTGCTTGTAGGAAGACACAGAGCCTGGATTTAACTCCATTCATGAAGGAAAACACACAGCACAGTTTTCATCGATGAAACACAGTCTGCTTTAGAGCAAGATGCATGCTCTTGCTTACTAGAATCTCTAATACAGCAGGAAACGTGAGTGTGCTCTGAACAAAAGAATGGTGTTTCCTACACATACAGATAATATGTAGACCAACTCTGCTTCTGAAACTGATAGAAACCACAGGTCCTCTAACATCCAATGCTTTACATTTAAGAGCAAGAAACGTGTGAGCTACTTGAACGATGTAGCTTTGTTTGAACTGAAAGGTGACTGAGGTTACCTAAACCAAGTCTTGCCTGTAGAAAGACAAAGCGGCTGGAATTTAACTCCATTTCTGAAGGGAAACACACAGCACCGTTGTTTTCCGTGAACCACACTCTGCTTTACAGCAAGAAGCACGCTCTTGCTGTCTAGAGTCTCTAATACAGCACGAAACTTGACTGTGCTCAGAACAAAAGAACGGTGTTTCTTACACATATGGACCATTGCTAGTTCAACTCTGATTCTGAAACTGATACAAACCCCAGTTCATCTAATATCCAATGCTTTTCAGTTAGAGCAAGAAATGTGTGAGCTACGCAAACGATATAGCTTTGTTTGAGCTGAAAGGTGACTGAGTTTACCTGAAACGAAGTCTTGCCTGTAGGAATACACAGGGCCTGGGATTTAACTCCATTTCTGAATTGAAACACACAGCACAGTTGTTTTCCGTGAAACACACTCTGCTTTACAGCAAGAAGCACGCTCTTGCTCTCTAGAGTCTCTAATACAGCTGGAAACGTGAGTGTGCTCAGAAAAAAAAAAGGTGTGTCCTACACATAAGGACCATTGCTAGTTCAACTCTGCTTGTGAAAGTGATACAAACCACAGGTCCTCTAACTTCCAATGCTTTACATTTAAGAGCAAGAATCGTGTGAGCTACTTGAACAATGTAGCTTTGTTTGAGTTGAAAAGTGACTGAGTTTACCTGGATCGAAGTTTTGCCTGTAGGAAGACACAGAGCCTGGGATTTAACTCCATTTCTGAAGGGAAACACACAGCACAGTTGTCATCCGTGAAACACACTCTGCTTTAGAGCAAGAAGCACTGTTGCTGTCTAGAGTCTCTAATACAGAAGGGAACGTGAGTGTG
This sequence comes from Onychomys leucogaster, assembly GCA_949786385.1. Classification (NCBI taxonomy): domain Eukaryota; kingdom Metazoa; phylum Chordata; class Mammalia; order Rodentia; family Cricetidae; genus Onychomys; species Onychomys leucogaster. The sequence continues at coordinate 1,286,466 of CATKUP010000107.1, read as the reverse complement.
CTCAGAACAAAAAAACGGTGTTTCCTACACATATGGACCATTGATGGTTCAACTCTGATTCTGAAACTGATACAAACCACAGTTCTTCTAACATGCATTTCTTTTCAGTTAAGAGCGAGAAACGTGTGAGCTTCGTAAACGATTTATATTCATTTGAGCTGAAAAGTGACTGCGTTTACCTGAAAAGATGACTTGCCTGTAGGAAGATACAGAACTTGGGATTTAACTCCATTTCTGAAGGGAAACACACAGCACAGTTTTCATGGATGAAACACAGTCTGCTTTAGAGCAAGAAGGACGCTCTTGCTTTCTAGAATCTCTAATACAGCAGGTAACGTGAGTGTGCTCAGAACAAAAGAACGGTGTTTCCTACACATACAGACCATATGTAGTCCAACTCTGCTTCTGAAACTGATACAAACCACAGTTCCTCTAATATCCAATGCTTTTCAGTTAGAGCAAGAAACGTGTGAGCTACGTAAACAATATAGCTTTGTTTGAGCTGAAAGGTGACTGTGTTTACCTGAAACGAAGTCTTGCCTGTAGGAAGACACAGAGCCTGGGATTTAAGACCATTTCTGAAGGGAAACACACAGCACAGTTTTCATCCGTGAAACACACTCTGCTTTAGAGCAAGAAGCACTGTTGCTGTCTAGAATCTCTATTACAGAAGGGAACGTGAGTGTGCTCCGAACAAAAGAACGGTGTTTCCTACACATACAGACCTTATGTCGTCCAACTCTGCTAATGAAACTCATACAAACCACAGTTTCTCTAATATCCAATGATTTTTAAGTTAGAGCAAGAAACGTGTGAGCTACGTAAATGATTTAGCTTTGTTTGAACTGAAAGGTGACTGAGGTTACCTAAACCAAGTCTTGCCTGTAGAAAGACAAAGAGGCTGGGATTTAACTCCATTTCTGAAGGGAAACACAGCACAGTTGTTTTCCGTGAACCACACTCTGCTTTACAGCAAGAAGCATGCTCTTGCTGTCTAGAGTCTCTAATACAGCACGAAACTTGACTGTGCTCAGAACAAAAGAACGGTGTTTCTTACACATATGGACCATTGCTAGTTCAACTCTGATTCTGAAACTGATACAAACCCCAGTTCATCTAATATCCAATGCTTTTCAGTTAGAGCAAGAAATGTGTGAGCTATGCAAACGATATAGCTTTGTTTGAGCTGAAAGGTGACTGAGTTTACCTGAAACGAAGTCTTGCCTGTAGGAATACACAGGGCCTTGGATTTAACTCCATTTCTGAATGGAAACACACAGCACAGTTGTTTTCTGTGAAACACACTCTGCTTTACAGCAAGAAGCACGCTCTTGCTTTCTAGAGTCTCTAATACAGCTGGAAACGTGAGTGTGCTCAGAAAAAAAAAAAGGTGTGTCCTACACATAAGGACCATTGCTAGTTCAACTCTGCTTGTGAAACTGATACAAACCACAGGTCCTCTAACATCCAATGCTTTACATTTAAGAGCAAGAATCGTGTGAGCTACTTGAACAATGTAGCTTTGTTTGAGGTGAAAAGTGACTGAGTTTACCTGGATCGAAGTTTTGCCTGTAGGAAGACACAGAGCCTGGGATTTAACTCCATTTCTGAAGGGAAACACACAGCAGAGTTGTCATCCGTGAAACACACTCTGCTTTAGAGCAAGAAGCACTGTTGCTGTCTAGAGTCTCTAATACAGAAGGGAACGTGAGTGTGCTCAGAACAAAAAAACGGTGTTTCCTACACATATGGACCATTGATGGTTCAACTCTGATTCTGAAACTGATACAAACCACAGTTCTTCTAACATACATTGCTTTTCAGTTAAGAGCAATAAACGTGTTAGCTTCGTAAACGATTTATATTCATTTGAGCTGAAAAGTGACTGCGTTTACCTGAAATGATGTCTTGCTTGTAGGAAGACACAGAGCCTGGATTTAACTCCATTCATGAAGGAAAACACACAGCACAGTTCTCATCCATGAAGCACACTCTGCTTTAGAGCAAGAAGCACGCTCTTGCTTTCTAAGAGTCTCTAATACAGCAGGAAACGTGACTGTGGTCACAACAAAATAGCGGTGTTTCCTACAAATACAGACCATATGTAGTCCAACTCTGCTTCTGAAACTGATACAAACCACAGTTCCTCTAATATCCAATGCTTTTCAGTTAGAGCAAGAAACGTGTGAGCTACGTAAACAATATAGCTTTGTTTGAGCTGAAAGGTGACTGTGTTTACGTGAAACGAAGTCTTGCCTGTAGGAAGACACAGAGCCTGGGATTTAAGACCATTTGTGAAGGGAAACACACAGCACAGTTGTCATCCGTGAAACACACTCTGCTTTAGAGCAAGAAGCACGCTCTTGCTTTCTAGAGTCTCTAATACATCAGGAGACGTGAGTGTGCTCATAACAAATGAACGGTGTTTCCTACACGTACGGATCATTGCTAGTTCAACGCTGCTTCTGAAACTGATTCAAACCCCAAGTCATCTAACATCCAATGCTTTTCAGTTAAGAGCAAGAAACGTGTGAGCTTCTTAAACGATTTATATTCATTTGAGCTGAAACGTGACTGTGTGTACCTGAAATGATGTCTTGCTTGTAGGAAGACACAGAGCCTGGATTTAACTCCATTCATGAAGGAAAACACACAGCACAGTTTTCATCGATGAAACATAGTCTGCTTTAGAGCAAGATGCATGCTCTTGCTTACTAGAATCTCTAATACAGCAGGAAACGTGAGTGTGCTCTGAACAAAAGAATGGTGTTTCCTACACATACAGATAATATGTAGACCAACTCTGCTTCTGAAACTGATAGAAACCACAGGTCCTCTAACATCCAATGCTTTACATTTAAGAGCAAGAAACGTGTGAGCTACTTGAACGATGTAGCTTTGTTTGAGCTGAAAAGTGACTGAGTTTACCTGAAACGAAGTTTTGCCTCTAGGAAGAAACAGAGCCTGGGATTTCACTCCATTTCTGAAGGAAAACACACAGCACAATTGTTTTCCGTGAACCACACTCTGCTGTACAGCAAGAAGCACACACTTGCTGTCTAGAGTCTCTAATACAGCAGGAAATGTGAGTGTGCTCAGAACAAAAGAACGGTGTTTCTTACACATATGGACCATTGCTAGTTCAACTCTGATTCTGAAACAGATACAAACCACAGTTCATCTAATATCCAATGCTTTTCAGTTAGAGCAAGAAACGTGTGAGCTACGCAAACGATATAGCTTTGTTTGAGCTGAAAGGTGACTGAGTTTACCTGAAACGAAGTCTTGCCTGTAAGAATACACAGAGCCTGTGATTTAACTCCATTTCTGAATGGAAACACACAGCACAGTTGTCATCCGTGAAACACACTATGCTTTAGAACAAGAAGCATGCTCTTGCTTTCTAGAGTCTCTAATAGGGCCAGAAACTTGAGGGTACTCAGAACAAAAGAACGGTGTTTCCTACACATATGAACCATTGCTAGTTCAACTCTGCTTCTGAAACTGATACAAACCACAGGTCCTCTAACATCCAATGCTTTACATTTAAGAGCAAGAAACGTGTGAGCTACTTGAACGATGTAGCTTTGTTTGAACTGAAAGGTGACTGAGGTTACCTAAACCAAGTCTTGCCTGTAGAAAGACAAAGCGGCTGGAATTTAACTCCATTTCTGAAGGGAAACACACAGCACCGTTGTTTTCCGTGAACCACACTCTGCTTTACAGCAAGAAGCACGCTCTTGCTGTCTAGAGTCTCTAATACAGCACGAAACTTGACTGTGCTCAGAACAAAAGAACGGTGTTTCTTACACATATGGACCATTGCTAGTTCAACTCTGATTCTGAAACTGATACAAACCCCAGTTCATCTAATATCCAATGCTTTTCAGTTAGAGCAAGAAATGTGTGAGCTACGCAAACGATATAGCTTTGTTTGAGCTGAAAGGTGACTGAGTTTACCTGAAACGAAGTCTTGCCTGTAGGAATACACAGGGCCTGGGATTTAACTCCATTTCTGAATTGAAACACACAGCACAGTTGTTTTCCGTGAAACACACTCTGCTTTACAGCAAGAAGCACGCTCTTGCTCTCTAGAGTCTCTAATACAGCTGGAAACGTGAGTGTGCTCAGAAAAAAAAAAGGTGTGTCCTACACATAAGGACCATTGCTAGTTCAACTCTGCTTGTGAAAGTGATACAAACCACAGGTCCTCTAACATCCAATGCTTTACATTTAAGAGCAAGAATCGTGTGAGCTACTTGAACAATGTAGCTTTGTTTGAGTTGAAAAGTGACTGAGTTTACCTGGATCAAAGTTTTGCCTGTAGGAAGACACAGAGCCTGGGATTTAACTCCATTTCTGAAGGGAAACACACAGCACAGTTGTCATCCGTGAAACACACTCTGCTTTAGAGCAAGAAGCACTGTTGCTGTCTAGAGTCTCTAATACAGAAGGGAACGTGAGTGTGCTCAGAACAAAAAAACGGTGTTTCCTACACATATGGACCATTGATGGTTCAACTCTGATTCTGAAACTGATACAAACCACAGTTCTTCTAACATGCATTTCTTTTCAGTTAAGAGCGAGAAACGTGTGAGCTTCGTAAACGATTTATATTCATTTGAGCTGAAAAGTGACTGCGTTTACCTGAAAAGATGACTTGCCTGTAGGAAGATACAGAACCTGGGATTTAACTCCATTTCTGAAGGGAAACACACAGCACAGTTTTCATGGATGAAACACAGTCTGCTTTAGAGCAAGAAGGACGCTCTTGCTTTCTAGAATCTCTAATACAGCAGGTAACGTGAGTGTGCTCAGAACAAAAGAACGGTGTTTCCTACACATACAGACCATATGTAGTCCAACTCTGCTTCTGAAACTGATACAAACCACAGTTCCTCTAATATCCAATGCTTTTCAGTTAGAGCAAGAAACGTGTGAGCTACGTAAACAATATAGCTTTGTTTGAGCTGAAAGGTGACTGTGTTTACCTGAAACGAAGTCTTGCCTGTAGGAAGACACAGAGCCTGGGATTTAAGACCATTTCTGAAGGGAAACACACAGCACAGTTTTCATCCGTGAAACACACTCTGCTTTAGAGCAAGAAGCACTGTTGCTGTCTAGAATCTCTATTACAGAAGGGAACGTGAGTGTGCTCCGAACAAAAGAACGGTGTTTCCTACACATACAGACCTTATGTCGTCCAACTCTGCTAATGAAACTCATACAAACCACAGTTTCTCTAATATCCAATGATTTTTAAGTTAGAGCAAGAAACGTGTGAGCTACGTAAATGATTTAGCTTTGTTTGAACTGAAAGGTGACTGAGGTTACCTAAACCAAGTCTTGCCTGTAGAAAGACAAAGAGGCTGGGATTTAACTCCATTTCTGAAGGGAAACACAGCACAGTTGTTTTCCGTGAACCACACTCTGCTTTACAGCAAGAAGCATGCTCTTGCTGTCTAGAGTCTCTAATACAGCACGAAACTTGACTGTGCTCAGAACAAAAGAACGGTGTTTCTTACACATATGGACCATTGCTAGTTCAACTCTGATTCTGAAACTGATACAAACCCCAGTTCATCTAATATCCAATGCTTTTCAGTTAGAGCAAGAAATGTGTGAGCTATGCAAACGATATAGCTTTGTTTGAGCTGAAAGGTGACTGAGTTTACCTGAAACGAAGTCTTGCCTGTAGGAATACACAGGGCCTGGGATTTAACTCCATTTCTGAATGGAAACACACAGCACAGTTGTTTTCTGTGAAACACACTCTGCTTTACAGCAAGAAGCACGCTCTTGCTTTCTAGAGTCTCTAATACAGCTGGAAACGTGAGTGTGCTCAGAAAAAAAAAAGGTGTGTCCTACACATAAGGACCATTGCTAGTTCAACTCTGCTTGTGAAACTGATACAAACCACAGGTCCTCTAACATCCAATGCTTTACATTTAAGAGCAAGAATCGTGTGAGCTACTTGAACAATGTAGCTTTGTTTGAGGTGAAAAGTGACTGAGTTTACCTGGATCGAAGTTTTGCCTGTAGGAAGACACAGAGCCTGGGATATAACTCCATTTCTGAAGGGAAACACACAGCAGAGTTGTCATCCGTGAAACACACTCTGCTTTAGAGCAAGAAGCACTGTTGCTGTCTAGAGTCTCTAATACAGAAGGGAACGTGAGTGTGCTCAGAACAAAAAAACGGTGTTTCCTACACATATGGACCATTGATGGTTCAACTCTGATTCTGAAACTGATACAAACCACAGTTCTTCTAACGTACATTGCTTTTCAGTTAAGAGCAATAAACGTGTTAGCTTCGTAAACGATTCATATTCATTTGAGCTGAAAAGTGACTGCGTTTACCTGAAATGATGTCTTGCTTGTAGGAAGACACAGAGCCTGGATTTAACTCCATTCATGAAGGAAAACACACAGCACAGTTCTCATCCATGAAGCACACTCTGCTTTAGAGCAAGAAGCACGCTCTTGCTTTCTAAGAGTCTCTAATACAGCAGGAAACGTGACTGTGGTCACAACAAAATAGCGGTGTTTCCTACAAATACAGACCATTGCTAGTTCAACTCTGCTTCTGAAACTGATACAAACCACACGTCATCTAACATCCAATACTTTTCAGTTAAGGGCAAGAAAAGTGTGAGCTTCGTAAACGATTTATATTCATTTGAGCTGAAAAGTGACTGCGTTTACCTGAAATGATGACTTGCCTGTAGGAAGATACAGAACCTCGGATTTAACTCCATTTCTGAAGGGAAACACACAGCACAGTTTTCATGGATGAAACACAGTCTGCTTTAGAGCAAGAAGGACGCTCTTGCTTTCTAGAATCTCTAATACAGCAGGAAACGTGAGTGTGCTCAGAACAAAAGAACGGTGTTTCCTACACATACAGACCATATGTAGTCCAACTCTGCTTCTGAAACTGATACAAACCACAGTTCCTCTAATATCCAATGCTTTTCAGTTAGAGCAAGAAACGTGTGAGCTACGTAAACAATATAGCTTTGTTTGAGCTGAAAGGTGACTGTGTTTACCTGAAACGAAGTCTTGCCTGTAGGAAGACACAGAGCCTGGGATTTAAGACCATTTGTGAAGGGAAACACACAGCACAGTTGTCATCCGTGAAACACACTCTGCTTTAGAGCAAGAAGCACGCTCTTGCTTTCTAGAGTCTCTAATACATCAGGAGACGTGAGTGTGCTCATAACAAAAGAACGGTGTTTCCTACACGTACGGATCATTGCTAGTTCAACGCTGCTTCTGAAACTGATTCAAACCCCAAGTCATCTAACATCCAATGCTTTTCAGTTAAGAGCAAGAAACGTGTGAGCTTCTTAAACGATTTATATTCATTTGAGCTGAAACGTGACTGTGTGTACCTGAAATGATGTCTTGCTTGTAGGAAGACACAGAGCCTGGATTTAACTCCATTCATGAAGGAAAACACACAGCACAGTTTTCATCGATGAAACACAGTCTGCTTTAGAGCAAGATGCATGCTCTTGCTTACTAGAATCTCTAATACAGCAGGAAACGTGAGTGTGCTCTGAACAAAAGAATGGTGTTTCCTACACATACAGATAATATGTAGACCAACTCTGCTTCTGAAACTGATAGAAACCACAGGTCCTCTAACATCCAATGCTTTACATTTAAGAGCAAGAAACGTGTGAGCTACTTGAACGATGTAGCTTTGTTTGAGCTGAAAAGTGACTGAGTTTACCTGAAACGAAGTTTTGCCTCTAGGAAGAAACAGAGCCTGGGATTTCACTCCATTTCTGAAGGAAAACACACAGCACAATTGTTTTCCATGAACCACACTCTGCTGTACAGCAAGAAGCACACACTTGCTGTCTAGAGTCTCTAATACAGCAGGAAATGTGAGTGTGCTCAGAACAAAAGAACGGTGTTTCTTACTCATATGGACCATTGCTAGTTCAACTCTGATTCTGAAACTGATACAAACCACAGTTCATCTAATATCCAATGCTTTTCAGTTAGAGCAAGAAACGTGTGAGCTACGCAAACGATATAGCTTTGTTTGAGCTGAAAGGTGACTGAGTTTACCTGAAACGAAGTCTTGCCTGTAAGAATACACAGAGCCTGTGATTTAACTCCATTTCTGAATGGAAACACACAGCACAGTTGTCATCCGTGAAACACACTATGCTTTAGAACAAGAAGCATGCTCTTGCTTTCTAGAGTCTCTAATAGGGCCAGAAACTTGAGGGTACTCAGAACAAAAGAACGGTGTTTCCTACACATATGAACCATTGCTAGTTCAACTCTGATTCTGAAACTGATACAAATACAGGTCCTCTAACATCCAATGCTTTACATTTAAGAGCAAGAAACGTGTGAGCTACTTGAACGATGTAGCTTTGTTTGAACTGAAAGGTGACTGAGGTTACCTAAACCAAGTCTTGCCTGTAGAAAGACAAAGCGGCTGGAATTTAACTCCATTTCTGAAGGGAAACACACAGCACCGTTGTTTTCCGTGAACCACACTCTGCTTTACAGCAAGAAGCACGCTCTTGCTGTCTAGAGTCTCTAATACAGCACGAAACTTGACTGTGCTCAGAACAAAAGAACGGTGTTTCTTACACATATGGACCATTGCTAGTTCAACTCTGATTCTGAAACTGATACAAACCCCAGTTCATCTAATATCCAATGCTTTTCAGTTAGAGCAAGAAATGTGTGAGCTACGCAAACGATATAGCTTTGTTTGAGCTGAAAGGTGACTGAGTTTACCTGAAACGAAGTCTTGCCTGTAGGAATACACAGGGCCTGGGATTTAACTCCATTTCTGAATTGAAACACACAGCACAGTTGTTTTCCGTGAAACACACTCTGCTTTACAGCAAGAAGCACGCTCTTGCTCTCTAGAGTCTCTAATACAGCTGGAAACGTGAGTGTGCTCAGAAAAAAAAAAGGTGTGTCCTACACATAAGGACCATTGCTAGTTCAACTCTGCTTGTGAAAGTGATACAAACCACAGGTCCTCTAACATCCAATGCTTTACATTTAAGAGCAAGAATCGTGTGAGCTACTTGAACAATGTAGCTTTGTTTGAGTTGAAAAGTGACTGAGTTTACCTGGATCGAAGTTTTGCCTGTAGGAAGACACAGAGCCTGGGATTTAACTCCATTTCTGAAGGGAAACACACAGCACAGTTGTCATCCGTGAAACACACTCTGCTTTAGAGCAAGAAGCACTGTTGCTGTCTAGAGTCTCTAATACAGAAGGGAACGTGAGTGTGCTCAGAACAAAAAAACAGTGTTTCCTACACATATGGACCATTGATGGTTCAACTCTGATTCTGAAACTGATACAAACCACAGTTCTTCTAACATGCATTTCTTTTCAGTTAAGAGCGAGAAACGTGTGAGCTTCGTAAACGATTTATATTCATTTGAGCTGAAAAGTGACTGCGTTTACCTGAAAAGATGACTTGCCTGTAGGAAGATACAGAACCTGGGATTTAACTCCATTTCTGAAGGGAAACACACAGCACAGTTTTCATGGATGAAACACAGTCTGCTTTAGAGCAAGAAGGACGCTCTTGCTTTCTAGAATCTCTAATACAGCAGGTAACGTGAGTGTGCTCAGAACAAAAGAACGGTGTTTCCTACACATACAGACCATATGTAGTCCAACTCTGCTTCTGAAACTGATACAAACCACAGTTCCTCTAATATCCAATGCTTTTCAGTTAGAGCAAGAAACGTGTGAGCTACGTAAACAATATAGCTTTGTTTGAGCTGAAAGGTGACTGTGTTTACCTGAAACGAAGTCTTGCCTGTAGGAAGACACAGAGCCTGGGATTTAAGACCATTTCTGAAGGGAAACACACAGCACAGTTTTCATCCGTGAAACACACTCTGCTTTAGAGCAAGAAGCACGCTCTTGCTTTCTAGAGTCTCTAATACATCAGGAGACGTGAGTGTGCTCATAACAAAAGAACGGTGTTTCCTACATGTACGGATCATTGCTAGTTCAACGCTGCTTCTGAAACTGATTCAAACCCCAAGTCATCTAACATCCAATGCTTTTCAGTTAAGAGCAAGAAACGTGTGAGCTTCTTAAACGATTTATATTCATTTGAGCTGAAACGTGACTGCGTGTACCTGAAATGATGTCTTGCTTGTAGGAAGACACAGAGCCTGGATTTAACTCCATTCATGAAGGAAAACACACAGCACAGTTTTCATCGATGAAACACAGTCTGCTTTAGAGCAAGATGCATGCTCTTGCTTACTAGATTCTCTAATACAGCAGGAAACGTGAGTGTGCTCTGAACAAAAGAATGGTGTTTCCTACACATACAGATAATATGTAGACCAACTCTGCTTCTGAAACTGATAGAAACCACAGGTCCTCTAACATCCAATGCTTTACATTTAAGAGTAAGAAACGTGTGAGCTACTTGAACGATGCAGCTTTGTTTGAGCTGAAAAATGACTGAGTTTACCTGAAACGAAGTTTTGCCTCTAGGAAGAAACAGAGCCTGGGATTTCACTCCATTTCTGAAGGAAAACACACAGTACAATTGTTTTCCGTGAACCACACTCTGCTGTACAGCAAGAAGCACACACTTGCTGTCTAGAGTCTCTAATACAGCAGGAAATGTGAGTGTGCTCAGAACAAAAGAACGGTGTTTCTTACACATATGGACCATTGCTAGTTCAACTCTGATTCTGAAACTGATACAAACCACAGTTCATCTAATATCCAATGCTTTTCAGTTAGAGCAAGAAACGTGTGAGCTACGCAAACGATATAGCTTTGTTTGAGCTGAAAGGTGACTGAGTTTACCTGAAACGAAGTCTTGCCTGTAAGAATACACAGAGCCTGGGATTTAACTCCATTTCTGAATGGAAACAGACAGCACAGTTGTCATCCGTGAAACACACTATGCTTTAGAATAAGAAGCATGCTCTTGCTTTCTAGAGTCTCTAATAGGGCCAGAAACTTGAGGGTACTCAGAACAAAAAAACAGTGTTCCCTACACATACGAACCATTGCTAGTTCAACTCTGATTCTGAAACTGATACAAACCACAGTTCTTCTAACATGCATTTCTTTTCAGTTAAGAGCGAGAAACGTGTGAGCTTCGTAAACGATTTATATTCATTTGAGCTGAAAAGTGACTGCGTTTACCTGAAAAGATGACTTGCCTGTAGGAAGATACAGAACCTGGGATTTAACTCCATTTCTGAAGGGAAACACACAGCACAGTTTTCATGGATGAAACACAGTATGCTTTAGAGCAAGAAGGACGCTCTTGCTTTCTAGAATCTCTAATACAGCAGGTATCGTGAGTGTGCTCAGAACAAAAGAACGGTGTTTCCTACACATACAGACCATATGTAGTCCAACTCTGCTTCTGAAACTGATACAAACCACAGTTCCTCTAATATCCAATGCTTTTCAGTTAGAACGAGAAACGTGTGTGCTACGTAAACCATGTAACTTTGTTTGTGCTGAAAGGTGACTTAGTTTACCTGAAACGAAATCTTGCCTGTAGGAAGACACAGAGCCTGGGATTTAAGACCATTTCTGAAGGGAAACACACAGCACAGTTGTCATCCGTGAAACACACTCTGCTTTAGAGCAAGAAGCACGCTCTTGCTTTCTAGAGTCTCTAATACATCAGGAAACGTGAGTGTGCTCATAACAAAAGAACGGTGTTTCCTACGCGTACAGACCATTGCTAGTTCAACGCTGCTTCTGGAACTGATACAAACACCCAGTCATCTAACATCCAATGCTCTTCAGTTAAGAACAAGAAAGGTGTGAGCTTTGTAAACGATTTATATACATTTGAGCTGAAAAGTGACTGCGTTTACCTGTAATGATGACTTGCTTGTAGGAAGATACAGAGCCAGAATTTAACTCCATTTCTGAAGGGATAGACACTGCACAGTTTTTATCGATGGAACACTGTCTGCTTTAGAGCAAGAAGCACGCTCTTGCTTTCTAGAATCTCTAATACAGCAGGAAACGTGAGTGCTCAGAACAAAAGAACGGTGTTTCCTACACATACAGACCATATGTAGTCCAACTCTGCTTCTGAAAGTGATACAAACCACAGTTTCTCTAATATACAATGCTTTTCACTTAGAGCAAGTAATGTGTGAGCTACTTGAATGATGTATCTTTGTTTGAGCTGAAAGGTGACTGAGTTTACCTGGAACGAAGTCTTGCCTGTAGGAAGACACAGATCCAGGGATTTAACTCCATTTCTGAAAGGAAACACACAGCACAGTTGTCATCCGTGAAACATACTCTGCTCTAGAGCAAGAAGCAAGCTATTGCTTTCTAGGGTCTCTAATACAGCAAGAAACGTGAGTGTGCTCTGAACAAAAGAATGGTGTTTCCTACACATACAGACCATATGCAGTCCAACTCTGCTTCTGAAACTGATACAAACCACAAGTCATCTAACATCCAATGCTTTGCAGTTAAGAGCAAGAAACGTGTGAGCTTCGTAAACAATTTATATTTATTTGAGCTCTAAAGTGTCTGCATTTACCTGACATGATGTCTTGATTGTAGGAAGATACAGAGCCTGGGATTTACTCCATTTCTGAAGGGAAACACGCAGCACAGTTTTCATCGATGAAACACACTCTGCTTTAGAGCAATAAGCACGCTCTTGCTTACTAGAGTCTCTAATACAGCAGGAAACGTGGGTGTGCTCCAAACAAAAGAACGGTGTTTCCTACACATACAGACCATATGTAGACCAACTCTGCTTCTGAAACTGATACAAACCACTGTTCCTCTAATATCCAATGCTTTTCAGTTAGAGCGAGAAACGTGTGTGCTACGTAAACCATGTAACTTTGTTTGTGCTGAAAGGTGACTGAGTTTACCTGAAACGAAGTCTTGCCTGTAGGAAGACACAGAGCCTGGGATTTAAGACCATTTCTGAAGGGAAACACACAGCACAGTTGTCATCCGTGAAACACACTCTGCTTTAGAGCAAGAAGCACGCTCTTGCTTTCTAGAGTCTCTAATACATCAGGAAACGTGAGTGTGCTCATAACAAAAGAACGGTGTTTCCTACGCGTGCGGACCATTGCTAGTTCAACGCTGCTTCTGGAACTGATACAAACACCAAGTCATCTAACATCCAATGCTCTTCAGTTTAGAACAAGAAAGGTGTGAGCTTTGTAAACGATTTATATACATTTGAGCTGAAAAGTGACTGCGTTTACCTGTAATGATGTCTTGCTTGTAGGAAGACACAGAGCCTGGAATTTAACTCCATTCCTGAAGCGAAACACACAGCACAGTTCTCATCCATGAAACATACTCTGCTTTAGAGCAAGAAGCAAGCTATTGCTTTCTAGGGTCTCTAATACAGCAGGAAACATGTGTGTGCTCAGAACAAAAGAACGGTGTTTCCTACACATACAGACCATAAGTAGTCCAACTCTGCTTCTGAAACTGATAGAAACCACAAGTCATCTATCATCCAATGCTTTTCAGTTAAGAGCAAGAAACGTGTGAGCTTCGTAAACAATTTATATTCATTTGAGGTGAAAATTGTCTACGTTTACCTGAAATGATGTCTTGATTGTAGGAAGATACAGAGCCTGGATTTAACTCCATTCCTGACAGGAAACACACAGCACAGTTCTCATCCATGAAACACACTCTGCTTTAGAGCAAGAAGTACCGCCTTGCTTTCTAAGAGTCTCTAATACAGCAGGAAACGTGACTGTGGTCAGAAAAACTTAATGGTGTTTCCTACACATACGGACCATATGTAGTCCAACTCTGCTTCTGAAACTGATACAAACCACAAGTCATCTAACATCCAATGCTTTTCAGTTAAGAGCAAGAAACGTGTGATCTTCGTAAACGATTTATATTCATTTGAGCGGAAAAGTGACTGCGTTTACATGAAATGATGACTTGCTTGTAGGAAGATACAGAGCATGGGATTTAACTCCATTTCTGAAGGGAAACACACAGCACAGTTTTCATCGATGAAACACAGTCTCCTTTAAGCAAGAAGCACGCTCTTGCTTTCCAGAATCTCTAATACATCAGGAAACGTGAGTGTGCTCCGAACAAAAGAATGGTGTTTCCTACACATACAGATCATATGTAGACCAACTCTGCTTCTGAAACTGATACAAACCACAGGTCTTCTAATATCCAATGCTTTTCAGTTAGAGCAAGAAACGTGTGAGCTACGTAAACGATATAGGTTTGTTTGAGCTGAAAGGTGACTGAGTTTACCTAAATGAAGTCTTGCCTGTAGGAAGACACAGAGCCTGGGATTTAACTCCATTTCTGAAGGGAAACAAACAGCACAGTTGTCATCCGTGAAACACACACTGCTTTACGGCAAGAAGCATGCTCTTGCTGTCTAGAGTCTCTAATACAGCAGGAAATGTGAGTGTGCTCAGAACAAAAGAACGGTGGTTCCTACACAAACGGACCATTGCTAGTTGAACTCTGTGTCTGAAACTGATACAAACCACTGATCCTCTAACATGCAATGCTTTTCACTAAAGAGCGAGAAATGTGTGAGCTTCGTAAACGATTTATATTCATTTGACCTGAAAAGTGACTGCGTTTACCTGAAATAATGACTTGCTTGTAGGAAGATACAGAGCCTTGGATTAAAATCCATTTGTGAAGGGAAACAAACAGCACAGTTTTCATTGATGAAACACAGTCTGCTTTAGAGCAAGAAGCACGCTCTTGGTTTCTAGAGTCTCTCATACAGCAGGAAGCGTGAGTGTGCTCAGAACAAAAGAATGGTGTTTCCTACACATACAGAGCATATGTAGTCCAACTCTGCTTCTGAAAGTGATACAAACCACAGTTTCTCTAATATCCAATGCTTTTCACTTAGAGCAATTAACGTGTGAGCTACTTGAACGATGTATCTTTGTTTGAGCTGAAAGGTGACTGAGTTTACCTGAAACGAAGTCTTGCCTGTAGGAAGACACAGATCCAGGGATTTAACTCCATTTCTGAAAGGAAACACACAGCACAGTTGTCATCCGTGAAACAAACTCTGCTCTAGAGCAAGAAGCAAGCTATTGCTTTCTAGGGTCTCTAATACAGCAAGAAACGTGAGTGTGCTCTGTAGAAAAGAACGGTGTTTCCTACACATACAGACCATATGTAGTCCAACTCTGCTTCTGAAACTGATACAAACCACAAGTCATCTAACATCCAATGCTTTGCAGTTAAGAGCAAGAAACGTGTGAGCTTCGTAAACAATTTATACTTATTTGAGCTCAAAAGTGTCTGCGTTTACCTGACATGATGTCTTGATTGTAGGAAGATACAGAGCCTGGGATTTACTCCACTTCTGAAGGGAAACACGCAGCACAGTTTTCAGCGATGAAACACACTCTGCTTTAGAGCAAGAAGCAGGCTCTTGCTTTCTAGTGTCTCTCATACAGCAGGAAGCGTGAGTGTGCTCAGAACAAAAGAACGGTGTTTCCTACACGTACGGACCATTGCTAGTTCAAGGCTGCTTCTGAAACTGATACAAACCACAAGTCATCTAAAATCCAATGCTTTTAAGTTAAGAGTGAGAAACATGTGAGCCTCGAGAACATGTAGCTTCCTTTGAGCTGAAATGTGACTTTGTTTACCTGAAAAGATGTCTTGCTTGTAGGAAGACACAGAGCCTGGAGTTTAGCTCCATTCCTGAAGGGAAACACACAGCACAGTTCTCATCCATGAAACACACTCTGCTTTAGAGCAAGAAGCACGCTCTTGCTTTCTACGTGTCTCTAATACAGCAGGAAACATGAGTGTGGTCAGAACAAAATAATGGTGCTTCCTACACATACGGACCATTGCTAGTTCAACTCTGCTTCTGAAACTGATACAAACCACAAGTCATCTAACATCCAACGCTTTTCAGTTAAGAGCAAGAAACGTGTGAGCTTTGTAAACGATTTATATTCACTTGAGCTGAAAAGTGACTGCGTTTACCTGAAATGATGACTTGCTTGTAGGAAGATACAGAGCCTTGGATTAAAATCCATTTGTGAAGGGAAACAAACAGCACAGTTTTCATTGATGAAACACAGTCTGCTTTAGAGCAAGAAGCACGCTCTTGCGTTCTAGAGTCTCTAATACAGCAGGAAACGTGAGTGTGCTCAGAACAAAGGAACGGTGTTTCCAACACATACAGACCATATGTAGTCCAACTCTGCTTCTGAAACTGATACAAACCACAGTTTCTCTAATATCCAATGCTTTTAAGTTAGAGCAAGAAACGTTTGAGCTACGTAAATGATATAGCTTTGTTTGAGCTGAAAGGTTACTGAGTTTATCTAAACGAAGTCTTGCCTGTAGGAAGACAAAGAGCCTGGGATTTAACTCCATTTCTGAAGGGAAACACACAGCACAGTTGTCATCTGTGAAACACACTCTGCTTTAGAACAAGAAGCATGCTCTTGCTTTCTAGAGTCTCTAATAGAGCCAGAAACTTGAGGGTACTCAGAACAAAAGAACGGTTTTTCCTACAAATACGGACCATTGCTAGTTCAACTCTGCTTCTGAAACTGATACAAACCACAGGTCCTCTAACATCCAATGCTTTACAGTTAAGAGCAAGAAATGTGTGAGCTACTTGAACGAAGTAGCTTTGTTTGAGCTGAAAAGTGACTGAGTTTACCTGAAAAGAATTCTTGCCTGTAGGAAGACACAGAGTCTGGGATTTAACACCATTTCTGAAGGGAAACACACAGCACAGTTGTCATCTGTGAAACACACCCTGCTTTAGAGCAAGAAGCACGCTCTTGCTTTCTAGAGTCTCTAATACATCAGGAAATGTGAGTGTGCTCATCAAAAAAGAACGGTGTTTCCTACACTTACGGACCATTGTTAGTTCAGCGCTGCTTCTGAAACTGATACAAACCCCCAGTCGTCTAACATCCAATGCTTTTCAGTTAAGAGCAAGTAATGTGTGAGCTTCGTAAAGGATTTATATTAATTTGAGTGGAAAAGTGACTGCGTTTACCTGAAATGATGTCTTGATTGTAGGAAGATACAGAGCCTGGGATTTACACCATTTCTGAAGGGAAAAACACAGCACAGTTATCATCCATGAAACACACTCTACTATAGAGCTAGAAGCACACTCTTGCTTTCTAGAGTCTCTAATACATCAGGAAACATGAGTGTGCTCATAACAAAAGAACGGTGTTTGCTACACGTAGGGACCATTGCTAGTTCAACGCTGCTTCTGTAACTGATACAAACCCCAAGTCATCTAAAATCCAATGCTTTTCAGTTAAGAGCAAGAATGGTGTGAGCTTCGTAAATGATTTATATTCATTGAGCTGAAAAGTGACTGCGTATACCTGAAATGATGTCTTGCTTGTAGGAAGACACAGAGCCTGGAATTTAACTCCATTCCTGAAGGGAAAGACACAGCACATTTCTCATCCATGAAACATACTCTGCTTTAGAGCAAGAAGCAAGCTATTGCTTTCTACGATCTCTAATACAACAGGAAACCTGTGTGTGCTCAAACAAAAGAACGGTGTTTCCTACACAGACCGACCATATGTAGTCCAACTCTGCTTCTGAATCTATGCAAACCAGAGTTCCTCTAATATCCAATGCTTTTCAGTTAGTGCGAGAAACGTGTGAGCTACATAAACGATGTAGCTTTGTTTGAGCTGAAAGGTGACTGAGTTTACCTGAAACGAAGTCTTGCCTGTAGGAAGACACAGAGCCTGGGATTTAACACCATTTCTGAAAGGAAACACACAGCACAGTTGTCATCCATGAAACACACTCGGCTTTAGAGAAAGAATCAGGCTCTTGCTTTCTAGAGCCTCTAATACATCAGGAAACGTGAGTGTGCTCATAAAAAAAGAACGGTGTTTCCTACACCTACGGACCATTGTTAGTTCAGCGCTGCTTCTGAAACTGATACAAACCCCCAGTCATCTAACGTCCAATGCTTTTCAGTTAAGAGCATGTTACGTGTGAGCTTCGTAAACGAATTATATTCATTAGAGCGGAAAAGTGACTGCGTTTACCTGAAATGATGACTTGCTTTTAGGAAGATACAGAGCCTGGGATTTAACTCCATTTCTGAAGGGAAACACACTGCACAGTTTTCATCGATGGAACACAGTCTGCTTTAGAGCAAGAAGCACGCTCTTGCTTTCTAGAATCTCTAATACAGCAGGAAACGTGAGTGTGCTCAGAACAAAAGAACGGTGTTTCCTACACATACCGAACATATGTAGTCCAACTCTCCTTCTGAAAGTGATACAAACCACAGTTTCTCTAATATCCAATGCTTTTCAGTTAGAGCAAGTAACGTGTGAGCTACTTGAACGATGTATCTTTGTTTGAGCTGAAAGGTGACTGAGTTTACCTGAAACGAAGTCTTGCCTGTAGGAAGACACAGACCCAGGGATTTAACTCCATTTCTGAAAGGAAACACACAGCACAGTTGTCATCTGTGAACCACACATTCATTTAGAGCAAGAAGCACGCTCTTGCTTTCTAGAGTCTCTCATACAGCAGGAAGCGTGAGTGTGCTCAGAACAAAAGAACGGTGTTTCCTACATGGACGGACCATTGCTAGTACAACTCGGCTTCTGAAACTGATACAAACCACAAGTCATCTAACATCCAATGCTTTTCAGTTAAGAGTGAGAAACATGTGAGCCTCAAGAACATGTAGCTTCCTTTGAGCTGAAATGTGACTTTGTTTACCTGAAAAGATGTCTTGCTTGTAGGAAGACACAGAGCCTGGAGTTTAACTCCATTCCTGAAGGGAAACACACAGCACAGTTCTCATCCATGAAACACACTCTGCTTTAGAGCAAGAAGCACGCTCTTGCTTTCTACGTGTCTCTAATACAGCAGGAAACGTGACAGTGGTCAGAACAAAATAATGGTGCTTCCTACACATACGGACCATTGCTAGTTCAACTCTGCTTCTGAAACTGATAGAAACCACAAGTCATCTAACATCCAACGCTTTTCAGTTAAGAGCAAGAAACGTGTGAGCTTTGTAAACGATTTATATTCACTTGAGCTGAAAAGTGACTGCGTTTACCTGAAATGATGACTTGCTTGTATGAAGATACAGAGCCTTGGATTAAAATCCATTTCTGAAAGGAAACAAACAGCACAGTTTTCATTGATGAAACACAGTCTGCTTTAGAGCAAGAAGCACGCTCTTGCGTTCTAGAGTCTCTAATACAGCAGGAAACGTGAGTGTGCTCAGAACAAAGGAACGGTGTTTCCAACACATACAGACCATATGTAGTCCAACTCTGCTTCTGAAACTGATACAAACCACATTTCTCTAATATCCAATGCTTTTAAGTTAGAGCAAGAAACGTTTGAGTTACGTAAATGATATAGCTTTGTTTGAGCTGAAAGGTTACTGAGTTTATCTAAACGAAGTCTTGCCTGTAGGAAGACAAATAGCCTGGGATTTAACTCCATTTCTGAAGGGAAACACACAGCACAGTTGTCATCTGTGAAACACACTCTGCTTTAGAACAAGAAGCATGCTCTTGCTTTCTAGAGTCTCTAATAGAGCCAGAAACTTGAGGGTACTCAGAACAAAAGAACGGTTTTTCCTACAAATACGGACCATTGCTAGTTCAACTCTGCTTCTGAAACTGATACAAACCACAGGTCCTCTAACATCCAATGCTTTACAGTTAAGAGCAAGAAATGTGTGAGCTACTTGAACGATGTAGCTTTGTTTGAGCTGAAAAGTGACTGAGTTTACCTGAAAAGAATTCTTGCCTGTAGGAAGACACAGAGTCTGGGATTTAACACCATTTCTGAAGGGAAACATACAGCACAGTTGTCATCTGTGAAACACACCCTGCTTTAGAGCAAGAAGAACGCTCTTGCTTTCTAGAGTCTCTAATACATGAGGAAATGTGAGTGTGCTGATCAAAAAAGAACGGTGTTTCCTACACTTACGGACCATTGTTAGTTCAGCGCTGCTTCTGAAACTGATACAAACCCCCAGTCGTCTAACATCCAATGCTTTTCAGTTAAGAGCAAGTAATGTGTGAGCTTCGTAAAGGATTTATATTCATTTGAGCGGAAAAGTGACTGCTTTTACCTGAAATGATGTCTTGCTTGTAGGAAGACACAGAGCCTGGATTTAACGCCATTCCTGAAGGGAAACACACAGCACAGTTCTCATCCCTGAACCACACTCTGCTTTAGAGCAAGAAGCACCCTCTTGCTTTATAAGAGTCTCTAATACAGCCGGAAACGTGACTGTGGTCAGAAAAAAATAATGGTGTTTCCTACACATACGGACCATTGCTAGTCCAACTCTGCTTCTGAAACTGATACAAACCACAAGTCATCTAACATCCAATGCTTTT
Source organism: Onychomys leucogaster (assembly GCA_949786385.1). Classification (NCBI taxonomy): domain Eukaryota; kingdom Metazoa; phylum Chordata; class Mammalia; order Rodentia; family Cricetidae; genus Onychomys; species Onychomys leucogaster. The sequence goes on along the minus strand of CATKUP010000107.1, from coordinate 1,266,068 downwards.
CAGTTAAGAGCAAGAAACGTGTGAGCTATGTAAACGATATAGGTTTGTTTGAGCTGAATGGTGACTTTGTTTACCTAAAACGAAGTTTTGCCTGTAGGAAGACACAGAGCCTGGGATGTAACTCCATTTCTGAAGGGAAACACACAGCACACTTGTCATCCTTGAAACACTCATTGTTTTAGACCAAGAAGCAAGCTATTGCTTTCTAGGGTCTCTAATACACCAGGAAACGTGAGTGTGCTCAGAACAATATAACGGTGTTTCCTACACATACGGACCATTGCGAGTTCAACTCTGCTTCTGAAACTGATACAAACTACAAGTCCTCTAACATCCAATGCTTTTCAGTTAAGCGCAAGAAACGTGTGAGCTTCGTAAATGATTTATATTAATTTGAGCTGAAAAGTGACTGCGTTTACCTGAAATGATGACTTGCTTGTAGGGAGATACAGAGACTCGGATTTAACTCCATTTCTGAAGGGAAACACACAGCACAGTTTTCATCGATGAAACACAGTCTGCTTTAGAGCAAGAAGCAGGCTCTTGTTTACTAGAATCTCTAATACAGCAGGAAACGTGAGTGTGCTCAGAACAAAAAAACGGTGTTTCCTACACATACAGACCATATGTAGTCCAACTCTACTTCTGAAAGTGATACAAACCACAGTTTCTCTAATATCCAATGCTTTTCAGTTAGAGCAAGAAATGTGTGAGCTACTTGAACGATGTATCTTTGTTTGAGCTGAAAGGTGACTGAGTTTACCTGAAACGAAGTCTTGCCTGTAGGAAGACACAGATCCAGGGATATAACTCCATTTCTGAAAGGAAACACACAGCACAGTTGTCATCCGTGAAACATACTCTGCTCTAGAGCAAGAAGCAAGCTATTGCTTTCTAGGTTCTCTAATACAGCAAGAAACGTGAGTGTGCTCTGAACAAAAGAACGTTGTTTCCTACACATACAGACCATATGTAGTCCAACTCTGCTTCTGAAACTGATACAAACCACAAGTCATCTAACATCCAATGCTTTGCAGTTAAGAGCAAGAAACGTGTGAGCTTCGTAAACAATTTATATTTATTTGAGCTCTAAAGTGTCTGCGTTTACCTGACATGATGTCTTGATTGTAGGAAGATACAGAGCCTGGGATTTACTCCATTTCTGAAGGGAAACACGCAGCACAGTTTTCATCGATGAAACACACTCTGCTTTAGAGGAATAAGCACGCTCTTGCTTACTAGTGTCTCTAATACAGCAGGAAACGTGGGTGTGCTCCAAACAAAAGAACGGAGTTTCCTACACATACAGACCATATGTAGACCAACTCTGCTTCTGAAACTGATACAAACCACTGTTCCTCTAATATCCAATGCTTTTCAGTTAGAGCGAGAAACGTGTGTGCTACATAAACCATGTAACTTTGTTTGTGCTGAAAGGTGACTGAGTTTACCTGAAACGAAGTCTTGCCTGTAGGAAGACACAGAGCCTGGGATTTAAGACCATTTCTGAAGGGAAACACACAGCACAGTTGTCATTCGTGAAACACACTCTGCTTTAGAGCAAGAAGCACGCTCTTGCTTTCTAGAGTCTCTAATACATCATGAAACGTGAGTGTGCTCATAACAAAAGAACGGTGTTTCCTACGCGTACGGACCATTGCTAGTTCAACGCTGCTTCTGGAACTGATACAAACACCAAGTTATCTAACATCCAATGCTCTTCAGTTAAGAACAAGAAAGGTGTGAGCTTCGTAAACGATTTATATACATTTGAGCTGAAAAGTGACTGCGTTTACCTGAAATGATGACTTGCTTGTAGGAAGATACAGAGCCTGAATTTAACTCCATTTCTGAAGGGAAACACACTGCACAGTTTTCATCGATGGAACACAGTCTGCTTTAGAGCAAGAAGCACGCTCTTGCTTTCTAGAATCTCTAATACAGCAGGAAACGTGAGTGTGCTCAGAACAAAAGAACGGTGTTTCCTACACATACAGACCATATGTAGTCCAACTCTGCTTCTGAAAGTGATACAAACCACAGTTTCTCTAATATCCAATGCTTTTCACTTAGAGCAAGTAACGTGTGAGCTACTTGAACGATGTATCTTTGTTTGAGCTGAAAGGTGACTGAGTTTACCTGAAACGAAGTCTTGCCTGTAGGAAGACACAGATCCAGGGATTTAACTCCATTTCTGAAAGGAAACACACTGCACAGTTGTCATCCGTGAAACATACTCTGCTCTAGAGCAAGAAGCAAGCTATTGCTTTCTAGGGTCTCTAATACACCAAGAAACGTGAGTGTGCTCTGAACAAATGAACGGTGTTTCCTACACATACAGACCATATGTAGTCCAACTCTACTTCTGAAAGTGATACAAACCACAGTTTCTCTAATATCCAATGCTTTTCAGTTAGAGCAAGAAATGTGTGAGCTACTTGAACGATGTATCTTTGTTTGAGCTGAAAGGTGACTGAGTTTACCTGAAACGAAGTCTTGCCTGTAGGAAGACACAGATCCAGGGATATAACTCCATTTCTGAAAGGAAACACACAGCACAGTTGTCATCCGTGAAACATACTCTGCTCTAGAGCAAGAAGCAAGCTATTGCTTTCTAGGTTCTCTAATACAGCAGGAAACCTGAGTGTGCTCAGAATAAAAGAACGGTGTTTCCTACACATACAGACCATAAGTAGTCCAACTCTGCTTCTGAAACTGATAGAAACCACAAGTCATCTATCATCCAATGCTTTTCAGTTAAGAGCAAGAAACGTGTGAGCTTCGTAAACAATTTATATTCATTTGAGGTGAAAATTGTCTGTGTTTACCTGAAATGATTTCTTGATTGTAGGAAGATACAGAGCCTGGATTTAACTCCATTCCTGACAGGAAACACACAGCACAGTTCTCATCCATGAAACACACTCTGCTTTAGAGCAAGAAGCACCGCCTTGCTTTCTAAGAGTCTCTAATACAGCAGGAAACGTGACTGTGGTCAGAAAAAATTAATGGTGTTTCCTACACATACGGACCATATGTAGTCCGACTCTGCTTCTGAAACTGATACAAACCACAAGTCATCTAACATCCAATGCTTTTCAGTTAAGAGCAAGAAACGTGTGATCTTCGTAAACGATTTATATTCATTTGAGCGGAAAAGTGACTGCGTTTACCTGAAATGATGACTTGCTTTTAGGAAGATACAGAGCCTTGGATTAAAATCCATTTGTGAAGGAAAACAAACAGCACAGTTTTCATTGATGTAACACAGTCTGCTTTAGAGCAAGAAGCACGCTCTTGCGTTCTAGAGTCTCTAATACAGCAGGAAACGTGAGTGTGCTCAGAACAAAGGAACGGTGTTTCCAACACATACAGACCATATGTAGTCCAACTCTGCTTCTGAAACTGATACAAACCACAGTTTCTCTAATATCCAATGCTTTTAAGTTAGAGCAAGAAACGTTTGAGCTACGTAAATGATATAGCTTTGTTTGAGCTGAAAGGTTACTGAGTTTATCTAAACGAAGTCTTGCCTGTAGGAAGACAAAGAGCCTGGGATTTAACTCCATTTCTGAAGGGAAACACACAGCACAGTTGTCATCTGTGAAACACACTCTGCTTTAGAACAAGAAGCATGCTCTTGCTTTCTAGAGTCTCTAATAGAGCCAGAATCTTGAGGGTACTCAGAACAAAAGAACGGTTTTTCCTACAAATACGGACCATTGCTAGTTCAACTCTGCTTCTGAAACTGATACAAACCACAGGTCCTCTAACATCCAATGCTTTACAGTTAAGAGCAAGAAATGTGTGAGCTACTTGAACGATGTAGCTTTGTTTGAGCTGAAAAGTGACTGAGTTTCCCTAAAAGAATTCTTGCCTGTAGGAAGACACAGAGTCTGGGATTTAACACCATTTCTGAAGGGAAACACACAGCACAGTTGTCATCTGTGAAACACACCCTGCTTTAGAGCAAGAAGCACGCTCTTGCTTTCAAGAGTCTCTAATACATCAGAAAACATGAGTGTGCTCATAACAAAAGAACGGTGTTTGCTACACGTAGGGACCATTGCTAGTTCAACGCTGCTTCTGTAACTGATACAAACCCCAAGTCATCTAAAATCCAATGCTTTTCAGTTAAGAGCAAGAATGGTGTGAGCTGCGTAAATGATTTATATTCATTTGAGCTGAAAAGTGACTGCGTATACCTGAAATGATGTCTTGCTTGTAGGAAGACACAGAGCCTGGAATTTAACTCCATTCCTGAAGGGAAAGACACAGCACATTTCTCATCCATGAAACATACTCTGCTTTAGAGCAAGAAGCAAGCTATTGCTTTCTACGATCTCTAATACAACAGGAAACCTGTGTGTGCTCAAACAAAAGAACGGTGTTTCCTACACAGACAGACCATATGTAGTCCAACTCTGCTTCTGAATCTATGCAAACCAGAGTTCCTCTAATATCCAATGCTTTTCAGTTAGTGCGAGAAACGTGTGAGCTACATAAACGATGTAGCTTTGTTTGAGCTGAAAGGTGACTGAGTTTACCTGAAACGAAGTCTTGCCTGTAGGAAGACACAGAGCCTGGGATTTAACACCATTTCTGAAAGGAAACACACAGCACAGTTGTCATTCGTGAAACACACTCTGCTTTAGAGCAAGAAGCACGCTCTTGCTTTCTAGAGTCTCTAATACATCAGGAAACGTGAGTGTGCTCATAACAAAAGAACGGTGTTTCCTACGCGTACGGACCATTGCTAGTTCAACGCTGCTTCTGGAACTGATACAAACACCAAGTTATCTAACATCCAATGCTCTTCAGTTAAGAACAAGAAAGGTGTGAGCTTCGTAAACGATTTATATACATTTGAGCTGAAAAGTGACTGCGTTTACCTGAAATGATGACTTGCTTGTAGGAAGATACAGAGCCTGAATTTAACTCCATTTCTGAAGGGAAACACACTGCACAGTTTTCATCGATGGAACACAGTCTGCTTTAGAGCAAGAAGCACGCTCTTGCTTTCTAGAATCTCTAATACAGCAGGAAACGTGAGTGTGCTCAGAACAAAAGAACGGTGTTTCCTACACATACAGACCATATGTAGTCCAACTCTGCTTCTGAAAGTGATACAAACCACAGTTTCTCTAATATCCAATGCTTTTCAGTTAGAGCAAATAACGTGTGAGCTACTTGAACGATGTATCTTTGTTTGAGCTGAAAGGTGACTGAGTTTACCTGAAACGAAGTCTTGCCTGTAGGAAGACACAGATCCAGGGATTTAACTCCATTTCTGAAAGGAAACACACTGCACAGTTGTCATCCGTGAAACATACTCTGCTCTAGAGCAAGAAGCAAGCTATTGCTTTCTAGGGTCTCTAATACAGCAAGAAACGTGAGTGTGCTCTGAACCAAAGAACGGTGTTTCTTACACATACAGACCATATGTAGTCCAACTCTGCTTCTGAAACTGATACAAACCACAAGTCATCTAACATCCAATGCTTTGCATTTAAGAGCAAGAAACGTGTGAGCTTCGTAAACAATTTATATTTATTTGAGCTCTAAAGTGTCTGCGTTTACCTGACATGATGTCTTGATTGTAGGAAGATACAGAGCCTGGGATATACTCCATTTCTGAAGGGAAACACACAGCACAGTTTTCATCGATGAAACACACTCTGCTTTAGAGCAATAAGCACGCTCTTGCTTACTAGTGTCTCTAATACAGCAGGAAACGTGGGTGTGCTCCAAACAAAAGAACGGTGTTTCCTACACATACAGACCATATGTAGACCTACTCTGCTTCTGAAACTGATACAAACCACTATTCCTCTAATATCCAATGCTTTTCAGTTAGAGCGAGAAACGTGTGTGCTACGTAAACCATGTAACTTTGTTTGTGCTGAAAGGTGACTGAGTTTACCTGAAACGAAGTCTTGCCTGTAGGAAGACACAGAGCCTGGGATTTAAGACCATTTCTGAAGGGAAACACACAGCACAGTTGTCATCCGTGAAACACACTCTGCTTTAGAGCAAGAAGCACGCTCTTGCTTTCTAGAGTCTCTAATACATCAGGAAACGTGAGTGTGCTCATAACAAAAGAACGGTGTTTCCTACGCGTGCGGACCATTGCTAGTTCAACGCTGCTTCTGGAACTGATACAAACACCAAGTCATCTAACATCCAATGCTCTTCAGTTAAGAACAAGAAATGTGTGAGCTTCGTAAACGATTTATATACACTTGAGCTGAAAAGTGACTGTGTTTACCTGTAATGATGTCTTGCTTGTAGGAAGACACAGAGCCTGGAATTTAACTCCATTCCTGAAGTGAAACACACAGCACAGTTCTCATCCATGAAACATACTCTGCTTTAGAGCAAGAAGCAAGCTATTGCTTTCTAGGGTCTCTAATACAGCAGGAAACCTGTGTGTGCTCAGAATAAAAGAACGGTGTTTCCTACACATACAGACCATAAGTAGTCCAACTCTGCTTCTGAAACTGATAGAAACCACAAGTCATCTATCATCCAATGCTTTTCAGTTAAGAGCAAGAAACGTGTGAGCTACGTAAACGATATAGGTTTGTTTGAGCTGAAAGGTGACTTTGTTTACCTAAAACGAAGTCTTGCCTGTAGGAAGACACAGAGCCTGGATTTAACTCCATTCATGAATGAAAACACACAGCCCAGTTTTCTCGATGAAACACAGTCTGCTTTAGAGCAAGAAGCAGGCTCTTGTTTACTAGAATCTCTAATACAGCAGGAAACGTGAGTGTGCTCAGAACAAAAAAACGGTGTTTCCTACACATACAGACCATATGTAGTCCAACTCTACTTCTGAAAGTGATACAAACCACAGTTTCTCTAATATCCAATGCTTTTCAGTTAGAGCAAGAAACGTGTGAGCTACTTGAACGATGTATCTTTGTTTGAGCTGAAAGGTGACTGAGTTTACCTGAAACGAAGTCTTGCCTGTAGGAAGACACAGATCCAGGGATATAACTCCATTTCTGAAAGGAAACACACAGCACAGTTGTTATCCGTGAAACATACTCTGCTTTAGAGCAAGAAGCAAGCTATTGCTTTCTAGGGTCTCTAATACAGCAGGAAACCTGTGTGTGCTCAAACAAAAGAACGGTGTTTCCTAGACAGACAGACCATATGTAGTCCAACTCTGCTTCTGAATCTATACGAACCAGAGTTCCTCTAATATCCAATGCTTTTCAGTTAGTGCGAGAAACGTGTGAGCTACATAAACGATGTAGCTTTCTTTGAGCTGAAAGGTGACTGAGTTTACCTGAAATGAAGTCTGGCCTGTAGGAAGACACAGAGCCTGGGATTTAACACCATTTCTGAAAGGAAACACACAGCACAGTTGTCATCCATGAAACACACTCGGCTTTAGAGCAATAATCACGCTCTTGCTTTCTAGAGTCTCTAATACAGCAGGAAATATGAGTGTGCTCATAAAAAAAGAACGGTGTTTCCTACACTTACGGACCATTGTTCGTTCAGCGCTGCTTCTGAAAATGATACAAACCCCCAGTCATCTAACGTCCAGTGCTTTTCAGTTAAGAGCAAGTAACATGTGAGCTTCGTAAACGAATTATATTCATTTGAGCGGAAAAGTGACTGCGTTTACCTGAAATGATGACTTGCTTGTAGGAAGATACAGAGCCTGGGATTTAACTCCATTTCTGAAGGGAAACACACTGCACAGTTTTCATCGATGGAACACAGTCTGCTTTAGAGCAAGAAGCACGCTCTTGCTTTCTAGAATCTCTAATACAGCAGGAAACGTGAGTGTGCTCAGAACAAAAGAACGGTGTTTCCTACACATACCAACCATATGTAGTCCAACTCTCCATGTGAAAGTGATACAAACCACAGTTTCTCTAATATCCAATGCTTTTCAGTTAGAGCAAATAACGTGTGAGCTACTTGAACGATGTATCTTTGTTTGACCTGAAAGGTGACTGAGTTTACCTGAAACGAAGTCTTGCCTGTAGGAAGACACAGACCCAGGGATTTAACTCCATTTCTGAAAGGAAACACACAGCACAGTTGTCACCCGTGAAACATACTCTGCTTTAGAGCAAGAAGCAAGCTATTGCTTTCTACGGTCTCTAATACAGCAGGAAACGTGAGTGTGCTCAGAATAAAAGAACGGTGTTTCCTACACATACAGACCATATGTAGTCCAACTCTGCTTCTGAAACTGATACAAACCACAAGTCATCTAACATCCAATGCTTTGCAGTTAAGAGCAAGAAACGTGTGACTTCGTAAACAATTTTATTTATTTGAGCTCAAAAGTGTCTGCGTTTACCTGACATGATGTCTTGATTGTAGGAAGATACAGAGCGTGGGATTTAAGACCATTTCTGAAGGGAAACACAGAGCACAGTTGTCATCCGTGACACACTCTGCCTTAGAGCAAGAAGCACGCTCTTGCTTTCTAGAGTGTCTAATACATCAGGAAACGTGAGTGTGCTCATAACAAAAGAACTGTGTTTCCTACGCGTACGGACCATTGCTAGTTCAACGCTGCTTCTGGAACTGATACAAACACCAAGTCATCTAACATCCAATGCTCTTCAGTTAAGAACAAGAAACGTGTGAGCTTCGTAAACAATTTATATTCATTTGAGCTGAAAATTGTCTGTGTTTACCTGAAATGATGTCTTCATTGTAGGAAGATACAGAGCCTGGATTTAACTCCATTCCTGACAGGAATCACACAGCACAGTTCTCATCCATGAAACACACTCTGCTTTAGAGCAAGAAGCACCGTCTAGCTTTCTAAGACTCTCTAATACAGCAGGAAACGTGACTGTGTTCAGAAAAAATTAATGGTGTTTCCTACACATACGGACCATATGTAGTCCAACTCTGCTTCTGAAACTGATACAAACCCCAAGTCATCTAACATCCAATGCTTTCACTTAAGATAAAGAAACATGTGAGCTGTGTAAACGATTTATATTCATTTGAGCTGACAAGTGACTGCGTTTACCTGTAATGATGTCTTTTTTGTAGGAAGACACAGAGTCTGGATTTAACTCCATTCCTGATGGGAAACACACAGCACAGTTCTCATCCATGAAACACAGTCTGCTTTAGAGCACGAAGCACACTCTTGCTTTCTAGAATCTCTAATACAGCAGGAAACGTGACTGTGCTCAGAACAAATGAATGGTGTTTCCTTCACATAGGGCCCATATGTAGTCCAAATCTGCTTCTGAAACTGATACAAACCGCAGGTCCTCTAACATCCAATGCTTTACAGTTAAGAGCAAGATACGTGTGAGCTACTTGAACGATGTAGCTTTGTTTGAGCTGAAAATTGACTGAGTGTACCTGTAACAAAGTTTTGCCTGTAGCGAGACACAGAGCCTGGAATTTAACTCTATTTCTGAAGGAAAACACACAGCACACTTGTCATCCGTGAAACACACTCTGCTTTACAGCAAGAAGCATGCTCTTGCTGTCTAGAGTCTCTAATACAGCAGGAAATGTGAGTGTGCTCAGAACAAAAGAACGGTGTTTCCTACACATACGGTACATTGCTAGTTCAACTCTGCTTCCGAAACTGATGCAAACTACCGATCCTCTAACATGCAATGCTTTTCAGTTAAGAGCGAGAAACGTGTGAGCTACGTAAACGATATAGCTTTGTTTGATCTGAAAGCTGACTGAGTTTACCTAAATGAAGTCTTGCCTGTAGGAAGACACAGAGCCTGGGATTTAACTCCATTTCTTAAGGGAAACACACAGCACAGTTGTCATCTGTGAAACACACTCTGCTTTAGAGCAAGAAGCACGCTGTTGCTGTCTAGAGTCTCTAATACAGAAGGGAACGTGAGTGTGCTCAGAACAAAAAAAAAGGTGCTTCCTGCACATACGGACCATTGCTAGTTCAACTCTGCTTCTGAAACTGATACAAACCACCGATCCTCTAACATGCAATGCTTTTCAGTTAAGAGCGAGAAACGTGTGAGCTTTGTAAACGATTTATATTCATTTGAGCTGAAAGGTGACTGAGTTTACCTGAAACGAAGTCATGCCTGTAGGAAGACACAGAGCCTGGGATTTAACTCCATTTCTGAAGGGAAACACACAGCACAGTTGTCATCCGTGAAACACAGTCTGCTTTAGAGCCAGAAGCACGCTCTTGCTTTCTAGAGTCTCTAATACATCAGGAAACATGAGTGTGCTCATAACAAAAGAACGGTGTTTCCTACACGTACGGACCATTGCTAGTTCAAGGCTGCTTCTGAAACTGATACAAGCCCCAAGTCATCTAACATCCAATGCTTTCACTTAAGATCAAGAAACATATGAGCTTCGTAAAAGATTTATATTCATTTGAGCTGAAAAGTGACTGCGTTTACCTGAAATGATGTCTTGCTTGTAGGAAGACACAGAGCCTGGATTTAACTCCATTCCTGATGGGAAACACACAGCACAGTTCTCATCCATGTAACACAGTCTGCTTTAGAGCAAGAAGCACCCTCTTGCTTTCTAGAATCTCTAATACAGCAGGAAACGTGACTGTGCTCAGAACAAAAGAATGGTGTTTCCTTCACATAGGGCCCATATGTAGTACAATTCTGCTTCTGAAACTGATACAAACAACATTTTCTCTAATATCCAATGCTTTTAAGTTAGAGCAAGAAACGTGTGAGCTATGTAAACGATATAGCTTTTTTTGAGCTGAAAGGTGACGGAGTTTACCTAAATGAAGTCTTGCCTATAGGAAGAAACAGAGCCTGGGATTTAACTCCATTTCTTAAGGGAAACACACAGCACAGTTGTCATCCGTGAAACACACTCTGCTTTAGAACAAGAAGCATGCTCTTGCTTTCTAGAGTCTCTAATAGAGCCAGAAACTTGAGGGTCCTCAGAACAAAAAAAGGTGTTTCCTACACATACGGACCATTGCTAGCTCAACTCTGCTTATGAAACTGATACAAATCACAGGTCCTCTAACATCCAAGGCTTTACAGTTAAGAGCAAGATACGTGTGAGCTACTTGAACGATGTAGCTCTGTTTGAGCTGAAAAGTGACTGAGTTTACCTGAAACGAAGTTTTGCCTGTTGCGAGACACAGAGCCTGGAATTTAACTCCATTTCTGAAGGAAAACACACAGCACACTTGTCATCCATGAAACACACTCTGCTTTACAGCAAGAAGCATGCTCTTGCTTTCTAGAGTCCCTAATAAAACATGAAACGTGAGTGTGCTCAGAACAAAAGAACAGTGTTTCCTACACATAGGGACCCTATCTAGTTCAACTCTGCTTCTGAACCTGATGCAAACCACATTTCCTCTAATATCCAATGCTTTTCATTTATGAGCCAGAAAGGTGTGAGCTACGTGAACGATGTAGTTTTGTTGGAGCTGAAAATTGATTGAGTTTACATGAAAAGAAGTCATGCTTGTAGGAAGACAAAGTGTCTGTGATTTAACTCCATTTCTGAAGGGAAACACACAGCACAGTTCTCCTCCATGAAACAGACTCTGTTTATAGCAAGAAGCACGCTCTTGCTTTCTAGAGTCTCTAATAGAGCAGGTAACTTGAGTATGCTCAGAACAAAAGAACGGTGTTTCCTACACATACGGACCATTTCTATTTCAACTCTGCTTCTGAAACTGATACAAACCATAGGTCCTCTAACATCCAATGCTTTTCAGTTAAGAGCGAGTTTTGTGTGAGCTTTGTGAATGATTTATATTCATTTGAGCTGAAAAGTGACTCAGTTTACCTGAAATGATGTCTTGCTTGTAGAAAGACATATAGCCTGGAGTTTTACTCCATTTCTGAAGGGAAACACACAGCACTATTCTCATCCATGAAACACACTCTGCTTTAGAGCCAGAAGCATGCCATTGCTTTCTAAGAGTCTCTAACACAGCAGGAAAAGTGACTATGGTCAGAACAAAATAACGGAGTTTCCTACACATATGGACCATATCTAGGACAACACTTCTTCTGAAACTGATAGAAACCACAGTTTGTCCAACATGCAATGCTTTCCAGTTAAGAGCGAGAACCGTGTGAGATTCGAGAACGATGTAGCTTCCTTTGAGCTGAAAAGTGACTGAGTTTACCTGAAAAGATGTCTTGCTTGTAGGAAGACAAAGAGCCTGGGATTTAACTCCATTACTGAAGGGAAACACACAGCACAGTTCTCATCCATGAAACACACACTGCTTTAGAGCCAGAAGCATGCTCTTGCTTTCTAGAGTCTCTAATAGAGCCAGAAACTTGAGGGTACTCAGAACAAAAGAACGGTGTTTCCTACATATATGGACCATTGCTAGTTCAAGTCTGCTTCTGAAACTGATACAAACCACAGGTCATCGAACATCCAATGCTTTACAGTTAAGAGTAAGAAACGTGTGAGCAACGTGAACCATGTAGCTTTGTTTGAGCTGAAAGGTGACTGAGTTTATGTGAAACGAAGTTTTGCTTGTAGGAAGTAACAGAGCCTGGGATTTAACTCCATTTCTGAAGGGAAACACACAGCACAGTTCTCATGGATGAAACACAGTCTCCTTTAGAGCAAGAACGATGCTCTTGCTTCCTAAAGTCTCTAATAGAGCCAGAAACTTGAAAGTGTGCTCAGAACAAAAAATGGTGTTTCCTACACATACAGACCATTGCTAGTTCAACTCTGCTTCTGAAACTGATACAAACCACAAGTCATCTAATATCCAATGCTTTTCAGTTAAGAGCGAGAACCGTTGGAGCTTCGTAAATGATTTATATTCATTTGAGCTAAAAAGTGACTGAGTTTACCTGAATAGATGTCTTGATTGTAGGAAGACACAGGGCCTGGGATTTAACTCCATTCCTGAAGGGAAACACACAGCACAGTTCTCATTGATTGAACACAGTCTGCTTTAGAGCAAGAAGCATGCTCTTGCTTTCTATAGTCTCTAATACAGCAGGAAATGTGAGTGTGCTCAGGACAAAAGAACTGTGTTTCCTACACATACAGACCATATCTAGTCCAACTCTGCTTCTGAAAACTGATACAAACCACAGTTCCTCTAATATCCAATGCTTTTCAGTTAGAGCAAAAAGCGTTTGAGCTACGTAAACGATGTAGCTTTATTTGAGCTGAAAGATGACAGAGTTAACCTGAGACGAAGTCTTGCTTGTAGGAAGACACAGAGCCTGCGATTTAACTCCATTTCTGCAGGGAAACACACAGCACAGTTGTCATCCATGAAACACACTCTGCCTAGAGCAAGAAGTGTGCTCTTGCTTTCTAGAGCATCTAATAAAGCATGAAACATGAGTGTGCTCAGAACAAAAGAACGGTGTTTCTTACACATACGGACCATATCTAGGTCAACTCTTGTTCTGAAACTGATACAAACCACAGTTCCTCTAACATGCAATGCTTTCCATTTAGGAACAAGAAACGTGTGAGCTTCGAGAACGATGTAGCTTCCATTGAGCTGAAAAGTGACTGAGTTTACCTGAAAAGATGTGTTGCTTGTATGAAGACACAGAGCCTGGGATTTCACTCCATTCTGAAGGGAAACACACAGAACAGTTTTCATCCATGAAACACACTCTGCTTTAGAGCAAGAAGCACAATCTTTCTTTCTAGAGACTCTAATTCAGAAGGAAACGTGATTGTGCTTAGAACAAAATAACGGTGTTTCCTACACATACGGACCATATCTAGCTCTACTCGGCTTCTGAAACTAATGCAAACCCCAGGTACTATAACATCCAATGCGTTTCAGATAAGAGCCAGAAACGTGTGAGCTACGTGAACATTGTATTTTTGTTGGAGCTGAAATTGACTGAGTTTACATGAAAAGAAGTCATGCTTGTAGGAAGACACAGAGCCTGTATTTTAACTCCATTTCTGAAGGGAAACACACAGCACAGTTCTCATCCATGAAACACACTCTGCTTATAGCAAGAAGCACGCTCTTGCTTTCTAGAGTCTCTAATAGAGCAGGTAACGTGAGTGTGCTCAGAACAAAAGAACGGTGTTTCCTACACATATGGACCATTGCTAGTTAAACTCTGCTTCTGAAACTAATACAAACCACAGGTCCTCTAACATCCAATGCTTTTCAGTTAAGAGCGAGAACCGTGTGAGCTTTGTGAATGATTTTTATTCATTTAGCTGAAAAATGATTCCGTTTACCTGAAATGATGTCTTGCTTGTAGGGAGACACAGAGCCTGGAATTTAACTCCAATTCTGAAGGGAAACACACAGCACAGTTCTCATCCATGAAACACACTCTGCTTTAGAGCAAGAAGCATGCCCTTGCTTTCTAATACTGTCTAATACAGCAGGAAACGTGACTGTGTTCAGAACAAAATAACGGTGTTTCCTACACATACGGACCATATCTAGGTCACTCTTCTTCTGAAACTGATAGAAACCACAGTTCCTCTAACATGCAATGCTTTCCAGTTAAGAGCGAGAAACGTGTGAGTGTCGAGAACGATGTAGCTTCCTTTGAGCTGAAAAGTGACTGAGTTTACCTGAAAAGATGTCTTGCTTGTAGTAAGACACAAAGCCTGGGATTTAACTCCATTTCTGAAGGTAAACATACAGCACAGTTCTCATTCATGAAACACACTCTGTTTTAACGCAAGAAGTATGCACTTCTTTCAAGCATCTGCAGTACAGCAAGAAACATGAGCAAGCACAGAAAAAAAGAACTGTGTTTCTTAATCATATGGACCATATCTAGTTCAACTCTGCTTATGAAACAAATACAAACTACAGTTCCTGTTAAATAAATGCTCTTTAGTTAATAGTGAGGAACACGTTGTGATTGTGCGTTGTGTAAATTCATTTGAGCCACACATTCACTGGGTTTACCAGAAATGACCTCTTGCTTGTAGGATGACACAGATCCTGTGTTTTAAATCCGTTTGAGAATGGAAATTCAGACCTTTCTTCTCTTCCATGAAACACACTTTGCTTTAACGCATGAAGTATGCTCTTCTTTCCTACTTCTGCAATATAGCAAGTAACATAGCAAGCCCAGAAAATAAGAACTGTGTTTCCTACTCATACCGACCATTTCTAGTTCAACTCTGCTTATGAAACTGATACAATCCACAGCACATGTTAAATAATTGCTCTTTAGTTAATTGTGAGAAACGCGTATGGTTCATAATCTGTGTAAATTCATTTGAGCCGCAAATCCACTGGGTTTACCAGATTGACTTCTTGCTTGTAGGAAGACACAGATCCTGTGCTATAACTCCGTTTCTGAATGGAAATTCATACCTATGTTCTCATCCATGAAACACAGTCAGTTTTAACGCAAGAAGCATGGTCTTCTTTCATCGTCCCCAATACAGCCAGAAACATGAGCAAGCACAGAATAAAAGATCTGTGTTTCCTACTCGTATGGACCATATCTATGTCAACTCTACTTATGAATCTGATACTAACCATAGCTCCTGTTAAATAAATGCGCTTTAGTTAATAGTGAGAAACGCGTTGGTTGGTGAACTGTGTAAATTCTGTTCTGCCACAAATTCACTGGGTTTACCATAAATGACCTCTTACTTGTAGGAAGACACAGATCCTGGACCTTAAAACCATTTGAGAAGGGAAATTGAGACCTGTCTTCTCATAGATGAAACATACTTTGTTTTAACGCAAGAAGCATGCTCTTCTTTCCAGGTTTTGCAATATAACAAGTAATATGAGCAAGCCCAGAAAATAAGAACTGTGTTTCCTACTCATACGGACCATATCTAGTTCAACACTGCTCATGAAACTGATACAAACCATAGCTCCTCTTACATAAATGCTCATTAGTATTTGTGAGAAACGCGTTGGTTTCGTGAACTGTGTAAATTCATTTGAGGCACAAATTCAATGGGTTGACCAGAAATGACCTTTTGCTTGTAGGAAGACACATATCCTGTTGTTTCACTCCTTTTCTGAAGGGAAATTCAGACCAGTGACCACTTCCATGAAACACACTCTGTTTTAACGCAAGAAGCATGCTCTTCTTTCCAGCGTCTCCAATAGAACAAGAAAACTGAGCAAGCCCAGAAAAAAGAGATGTGTTTCCTACTCATATGGAACATATCTAGTTCAACTCTGCTTATGAAACAGATACAAACCACAGCTCCTCTTACATAAATGCTCTTTAGTTAATAGTGAGAAACGCATTGGGTTTGTGAAATGTGAAAATTCATTTGAGGCCAAAATTCAGTGGGTTTACCAGAAATGACATTTTGCTTGTAGGAATACACAGATTCTGGACCTTAAATCCATTTGAGAAGGGAAATTCAGACTTGTCTTCTCATCCATGAAATAAACTCTGTTTTAATGCAAGAAGCATGCCCTTCTTTCCAGAGTCTCCAATACAGCAAGAAAGATGAGCAAGCCCAGAAAAAAAGAACTGTGTTTCCTACTAATAGGCATCATATCTAGTTCAACTCTGATTATGAAACTGACACAAACCACAGCTCCTGTTACATAAATGCTCTTTAGTTAATAGTGAGAAACACGTTGGGTTTGTGTTCTGTGTAAATTTATTTGAGCCGCAAATATACTGCCTTTTCCAGAAATGACTTCTTGCTTGTAGAAAAACACAGATCCTGTGGTTTAACTCCGTGTCTGAAGGGAAATTAAGACCAGTGTTCTCATCCATGAAACACACTCTGTTTTAATACAAGTAACATGCTCTTCTTTCAAGCGTCTCCAATAGAGCAACAAACCTGAGATTGTCCAGAAAAAATGAAATGTGTTTCTTACTCATATGGAACATATCCGTTCAACTCTGCTGTTGAAACTGATACAAACCACAGCTGCAGTTAAATAAATGCTCTTTAGTTAATTGTGAGAAACACATTGGGTATGCGAACTGTGTAAATTCATTTGAGCCCAAAATACAGTGGGTTTAACAGAAATGACCTCTTGCATGTAGGAAGACACAGATCCGGGACCTTAAATCCATTTATGAAGGGAAATTCAGACCATTGTCCTCTTCCATGAAACACACTCTGTTTTAACACAAGAAGCATGCACTTCTTTCCAGCGTCTCCAATACAGCAGGAAACATGAGCAATCCCAGAAAATAGAACTGTGTTTCCTACTCATAGGCATCATATCTAGTTTAACTCTGTTTATGAAACTGACACAAACCACAGCTCCTGTTAAATAAATGATCTTTAGTTAATAGTGAGAAACACGTTGGGTTTTTGTTCTGTGTAAATTCATTTGACCCGCAAATTTACTGGGTTTACCAGAAATGACCTACTGCATGTAAGAAGGCACAGACCCTGTGGTTTAACTCTGTTTCTGAAGGGAAATTCAGACCTGTGTTCTCACATATGAAACACACTCTGTTTCAACGCAAGAAGCGTTCACTTCTTTCCAGATTCTCCAATACCGGAAGAAACCTGAGCAAGCCCAGAAAAAAAGAACTGTGTTTCCTACTCATATGGACTATATCTAGTTCAACTCTGCTCATTAATCTGATACAAACCACAGTTCCTCTTTCATAAATGTTCTTTCTTTAATTGTGAATAATGCTATGTGTTCATGAACTGTGTAATTTTATTTGACCTACAAATTCACTGGGTTTACCAAAAATGATGTCTTCCTTGTAGGAAGACACACATCCTGTGGTTTAACTCCGTTTCCGAAGGGAAATTCAGACCAGTGTTCTCTTCCATGAAACACACTCTGTTTTAACGAAAGAAGCAGGCTCTTCTTTCAATCCTCTCAAATAGAGCAAGAAACTTGAGGAAGCCCAGAAAAAAGGAAATATGTTTGCTGCTCATATGGAACATATCTAGTTCAACTCTGCTTATGAATCTGATACAAACCACAGCTCCTGTTAAATATATGTTCTTTAGTTATAGGTGAGAATCACGTTGGGTTTTGAACTGTGTAAATACATTTGAGTATTCAGTGGGTATACCAGAAATGACCTCTTGCTTGTAGGAAGAAACAGATCCTGGACCTTAAATCCATTTCAGAAGAGAAATTCAGACCTGTGTTCTCATCTATGAAACACACTCTGTTTTAACGCAAGAAGCATGCTCTTCTTTCAAGCATTTGCTGTACAACACGAAACATGAGCAAGCAAAGAAAAAACGAACTGTGTTTTCTATCCATACAGACCATATCTATTTCAACTCTGTTTATGAAACTGATACAAACCAAAGCTCATGTTAAATAAATGCTCTTTAGTTAATTGTGAGAAACGCATTGGGTTCGTAAACTGTGTAAATTCATTTGAGCCGCAAATTCACTGGGTTTACCACAAATGACCTCTTGCTGGTAGGAAGACAGAGTTCCTGTGGTTTTACTCCGTTTCTGAAGGGAAATTCAGACCTGTGTGCTCATCCATGAAACACACTCTGTTTTAACGCAAGAAGCATGCTCTTCTTTCATCGTCCCCAATACAGCACGAAATATGAGCAACCCCAGTAAAAAGAAATGTGATTCGTACTAATAGGGAACATATCTAGTTCAACTCTGATTATGAAACTGATGCAAACCTCAGCACCTGTTGAATAAATGCTTTTTAGTTATTAGTGAGAAACGCGCTGGTTTTGTGAACCGTGTAAATTCATTGAGCCCAAAATTCACTGGGTTTGCCTGAAATGACCTCTTGCTTGTAGGAAGACACAGATCTCGTGGTTTAACTCCATTTCTGAAGGGAAATTCAGAATAGTGTTCTCTTCCATGAAACACAGTCTGCTTTAACGCCAGAAGCATGCTCTTCTTTCCAGTGTCTGCAATACAGCAAGCCACATGAACAAGCCCAAAATAAAATAACTGTGTTTCCCACTCATACAGACCATATCTAGTTCAACTCTGCTCATGAAACTGATACAAACCACAGCTCCTCTTACATAAATGCTTTTTTGTTAATTGTGAGAAACACGTTGGGTTCGTAATCTTTGTAAATTCATTTGAGCCGCAAATTCACTGGGTTTACCAGAAATGACCTCTTGCTTGTAGAAAGACAGAGATCCTGTGGTTTAACTTCGTTTCTGAAGGGAAATTCAGACCAGGGTTCCAATGCATGAAACACACTCTGTTTTAACTCAAGAAGCATGCTCTTCTTTAAAGCGTCACCAATAGAGCAAGAAACGTGAGCAATCACAGTATAGAAGAACTGTGTTTCCTACTCATACTGACTATATCTCATTCAACTCTGTTTATGAAACTGATACAAACCACAGCTCATGTTAAATAAATGCTCTTTAGTTAATAGTGAGAAACGCGTTGGGTATGTGAACTGTGTAAATTCATTTGAGTCCAAAATTCAATGTGTTTGCCAGAAATGACATCTTGATTGTAAGACGAAACAGATCCTGTGATTTAACTCCGTTTCTGAATGGAAATTCAGACGCGTGTTCTCTTCCATGAAACACACTCTGTTTTAACGCAAGAACTATGCTTGTCTTTCAAGCGTCTCCAATAGAGCAAGAAAGCTGTGCAAGCCCAGAAAAAAAAATGTGTTTTCTACTCATATGGAACATATGTAGTTCAACTCTGCTTATGACACTGATACAAACCTCAGCTCTTGTTCAATAAATGCTCTTTAGTTAATTATGAGCAACACGTTTGGTTTGTGAACTGTTTAAATTCATTTGAGCCAAAAATACAGTGGGTTTACCAGAAATGACCTCTTGCTTGTAGGAATACACCGATCCTGGACCTAAAATCGATTTGAGAAGTAAAATTCAGACCTGTCTTCTCATCCGTGAAACACACCCTGTTTTAACGCAAGAAGCATGCTCTTCTGTCCATCGTCTGCAATATAGCAAATAACATGAGCAAGCACCGAAAATTTGAACTGTGTTTCCTACTCATACGGACCATATCTATTACAACTCTACTTATGAAACTGATACTAACCACAGCTACTGTTAAATAAATGTGCTTAAGTTAATAGTGAGAAACTCGTTGGGTGTGTGAACTGTGTAAATTCATTGAGCCCAAAATTCAGTGCGTTTTCCAGAAATGACCTCTTGCTTGTAGAAAGACACAGATCCTGTACCTTAAATGCATTTCAGAAGGGAAATTCAGACCGGTGTCCTCTTCCATGAAACACACTCTGTTTTAACACAAGAAGCATGCTCTTCTTTCCAGTGTCTCCAATACAGCAAGAAACATGAGCAAGCCCCGAAAAAAAGAATTGTGTTTCCAACTCATAGGCATCATATCTAGTTCAACTCTGATTATGAAACTGATACAAAGAACAGCTTCTGTTAAATAAATGCTCTTTAGTTAATTTTGAGAAACGCGTTGGCTTTGTGTTCTGTGTATATTCACTTGAGCCTCAAATTGACTGGGATTACCAGAAAAGACCTCTTGCTTGTAGGAAGACACAGATCCTGTGCTTTAACACCGTTTGTGAAGGGAAATTCAGACCAGTGTTCTCATCCAAGAAACACACTCAGTTTTAACGCAAGAAGCATGCTCTTCTTTCCGGCATCTCCAATACAGCAAGAAACATGAGCAAGCCCGAATACAATAATGGTGTTTCATACTCATACAGACCTTTTCTAGTTCAGACCAGTGTTCTCATCCAAGAAACACACTCAGTTTTAACGCAAGAAGCATGCTCTTCTTTCCGGCATCTCCAATACAGCAAGAAACATGAGCAAGCCCGAATACAATAATGGTGTTTCATACTCATACAGACCTTTTCTAGTTCAGACCAGTGTTCTCATCCAAGAAACACACTCAGTTTTAACGCAAGAAGCATGCTCTTCTTTCCGGCGTCTCCAATACAGCAAGAAACATGAGCAAGCCCGAATACAATAATGGTGTTTCATACTCATACAGACCTTTTCTAGTTCAACTCTGCTTTTGAAACTGATACAAACCACAGCTCCTGTTAAATAAATGCTCTTTAGTTAATATTGAGGAACACGTTGGGGTTGTGAACTGTGTAAAATCATTTGAGCCCAAAATTCAGTGGGTTTACCAGTAATGACCTCTTGCTTGTAGGAAGACACAGACCCTGGACCTTAAATCCATTTCAGAAGGGAAATTCAGACCTGTGTTTTCATCCATGAAACACACTCTGTTTTAATGCAAGAAACATGCTCTTTTTCAAGCATCTGCAGTACAGCAAAAAATATGAGCAAGCCCAGAAAAAATGAACTGTGTTTATCTAATCTTACATACCATATCTAGTTCAACTCTCCTCATGAAACTGATATAAACCACAACTCCTCTCACATAAATGCTCTTTAGTTAATAGTGAGAAACGTGTAGGGTTTGTGTTCTGTGTAAATTCATTTGAGCCTCAAATTAACTGGGTTTACCAGAAATGACCTCGTGATTGTAAGAAGACACAGATCCTGTGGTTTAACTCCTTTTCTGAAGGGAAATTCAGACCAGTGTTCTCTTCCATGAAACACACTCTGTTTTAATGAAAGAAG
The DNA here is from genome assembly GCA_949786385.1 of Onychomys leucogaster. Taxonomy (NCBI): domain Eukaryota; kingdom Metazoa; phylum Chordata; class Mammalia; order Rodentia; family Cricetidae; genus Onychomys; species Onychomys leucogaster. Next base: position 1,244,639 of record CATKUP010000107.1, on the reverse strand, counting down.
CATGATCTTCTTTCCAGCGTCTCCAATACAGCAAGAAACATGAGCAAGCCGAATAAAATAATGGTGTTTCATACACATACAGACCTTTTCTATTTCAACTCTGCTTTTGAAACTGATACAAACCACAGCTCCTGTTAAATAAATGCTCTTTAGTGAATAGTGAGAAACCCGTCGGGTTTGTGTTCTGTGTATATTCATTTGAGCCGCAAATTGACTGGGTTTACCAGAAATGACCAATTGCTTGTAAGAAGACACAGATACTGGACCTTCAATCCATTTCTGAAGGGAAATTCAGACCAGTGTCCTCTTCCATGAAACTCACTATATTTTAGCACAAGAAGCATGCTCTTCTTTCCAGCATCTGCAATATAGCAAGTAACATGAGCAAGGACAGAAAATAAGAATTGTGTTTCCTACTCATATGAACCATATCTAGTTCAACTCTGCTCATGAAACTGATACGAACCACAGCTCCACTCACATAAATGCTCTTTAGTTAATTGTGAGAAACGCGTTGGGTTCATGAACTGTGTAAATTCATTTGATTAGCAAATTCACTGATGTACCAGAAATGTCCTCTTGATTGTAAAAAGACACAGATCCTATGGTTTTACTACGTTTCTAATGAGATTTTCAGACCAGTCTTTTCATCCATGAAACATACTCTGTGTTAAAGCAAAATCCATGCTCTTCTTTCCAGCGTCTCCAATACAGCAAGAAATATGAGCAAGCCCCGAAAAAAAGAACTGTGTTTCCTAATCATACAGACCATGTCTAGTTCAACTCTGCTTATGAAACAGATACAAACCACAGCTCCTCTTAAATAAATGCTCTTTAGTTAAAAGTGAGGAACACGTTGGGATTGTGAGTTGTGTAAATTCATTTGAGCCACAAATTCACTGGGTTTACCATAAATGACCTCTTGCTTGTAGGAAGGTACAGATCCTGTGGTTTAACTCCGTTTATGAAGGGAAATTCAGACCAGTGTAATTCTCCATGAAACACACACTGTTTTCACGCAAGAAGCTTACTCTTCGTTCCAGTGTCTCCAATACAGCAAGAAACATGAACCATCCCCGAATAAAAGAACTGTGTTTCCTACTCGTAGGGAACATATCTATTTCAGCTCTGCTTATGAAACTGATGCAAACCACAGCACCTGTTAAATGAATGCTTTTGAGATAATAGTGAGAAACGCATTGGGTTTGTGAACTGTGTAAATTCATTTGAGCCCAAAATTCAGTGTGTTTGCCAGAAATGACACCTTGATTGTAGGGAGACACAGATCCTGGACCTTAAATCCATTTCAGAAGGGAAATTCAGACGAGTGTTCTCATCCATGAAACACACTCTGTTTTAATTCAAAAAGCATGGTCTTCTTTCCAGCGTCTCTAATACAGCAATAAACATGAGCATGCCCAGAATAAAAGAACTGTGTTTCCTACTCACAAGGACCATATCTAGTTCAACTCTACTTATGAAACTGATACTACCCACAGATCCTGTTATATAAATGCGCTTTAGTTAATAGTGAGAAACGCGTTGGGTGTTTGAACTGTGTCAATTCATTTGTGCCCAAAATACAGTGGGTTTACCAGAATTGACCTCTTGCATGTAGGAAGACACAGATCCTGGACCTTAAATCCATTTCAGAAGGGAAATTCAGACCAGTGTTCTCATCCATGAAACACACTGTCTTTTAATTCAAAACCCATGCTCTTCTTTCCAGCGTCTCCAATACAGGAAGAAACATGAGCAAGCCCAGAATAAAAGAACTGTGTTTCCTACTCATACGGACCATATCTAGTTCAACTCTACTTATGAAACTGATAATAACCACAGCTCCTGTTAAATAAATGCGCTTTAGTTAATAGTGAGAAACGCCTTGGGTTTGTGAACTGTGTAAATTCATTTCTGCCGCAAATTCACTGGGTTTACCTTAAATAACCTCTTGCTTATAGGAAGACACAGATCCTGTGGTTTAACTTCATTTTTGAATGGAAATTCAGACCAGTGTAATCTTCCATGAAACAGACTCTGTTTTCACGCAAGAAGCATGCTCTTCTTTCCAGTATCTCCAATACAGCAAGAAACATGAACAATCCCCGAATAAAAGAACTGTGTTTTCTACTCGTAGGGAACATATCTAGTTCAACTCTGCTTATGAACCTGACGCAAACCACAACACCTGTTAAATAAATGCTTTTTAGTTAATAGTAAGTAACACGTTGGGTGTGTGAACTGTGTAAATTCATTTGAACCCAAAATTCAATATGTTTGCCAGAAATGACATCTTGATTGTAGGACGACACAGATCATGTGATTTAACTCCGTTTCTGAAGGGAAATTCAGACGAGTGTTCTCTGCCATGAAACACACTCTGTTTTAACACAAGAAGCATGCTCTTCTTTCAAGCATCTCCAGTAGAGCAAGAAACCTGAGCTAGCCCAGTAAAAAAGAAATGTGTTTCCTACTCATATGGAACATATCTAGTTCAAGTCTGCTTATGAAACTCATACAAACCACAGCTGCTGTTAAATAAATGCTCTTTAGTTAATAGTGAGAAACGCGTTGGGTTTGTGAAATGTGTAAATTCATTTGAGGCCAAAATTCAGTGGGTTTACCAGAAATGACCTTTGGATTGTAGGAATACACAGGTCATGGACCTTAAATCCATTTGAGAAGGGAAATTCAGACCTGTCTTCTCATCCATGAAACACACTCTGTTTTAACGCAAGAAGCATGCTTTTCTTTGAAGCGTCTCCAATAGAACAACAAAATTGAGCAAGCCAGGAAAAAAGAAATGTGTTTCCTATTCATATGGAACGTATCTAGTTCATCTCTGCATATGAAACTGATACAAACCACAGCTCCTGTTAAAGAAATGCTTCTTAGTTAATAGTGAGAAACGTGTCAGGTTTGTGAACTGTGTAAATTCATTTGAGCCCAAAATTCAGTGGGTTTACAAGAAATCACCTCTTGCTTGTAGAAAGACACAGATCCTGGACCTTAAATCCATTTGAGAAGGAAAATTCAGACCTGTCTACTCATCCATGAAACACACTCTGTTTTAACGCAAGAAGCATACTCTTCTTTCCAGCGTCTGCAGTATAGCAAGTAACATGAGCAAGCACAGAAAATAAGAACTGTGTTACCTACTCATACGTACACGATCTAGTTCAACTCTGCTTATGTAACTGATACAAAACGCAGCTCATGTTATATAAATGCTCTTTAGTTAGTAGTGAGAAACGCATAGGGTTGGTTACCTGTGTAAATTAATTTTTGCCCAAAATTCAGTTGATTTACCATAAATGACATCTTGCTTGTAGGAAGATACAGATCCTGGAGTTTAACTCCGTTTCTGAAGGGAAATTAAGACCATTGTTCTCATCCATGAAACACACTCTGTTTTAACTCAAGTAACATGCTCTTCTTTCAAGTGTCTCTAGTAGAGCAACAAACCTGAGCAAGCCCAGATAAAAAGAAATGTGTTTCCTACTCATATGGAACATGACTAGTTCAACTCTGCTTATGAAACTGATGCAAAGCACAGCACCTGTTAAATACATGCTTTTTAGTTAATAGTGAGAAACGCGTTGGGTTTGTGAACTGTTTAAATTCATTTGAGCCCAAAATTCAGGGGGTCTTCCCGAAATGACCTCTTGCTTGTAGGAAAACACAGATCCTGTGGTTTAACTCCGTTTCATAAGGGAAATTCAGAACAGTGTTCTCTTCCATGAAACACAGTCTGTTTCAACGCAATTAGCATGCTCTTCTTTCCAGCCTCTCCAATAGAGCAAGAAACATGAGTAAGCCCAGAATAAAAGAACTGTGTTTCCTACTCATATGGATCATATCTAGTTCAACTGTGCTTATGAAACTGATACAAAACACAGCCCATTTTAAATAAATGCTCCTTAGTTAATAGTGAGAAACGCGTTGGGTTTGTGAACTGTGGAAATTCATTTGAGGCACAAATTCAATGGGTTTACCAGAAATGACCTCTTGCTTGTAGGAAGACACATATCCTGTGGTTTCACTCTATTTCTGAAGGGAAAATCACACCAGTGTCCGCTTCCATGAAACACATTCTGTTTTACAGCATGAAGCATGCTCTTCATTCAAGCATCTCCAATAGAACAAGAAAACTGAGCAAGCCAGGAAAAAAGAAATGTGTTTCCTACTCATATGGAACATATCTAGTTCAACTCTGCTTATGTAATTCATACAAACCACAGCTCATTTTTTAAAAAATGCTCTTTAGTTAATAGTAACTAACACTTTTTTTGTGAACTGTGTAAATTCATTTGAGCCCAAATTCAGTGGGTTTTCCAGCAAAGGCCTCTTGCTTGTAGGAAGACACAGATCCTGGACTTCAAATCCATTACAGAAGGGAAATTCAGACAAGTGTCCTCTTCCATGAATCACACTCTGTTTTAACTCAAGAAGCATGCTCTTCTTTCCAGTGTCTCCAATAAAGCAAGAAACATGAGCAAGCCCCGAAAAAAGAACAGTGTATCCTATTCATAGGCATCATATCTAGTTCAAATCTGATTATGAAACTAATACAAACCACAGCTCCTGTTAAATAAATGCTCTTTATTTAATAGTGAGAAATGCATTGGGTTTGTGTTCTGTGTATATTCATTTGAGCCGCAAAGACTGGGTGTACCAGAAAAGACCACTTGCTTGTAGGAAGACAAAGATCCTGTGGTTTAACTCTGTTACTGAAGGGAAATCCAGAACAGTGTTCTCTTCCATGAAACACTCTCTGTTTTAACGAAAGAAGCATACTTTCTTTCTAGCATCTCCAATACACCAAGAAACATGAGTAAGCCCAGAATAAAAGACCTGTGTTTCCTACTCATACAGATCATATCTAGTTCAACTTTGCTTATGAAACTGATACAAAACACAGCTCATATTAAATAAATGCTCTTTGGTTAATAGTGAGAAGCACGTAGGGTTTGTGAACTGTTTAAATTCATTTGAGCCAAAAATTCAGAGGGTCTTCCCGAAATGACCTCTTGCTTGTAGGAAGACAAAGATCCTGTGGTTTAACTCCATTTCAGAAGGAAAATTCAGAACAGTGTTCTCTTCCATGAAACACAGTCTGTTTTAACGCAAGAAGCATGCTCTTCTTCCCAGCCTCTCCAATACAGCAAGAAGCATGAGTAAGCCCAGAATAAAAGAACTGTGTTTCCTATTCATATGGATCATGTCTACTTCAACTGAGCTTATGAAACTGATACAAAACACAGCCCATGTTAAATAAATGCTCCTTAGTTAATAGTGAGAAACGTGTTGGGTTTGTGAACTGTGGAAATTCATTTGAGCCCAAAATTCAGTGGGTTTACTAGAAATGACCTCTTGCTTGTAGGAAGACACAGATCCCATGGTTTAACTCCATTTCAGAAGGAAAATTCAGACCAGTGTTCTCATCCATGAAACACACTCTGTTTTAACGCAAGAAGCATGCTCTTCTTTCAAGCGTCTCCAATAGACCAAGAAAACTGAGCAAGCCCAGAAAAAAGAAATGTGTTTCCTACTCATATGGAACATATCTAGTTCAACTCTGCTTATGAAACTGATAAAAACCACAGCTCCTCTTAAATAAATGCTCTTTAGTTAATTGTGAGAAACACATTGGGTTTGTAAACTGTCTAAATTCATTTGAACCCAAAAACAGTGGGATTCCCACAAATGACCTCTTGCTTATAGGAAGACACAGATCCTGGATCTTAAATCCATTTTAGAAGGGAAATTCAGACCAGTGTACTCTTGCATGAAACACACTCTGTTTTAACGCAAGAAGCATGCTCTTTTTCCAGAGTCTACAATACAGAAAGAAACATGACCAAGCCCAGAAAAAAAGAACTGTGTTTCCTAGTCATATGGACCATGTCTAGTACAACTGTGTTTATGATACTGATACAAACCACAGCTCCTCTTATAGAAATGCTCTTTAGTCAATTGTGAGAAACGCGTTGGGTTCGTGAACTGTGTAATTTTATTTGAGCCGCAAATTCACCGGGTTTACCAGAAATGACCTCTTGTTTGTAGGAAGACAGAGATCCTCTGGTTTAACTACGTTTCTGAAGGGAAATTCAGAACAGTGTTCTCTTCCCTGAAACACAGTGTGTTTTAACGCAAGAAGCATGCTCTTCTTTCATGAATCTCAAATAGAGCAAGGTATCTGAGTAAGCCCAGAAAAAAAGAAATGTGTTAGCTACTCATATAGAACATATCTAGTTCAACTCTGCTTATGAAACTGATAAAAACCACAGCTGCTCTTAAATAAATGGTCTTTAGTTAATAGTGAGAAACGCATTGGGTTTGTAAACTGTCTAAATTCATTTGAAAACAAAATACAGTGGGATTCCCACAAATGACCTCTTGTTTATAGGAAGACATAGATCCTGGACCTTAAATCAATTTCAGAAGGGAAATTCAGACCTGTGTACTCTTCCATGAAACACACTCTTTTTTAATGCAAGAAGCATGCGCTTCTTTCCAGTGTCTCCAATACAGCAAGAAACAAGCAAGACACGAAAAAAAGAACTGTGTTTCCTACTCTTACGGACCATATCTAGTACAACTCTGCTCATGAAACTGATACAAACCATAGCTCCTCTTAAATAAATGCTCTTTAGTTAATAGTGAGAAACGTGTTGATTTCGTGATCTGTGTAAATTCATTTGAGTCGCAAATTCACTGGGTTTCCCAGAAAAGACCTCTTGCTTGTAGGAAGACACATTTCCTGTCTTTTCACTCCATTTCGGTAGGGAAATTCAGACCAGTGTCCTCTTTAATGAAACACACTCTGTTTTAACGCAAGAAGCATGCTCTTCTTTCCAGCGTCTCCAATACATCAAGAAAAATGAGCAAGCCCCGAAAAAAAGAACTGTTTTTAATACTCATAGGCATCATATCTAGTTCAACTCTCTTCATGAAACTGATGCAAACCACAGCTCATGTTAAACAAAAGTTCTTAAGTTAATAGTGAGAATCGCGTTGGGTTTGTGAACTGTGTAAATTCATTTGAGCCCAAAATTCAGTGGCTTTACCAGAAATGACCTCTTGCTTGTAGAAAGACACAGATCCTGGACCTTAAATCCATTTGAGAAGGGAAATTCAGACCTGTCTTTTCATCCATGACACTCACTCGGTTTTAACGTAAGAAGCATACTCTTCTTTCCAGCGTCTGCACTATAGCAAGTAACATGAGCAAGCACCGAAAATATGAACTGTGTTTCCTACTCATACGGACCCTATCTAGTTCAACTCTGCTTATGAAACTGATACAAACCACAGCTCATGTTATATAAATGCTCTTTAGTTAGTAGTGAGAAACGCGTTGACTTGGTGACCTGTGTAAATTCATTTTAGCACAAAATTCAATGGGTTTACCATAAATGACCTCTTGCTTGTAGGCAGACACAGACCCTGTGGTTTAACTCTGTTTCTGAAGGGAAATTCAGACCAGTGTTCTCATCCATGAAACACACTCTGTTTTAATGCAAGAAGCATGCTCTTCTTTCCAGATTCTCCAATACAGCAAGAAACATGAGCAAGCCCAGAAAAAAAGTACAGTGTTTTGTACTCGTATGGACGATATCTAGTACAACTCTGCTCATGAAACTGATACAAACCATAGCTAATCTTACGTAAATGCTCTTTAGTTTATTGTGAGAAATGCGTTGGTTTCGTGACCTGTGTAAATTCATTTGAGCTGCAAATTCACTGTGTTTACCAGAAATGACCTCTTGCTTGTAGGAAGACAGAGATCATGTGGTTCAACTCCGTTTCTGAAGGGAAATTCAGAACAGTGTTCTCTTCCATGAAACACAGTCTGTTTTAAGGCAAGAAGCATGCTCTTCTTTCCAGCGTCTCCAATACAGCAAGAAACATGAGTAAGCCCAGAATAAAAGAAATGTCTTTCCGACTCATACAGATCATATCTAGTGCAACTGTGCTTATGAAACTGATACAAAACACAGTTCATGTTAAATAAATGACCTTTATTTAATAGTGAGAAATGCGTTGGCTTTGTGAACTGTGTAAATTCATTTTAGCCCAAAATACTGTGGGTTTACCAGAAATGACCTCTTGCTTGTAGGAAGACACATATCCTGTGGTTTCACTCCGTTTTTGAAGGGAAATTCAGACCAGTGTCCTCTTCCATGAAACACAGTCTGTTTTAACGCAAGAAGCATGCTCTTCTTTCCAGTGTCTCCAATACAGCAAGAAACATGAGCAATCCCCCAAAAAAGAAGTGTGTTTTCTACTCATAGGCATCTTCTCTAGTTCAACTCTGATTATGAAACTGATACAAACCAAAGGTCCTGTTAAATAAATGCTCTTAAGTTAATAGTGAGAAAAGCGTTGGGTTTGTGTTCTGTGTAAATTCATTTGCACCACAAATTGACTGGGTTTACCAGAAATGACCTCTTGCTTGTAGGAAGACACATATCCTGTGGTTTTACTCCGTTTCTGAAGGGATTTCGGGCCAGTGTTCTCATCTATGAAACACACTCTGTATTAACGCAAGAAGCATGCTCTTCTTTCTAGCGTCTCCAATACAGCAAGAAACTTGAGCATACCCAGAAAAAACGAAATGTGTTTCCAACTCATACGGACCATATCTAGTTCAACTCTGCTGATGAAACTGATACAAACCACAGCTACTCTTATAGAAAGGAACTTTAGTTAATTGTGAGAAACGCGTTGGTTTTGTGAACTGTGTAAATTCATTTGAGCCCAAAATTCAGTTGGTTTACCAGAAATGACCTCTTGCTTATAGGAAGACACAGATCCTGGACCTTAAATCCCTTTGAGAAGGGAAATTAAGACCTGTCTTCTTATCCATGGGACTCACTCGGTTTTAATGCAAGCAGCATACTCTTCTTTCCAGCGTCTGCACTATAGCAAGTAACATAGGCAAGCACAGAAAATAAGAACTGTGTTTCCTACTCATATGGACCCTATCTAGTTCAACTCTGCTTATGAGACTGATACAAACCACAGCTCATGTTATATAAATGCTCTTTAGTTAGTAGTGAGAAACGTGTTGGCTTGGTGACATGTGTAAATTCATATTAGAACAAAATTCAGTGGGTTTACCATAAATGACCTGTTGCTTGTAGGAAGACACAGACCCTGTGGTTTAACAACGTTTCTGAAGGGAAATTCAGACCAGTGTTCTCATCCATGAAACACACAATGTTTTAATGCAAGAAGCATGTGCTTCTTTCTAGAGTCTCCAATACAGCAAGAAACATGAGCAAGCCCAGAAAAAAAGAACTGTGTTTCCTAAAGTACGGACCATATCTAGTACAACTCTGCTCATGAAACTGATACAAACCATAGTTCCTCTTACATAAATGCTCTTTAGTTAGTAGTGAGAAACGTGTTGATTTCGTGAACTGTGTAAATTCATTTGAGCCGCAAATTCACTGGGTTTCCCAGAAAAGACCTCTTGCTTGTAGGAAGACACATTTCCTGTGGTTTCACTCCATTTCAGAAGGGAAATTCAGACCAGTGTCCTCTTCAATGTAACACTCTGTTTTAACGTAAGAAGCATGCTCTTCTTTCCAGCGTCTCCAATACATCAAGAAAAATGAGCAAGCCCCGAAAAAAAGAACTGTTTTTAATACTCATAGGCATCATATCTAGTTCAACTCTCTTCATGAAACTGATGCAAACCACAGCTCATGTTAAACAAAAGTTCTTAAGTTAATAGTGAGAATCGCGTTGGGTTTGTGAACTGTGTAAATTCATTTGAGCACAAAATTCAGTGGCTTTATCCGAAATGACCTCTTGCTTGTAGAAAGACACAGATCCTGGACCTTAAATCCATTTGAGAAGGGAAATTCAGACCTGTCTTCTCATCCATGACACTCACTCGGTTTTAACGCAAGAAGCATACTCTTCTTTCCAGCGTCTGCACTATAGCAAGTAACATGAGCAAGCACAGAAAATAAGAACTGTGTTTCCTACTCATACGGACACTATCTAGTTCAACTCTGCTTATGAAATTGATACAAACCACAGCTCATGTTATATAAATGCTCTTTAGTTAGTAGTGAGAAATGTGTTGACTTGGTGACCTGTGTAAATTCATTTTAGCACAAAATTCAGTGGGTTTACCACAAATGACCTCTTGCTTGTAGGAAGACACAGACCCTGTGGTTTAACTCGCTTTCAGAACGGAAATTAAGACCAGTGTTCTCAACCATAAAACACACTCTGTTTGAACACAAGAATCATGCTCTTCCTTCAAGCGTGTCGAATAGAACAAGAAAACTGAGCAAGCCCACATAAAAGAAATGTGTTTCCTACTCATATGCAACATATCTAGTTCAACTCTTCTTTTGAAACTGATACAAACCACAGCTCCTATTAAATAATGCTCTTTAGTTAATAGTGAGAACCGCGTTGGGTTTATTAACTGTGTCAATTCATTTGAGACCAAAATAAAGTGGGTTTATCAGAAATGACCTCTTGCTTGTAGGAAGACACAGATCCAGGAACTTAAATCCATGTATCAAGGGAAATTCAGACCAGTGTCCTCTTCCAAGAAACACACTCTGTTATAATGCAAGACGCATGCTCTTCTTTCTTGAGACTCCAATACAGCAAGTAACATGAGCAAGCCCAGAAAATAAGAACTGTGTTTCCTACTCATACCGACCATATCTAGTTCAACTCTGCTCATGAAACTGATACAAACCACAGCTCCTCTTACATAAATGCTCTTTAGTTAATCATTAGAAACGCGTTGGGTTCGTGAACTCTGTATTTTCATTTGAGCCGAAAATTCACTGGGTTTACCAGAAATGACCTCTTGCTTGTAGGAAGACACAGATCCTGTGGTTTAACACCATATTACAAGGGAAATTAAGACCATTGTTCTCATCCATGAAACACACTCTGTTTTAACGTGAGAAGCATGCTCTTCTTTCAAGCTTCTCCAATAGAACAAGAAAACTGAGCAAGCCAGGAAAAAAGAAATGTGTTTCCTACTCATATGGAACATGTCTAGTTCAACTCTGCTTATGTAATTGATACAAACCATAGCTCATTTTTAAAAAATGCTCTTTAGTTAATAGTGACTAACTCGTTTTATTTGTGAACTGTGTAAATTCATTTGAGCCCAAAATTCAGTGGGTTTTCCAGCAATGGCCTCTTGCTTGTAGGAAGACACAGATCCTGGACCTTAATTCCATTACAGAAGGGAAATTCAGACAAGTGTCCTCTTCCATGAATCACACTCTGTTTTAACTCAAGAAGCATTCTCTTCTTTCCAGTGTCTCCAATACAGCAAGAAACATGAGCAAGCCCCGAAAAAAGAACAGTGTATCCTATTCATAGGCATCATATCTAGTTCAACTCTGATTATGAAACTAATACAAACCACAGCTCCTGTTAAATAAATGCTCTTTAGTTAATAGTGAGAAACGCATTGGGTTTCTGTTCTGTGTATATTCATTTGAGCCGCAAAGACTGGGTGTACCAGAAAAGACCTCTTACTTGTAGGAAGACAAGGATCCTGTTTTTTAACTCTGTTACTGAATGGGAAATTCAGAACAGTGTTCTCTTCCATGAAACACCTCTGTTTTAACGCAAGAAGCATGCTCTTCTTTCCAGCATCTCCAATACACCAAGAAACATGAGTAAGCCCTGAATAAAAGAACTGTGTTTCCTACTCATACAGATCATATCTAGTTCAACTTTGCTTATGAAACGGATACAAAACACTGCTCTTGTTAAATAAATGCTCTTTGGTTAATAGTGAGAAGCACGTAGGGTTTGTGAACTGTTTAAATTCATTTGAGCCAAAAATTCAGAGGGTCTTCCCGAAATGACCTCTTGCTTGTAGGAAGACAAAGATCCTGTGGTTTAACTCCGTTTCAGAAGGAAAATTCAGAACAGTGTTCTCTTCCATGAAACTCAGTCTGTTTTAACACAAGATGCATGCTCTTCTTTCCAGCCTCTCCAATACAGCAAGAAGCATGAGTAAGCCCAGAATAAAAGAACTGTGTTTCCTACTCATATGGATCATGTCTACTTCAACTGAGCTTATGAAACTGATACAAAACACAGCCCATGTTAAATAAATGCTCCTTAGTTAATAGTGAGAAACGCGTTGGGTTTGTGAACTGTGGAAATTCATTTGAGTCCAAAATTCAGTGGGTTTAATAGAAATGACCTCTTGCTTGTAGGAAGACACAGATCCCGTGGTTTAACTCCATTTCAGAAGGGAAATTAAGACCAGTGTTCTCATCCATGAAACACACTCTGTTTTAACGCAAGAAGCATGCTCTTTTTCAAGTGTCTCCAATAGAGCAAGAAAACTGAGCAAGCCCAGAAAAAAGAAATGTGTTTCCTACTCTATGGAACATATCTAGTTCAACTCTGCTTATGAAACTGATACAAACCACAGCTCCTGTTAAATAAATGCTCTTTAGTTAATTGTGAGAAACGCATTGGGTTTGTAAACTGTCTAAGTTCATTTGAGAACAAAATACAGTGGGATTCCCACAAATGACCTCTTGTTTATAGGAAGACATAGATCCTGGACCTTAAATCAATTTCAGAAGGGAAATTCAGACCTGTGTACTCTTCCATGAATCACACTCTGTTTTAATGCAAGAAGCATGCGCTTCTTTCCAGTGTCTCCAATACAGCAAGAAACATTAGCAAGACACGAAAAAAAGAACTGTGTTTCCTACTCTTACGGACCATATCTAGTACAACTCTGCTCATGAAACTGATACAAACCATAGCTCCTCTTACATAAATGCTCTTTAGTTAATAGTGAGAAACGTGTTGATTTCGTGATCTCTGTAAATTCGTTTGAGCCGCAAATTCACTGGGTTTCCCAGAAAAGACCTCTTGCTTGTAGGAAGACACATTTCCTGTCTTTTCACTCCATTTCGGTAGGGAAATTCAGACCAGTGTCCTCTTCAATGAAACACAGTCTCTTTTAACGCAAGAAGCATGCTCTTATTTCCAGCGTCTCCAATACAGCAAAAAACATGAGTAAGCCAAGAATAAAAGTACTGCGTTTCCTGCTCATACAGATCATATCTATTTCAACTGTGCTTATGAAACTGATGCAAACCACATCTCATGTTATATAAATGCTCTTTAGTTAACAGTGAGAATTGGGTTGAGTTTGTGAACTGTGTAAATTTTAGCCCAAAATTTAGTGGGTTTACCAGAAATGACCTCTTGCTTGTAGTAAGACACATATCCTGTGATTTCACTCCGTTTTTGAAGGGAAATTCAGACCAGTGCCCTTTTCCATGAAACACAGTCTGTTTTAACGCAAGAACCATGCTCTTATTTCAAGCGTCTCGAATAGAGCAAGAAAGCTGAGCAAGCCCAGAAAAAAAGAACGGTGTTTCCTACTCATAATGAACATATCTAGTTCAACTCTGCTTATGAAACTGATACAAACCACAGCTCCTGTTAAATAAATACTCTTTAGTTAATTGTGAGAAACGCATTGGGTTTGTAAACTGTCTAAATTCATTTGAGCCCAAAATACAGTGGGATTCCCACAAATGACCTCTTGTTTATAGGAAGACACAGATCCTGGACCTTAAATCCATATCAGAAAGGAAATTCAGACCTGTGTGCTCTTCCATGAAACACATTCTGTTTTAATGCAAGAAGCATGTGCTTCTTTCCAGAGTCTCCAATACAGCAAGAAACATGAGCAAGCCCAGAAAAAAAAAAACTGTGTTTCCTACTCGTTCGGACCATATCTAGTACAACTCTGCTCATGAAACTGATACAAACCATAGCTCCTCTTACATAAATGCTCTTTAGTTAATAGTGAGAAACGTGTTGATTTCGTGATCTGTGTAAATTCATTTGAGCTGCAAATTCACTGGGTTTCCCACAAAAGACATCTTGCTTGTAGGAAGACACATTTCCTGTGGTTTCACTCCATTTCAGAAGGGAAATTCAGACCAGTGTCCTCTTCAATGAAACACACTCTGTTTTAACGCAAGAAGCATGCTCTTCTTTCCAGTGTCTCTAATACGTTAAGAAACATGAGCAAGCCCCTCAAAAAAAGAACTGTTTTTAATACTCATAGGCATCATATCTAGTTCAACTCTGTTCATGAAACTGATGCAAACCACAGCTCATGTTAAACAAAAGTTCTTAAGTTAATAGTGAGAATCGCGTTGGGTTTGTGAACTGTGTAAATTCATTTGAGCACAAAATTCAGTGGCTTTACCAGAAATTACCACTTGCTTGTAGAAAGACACAGATCCGGGACGTTAAATCCATTTGAGCAGGGAAATTCAGACCTGTCTTCTCATCCATGACACTCACTCGGTTTTAACGCAAGAAGCATACTCTTCTTTCCAGCGTCTGCACTATAGCAAGTAACATGAGCAAGCACAGAAAATATGAAGTGTTTCCTACTCATACAGACCCTATCTAGTTCAACTCTGCTTATGAAACTGATACAAACCACAGCTCATGTTATATAAATGCTCTTTAGTTAGTAGTGAGAAACGCGTTGACTTGGTGACCTGTGTAAATTCATTTTAGCACAAAATTCAGTGGGTTTACCATAAATGACCTCTTGCTTGTAGGCAGACACAGACCCTGTGGTTTCACTCTGTTTCTGAAGGGAAATTCAGACGAGTGTTCTCATCCATGAAACACACTCTGTTTTAATGCAAGAAGCATGCACTTCTTTCCAGATTCTCAAAATACAGCAAGAAATATGAGCAAGCCCAGAAAAAAAGAACAGTGTTTCGTACTCGTATGGACCATATCTAGTACAACTCTGCTCATAAAACTGATACAAACCATAGCTCATTTTACCTAAATGCTCTTTAGTTTATTGTGAGAAATACGTTGGTTTTGTGACCTGTGTAAATTCATTTGAGCCACAAATTCACTGGGTTTACCAGAAATGACCTCTCGCATGTAGGAAGACACATTTCCTGTGATTTCACTCCTTTTCGGAAGGGAAATTCAGCCCAGTGTCAACTTCAATGAAACACACTCTGTTTTAATGCAAGAAGCATGCTCTTCTTTCCAGTGTCTCCAATACATCAAGAAAAATGAGCAAGCCACGAAAAAAAGACCTGTTTTTAATACTCATAGGCATCATATCTAGTTCAACTCTCTTCATGAAACTGATGCAAACCACAGCTCATGTTAAAAAAAGTTCTTAAGTTAATAGCGAGAAACGCGTTGGGTTTGTGTTCTGTGTAAATTCATTTGAGCCACAAATTGACTGTGTTTATGAGAAATGACCTCTTGCTTGTAGGAAGACACATATCCTGTGGTTTCACTCCATTTTTGAAGGGAAATTTAGACCAGTGCCCTTTTCCATGAAACACAGTCTGTTTTAACGCAAGAAGCATGCTCTTATTTCAAGCATCTCGAATAGAGCAAGAAAGCTGAGCAAGCCCAGAAAAAAACAAAGGTGTTTCCTACTCATATGGAACATATCTAATTCAACTCTGCTTATGAAACTGATACACACCACAGCTCGTGTTAAATAAATACTAGTTAGTTAATTGTGAGAAACACATTGGGTTTGTGTACTGTATAACTTCATTTTAGCCCAAAATTCGGTGGGTTTACCAGAAATGAACTCTTGCTTTAGGAAGACACAGATCCTGTGGTTTAACTCGGTTTCAGAACGGAAATTAAGACCAGTGTTCTCAACCATGAAACACACTCCGTTTTAACGCAAGAATCATGCTCTTCCTTCAAGCGTCTCGAATAGAACAAGAAAAGTGAGCAAACCAACAAAAAAGAAATGTGTTTCCTACTCATATGCAACATATCTAGTTCAACTCTTCTTTTGAAACTGATACAAACCACAGCTCCTATTAAATAATGCACTTTAGTTAATAGTGAGAAACGCGTTGGGTTTATGAACTGTGTAAATTCCTTTGAGACTAAAATAAAGTGGGTTTACCAGAAATGACCTATTGCTTGTAGGTAGACACAGATCCAGGGACTTAAATCCATGTATCAAGGGAAATTCAGACCAGTGTCCTCTTGCATGAAACACACTCTGTTTTAAAGCAAGAAGCATGCTCTTCTTTCCAGAGTCTCCAATACAGCAAGAAACATGAACAAGCCAATAAAAAAAGAAGTGTGTTTCCTACTCACACGGACCATATCTAGTTCAACTCTGCTCAAGAAACTGATACAAATTACAGCTCCTCTTACAGAAATGCTCTTTAGATAATTATTAGAAACGCGTTGGGTTCGTGAACTGTGTAATTTCATTTGAGCCGAAAATTCACAGGGTTTACCAGAAATGACCTGTTGCATGTAGGAAGACAGAGATCCTGTGGTTTAAATCCATTTCTGAAGGGAAAATCAGAACAGGGTTCTCTTCCATGAAACACAGTCTGTTTTAACGCAAGAAGCATGCTCTTCTTTCCAGCGTCTCCAATACAGCAACAAAATGAGTAAGCCCAGAATAAAAGAAATGTGTTTCTGACTCATACAGATCATATCTAGTTCAACTGTACCTATGAAACTGATACAAAACACAGTTCATTTTAAATAAATGACCTTTAGTTAATAGTGAGAAATGTGTTGGGTTTGTGTTCTGTGTAAATTCATTTGAACCGCAAATTCACTGGGTTAACAAGAAATGACCTCTTGCTCGTAGGAAGACACATATCCTGTGGTTTCACTCCGTTTCAGAAGGATAATTCAGACCAGTGTCCTCTTCCATTAAACACACTCTGTTTTAATGAAAGAAGCATGCTCTACATTCCAGCATCTCCAATACAGAATGAAACATGAGCAAGCCCAGAAAAAGAGAAATGTGATTCCTTCTCATATGGAACATATCTAGTTCAACTCTGCCTATGAAACTGATGCAAACCACAGCTCATGTAACATAAATGCTCTTTAGTTAATAGTGAGAAACGCGTTGGCTTTGTGAACTGTGTAAATTCATTTTAGCACAAAATTCAGTGGGTTTACCAGAAATGACCTCTTGCTTGTAGGGAGACACAGATCCAGGACCTTAAATCCATGTATGAAGGGAAATTCAGACCAGTGTCCTCTTCCATGAAACACACTCTGTTTTAAAGCAAGAAGCAAGCTCTTCTTTCCAGAGTCTCCAATACAGCAAGAAACATGAACAAGCCAATAAAAAAAGAACTGTGTTTCCTACTCACACGGACCATATCTAGTTCAACTCTGCTCAAGAAACTGATACAAATTACAGCTCCTCTTACAGAAATGCTCTTTAGTTAATTGTGAGAAAAGCATTGTGTTCGTGAACTGTGTAATTTCATTTGAGCCCAAAATTCGGGGGGTTTACCAGAAATGACCTCTTGCTTTTAGGAAGACACAGATCCTGTGGTTTAACTCCGTTTCAGAAGGGAAATTAAGACCAGTGTTCTCATCCATGAAACACACTCTGTTTTAACGCAAGAAGCATGCTCTTCTTTCAAGTGTCTCCAATAGAACAAGAAAACTGAGCAAGCCCAGAAAAAAAGAAAGGTGTTTCCTACTCATAAGGAACATATCTAGTTCAACTGTGCTTATGAAACTGATACAAAACACAGTTCATGTTAAATAAATGACCTTTAGTTAATAGTGAGAAACGCGTTGGGTTTGTGTTCTGTGTAAATTCATTTGAGCCACAAATTCACTGGGTTTACCAGAAATGACCTCTTGCTTGTAGGAAGACAGAGATCCTGTGGTTTCACTCTGTTTCTGAAGGGAAATTCAGACCAGTGTCCTCTTCCATGAAACACACCCAGTTTTAACGCAAGAAGCATACTCTTCTTTTCAGCGTCTCCAATACATCATGAAACACGAGCAAGCCCCGAAAAAAGAACTGTTTTTAATACTCATAGGCATCATATCTAGTTCAACTCTGTTCATGAAACTGATGCAAACCACAGCACATGTTAAAAAAAAGTTCTTAAGTTAATAGTGAGAAACGCATTGGGTTTATGAACTGTGTGAATTCATTTGAGCCCAAAATACAGTGGGTTTTCCAGAAATGACTTCTTGCTTGTAGGAAGACAGAGATCCTGGACCTTAAATCCATTTGAGACCGGATATTCAGACCAGTGTCCTCTTCTATGAAACACATTCTGTTTAACGCAAGAAGCTTACATGCTCTTCTTTCCAGCATCTCCAATACATCAAGAATCATGAGCAAGCCCTGAAAAAAGAACTGTGTTTCCTACTTATAGGCATCATATCTAGTTCAACTCTGATTATGAAACTGATACAAATCACAGCTCCTGTTAAATAAATGCCCTTTACTTAAAGTGAAAAACGCGTTGGGTTTTTGTTCCGTGTAAATTCATTTGAGCCAGAAATTGACTGTGTTTACCAGAAATGACCTCTTGCTTGATGGAAGACAGAGATTATGTGGTTTAACTCATTCTCTGAAGCGAAATTCAGACCAGTGTTCTCTTCCATGAAACACAGTCTCTTTTAACGCAAGAAGCATGCTCTTCTTTCCAGCGACTCCAATACAGAAGAAACATGAGTAAGCCCAGAATAAAAGAACAGCGTTTCCTACTCATACAGATCATATTAGTTCAACTGTGCTTATGAAACTGATACGAAACACAGCTAATGGTAAATAAGTGCTCTTTAGTTAATAGTGAGAAACGCGTTGGGTTTGTGTTCTGTGTAAATTCATTTTAGCCGCAAATTCACTGGGTTGACCAGAAATGACCTCTTGCTTGTAGGAAGACACATATCCTGTGGTTTCTCTCCGTTTCTAAAGGGAAATTCAGACCACTGTCCTCTTCCATGAAACACACTCTGTTTAACGCAAGAAGCTTACATGCTCTTCTTTCCAGTGTCTCCAAGACATCAAGAAACATGAGCAAGCCCCGAATAAAGAACTGTGTTTCCTACTCATAGGCATCATATCTAGTTCAACTCTGATTATGAAACTGATACAAACCACAGCTCCTGTTTAATAAATGCGCTTTAGTTAAATGTGAGACACGCGTTGGGTTTGTGAACTGTGTAATTTCACTTGAGCCGCAAATTCACTGTGTTTACCAGAAATGACCTCTAGCTTGTAGGAAGACATAGATCCGTCACCTTAAATCCATTTATGAAGGGAAATTCAGACCAGTGTCCTCTTCCATGAAACACATTCTGTTTTAACGCAAGAAGCATGCACTTCTTTCCAGAGTCTCCAATACAGCAAAAAACATGAACAAGGCAAGAAAAAAGAACTGTATTTCCTACTCATACAGACCATATCTAGTTCAACTCTACCCATGAAACTGATACAAACTACAGCTCCTCATACATAAATGCTCTTTAGTTAATTGTGAGAAACGCATTGGGTTCGTGAACTGTGTAATTTCATTTGAGCCACAAATTCACTGTGTTTACCAGAAATGACCTCATGCTTGTAGGAAGACACAGATCCTATTGTTTAACTCCGTTTCTGAAGGGAAATTCAGACCAGTGTTCTCATCCGTGAAACATACACTGTTTTAACGCAAGAAACATGCTCTTCTTTCAAGCGTCTCCAATAGAGCAAGAAACCTGAGCATGCCCAGAAACAAGAAATGTGTTTCCTACTCATATGGGACATATCTAGTAAAACTCTGCTTATGAAACTGATAAAACAACAGCTCCTGTTAAATAAATGCTCTTTAGTTTAATGTGAGAAAGGCATTGGGTTTGTGAACTGTATAAATTCATTGGATCCCAAAGTACAGTGGGTTTACTAGAAATGACCTCTTGCTTGTAGGAACACACAGATCCTGGACATTAAATCCATTTCTGAAGGGAAATTCAGACCAGTGTCCTCGTCCATGAAACACAGTCTATTTTATCGCAAGAAGCATGCATTCTCTTCTTTCCAGCGATTCCAATACAGGAAGAAAAATGAGCAAGCCCTGAAAAAAGAACTGTGATTCCTACTCATCGCCATCATATCTAGTTCAACTCTGATTATGAAACTGATACAAACCTCAGCTCCTGTTAAATAAATGCTCTTTAGTTAATTGTGACAAACGCTTTGGCTTTGTGTACTGTGTAAATTCATTTGAGCCCAAAATACAGTGGGATTTCCAGAAATGACTTGTTGCTTGTAGGAAGACACAGATCCAGGACCTTAAATCCATTTATGAAGGGAAATTCTGACCTGTGTGCTCTTCCATGAAACACACTCTGTTTTAACGCAAGAAGCATGCTCTTCTTTCCAGGGTCACCAATACAGCCAGAAACATGAGCAAGCCCCGAAAAAAGAACTGTGTTTACTACTCATAGGCCTCATATCTAGTTCAACTCTGATTATCAAACTGATATGAACCACAGCTCATGTTAAATAAATGCTCTTTAGTTAATAATGACATACTTGTTGGGTTTGTGAGCTGTGTAAATTCTTTTGAGCCCAAAATTCAGTAGGTTTACCATAAATGACCTCTTGCTTGTAGGAAGACACAGATCATGTGGTTCAACTCCGTTTCTGAAGGGAAATACTGACCAGTGTTCTCATCCATGAAACACACTCTGTTTTAACGCCAGTAGCATGCTCTTCTTTCAAGTGTCTCCAATAGAGCAACAAACCTGAGCAAGCCCAGAAAAAAGAAATGTGTTTCCAACTCATATGGAACATATCTAGTTCAACTCTGCTTATGAAACTGATAAAACCCACAGCTTCTGTTAAATAAATGCTCTTTAGTTAATTGTGAGAAACGCGTTTAGTTTGTGTACTCTGTAAATTCATTTGAGCAAAACTTCAGAGTGTTTGCCAGAAATGACCTCTTGCTTGTAGGAAGTCAAAGAACCTGGACCTTAAATCCATTTGAGATGGGATATTCAGACCTGTCTTCTCATCCATGAACACACTCTGTTTTAACGCAAAACGCATGATCTTCTTTACAGTGTTTGCAATATAACAAGTAATATGAACAAGCCCAGAAGATAAGAACTGTGTTTCCTACTCATACGGACAATGTCTAGTTCAACTCTGCTTATGAAAATGATATGAAACATAGCTCATGTTAAATAAGTGCTCTTTAGTTAATAATGAGAAACTCGTTGGGTTTGTGAGCTGTGTAAATTCATTTGAGCCCAAAATTCAGTAGGTTTTCCAGAAATGACCTCTTGCTTGTAGGAAGACATATAGCCTGTGGTTTATCTCCGTTTCTGAAGGGAAATTCAGACCAGTGTTCTCAACCATGGAACACACTCTGTTTTAACACAAGAAGCATGCTCTACTTTCCAGCTTCTCCAATACAGCAAGAAACATGAGCAAGCCCAGAAAAAAAGAACTGTGTTTCCAACTCATACAGAACATATCTATTTCAACTCTGCTCATGAAACTGATACAAACGATAGCTCCTCTTACATAAATGCTCTTTAGTTAATTGTGAGAAATGCGTTGGTTTCTTGTACTGCGTAAATTCATTTGAGCCGCAAATTCACTGGGTTTACCAGAAATGACCTCTTGCTTGTAGGAAGACACAGATCCTGAGGTTTAACTCCGTTTCTGAAGGGAAATTCAGTCCAGTGTTCTCTTCCATGAAACACAGTCTGTTTTATCGCAAGAAGGATGCTCTTCTTTCCAGCGTCTGCAATACGGCAAGAAACATGAGCAAGCCCCAAAAAAAGAACTGTGTTTCCTACTCATAAGCATAATATCTAGTTCAACTCTGATTATTAAACTGATACAAACCACAGCTCCTGTTAAATAAATGCTCTTTAGTTAATAGTGAGAAACGCGTTGGGTTTGTGTTCTGTGTAAATTCATTTGAGCCACAAATTGACTGGGTTTACCAGAAATACCTCTTGTTTGTAGGAAGACACAGATCCTGTGGTTTAACTACGTTTCTCAAGTGAAATTCAGAACAGTATTCTCTTCCATGAAACACAGTATGTTTTAACGCATTAAGCATGCTCTTCTTTCCAGATGCTCCAATACAGAAAGAAACATGAGTAAGCCCAGAATAAAGAACTGTGTTTCCTACTCATACAAATCATATTTAGTTCAACTGTACTCATGAAACTGAATCAAACCACAGCTCCTGTTAAATAAATGCTCTTTAGTTTATAGTGAGAAACGTGTTGGGTTTGTGTTCTGTGTAAATTCATTTGAGCCGCAAATTCACTGGGTAAACTAGAAATGACCTCTTGCCTGTACAAAGACACATATCCTGTGGTTTCACTTCGTTTCTGAAGGGAAATTCAGACCAGTGTCCTCTTCCATGAAACACACTCTGTTTTAACGCAAGTAGCATGCTATACTTTCAAGCTTCTCCAATAGAGCAACAAAACTGAGCAAGCCCAGAAAAAAGAAATGTGTTTCCAACTCATATGGAACATATGTATTTCAACTCTGCTTATAAAACTGATAAAACCCACAGCTCCTGTTAAATAAATGCTCTTTAGTTAATTGTGAGAAACGCGTTGGGTTTGTGAACTGTGTAAATTTATTTTAGCAAAAATTCAGAGTGTTTTCCAGAAATGATGTCTTGCTTGTAGGAAGACACAGATCCCAGACCTTAAATCCATTTCTGAAGGGAAATTCAGACCAGTGTCCTCGTCCATGAAACACACACTGTTTTAACGCAAGAACCATGCATTGTCTTCTTTCCTTTGATTCCAATACAGGAAGAAACATGAGCAAGACCCGAAAAAGAACTGTGTTTCCTACTCATCGCCATCATATCTAGTTCAATTCTGATTATGAAACTGATACAAACCACAGCTCCTGTTAAATAAATGCTCTTTACTTAATTGTGAGAAACGCGTTGGGTTTGTAAACTGTGTAACTTCATTTGAGCCCCAAATACAGTGGGTTTACGAGAAATGACCTCTAGCTTGTTGGAAGACACAGATCACAGACCTTAAATCCATTTCTGAAGGGAAATTCAGACCAGTGTCCTTGCCCATGAAACACACACTGTATTAACGCAAGAAGCATGCATAGTCTTCTTTCCTATGATTCCAATACAGGAAGAAACATTAGCAAGCCCCGAAAAAGAACTGTGTTTCCTACTCATCACCATCATATCTAGATCAACTCTGATTATGAAACTGATACAAACCACAGCTCCTTTTAAATAAATGCTCTTTAGTTAATAGTGAGAAACGCGTTGGGTTTGTGAACTGTGTAAATTCATGTGAGCCCAAAATTCTGAGGTGTTACCAGAAATGACCTCTTGCTTGTAGGAAGTCACAGAACCTGGACCTTAAATCTATTTGATTAGGGAAATTCAGACCTGTCTTCTCATCCATGAACACACTCTGTTTTAACGCAAAAAGGATGCTCTTCTCTCCAGCATCTGCAATATACCAAGTAACATGAACAAGCCCAGAAGATAAGAACTGTGTTTCCTACTCATATGGACCATATCTATTTCAACTCTACTTATGAAACTGAAACAAACCACATCTCCTCTTACATAAATGCTCTTTAGTTAATTGTGAGAAACGTGTTGGGTTCGTGAACTGTGTAATTTCATTTCAGCCATATATTCACTGGGTTTACCAGAAATGAACTCATGCTTGTAGGAAAACACAGATCCTGTGGTTTAACTCCGTTTCTGAAGGGAAATTCAGAACAGTGTCCTCATCCATGAAACAAAGGCTGTTTTAACGCCAGAAGCATGCTCTTTTTTTAAGCATCTACAAAGAGCAAGAAAACTGAGCAAGCCCAGAAAAAAAGAAATGGGTTTCCTACTCATAGGGAACATATCTAGTTCAACTCTGCTTATGAAACTGATACAAACCACAGCTCCACTTACATAAATGCTCTTTATTTAATAGTGAGAATCACATTGGTTTGTTAACTGTGTAAAATCATTGGAACCCATAATTCACTGGTTTTACCAGAAATGAACTCTTGCTTGTAGGAAGACACAGATACTTGACCTTAAGTCCATTTTTGAAGGGAAATTCTGACCAGTATTCTCTTCCATGAAACACACACTGTTTTAACGCAAGAAGCATGCTCTTCTTTCCAGCGTCTCCAATACAGCAAGAAACATGAGCAAGCCACGAAAAATAACTGTGTTTCCTACTCATAAACATCATATCTAGTTCAACTCTGATTATGAAACTAATACAAACCACAGCCCATGTTATATAAATGCTCTTTAGTTAATACTGAGAAACGTGTTTGTTTTTGGTTCTGTGTAAATTCATTTGAGCTGCAAATTGACTGGGTTTAACAGAAATGACCTCTTGCTTGTAGGAACACACAGATCCTGGACCTTAAATCCATTTCTGAAGGGAAATTCAGACCAGTGTCCTTGTCCATGAAACACACTCTGTTTTAACCCAACAAGCATACATGCTCTTCTTTCAAGTGTCTCCAATACAGGAAGAAACATGAGCGAGCCCCGCAAAAAAAAAAAAAAAAAAAAAAAACTGTGTTTCCTACTCATAGGCACCATATCTTGTTCTAGTCTGCTTATGAAACTGGTACAAACACAGCTCCTATTAAATAAATGCTCTTTAGTTAATAGTGAAAAACGCATTGGGTTTTTGTTATTTGTATATTCATTTGAGCAGCAAATTGACTGCATTTACCAGAAATGACCTCTTGCTTCTAGGAAGACACAGAACCTGTGGTTTAACTCTGCTTCTGAAGGGAAATTCAGAACATTGTTCTGCTCCATGAAACACAGTCTGTTTTAACGCAAGAAGCATGCTCATCTTTCCAGCGTCTCCAATACAGCAAGAAACATGAGAAAGCCCCGAAAAAAGAACTGTGTTTCCTACTCATAGGCATCATATCGAGTTCAACTCTGAATATGAAACTGATACAAACCAGAGCTCATGTTGAATAGATGCTCTTTAGTTAGTAGTGAGAAACACGTTGGGTTTGTATTCTGTGTAAATTCATTTGAGCCGCAAATCAACTGGGTTTACGAGAAATGACCTCTTGCTTGTAGGAAGACGCAGATCCTGTGGTTTAACTCCGTTTCTGAAGCGAAATTCAGAACAGTGTTCTCTTCCATGAAACATACTCTGTTTTAACGCAAGAATCATGCTCTTCTGTTAAGCGTCGCCAATAGAGCAAGAAAACTGAGCCAGAAGAGAAAAAAAAATGGGTTTCCTACTCATATGGAACATATCTAGTTCAACTCCGCTTATGAAACTGATACAAACCAGAGCTCCTCTTACATAAATGCTCTTTAAGTAATAGTGAGAATCACGTTGGTTCGTTAACTGTGTAAAATCATTGGACCCCAAAATTCACTGGGTTTACCATAAATAACCTCTTGCTTGTAGGAAGACACAGATCCTGGACCTTAAATCCATTTCTGAAGGGAAATTCAGACCAGTATTCTCTTCCATGAAACACTCTGTTTAATGCATGACGCATGCTCTTCTTTAGAGCATCTCCAATACAGCAAGAAATATGAGCAAGCCCCGAAAAAAAGAACTGTGTTTCCTACTCATACGCATCATATCTAGTTAAATTCTTGTTATTAAACTGATACAAACCACAGCCCCTGTTAAATAAATGCTCTTTACTTAGTAGTGAGAAACGCTTTGGGTTTCTGTTCTCTGTAAATTCATTTGAGCAGAAAATTGATTGGGTTGACCAGAAATGACCTCTTGCTTGTAGGAAGACACAGGTCCTGTGGTTTAACTCTGTTTTTGAAGGCAAATTCAGACCAGTGTTCTCAACCATGAAACACACTCTGTTTTATCACAAGAAGCATGCTCTTCTTTCAAGAGTCTCCAATACAGCAAGAAACATGAGCAAGCCCAGAAAAAAAGAAATGTGTTCCCAACTCGTACAGTCCATATCTAGTTCAACTCTGGTCATGAAACTGATACAACCACTGCTCCTCTTACATAAATGCTCTTTAGTAAATTGTGACTAATGCGTTGGTTTCATGTACTGTGTAAATTCATTTGAGCTGCAAATTCACTGGGTTTACCAGAAATGACCTCTTTCTTGTAGGAAGACACATATCCTGTGGTTTCACTCCATTTTTGAAGGGAAATTCAGATCAGTGTCCTCTTCCATGAACACACTCTGTTTTAACGCAAGAATCATGCTCTTCTTTCCAGGATCTCCAATACAGCAAGAAACATGGGCAAGCCCCGAAAAAAGAAATGTGTTTCCTACTCATAGGCATCATATCTAGCTCAACTCTGATTATGAAACTGAAACAAACCATAGCTCCCGTTAAATAAATGCTGTTTAGTTAATACTGAGAAACATGTTGGGTTATGTTCTGTATAAATTCATTTGAGCTGCTAATTGACTGGGTTTAACAGAAATGACCTCTTGCTTGTAGGAAGACACAGATCCTGTGGTTTAACTACATTTCTGAAGGGAAATTCACAACAGTGTTCTCATCCATTAAACATACTCTGTTTTAACGCAAGAAGCATGCTCTTCTGTTAAGTGTCGCCAATAGAGCAGGAAAACTGAGCAAGCCCAGAAAAAAAGAAATGGGTTTCCTACTCATATGGAACATATCTAGTTCAACTCCGCTCATGAAACTGATACAAACCAGGGTTCCTCTTACATAAATGCTCTTTATTTAATAGTGAGAATCACGTTGGTTCGTTAACTGTGTAAAATCTTTGGACCCCAAAGTTCACTGGGTTTACCTTGAATGTAGGAAGACACAGATCCTGGACCTTAAATCCATTTCTGAAGGGAAATTCAGATCAGTGTCCTCTTCCATGAAACACACACTGTTTTAACGCAAGAAGCATGCTCTTCTTTACAGCGTCTCCAATACAGCAAGAAACATGAGCAAGTCCCGAAAAAAGAACTGTGTTTCCTACACATAGGCATCATATCTAGCAAAACTCTGATTATGAAACTGATACCTACCACAGCTACTGTTAAATAAATTCTCTTTAGTTAATTGTGAGAAACGCGTTGGGTTTGTGAACTGTGTAAATTCTTATGACCCAAAAAGAGAGTGGGTCTACCAGAAATGAACTCTTGCTTGTAGGAAGACACAGATCCTGGGCATTAACTCTGTTTCAGAAGGGAAAATCAGACCAGTGTTCTCATCCATGAAACACACTCTGTTTTACCGCAAGAATCATGCTCTTCTTTCCAGCGACTCCCATAATGCAAGAAACATGAGCAAGCCCTGAAAAAAGAACTGTGTTTTCTACTCATAGGCATCATATCTACTTCAACTCTGATTATGAAACTGATACAAACCACAGCTCCTCTTACATAAATGCTCTTTAGTTAATTGTGAGAAACACATTGGGTTCGTGAACTGTGTAATTTCATTTGAGCCGCATATTCACTGTGTTTACCAGAAATGACCTCATGCTTGTAGGAAGACACAGATCCTGTGGTTTAACTCCGTTTCTGAAGGGAAATTCATACCAGTGTTCTCATCCATGAAACACACTCTGTTTTAACACAAGAAGCATGCTCTTCTTAAAAGCGTCTCCAATAGATCAAGAAACCTGAGCAAGCTCAGAAAAAAGAAATGTGTTTCCTACTCATATGGAACATATCTAGTTCAATTGTGCTTATGAAACTGATACAAACCTCAGCTGCTGTTAAATAAATGCTCTTTAGTTAATTGTCAGAAACGCGTTGGGTTTGTGAACTGTGTACATTCATTTGAGCCTGAAATACAGTGTGTATACCAGAAATGACCTCTTGCTTGTAGAGAGACACAGATCCTGGACATTAATTCCATTTCTGAGGCGAAATTCAGTCCAGTGTCCTCTTCATGAAACACACTCTGTTTTCACGCAAGAATCATGCTCTTCTTTCCAGCGTCTACAATATACCATGTAACCTGAACAAGCCCTGAAGATAAGAAATGTGTTTCCTACTCATACGGACCATATCTAGTTCAAATCTGCTTATGAAAATGATACGACCCACAGATCATGTTAAATAAAGCTCTTTAGTTAATAATGAGAAACTCATTGGGTTTGTGAGTTGTGTAAATTCATTTGAGCCCAAGATTCAGTAGCTTTACCATAATGACCTCTTGCTTGTAGGAAGACACAGATCCTGTGGTTTAACTCCGTTTCTGAAGGGAAACACAGACGAGTGTTCTGAACCATGAAACACACTCTGTTTTAACGCAAGAAGCATGCTCTACTTTCAAGATTCTCCAATACAGCAAGAAACATGAGCAAGTCCTGAAAAAAGAACTGTGTTTCGTACTCAAGGGATCATATCTAGTTCAACACTTATTATGAAACTGATACAAACCACAGCTCCTCTTACATAAATGCTCTTTAGTTAATTGTGAGAAACGCATTGGGTTCGTGAATTGTGTAATTTCATTTGAGCCGCATATTCACTAGGTTTACCAGAAATGACCTCATGCTTGTAGGAAGAAACAGATCCTGTGGTTTAACTCCGTTTCTGAAGGGAAATTCAGAACAGTGTTCTCATCCATGAAACACACTCTGTTTTAATGCAAGAAGCATGCTCTTCTTTTAAGCATCTCCAATAGAGCAAGAAAACTGAGCATGCCCAGAAAAAAGAAATGTGTTTCATACTCATCGAACATATCTAATTCAATTGTGCTTATGAAACTGATACAAACCACACCTGCTGTTAAATAAATGCCCTTTAGTTAATTGTGAGAAACGAGGTGGGTTTTTGAACTTTGTACATTCATTTGAGCCCGAAATACAGTGGGTATACCAGAAATGACCTCTTGCTTGTGGAAAGACACAGATCCTGGACCTTAAATCCATTTCTGAAGGGAAATTCAGACCAGTGTCCTCGTCCATGAAACACACTCTGTTTTAACGCAAGAAGCATGCATGCTCTTCCTTCCAGCGTCTCCAATACAGGAAGAAACAAGAGCAAGCCCCGAAAAATGAACTGTGTTTCCTACTCATAGGCACCATATCTAGTTCAAGTCTGATTATGAAACTGATACAAACCACAGCCCTTATTAAATAAATGCTCTTTAGTTAATAGTGAAAAACACGTTGGGTTTGTGTTCTGTCTAAATTCATGTGAGCCGCAAATTCACTGCGTTTACCAGAAATGACCTCTTGCTTGTAGGAAAACACATACCCTGTGGTGTAATTCTGTTTCTGAAGGGAAATTAAGAACAGTGTCCTCATCCATGAAACACATGCTGTTTTAATGCAAGAAGCATGCTCTTCTTTTAAGCATCTCCAAAGAGCAAGAAACCTGAGCAAGCCCAGAAAAAATGAAATGGGTTTCCTACTCATATGGAACATATCTAGTTCAACTCTGCTTATGAAACTGATACAAACCACAGCTCCTCTTACATAAATGCTCTTTAGTTAATAGTGAGAATCACATAGGTTCATTGACTGTGTAAAATCATTGGAACCCATAATTCACTGGGTTAACCAGAAATGAACTCTTGCTTGTAGGAAGACACAGATCCTTGACCTTAAATCCATTTCTGAAGGAAAATTCAGACCAGTATTCTCCTCCATGAAACACACTGTGTTTTAACGCAAGAAGCATGCTCTTCTTTCCAGCGTCTCCAAAACAGCAAGAAACATGTGCAACAACCGAAAAAAGAACTGTGTTTCCTACCTATAGGCATCATATCTAGTTCAACTCTGATTATGAAACTGATACAAACCACAGCTCCTGTTAAATAAATGCTCTTTAGTTAATACTGAGAAACGTTTTGGGTTTTTGAACAGTGTAAATATATTTGAGCCCAAAATACAGTGGGTTTACGAGAAATGACCTCTTCCTTGTCGGAAGACACAGATCCTGGACCTTAAATCCATTTCTGAAGGCAAATTCAGACCAGTGTCCTCGTCCATGAAACACACTCTATTTTAATGCAAGAAGCATGCATGCTCTTCTTTCTAGCGTCTCCAATACAGGAAGAAACATGAGCAAGCACCGAAAAAAGAACTGTGTTTCCTACTCATGGGCACCATATCTTGTTCAATTCTGATTATGAAACTGGTACAAAGCACAGCTCCTCTTGCATAAATGCTCTTTTGTTAATTGTTAGAAAGGCGTTGGGTTCATGAACTGTGTAATTACATTTGAGCCACAAATTCACTGAGTTTACCAGAAATGACCTCTTGCTTGTATGAGACACAGATCCTGTGGTCTAACCCCGTTTCTGAAGTGAAATTCAGACCAGTGTTCTCATCGATGAAACACACTCTGTTACAACGCAAGAAGCATGCTGTTCTTTTAAGCGTCTCCAATAGAGCTAGAAACCTGAGCAAGCCCAGAAAAAGAGAAATGAGTTTCCTACTCATATGGAACATATCTAGTTCAACTCTGCTTATGAATCTGATACAAACCACAGCTCCTTTTAAATAAATGCTCTTTAGTTAATTATGAGAAACGCGTTGTGTTTATGAACTGTGTAAATTCATTTGTGCTGTAAATTCACTGGGTTTACCAGAAATGACCTCTTGCCTTGTAGGAAGAAAAAGATCCTGTGATTTAACTCCATTTCTGAAGGGAAATTCAGACCAGTGTTCTAATTCATGAAACACACTCTGTTTTAACGCAAGAAGCATGCTCTTCTTTCCAGAGTCTCCAATACAGCAAGAAACATGACCAAGCCCAGAAAAAAAGAAATGGGTTTCCTACTCATATGGAACATATCTAGTTCAACTCTGCTTATGAAACTGATACAAACCACAGCTCCTCTAACATAAATGCTCTTTGGATAATAGTGAGAATCGCGTTTGGTTCCAGAACTGTGTAAAATCATTTGAGCACAAAATTCTCTTGGTGTACCAGAAATGACCTCTTGCTTGTAGGAAGACACAGATCCTGGGGTTTAACTCCGTTTCTGAAGGGAAATTCAGATCAGTGTTCTCATCCATGAAACACACTCTGTTTTCATGCAAGAAGCAAGCTCTTCTTTTCAGCATCTCCAATACAGCAAGAAATATGAACATGCCCAGAAAAAAAGAACTGTGTTTCCTACTCATATGGACCATATGTAGGTCAACTCTGCTTATGAAACTGATACAAACCACAACTCCTCTCACATAAATGCTCTTTAGTTAACTGTGAGAAACTCATTGGTTTTGGAACTGGTAAATTCATTTGAGCCCAAAAGAGAGTGGGTTTACCAGAAATGAGCTCTTGCTTGTAGGAAGACACAGATCCTGGACATTAAATCCATTTCTGAAGCGAAATTCAGACCAGTGTCCTCTTCATGAAACACACTCTGTTTTCACGCAAGAATCATACTCTTCTTTCCAGTGTCTAGAATACAGCAAGAAACATGAGCAAACCCCGATAAAAGAACTGTGTTTCCTACTCATAGACATCATATCTAGCTCAACTCTGATTATGAAACTGATACATACCGCAGCTCCTGTTAAATAAATACTCTTTAGTTAATACTGAGAAACTCGTTGGGTTGTTGTTCTGTGCAAATTCATTTGTGCCTCAAATTGACTGGGTTTAACAGAAATGACCTGTTGCTTGTAGGAATACACAGATCCTGTGGTTTAAATCCTTTTCTGAAGGAAATTCAGACCAGTGTTCTCAGCCATGAAACACACTCTGTTTAACGCAAGTAGCATGCTCTTCTTTCAAGCATCTCCAATAGAGCAATAACATGAGCAAGCCCAGGAAAAAAGAAATGAGTTTCCTAGTATATGGAACATATCTAGTTCAACTCTGCTTATGAAACTGATACAAACCACAGCTCCTTTTAAATAAATGCTCTTTAGTTAATTGTGAGAAACACGTTGGGTTTGTGAACTGTGTAAATTCATTTGTGCTGTAAATTCACAGGGTTTACCAGAAATGACCTCTTGCCTTGTAGGAAGACACAGATCCTGGGCATTAACTCCGTTTCGGGAGGTAAAATCAGACCAGTGTTCTAATCCATGAAACACACTCTGTTTTAATGCAAGAATCATGCTCTTCTTTCCAGCGACTCCAATAAAGCAAGAAACATGAGGAAGCCCAGAAAAAAAAAAACTGTGTTTCCTACACATAGGCATCATGTCTAGTTCAACTCTGATTATGAAAGTGATACAAACCACAGCTCCTCTTAAATAAATGCTCTTTAGTTAATAGTGAGAAATGCGTTCTGTTCATGAACTGTGTAATTTCATTTGAGCAGCAAATTCACTGGGTTTTCCTGAAATGACTTCTTGCTTGTAGGAAGACAGAGATCCTGTGGTTGAACTCCGTTTCTTAAGGGAAATTCAGACCAGTGTTCTCATCCATGAAACACACTCTGTTTAACGCAAGAAGCATGCTCTTCTTTTAAGCGTCTCCAATAGAGCAAGAAACCTGAGCAAACCCAGAAAAAAAGAAACGTGTTTCCTACTCATATGGAACATATCTTGTTCAATTCTCCTTATGAAACTGATACAAACCACAGCTCCTGTTAAATAAATGCTCTTTAGTTATATGTGAGAAACTCGTTGGTTTTGGAACTGTGTAAATTCATTTGAGCCCAAAAGAGAGTGGGTTTACCAGAAATGAACTCTTGCTTGTAGGAACACAGATCCTGGACATTAAATCCATTTCTGAAGCGAAATTCAGACCAGTGTCCTCTTCATGAAACACACTCTGTTTTAACGCAAGAAGCATGCTCTTCTTTCCAGCGTCTCCAATACAGCAAGAAACATGAGCAAACCCCGAAAAAAGAACTGTGTTTCCTACTCATAGGCATCATATCTAGTTCAACTCTGCTCATGAAACTGATACCAACCACAGCTCCTTTTAAATAAATGCTCTTTAGTTAATTGTGAGAAACGCGTTGGGTTTGTGAACTGTGTAAATTCATTTGTGCTGTAAATTCACAGGGTTTACCAGAAATGACCTCTTGCCTTGTAGTAAGACACAGATCCTGGGCATTAACTCCGTTTCGGGAGGTAAAATCAGACCAGTGTTCTAATCCATGAAACACACTCTGTTTTAATGCAAGAATCATTCTCTTCTTTCCAGCGACTCCAATAAAGCAAGAAACATGAGGAAGCCCAGAAAAAAAAACTGTGTTTCCTACACATAGGCATCATATCTAGTTCAACGCTGATTATGAAAGTGATACAAACCACAGCTCCTCTTAAATAAATGCTCTTTAGTTAATAGTGAGAAATACGTTGGGTTCATGAACTGTGTAATTTCATTTGAGCAGCAAATTCACTGGGTTTTCCTGAAATGACTTCTTGCTTGTAGGAAGACAGAGATCCTGTGGTTGAACTCCGTTTCTTAAGGGAAATTCAGACCAGTGTTCTCATCCATGAAACACACTCTGTTTAACGCAAGAAGCATGCTCTTCTTTTAAGCGTCTCCAATAGAGCAAGAAACCTGAGCAAACCCAGAAAAAAAGAAACGTGTTTCCTACTCATATGGAACATATCTTGTTCAATTCTCCTTATGAAACTGATACAAACCACAGCTCCTGTTAAATAAATGCTCTTTAGTTATATGTGAGAAACTCGTTGGTTTTGGAACTGTGTAAATTCATTTGAGCCCAAAAGAGAGTGGGTTTACCAGAAATGAGCTCTTGCTTGTAGGAACACAGATCCTGGACATTAAATCCATTTCTGAAGCGAAATTCAGACCAGTGTCCTCTTCATGAAACACACTCTGTTTTCACGCAAGAAGCATGCTCTTCTTTCCAGCGTCTCCAATACAGCAAGAAACATGAGCAAACCCCGAAAAAAGAACTGTGTTTCCTACTCATAGGCATCATATCTAGTTCAACTCTGCTCATGAAACTGATACCAACCACAGCTCTTCTTACATAAATGCTCTTTAGTTAATAGTGAGAATCGCGTTGGGTTCGTGAACTTTGTAAAATCATTTGAGCCCAAAATTCATTGGGTTTACCAGAAATGAACTCTTGCTTGTAGGAAGACACTGATCCTGGGGTTTAACTCCGTTTATGAAGGGAAATTCAGACAAGTGTTCTCATCCATGAAACACACTGTGTTTTCACGCAAGAAGCATGCTCTTCTTTCCAGCATCTCCAATACAGCAAGAACCATGAGCATGATCAGAAAAAAATAACTGTATTTCCTACATATACAGATAATATGCAGTTCAACTCTGCTTATGAAACTGATGCAAACCACAGCTCTTCTTACGTAAATGCTCTTTAGTTAATAGTGAGAATCGCGTTGGGTTCGTGAACTGTGTAAAATCATTCAAGCCCAAAATTCATTGGGTTTACCAGAAATGAACTCTTGCTTGTAGGAAGACACTGATCCTGGGGTTTAACTCCGTTTATGAAGGGAAATTCAGAACACTGTTCTCATCCATGAAACACACTGTGTTTTCACGCAAGAAGCATGCTCTTCTTTCCAGCATCTCCATTATAGCAAGAACCATGAGCATGCTCAAAAAAAATAACTGTATTTCCTACACATACAGATAATATGCAGTTCAACTCTGCTCATGAAACGGATGCAAACCACAGCTTCTCTTACATAAATGCTCTTTAGTTAATAGTTAGAATCTCGTTGGGTTTGTGAACTGTGTAAAATCATTTGATCCCAAAATTCACGTTGTTTACCAGAAATGAACACTTGCTTTTTGGAAGACACAGATCCTGTGGTTTAACTCTGTTTCTTAAGGAAAATTCAGTCCAGTGTTCTCATCCATGAAACACACTCTGTTTTAACGCAAGAAGCAAGCTCTTCTTTCCAGCGTCTCCAATACAGAGAGTAAGAACCATGTTCATGCCGTGAAAAAAAGAACTGTGTTTCCTACTCATATGGACCATATGTAGTTCAACTCTACTTATGAAACTGATACAAAGCACAGCTATTCTTACATAAATGCTCTTTGGTTAATAGTGAGAATTGCGTTGGGTTCCAGAACTGTGTAAAATCATTTGAGCTCAAAATTCTCTTGGTGTACCAGAAATGAACTCTTGCTTGTAGGAAGACACAGATTTTGGGGTTTAACTCCGTTTCTGAAGAGAAATTCAGATCAGTGTTCCCATCCATTTAGCACATTCTGTTTTCATGCAAGACGCAAGCTCTTCTTTTCAGCATCTACAATACAGCAAGAAATATGAGCATCCCCAGAAAAAAAGAACTGTGCTTTCTACTCATATGGACAATATGAAGTTCAACTCTGCTTATGAAAATGATACAAACCACAGCTCCTCTTACGTAAATGCTCTTTAGTTAATAGTGGAATCGCGATGGTTTTCTGAACTGTGTAAAATCATTTGAGCACAAAATTCCCTGGGTTTACCAGAAATGATATCTTGCTTGTAGGAAGACACAGAACCTGGGCTTTAAGTCCATTTCTGAAGGGAAATTCAGACCAATGTTCTCATCCATTGTATACAATCTGTTTTAACGGAATTAGCAAGCTCCTCTTTCCAGCGTCTCCAATACAACAAGAACCATGAGCATGCACAGAAAAAAAGAACTGTGTTTCCTTCTCATAATGACCACATGTAGTTCAAGTCTGCTTATGAAACTGATACAAACCACAGCTCTTCTTACATAAATGCTCTTTAATTACTAGTGAGAATCGCATTGGATTCTTGAACTCTGTAAAATCATTTGAGCCAAAAATTCACAGTGTTTAACAGAAATGAACTCTTGCTTGTAGGAAGACACAGATCCTGGGGTTTAACTCGGTTTCTGAAGGGAAATTCTGAGCACTGTTCTCATCGATGATACACAATCTGTTTTAACGGAAGAAGCAAGCTCTTCTTTCCACCGTCTCCAATACAGCAAGAACCATGAGCATGCTCAGATAAAGAGAAGTGTGTTTCCTTCTCATACGGAACACATGTAGTTCAAGTCTGCTTATGAACCTGTTACAAACCACAGCTCCTCTTACATAAATGCTCTTTAGTTAATAGTGAGAATCTCGATGGTTTTTGAACTGTGTAAAATCACTTGAGCCCAAAATTCTCTTTGTTTACCAGAAATGAACTCCTGAATATAGGTAGACACAGATCACGTGGTTTACCTCCATGTATGACGGAATATTCAGACCAGTGTTCTCATCCATGGAACACACTCTGTTTTAACGCAAGAAACAAGCTCTTCTTTCCAGCGACTCCAATACAGCGAGTACCATGAGCATGCCCTGAAAAAAAGAACTGTGTTTCCTACTCATACGTACCATATGTAGTTCAAGTCTGCTTATGAAACTGATACACAACAAAGCTCCACTTATTTGAAGGCTCTTTAGTTAATAGTGATAATCGCGTTGGGTTCTTGAACTGTGTAAAATCATTTGAGGCCAAAATTCACTTGGTTTACCAGAAATGAACTCTTGCTTGCAGGACGACACAGATCGGGTGTTTTAACTCCCTTTGTGAAGGGAAATTCAGACCAGGGTTCTCATGCATGTAACAAACTATGTTTTAACACAAGAAGCATGCTCTTCTTTCCAGCATCTCCAATACAGCAAGTTCCATGAGCATGCCCTGAGAAATAGAACTGTGTTTCCTACTCATATGGACGATATGTAGATCAACGCTGCATATGAAACTGATACAAACCACATCTCCACTTACATAAATGCTCTTTAGTTACTAGTAAGAATCGCATTGGGTTCTTGAACTCTGTAAAATCATTTGAGCCCAAAATTCACAGTGTTTAACAGAAATGAACTCTTGCTTGTAGGAAGACACAGATCCTGGTGTTGAACTCGGTTTCTGAAGGGAAATTCTGAGCACTGTTCTCATCGATGAAACACAATCTGTTTTAACGGAAGAAGCAAGCTCTTCTTTCCAGCGTATCCAATACAGCAAGAACCATGAGCATGCCCAGAAAAAAACAACTGTGTTTCCTTCTCATACGGAACACATGTAGTTCAAGTCTGCTTATGAACCTGATACAAACCACAGCTCCTCTTACATAAATGCTCTTTAGTATATAGTGTGAATCGCGATGGCTTTCTGAACTGTGTAAAATCATTTGAGCCCAAAATTCACTTGGTTTACCATAAACGAACACTTGCTTGTAGGAAGACACAGATCCTGTGGTTTAACTCCGATTCTGAAGGGAAATTCAGACAAGAGTTCTCATCCATGGAACACACTCTGATTTATTGCAAGAAGCAAGCTCTTCTTTCCAGCATCTCCAATATAACAAGTTCAATGAGCATGTCCTGAAAAAAAGAACTGTGTTTCCTACTCATACGGACCATATGAAGTTCAACTCTGCTTATGAATCTGATACAAACCACAGCTCCTCTTACATAAATGCTCTTTAGTTAATAGTGAGACTCGCGATGGGTTTCTGAAATTTATAAATTCACTTGAGCCCAAAATTCTCTTTGTTTACCAGAAATGGACTCTTGCTTGTAGGAAGACACCGATTCTGGGGTTCAACTCCTTTTCTGAAGGGAAATTCAGACCAGTGTTCTCATCCATGGAACACACTCTGTTTTAACGAAAGAAGCAAGCTCTTCTTTCCAGCGTATCCAATACAGCAAGAACCATGAGCATGCCCAGAAAAAAGAACTGTGTTTCCTTCTCATACGGAACACATGTAGTTCAAGTCTGCTTATGAACCTGATACAAACCACAGCTCCTCTTACATAAATGCTCTTCAGTATATAGTGAGAATCGCGATGGCTTTCTGAACTGTGTAAAATCATTTGAGCCCAAAATGCTCGTTGTTTACCCGAAATGAACTCTTGCTTATAGGAAGACACAGATCCTGGGGTTTAACTCCGTTTCTGAAGGAAAAGTCAGACCAGTGTTCCATCCATGAAACACACTCTGTTTTAACGCAAGAAGCAAGACCTTCTTTCCAGCTTCTTCAATACTGCTACTACCATGAGCATGCTGTGAAAAAAAGAACTGTGTTTCCTAATCATACGGACCATATGGGAATCAATTCTGCCTATGAAACTGATACAAACCACAGCTCCACTTACATAAATGCTCTATTGTTAATAGTGAGACTCGCGATGGGTTTCTGAACTGTGTATAATCATTGGAGCCCAAAATTCACATGATTTACCAGAAATGAACTCTTGCTTGTAGGAAGACACAGATCCTGTGGTTTAACTCTGGTTTTGACGGGAAATTCAGACCAGTGTTCTCATCCATGGAACACACTCTGTTTTAACGGAAGAAGCAAGGTCTTCTTTCCAGCATCTCCAATACAGCAAGTACCATGAGCATGCCCTGAAAAAAGAACTGTGTTTGCTACTCATACGGAGGATATGTGAATCAACTCTGCTTATGAAACTGATACAAACCACAGATCCTCTTACATAAATGCTCTTTAGTTAATAGTGAGAATCCAGTTGGGTTTCTGAACTGTGTAAAATCATTTGAGCCCAAAATTCTCTTTTTACCAAAAACGAACTCTTGCTTGTAGGAAGACACAGATCCTGGGGTTTAACTCCGTTTCTGAAGGTAAATTCAGACCACTGTTCTTATCCGTGAAACACACTTTGTTTTAACGCAAGAAGCAAGCTCTTCTTTCCAGCGTCTCCAATAGAGCAAGTACCATGAGCATGCCCTCAAAAAAAGAACTGTGTTTCCTACTCATACGGACCATATGTGAATCAACTCTGCTCATGAAACTGATACAAACCAGAGATCCTCTTACATAAATGCTCTTTAGTTCATAGTGAGAATCCAGTTGGGTTTCTGAACTGTGTAAAATCATTTGAGCCCAAAATGATCTTTGTTTACCAGAAATGAACTCTTGCTTATAGGAAGACACAGATTCTGGGGATTAACTCCGTTTCTGAAAGGAAATTCAGACCAGTGTTCTCATCCATGAACACACTCTGTTTTAATGCAAGAAGCATGCCCTTCTTTGCAGCGTGTCCAATACAGCAAGTACCATGAGCATGCCCTGAAAAGAAAAACTGTGTTTCCTATTCATACGGATCATATGTAGTTCAACTCTGCATATTGAACTGATTCAAAGCACAGCTCCCTTTACATAAATGCTCTTTAGTTAATAGTGAGAATCGATTTGGGTTCTTGAACGGTGTATAATCATTTGAGCACAAAATCACTGGGTTTACCAGAAATGAATTCATGCTTGTAGGAAGACACAGATCCTGGGGTATAAGTCCGTTTCTGAAGAGAAATTCAGGCCAGCATTCTCATCCATGGAACACACTCTGTTTTAACTGAAGAAGCAAGCTCTTGTTCCACCCTCTCCAATACAGCAAGAACCATGAGCATGCACAGAAAAAAAGAACTGTGCTTCCTACTCATACTGACAATATGAAGTTCAACTCTGCTTATGAAACTGATACAAACCACAGCTCCTCTTACATAAATGCTCTTTAGTTAAAGGTGAGAATCACAATGGGTTTCTGAACTGTGTAAAATCACTTGAGCCCAAATTTCTCTTTGTTTACCATAAATGAACTCCTGCTTGTAGGAAGACACAGATCCTGGGGTATAACTCCGTTTTTGAAGGGAAATTCAGACCAGTGTTCTCATCCATGGAACACACTCTGTTTGAACGCTAGAAAGAAGCTCTTCTTTCCAGCGTCTCCAATACACCAAGAACCATGGGAATGCCCAGAATAAAAGAACTCTGTGTCCTTCTCAACGGACCATATGTGGATCAACTCTGCTTATGAAACTGATACAAACCAGAGATCCTGTTACATCAATACTCTTTAGTAAATAGTGAGAGTCGCGTTTGTGTTCTTGAACTGTGTAAAATCAATTGAGCCCAAAATTCACTTGGTTTACCAGAAATGATCTCTTGCTTGTAGGAAGACTCAGGTCCTGTAGAGCTCCTGTTACATCAATACTCTTTAGTAAATAGTGAGAGTCGCGTTGTGTTCTTGAACTGTGTAAAATCAATTGAGCCCAAAATTCACTTGGTTTACCAGAAATGATCTCTTGCTTGTAGGAAGACCCAGGTCCTGTGCTTTAACTCCGTTTCTGAATGGAAATTCAGATCAGTGTTTTCATCCATGAAACACACTCTGTTTTAAGGCAAGAAGCAAGCTATTCTTTCCAGCGTCTCCAATACAGCAAGTACCATGAGCATGCCTTGAAAAAAAGAACTGTGTTGGCTACTCATACGGAGGATATGTGAATCAACTCTGCTTATTAAACTGTGACAAACCACAGATCCTCATACATAAATGCTCCTTAGTTAATAGTGAGAATCCAGTTGGGTTTCTGAACTGTGTAAAATCATTAGAGCCCAAAATGCTCTTTGTTTACCAAAAATGAACTCTTGCTTGTAGGAAGACACAGACCCTGGGGATTAACTCCGTTTCTGAAGGTAAATTAAGACCACTGTTCTCATCTGTGAAACACACTTTGTTTTAACGCAAGAAGCAAGCTCTTCTTTCCAGCATCTCCAATACACCAAGAACCATGAGCATGCCCAGAAAAAAATGAACTTTGTTTCCTACTCATACGGATCATATGAACATCAACACTGCATATGAAACTGATACAAACCACAGCTCCACATACATAAAGGCAATTTAGTTAATAGTGAGAATTGAGTTGGGTTGTTGAACTGTGTAAAATCATTTGAGCCCAAATATGACTTGGTTTACCAGAAATGAACTCTTGCTTGTAGGATGACACAGATCATGGGGTTTCACTCTGTTTCTGAAGGGAAATCAGACCAGTGTTCTAATCCATGAAACACACTCTGTTTTAACGGAAGAAGCAATCTCTTCTTTCCAGCGTCTCCAATACACCAAGAACCATGACAATGCCAAAAAAAAAAAAAAAACTGTGCTTCCTACTCATATGGACATTATGAAATTCAACTCTGCTTATAAAACTGATAAAAACCACAGCTCCTCTTACATAAATGCTCGGTAGTTAATAGTGAGAATCGCGATGGGTTTCTGAACTGTGTAAAATCACTTGAGCCCAAAATACTCTTTGTTTACCAGAAATGAACTCTTGCTTGTAGGAAGACAAAGACCCTGGGGTTTATCTCCGTTTCTGAAGGGAAATTCAGACCAGTGTTCTCATCAATGGAACGCACTCTGTTTTAACGCAAGAAAGAAACTTTTCTTTACAGCGTCTAAAAACAGCAAGAACGATGAGAATGGAACGATGAGAATGCCAACAAAATAAAGAACTGTGTGTCCTTCTCATACGGACCATATGTGGATCAACTCTGCTTATGAAACTGATACAAACCAGAGCTCCATTTACATAAAGGCTCTCTAGTTAATAGTGAGAATCGCATTGGGTTCTTAAACTTTGTAAAATCATTTGAGCCCAAAATTCACTTGGTTTACCAGAAACGAACACTTGCTTGTAGGAAGACACAGATCCTGTGGTTTAACTCCGTTTCTGAAGGGAAATTCAGACAAGAGTTCTCATCCATGGAACACACTCTGATTTATCGCAAGACGCAATCTCTTCTTTCCAGCGTCTCCAATACAACAAGTTCAATGACCATGTCCTGAAAAAAAGAACTGTGTTTCCTACTCATACGGACCTTATGTAGTTCAATTCTGCTTATGAAACTGATACAAATCACAGCAATTCTTACATACATGCTCTTTAGTTAGTAGTGAGAATCGAGTTGGGTTCTTGAACTGTGTAAAATCATTTCAGCCAAAAACCACTGGGTTTACCAGAAATGAACTCTTGCTTGGAGGAAGACACAGATACTGGGATTTAACTACGTTTCTGAAGGGAAATTCAGACCAGTGTTCTCATCCATGGAACACACTCTGTTTTAACGTAAGAAGCAAGCTCTTCTTTCCAGCGTCCCCAATACAGCTAGGACCATGAGCATGCCCAGAAAAAAAGAACTGTGCTTCCGTCTCATACGGTCCATATGAAGTTCAACTCTGCTTATGAACCTGATACAAACCACAGCTCCTCTTACATAAATGCTCTTTAGTTAATAGTGAGACTCGCGATGGGTTTCTGAAATTTATAAATTCACTTGAGCCCAAAATTATCTTTGTTTACCAGAAATGGACTCTTGCTTGTAGGAAGACACCAATTCTGGGGTTCAACTCCTTTTCTGAAGGGAAATTCAGACCAGTGTTCTCATCCATGGAACACACTCTGTTTTAATGAAAGAAGCAAGCACTTCTTTCCACCGTCTCTAATACAGCAAGAACCATGAGCATGCCCAGAAAAAAATAACTGTGCTTCCTACTCATACGGACCATATGATGTTCAACTCTGCTTATGGAACTGATACAAATCACAGCTCCTCTTACATAAATGCTCTTTAGTTTGTAGTGAGAATCGAGTTGGGTTCTTGAACTGTGTAAAATCATTTGAGCCCAAAATTCACTGGGTTTTGCAGAAATGAACTCTTGCTTGTAGGATGACACAGATCCTGCAGTTTAACTCCATTTCTGAGGGAAATCAGACCAGTGTTTTAATCCATAAAACACACTCTCTTTTAACGGAAGAAGCAAGCTCCTATTTCTAGCGTCTCCAATACACCAAGTACCATGAGCATGCCCTGAAAAAAAGAACTGTCTTTCCTACTCGTACGGTCCATATGTAGTTCAACACTGCATATGAAACTGATACAAACCACAGCTCCACTTACATAAATGCTGTTTAGTTACTAGTGAGAATCGTGTTGGGTTCTTGAACTCTGTAAAATCATTTGAGACCAAAATTCCCTGGGTTTAACACAAATGAACTCTTGCTTTTTGGAAGACAAAGATCCTGGGGTTTAACTCCGTTTCTGAAGGGAAATTCAGAGCGCTGTTCTCATCGATGAAACACAATCTGTTTTAACGCAAGAAGCATCCGTTTCTATCCAAAGTCTCCAATACATAAATGACCATGAGAATGCCCATGAAAAAAACTGTGTTTCCTACTCATACGGATCTTATGCAGTTCAACACTGCTTATGAAACTGATACAAACCACAGCTCCACTTACATAAACGCTCTATTGTTAATAGTGAGACTCGCGATGGGTTTCTGAACTGTGTAAAATCATTTGAGCCCAAAATTCACTGGGTTTACCAGACATAAACTCTTGCTACTAGGAAGACACAGATCCTGTGGTTTAACTCCGTATTTGACAGGAAATTCAGAACAGGGTTCTCATCCATGTAACACACTCTGTTTTATCGCAAGAAGCAAGCTCACTTTCCAGCGTCTCTAATAGCGCAAGTTCCATGAGCATGTACTGAAAAAAATAACTATGTTTCCTACTCATACGGACCATATGAAGTTCAACTCTGCTTATGAAACTGATACAAATCACAGCTCCTCTTACATAAATGCTCTTTAGTTAGTAGTGAGAATCGAGTTAGGTTCTTGAACTTTGTAAAATCATTTGAGCCCATAATTCATTGGGTTTACCAGAAATGAAATCTTGCTTGTAGGAAGACACAGATCCTGGGGTTTAACTCCGTTTCTGAAGGGAAATTCAGACCAGTGTTCTCATCCATGGAACACACTCTGTTTTAACGTAAGAAGCAAGTTCTCCTTTCCAGCGTCTCCAATACACCAAGAACCATGAGCATGCCCAGAAAAAAAGAACTGTGCTTCCTACTCATACTGACCATATGAAGTTCAACTCTGCTTATATATCTGATACAAACGACAGCTCCTCTTACATAAATGCTCTTTAGTTAATAGTGAGACTCGTGATGAGTTTCTGAAATTTGTAAATTCACTTGAGCCCAAAATTCTTTTTGTTTACCCAAAATGAACTCTTGCTTGTAGGAAGACACAGATCCTGGGGTTTAACTCCGTTTCTGAAGGGAAATTCAGACCAGTGTTCTCATCCATGGAACACAGTCTGTTTTAACGCAAGAAGCAAGGTCTTCTTTCCACCATCTCCAATACCTCAAGAAACATGAGCATGCCCAGAAAAAAAGTAATGTGCTTCCTAGTTATACGGACCATATGAAGTTCAACTCTGCTCATGAAATTGATACAAATCACAGCTCCTCTTAGGTAAATGCTCTTTAGTTAGTAGTGAGAATCGAGTTGTGTTCTTGAACTGTGTAAAATCATTTGAGCCCAAAATTCACTTCGTATTCCAGAAATGATCTCTTGCTTTTTGGAAGACACAGATCCTGGGGTTTAACTCTGTTTCTGAAGGGAAATTCAGACCAGTATTCTCATCCATGGAACACACTCTGTTTTAACGCAAGAAAGAAGCTCTTCTTTCCAGCGTCTTCAAAACAGCAAGAACGATGAGAATGCCAAGAAAAAAAGAACTGTGTGTCCTTCTCATACGGACCATATGTGGATCAACTCTACTTATGAAACTGATAAAAACCAGAGCTCCTCTTACATAAATGCTCTTTAGTAAATATTGATAATCGTGTTACATTCTTGAACTGTGTAAAATCATTTGAGCCCAAAATTCACTTGGTTTACCAGAAATGATCTCTTGTTTGTAGGAAGACACAGGTCTTGTGTTTTAACTCCTTTTTTGAATGGAAATTCTGACCAGTGTTCTCATCCATGAAACACACTCTGTTTTGAAGCAAAAAGCAAGCTATTCTTTCCAGATTCTCAAATACACCAAGGACCATGAGCATGCCCAGAAAAAAAGAACTGTGTTTCCTTCTCATATATATCATATGCAGTTCAACTCTGCTTATGAAACTGATACAAACCACAGCTCCACTTACATAAAGGCGCTTTAGTTAATAGTGAGAATCGCGATGGGTTATTGAACTGTGTCAAATCATTTGAGCCCAAAATTCAATGGGTTTACCAGACATATACTCTTGCTTGTAGGAAGACACAGATCCTGGGGTTTAACTCCGTTTCTGAAGGGAAATCAGACCAGTGTTCTCATC
Source organism: Onychomys leucogaster (assembly GCA_949786385.1). Lineage (NCBI taxonomy): Eukaryota > Metazoa > Chordata > Mammalia > Rodentia > Cricetidae > Onychomys > Onychomys leucogaster. The sequence goes on along the minus strand of CATKUP010000107.1, from coordinate 1,200,017 downwards.
CATGGAACACACTCTGT